>OX336388.2:428146308-429388553 GCA_946902985.2 Meconema thalassinum | reverse complement strand
GCCAAACTCTTGATCCGCGCCTGGTCGAGACAGTGGAAGTAAACACAGTTGTACACTAGAATGTAGGGCTGCTCGCAAGGGGTGCTTCAGTGCTGTGTATAGGCTACATGTGAAGCGGGCTGACTTATCGGTTACATGCTACAGTGCAGTTTATTTATTGTTCGTTTATGTATTTAATTGATTAATTAATACTGTACGTTCTTAACTGCTAATGACAGGCAACAGTATACAGTGCAGCACATCACTAAATGCAGCAAGTCTTGTCATTTCTAAGGCTACGGCATGACTAATGATCTCGCAGCGTCTTGGCTGACGTGAACTGGGCGTGTTCCCCTGTCTTGACCCAGCGAATATACTTTTAGAAATCGTTTACTACAGTTTTCACACTTCTACTCCAGACAAATGCCGGGATGGTTCGTGAATTAACGCTATGACTGACTCCTATAGTATATACCAGGCTGTTCCAGGCGAGCAGCTCGCCCGTGAGCAGCAGAGTACTCGCCGCCTTGTGTGAGTAAACCTGCAATATGCAATACAGCTCTGCTGCAGGGGCGGCCGTTACTAAAGGGTGGATACATCAAGATAGGTAAGAAGTGCATGGACTTGTGTTATGACCTTCGTCCAGTGAAGTTTTGGCTATCACCCCCAGTCCCTCTCCAACCGTGATCCGAGCATCACTGCTGAGTACTCGCGTGTACGGATACTCAAACTCGTGGGTTTGGAACAGCCTGGTATATACATTCAAGCTTGACTTACATATACACACGTACAGCCATAACAATGGCACAGGTTATCAGATAGATTCCACCCTCCTGTGACTATATGAACACGACATTACAAAACTCCTAAATTAATCAGGAATCCTTACTGTGTAACCAACTCGTGATGAAGCGACTAACATGCTTACCTGTCGCTGTCTTCAAGGTTCGATTCCCAGCTCTGCCAAAAAAAATTATTTAAGGCTGAAGGCTGGAACGGGATAAACTGAGCCCTGTGCGGCAAAACTGACAAGAAAAGGGGTTTGATTTCCACCTCTGACATTCTAGAAATGGTTTTCCATGGTTTTCACACACCTACTCCAGGCAATTGGTGGAGTTGTTCTTAACTTAGGGCAACGGCCATATTCTCCCCAATCCACACTTGACTTACACACTAATACAGCCATCACAATAAGACAGGTTATCAGACCAATGCTTGCCACGGTGGGTGAGTGGCTATCGTGTCGGACTGTCAACCCCAAGCTTGCAGGTTCGCTCCAGGCAGTGGTAAGTGATTTTTGAAAAACGACAAAAATCACGATACGCACGTCATACGATGTTGGCATGATAAAGAACCCTTTTGAATTCAGTAGGCTGTATTCATAATGGCAAAATTAATCTCGGGATTTTCCGACAACACAAAGCGCTATGGTGTCAAGGAGTTTAGATATCTAACCTCTTTGACTTTCATAGCGCTTCAAGGAGCAATACAATTCGACATGCACGTTGCCCTCTGGGCGTCAATTAACAAAGCTTGAACCCGGCACCCCAGGCAATACGATATTATTCTTCTTCTTTAATCGTATCGGCCAACTAAGGACCACGTTATTTGAACTGGCATCTCTGGGCCTTGATCTTTGCCCAGTGTTGCCGGTGTTGCTCTTTTCTTTCTTCCGTCCACATCTTTCCCGTCTTCAACTTCGGTTTTTCTTCAAAACCGTGGTCGTCGTGTAGTTTCTTCCTGAGGGGATTGCGATCTTGAATATCCCCACAGGTAATTTCCATCTCTTGCAGGTCACGTTCCACCTCTTCGAACCAGGCTGGCTTGGTCTTCTTATTTTTAAAATAGTTAAAGATCCGGTTCGTCAATCGTGTGGGTTTCATTCTAAGCAAGTGGCGATAAAATGCAATCCTCCTTTTCCTCATTACATCAGAGATCTTCTGGACGTGAATATACAGCTCTTAGTTATGCGGTCGTCTATATTCACCGTTGTCTTTAATCGCGCCAAGAATTTTCCTCAAGATCTTTCTTTCCTTGATCTCCATTTTTTCTACCAGGCATTTCTTGTTCATGATGAGGCATTCCGCTGCGTACAGAGCATCTGGTCGTAAGACAGAGCAATAATGCCTAAGTTTTGCGTTCAGGGATATTGACCTTTTGTTGTAAACGTCCTTCGTGAGTTGGGACGCCATTTCCATTTTGTTCATGCGCGAAGTGAAGGTTTCTTTCTCACATACGTTGGGTTCTAACCACTCGCCAAGATATTTGAACTTATCTGTCCGTTTGATTATCCCCTGGCTTACTCTTAGCTCCCTTGGTGCTGGAATACGATATTATTATTATTATTATTATTAATTGTATCAGACAAATTTCACACACACAGCCAAGTACACGGGGCTGCATGTCCACAATGTCCCAAAGCCCCTAACCAAATCAACAACACCTTTGCTGTGTGGTATTGATGTTCAGATTATAATTAATCCGGTCATGATATTACGTAATTCACTTTCCATTACGGTGTTCTCGCCAGTTTACACAGAGCTGTTAAATACTGGATGACATTGGTGCAATACATACGATCATTAGTAGGGCTCATGTTGTGTATATTTAGGATAACAATGAATTCAGTATTTGCCTAATCCGTTAATATAAATCAGAACTAGCTAACGCTCATTTATTTACAGATACACTAGCTGACACACCTCGCCTCAGACCTACAGTATTGTAGCGTGCCACCCCTTGTGGCACTTTCGTTAACTGGATTACGGTGGGTAGAAGCACAAAACAATGGTCCTTTTAATGAAATAGTAATTTTATTGCAGGTCTTAGCAAGATACAGTACACCGCACAATAAACAGATACAAGCAATTAGTAACTCACTCTAGTTCCTCTCTGACTGGGAACACTTCCCTTTCACCCTCTCGAGCAGCTGTCCGTTCACTAATTAGGCTGACTTGTGTCTAACCAGTCTGTCACTCACCGAAATACCTGTACACTCCCTTGAGTACACAAACTACCGTTAGGCTACTTACGAGTCTGCTACACACTGCTCCGCTGTCCGCTGGCTAGGGAACAGCCCACGGCGTTTCGCAATTCACCACAGCACTTCACTGCATGCAATAGCCTCACTTGGGTATTTTTACCTGTCGCTCAGGTAAAAATACGCACTAGCTCAAAAACACTGTCCCTCCCTCGCTGATGAGGCCGCTTATATTGCAGGCTGGTGACTCAATGAATGCTTCTAGAATTGTCCAGGATTCACGGCTTCTCGAGATTTCCATCACTGGCTGGGTCACGAATATTCTGGACAATCCCTTTGTTCTCGCAGCCCGTTACATAAGGCACAGGTAACACACAGAGGCAGAGCACAGTCCGGGGCAGCTGTGACTCACGCGGCGAGGCGACGAAACAAACTCACAACCGTAACAGTATAATTGTCCTGAGAGATTTATTTAAACAAATCGCTTGTAGTTTATGTAATATATAGAAAGCTTTGAAGCATCCTCAGTGGCTTAGATGGAAGCATTCCGGCCTCTCAACACCCCACAAACCTCCTTAAATTGAAAATGATAACAAATTTATTTTCCGTTTTTGATACTTGGGTCCGTGGTTCAAATACCGGTCACTCCATGTGAGATTTGTGCTGGACAAAGCGGAGGCAGACAGGTTTTTCTCCGGGTACTCCGTTTCTTCCTGTCACAATTTCATTCCAGCAAAACTCTCCACTATCTTTTCATTCCATCTGTTATTCATGTAATCATTGCCGCAGGGGAATGCGACAGGTTTCGGCAGCTCATATCCTCACCGCTAGATGGGGGCTTCTTTCATTTTATTCCCTAACCCGGTCAGTCGACTGGAAGAAGCTGTAGATTTTCATAGAGAGTTTTGAAGTCATTTTTCAGTCATAGGCCTAATACTACAACTCTTCTATCGGTCAGCATAATATAATCCCAATTAATGGGACATAAACCAGGTGACCCATTTGCCCCGTACAATCTACCCACAAGCGTCCCGCATACTCTACTGTTGTATGGGATGCCTAATAACTGATTTCCACAGGGGTCGCACTGTATGCTGGCAGACGAACCGGGGCGCATTAGACGAGAGTATCGAGGAAATGTAGCGAGTGGTCATCTGGTTGTTATCTCTTGGCAATCTGACGTAACCGTTTTGCTTTAAAGCAGGGGTCTCCAAACTTTCCAGCCTTAGGGCCATACTGATTATTCCAGTAAGTTCCGAGGGCCAAAACCATATTATCATTGTTGCCGGTGGTAAAAAGTGAAATAGTCCACTGATGAAAAAAAAAGTCCGAAAAAGTACGCAACGTTGAAAAAAGGCTGCAAATCGGACTAAAGTCCGCAAAACGGCAACACTGCATATTATTAATTTTCCTGTCATTATCTGTAATTTCTAGATTAGTCGTAGAGTACGAGCCATGAGGAGTAACGTGACACGACATCTGGTGGACACAAGCGGAAATAGGTAGTACCTTCTATCGCTAACAGATGGCGCTAATAGCACGTACAGAGTAATCTCGTTGGTTCGAGAGAGTTCTGGTGTCTTCCACTTACTTCTAGATGGCAGTAATTGGAATATATAAGAAGGCTAGTTGCGCAACCACAAGTCAGTTCCTATGACACTGTTGTGAAATAAAATAGTGCGTACCTCCTTAAAACGTGTTTGTGCGTGTTTAAGTTTAAGACATCTTTGTAACAGTGTTTTGATTTGAATTGTTGCTTTTGTGTGTGATTTAGTAGTATGGAAAAGAAGCGAAAAATTGATAGTGAATGCAGAAAATTCAAAGATGAGTGGAACATTCAGTATTTCGTAATTGAGTCCAGTAACAAGGCGCTATGTTTGATTTGCAATGAAAGCATAGCCGTTCTCAAGGAGTATAACATTAAACGTCATTATGAAACAAAACATTTTCAAAATTACTCAAAATAGACAGGAAGTTTGCGGACAGAAAAATTTGAAGCTATGAAGCGCGGATTGAAATCGCAGCAATCTTCATTTACAAAACTCAAAACCGAACAAGAGGCTGCAACTCGTGCCAGCTTTCGTGTGGCTCTTGAAATTGCAAAACGTGGAAAACCATTCACCGATGGAGAAATGATCAAAGAATGCATAATTTCAGCAGCCGAAGAAATGTGCCCTGAAAAGGTACATTTATTAAAAACTGTCAGTATGTCAGCAAACACTGTGGCTCGAAGGGTAGAAAACATCGCTGAAAATATATCCTCTCAACTGTTCGACAAAAATGGAGATGTTGAGTGGTTTTCTTTGGCCTTGGATGAGTCAACGGATGTGTCAGATACTGCTCAGGTGTTGATTTTATTCGAGGAGTAGATAAAAGCTCTGAAGTGCATGAAGAACTTCTTGATATGTATAGTATTCATGACACAACTACTGGTACAGATATTTTTAAAGGAGTTGAAATGGCCATTAATCAAAAGAACCTTCTATGGAAAAACTTGAAATATATTACACAACTGATGGAGGCAAAAACATGAGTGGGAAAGATAAAGGAGTGGTCGCTCTTGTGTCAAAGGCTGTAGAAAATGACGGTGGTTCAAAACCATTAGTCTTACATTGTATCATTCATCAACAGTCTTTGTGCGGAAAATGTTTGGATATGTCTGAAGTTCTGAAACCAGTCATATCAACTGTTAATTTTATGAGATCTTTTGGGCTGAATCACCGACAATTCCGACAATTTATTGAAGAGATTGGAGAAAATGACTTACCTTATCATACTGCCGTACGTTGGCTTAGTTGTGGGAAAGTCCTTCAGCGCTTTTTTGAACTTCGAGCAGTGATCGAATTTTTTTTTGAATGAAAAGCATCGCCCTCTTACTGAATTACAAAACAACGCATGGCTGTGGAAGTTAGCATTCTATGTTGATTTGACAAAACATGTGAACGAACTGATTTGAGATTGCAAGGAGAAAACCAGCATCTTCCTGATTTATACACTAATATCAAATCATTCCGGAAGAAATTGATACTGTTTCAATCACAACTACGAAGTAAATGTTTTTCACATTTTAAAACATGTGAAATATTCAGCTACACCACTGAGACTGAGTTTCCTATCGATTTTGCAATCGAAACTTTGAGTGCTTTGAAAATAAATTTTGATACTCGTTTCTCGGACTTCGATGCCTTTGCGAATCAAATTAAGATTTTTCAGGATCCTTTTGATACTGACATTGAAACCCTAGCCCCGGAACTGCAAATGGAAATGATTGAACTACAGTGCAGTGATATAATTAAGAACAAATATCAAAACTCATCTTTGTTGGAATTTTATAAGAGTCTTCCACTGACACAATTTGATAATTTGCATACATTTGCTCGTGGGCTGTTTTCTGTTTTTGGTACTACTTATTTGTGTGAGAAGACCTTCTCCAAAATGAAGTACACAAAAAATGTTTACAGATCTAAATTAACTGATGAGCATCTTAAATCTCTTTTAATAATTGGTACAAGTAAAATTAGTCCACAACTACAAACTATTGTCAGTGTAAAATCTCAATTACATAAATCTCATTAGTATTTCATATGTCTGCATGTTATACATGTCTTTACTCATTACAATTCTGTGTTTCTTTATCCAACTTATCACAAAAACAATAAGCCTACAACAATGTTATGAGTAGTTAGCCCATGACCATATCAATGTAGATGTCATATTAATAATTATTCAACATAAAATTAGAATACTTCAGTAAACTAAATTTAATTTGCTATAAAAAAAATATGTTCTCTAAAAGGAGTTTTCAAGTATGCTAGCTCTCCGCGGGCCGGACAAAATCTGTCCGCGGGCCGGATGTGGCCCCCGGGCCGTAGTTTGGAGACCCCTGCTTTAAAGGATACCCCATTAGAAATTCAGTTATTAGACCACCCGTTCATCATTAGTACATGCGGGACATTTTTCCTCGTATTAGTTTGTAGTCATATCGACCTTCCTGATAACACGCGTTAGTTGGGCTGCATAAAACAATATTATTAGGGGCATCTGATTCACCCGGTATAAATATCTTAATCTCACGTAATTACTTTAGGTTATTTTTGTTCTAGTAATTGGAATTATATTGTTTTGGCCGACTGCAAAATAACAATATCAACTAATTTGTTGTTCCAAATTTAGTAAGTGTTTTATTCTTTGCAGAAATAAAGTTCCATCTCGCCCGCGAATACCACATTTAGTGCTAGGATATTTAAACTGCAATTGATTGCAGTCATTATTGTAACAGTGTACTGATTGGTCAGGTCCACATTTGTCAGATTTAAAAAAAGTTAATTAACACTGAAATGGACACTGTATATTTCACTCAGGTTAAATTAGGTCGGTGTATGTTCGTTTAGTTCATAACCTTTCATTTCATAAATAGGAGGCTCATATCATAGTGACCACTTCGTTGCGTAGTGACTAGAATTATGGGCTGTCAACGCGGAGGCCTAAGTTCAATTTCTGGCTCTTCCAAGGAATGTAATTTTTATCTGAGGGTTGGAACGGGGTACACTCAGTCTCGTGAGGCAAAACTGAGAAGAGGTGGATTCCATTCCTTCCTCAGTTATCCTAAAAGTGGTTTCCAGTGGTTTCACACTTCTACTCCTAAATTAAGCCCACGGCCACTTTCTACGTAAATCCTACCTCAATTACAAATAAACACACTAGTACCCTTCACAGTGATAATCAGAGAAATTCTACACACAGTCAAGTACACAGGGCTACATGACCACGATATCCTAAAACCCCAAAGAATCAACAACAACAGCTAATATCATAGACTTATTTCAGTCTAATAATTCGTAAATCTTAGTCCATTATGTCGTAATGAAAAATGATTTGTGCCTTTCGGGCTGGTCCTTTGAAGAAAAGCACATTCCTACAGTAGGTCACGACGTAGCAGGCGAGAGATGGCATCTACAGCAGATATCAACAAGACGTGCCATGTAATGAAGTCGGCAGTCCTTTCTCTCACAAGGAAGTCGCACAAAATGCAGGTCAGGGCTTTCTTGCCGGGCCCAGTTCAACTCACACTGCTCGGGCCAATGTTATGGTTCCTCGATGGAGAGAGTAGTATGCAGCAATAGTCGGAATCAGTTTGTTTTAATCACTAAAACCAAACTTATTTATTCTTTACGAACATTTTGCGGTCGAGTTCATCCTGCCAATACAGACATTTACTTTCGTAATCGTCGTAAAATTACGCTGTAATAATATAACAGTAGGTCAATTATAGATGGTATGTTGAAGAAGATATCTATGCAACAGCTGCTATGTTAGACAGGACCGAATAAAGCCATGGGGAATGTTGTAACGCGACTGGCGGTACATGGTTTTCACCATAAAGTGTAACCGACAGCAGTGGCTACGCTCGCTAAAGCGCGGTGTTAGGTCATGGGGCCAAGATCTCTGCTGACACGGTAGACGCGTGGGTTCGAGCCCCACCGTCGGCCGTCCTTGAAATGATTTTCCGTGGTTTCACATTTTCAACACCAGGCACATGCTGGGACGGTACCTTATGACAGGCCACGGCCGCTTCCTTCCACATTCTTGTCCAGTTTCATTCATCTTCATCCATTCCATCTCTCATCCCGACACGCAGGTCGCCCATGGGCGTCGACAAGAAAGACCTCGGTCTCTCAGGAGGTCACACGAAAAAAGAAGAAAAAAAGTGTGTGCCAAAAGTAGTCTACATATAGTGACGAATAATACGTGTGTATGTAAATGTTGTAAATTACAATGTGATAACAAGAAATGCCCAAAAACAGTGACTGAATTCAGCGTTTAAAACTAAATTATGAATTTTAAATTATCCTCCTGCTACGTATGACTACTTAGCTGCAATTATTCAATTAATGAATTATAAATGGTATAATCTTGTGCCCTGCCTGATTGCCATCTCTTGATGAATACAGTACATTTGCATTTGTCAGTTGGCACAGGCTAGAGTAAAAGGTGGCTTTTCACCGATGTCTCAGTCTCACTCATGGCTGTGATTATATGGAAGCTACTGAGGAATGGGTGGTGCTTAGTAATGGCATTCGGGGCACAGTCATTGCCTGTGAATGCTGTGAAAGGTTCTACTCATAGGGTTAGAACTACTGTTCTAACTCAGTGAGGAAAGCAATGGCAAACTACCTCACTCCTCTTCTTGCCTAGAACGCCTCAAATTAGCGCTGCCTTGGGTTTTTGTGGGTATCTACTCACATAACGTAACGGCGGTGCTTTTTGAGGATCCAACCAGCCTTCGGGATGACTACCTAACAGACAATCTTGTGCCAATCCTACACAATAATACTTAGAAGACGTATTCTATATGAAGTCTTCAATAGGTAGTTGCAAAGAATGGAGACCATGAATTGCGTCAGAGCAAGCCAGACAACTATTACCCAAGCTGCTAACTTTAAAGTTACGTTTCACAGTTACCTGCAGTTAGCTCTGCACTTCCCCATCCTACTCCCCCAGTATACTACGACTGTTTATGCTCGACGATAATTATAACTTTATTATATGTTTTAACATAAATATTCATAACTATCTGTTCAGTCACTAGAATTTTGTGATCGGGTGCTGCGCTGGGTAGTATATCTCTGTTTTCCAAGCTCTCTGGCCGACCGACGCATGCGCTCTGTGTGCATCAATGCCATATGTTCAGATTGTGCACCAGTATTCAGTAAATCTGACACCGAAATCGTTTGAAAACAACGCGCTGTGTAGAAATTGGAATTGGGGATATTAAGGTACAGTGCTATTTCTTGTCTCATATTCACCAGTTTATTTACGCGAACATATGGACGCTGCACTTTCGAGACATGTTGGATTTTGAGCGCATGCGCGAAGGTATCCTTATCTAATTGGTCCCACAACTGTTTCTTGAGCTCTGATTGGTGGGAGAAACTGTTTCATAATGAAAAATAGTGTTATAATGAGCCTCATTATGATACAGTTTTCAGACACGTAATAGTCAGGGTCGAACATAAAACATTTTCCACGCTGAGTGTGTTTCGGTCTTTTAAGTAAATGCTTGTTCTGTAATCTCATAACTTTAAAAACAGATAGATTACGTGGAGGCGATGCCATATTTCCTATTTGTTTAGGATACAAAAGAGGGCGATTAGAATTATGGCAAATGGAAACTCTAGAGAATCATGTAGACCTCTGTTTAAAGATTTAAACATTCTCCCACTGCCCTGCATATATATCTTTGAAAGTATTATGTTTTTTTTTAAGAATTTAATGAATAAAGATGTTTTTCTTAAAACAAACAATGATGTTCATAGGCATAACACAAGACAACATCAAAACATTCATATTTCACACACACACACAAGCATATATCAAAAAGGAACTTTTCACACTGGAGTTAAATTATACAATAAACTACACCAGTATATAAAACTGGCCCCAAAAATAAAAACTTTTGATAGAATGTTGAAAGCTTATCTGCAGTGCCATTGTTTTTACTCAGTAGTTGAATATCTTAGCGTATAGGAGCGATGAAATCTATAATTATATTTTACATTTTTAAATTAATTGTAATACCTAGCTGTATGTTGTTGTATTTATAGAATTAAGTTTTCATATTATCATAATAGAGTGACGTGTAAATAGTTGTGCAATATCTATTGTATCTATTAAGATTTGCTATCATAATAAGTTATAAATAGTTATAATATTAGTAATATATACCTGTTAGTTCTTTAATTTTATAGATGTAAATTCTGACGTGTCCTATATCAAAAATGTATTGAATGCATGTATTTGATCAAATGGAATTAATAAAAATCTATCTATCTATCTATCTATCTAATGTAATTGTTTATTGACTTTTGCGGTATACGTGGGCCTCTAAATGAGCCGAACTATCAGAGAATGTACAGCCTGTTCAGATTCAACACGGAACTGTAAAATGGGTTGCCTACCCATCCGCAATCGGCTTGAAATCTGCTCGCAGCGCGCTAGCGACGGGGCCGAGTTCGATGTCACTGATTGCCGCCTTCTTATGCAGCATTGAAAAGTATTTTACTCTTTCAAAATATATTTACGCAGGCTTCACAATAAGTGTGAACGATTTCTGTTTCAGAACTTGTTATTTTACGCTCGTGTTAATGGCTTCTGCAGATCATTTCTATGAAATAAAATTTTATTTTATAACATAGTTTATTACAACACAATGTATTTTGTGTTGTATTTCATTTACAACACAATTTATTGCTTTTTAACCCAATACCACAAAACGAGATACAATTTGGAAATGATTTCTTGCAAAATTGTAAATCAGTCTTCGATGCGACTAAAAAGGTTAATTTATCACAGACGTTACATCTACTGCAAATGGACATTTACATAAGGTGTTCGAAGTGGCGTCCATCATTTTCCAAGCAGAGGGCCACTCGTAGCATGAAGTTCTCTCTTGCGTTCGACAACATCTGAGGAGTAATTTCCGCGAAGGCTTCGGAAATGACGAGCTCCATTTCTTCGGGTGTTTGTGGTGATCTTAAAAATACTCTCGACCTGACGTAGCCCCGTCGCTAGCGCGCTACGAGCAGATTTCAAGCCGATTGTGGGTGGGTAGGCAACCCATTTTACAGTTCCGTATTGAATTGGAACAGGCTGTACGAGGGCGGATCGAGAAGTATTTGCACCTACTTTTTGATGTGTAACATCTTTCCACTCGGTAGCTGGACATTTTTGTGGGAGTGATTTTGGAAAAGGGACGGAAGTGGATGGGACGGAAGTGCATGGGACGGAAACAATGAGCGTGCGTGATGGCGGAGATCGGTACATCGACGTACTGTAGGCCATGTGGTCATGGGGAATGTATATCGCATACAGTTTAGTTCCTAATTTTTAATCGCGCCTATACTTGGCAGTGCGCTGATCGGCAAAACGAGGCCATTTTCAATAACATCGCTGGCCACTAACTGGCCGGTATAGAGCGCAGCTCGCATCAAGTAGGCAGTGGATTGTTTCCGCCACGGAAAATAAAAATTATGATTCATTACGGTCAGGATTTGGCACTGGAGTCTTACAAGTAGTTATTTCAATGACCAACAGAGTTCACTGTCAACAAGGGATTTGCGCTCCCGGGACACACATAGTAGGATAACATGTCACATGTTACACATCATATGCAACTACTGTAAGGCTCGTATAATTTGTTTATTTAGCAAAAAAAAAAACAAATATACATACTGTTCTCAGTACCTTACACTATTGTTCCACATAGTCTCCACATTTGTTCCATCGCAGCAGTAAATTTCAGATGCCCCTGTGGTAGAATTCAGCCGGCTGACTGTGGAACAATCGTCGGACTGATGTCTTGGCGTCATCACTGTCCTGCCAGGAACTTCTTCAGCGGACTAAAAACGTGGTAATCACTAGGGACGAGGTCCGGCCTGATTATGGGTGGTCCAGACTCTCTCAGTGAAATTACCGGAGCTTGTTTATGGTTCTGGTTGCCACATGTTGTCCCTCATTATCATGGTCCGCTGAAGAAGTTCCTGGCAGAACAGCAATTTACGTGCAGCGATGACGCCAATACAGCAGTTCGACGATGGGTCAACAGTCAGCCGGCTGAATTCTACCACAGGGGCGTCTGAAATTTAGAGCTGCGATGGGACAAATATCTGAACAAATGTGGAGACTATGTGGAACAATTGTGTGACGTACTGAGAACAGTAGTAGCCTATATTTGTATAAGGCGCTTTCAAAAAGTAACGAGTGCATCAACCAGCTGGACGTTCTCATCGGGCCGGGCATCCTCGGCTAACGACACCCGTCCTTCCCTGAAGCGCTTGTGCCACGCCTTGACCCTTGCAAGGGACATGCAGTGTTCGCCTTACATTTGTGACATTCGGCAATGAATGTCCGTTCCCCCTACTCCTTCCGCTGTCAGAAACCGAACAACACCTCTTTGATCTTCGGTTGACGCCTCCATGTCACTGTTTGCAATGCGACTGGCAGTGTTGGACGATTGATGCATGCTGCTGCTCGCTCTGTATCGTCACGTGACGTGAACGAGTGCCCTCTAGCGACGGGGTGTGACCTTCCACGCTCTGGTTGGAACCACACCTCGTTACACACGTCACGATTAGCCGATGCAGTCACCGGTTTGCGCATTCCAGCCTCCGGCTCGTTACTTTTTGAACGCACTTTATAATTACCTTAAACAGCGCTCACACACAGAAAGTAGGTACGCAGTTGAATGAGACTATGCGCATTATTATTGGGACCATACGTTCTACTCCTTCTCACTGGCTACCCATTCTAAGTCATATTCCACCGCCTGATGCTAGAAGGAAGAGTGCTCTCGTACGAGAATATCAGAAGATCTTGGATAATCCGCAGCTGCCTTTGTTAAATGACGTAGCGTATGCGGAGCGAAAACGGCTCGGATCAAGAAACCCTGCTATTTCCACAGCCAGAATTTTGGGAGAAGGGAAGTGCGACATTCGTCATTCATGGAGCCAAAATTGGCAACAACACTGCCCTGAACGATGTCGTAGCATGCCCTGTATCCTGGAAAAGCCACCTGGATTTGATCAACCTCGCTCTGTGTGGACAGCCCTCAATCGTATCCGCACTGGCTATGGAAGATGTGCAGACGCTCTCCACAAGTGGGGAATAGTCTCGTCGTCAAAATGTGACTGTGGTGCAGAGAAACAGACAATTCATCACTTAGTGACCGAGTGCCCAAGCCATGCATATTGCGGGGACTTCAAGGACTTTTTAACTGTTACAACAGATACTGTATGCTACATACATTACTTGAATATTTGTATACTAGTGGACCCGTGCGAGAAATCTCGCATATTCATAAACCTAATAATAATGTTATTGGTTTTACGTCCCTTTTAACTACCCTGGCTTTTAGAGACGCCGGGGTGCCGGAATTTTGCCCCGAAGGGGATCTTTAACGTGCCAGTAAATGTACTGACACGGCTCCCTCGCATTTGCGCACCCTCAAATGCCAGCTGACTTATTCATAAACCACACTATCCCCAATAGGTTTATAATAAAAGACTTAAGGAGAAAGGGTGTTTGTTTTTATTTGAACCAAATGATTACAGAACACTATTTACGTTTCAGGTGTCCCTACGGCCACAATGCGAACTGAACAATAATGATGTCGCGTATTTTCCTACAGCAACAGTCTTTGCAAATCGCACACTTCTTACAAAAATTGATATGTTTGAAATTAGAATGCAATTCGTCACTGCTAACGTCATTTGTGTGCTGAGTCCATTTATTTATTTATTTATTATTATTCCCAACGGCAAAGCCAATATATACATGAAAAATACAACAAGAATGATAACATTAAATAATTAATACATCAAGCAAAGATAGATAAACTAATTAACAACTGATTTAACAACAATAACAAGAAGAAGAAAAAAGCTATTATAGGTAACGAAAAACAAGAACAAACTTAAAATAACAACAAATAAGGGTAACAATAATAACAGTAAATGAAAAACAGAGATAGCTAATAAAAAGAATTGAATTTAACAATAAAATAGTGGTAGTAATGGAAGCAAAGGTTAAAGTCGGCGAAAAGTGACAAGATGAGCCCATGCTTTATCTAAGACAAATCTTTGGCTGAACGTAGAGGGCAAATGCTGAGAAGGAAAAGTGAGATCAATATCAAGGGCAGGGTGGTGGTTATCCTCCTTAACAGTAGGATCCAAAGCACGAGTGACTACACAAGGCAAATCACTGAAAACCAAATTCAACTGAGAGCCCCGCATATTGACTATCCCACTCTGTTGGCGCAATCCAAGAGTGTTGGACATGTCATAAAGCAGGTCAGATGAAGACGTAGGGCAAGCAGCACTATTTAAATTAAAATCACCAGCTAGAAGGAGACTGGGCTCATTACCCAATTGAGCACGAAGTTCTTCAATTGAGTCACATAGTAATTGATATTATTTTCTAACAGGCTGATTTGGAGGCACATAGGCAGCAAAAATAATGAGTTGAAAGTGACCAATCTTAAAAATCACACCTATAGCTTCAGATTAATCACTCGCAAAATTAACTAAAGAAGCAATTAATTTGAAGTGAGTAGCAATCATAACACCGCCACCACCTAATTTAGAACTAGTTTTAGTAGATCTATCACATCTATAACTATTGAACTCCTTGAGACCCAGCTCTGCATCAGTAATATCAGGGTTAAGTTTAGTTTCAGTAAACACAATCGCATCAAAATCATTAAGGTTAACATTATTAACTAAGTCAGTATTCTTAGATCTAACACCATTTACGTTCTGATAATATAACTTGAAACATGAATTGCCGTTGGGTGAAACTAGTTTTTTTGAGCCTTATCAGATTTAACAAACATAGGGATACCGCTCTTATACTTAATGGTAAGATTATTCTCACCATCCGATGATGTACGAGAAGCAAGTTCAAAACGTAGTTTTTTAGAGAATCTAATTCATTGGGAGTGCGGTCTCTGGAGAGCTTGACATCCTGAAGGGAAGGATCAGTAGAACGAAGACCATCAAGCGAAAAATTACTGAGCATCAGTTTCCTATCATGTTCCGTAGGAAAAACAAGTTTGAGAGGTCTAATCTTCGAGGGTTGTTTATTACTAACCCGAAATAACTTATTACTATCAGTCTCAACTTGCAGAACTGAGCAATTGAGTATTTTAGTAACCATGCCTTTGTCGTGTGCTTTCAAATCAACAGCAACGCTGCTTTGTAACTCAGGGACATTAAAAACGATGATAGTTTTCTTCCTGTAGTTACGTTCATTTATCTCAGCCATAATATTATCCATGTTTAAGCCTCCACCATCAGGCTCACGCTGTTCCAGAGAAGTGACTCTCTTATCAATTTCATCAAGCTTAGGTTCAATGGCTGTGAGCTTGTCCTGAATTGCCTTTATTTCAGACTTTATGATGCGAGTATCGTTTGGGACATCTTTTAAAGTATTTACTACTGAAGCAAGAGCATCTACATTAGACACCAAAGTGCTCAAGATCACAGTTATGATAATAGAAGATGATTTGGGAGTACAGTCAGCCCTGGTGCAGTGCCATTTATTAGCAGAGTTTGCAGCTAGTTTTGAGTATTCAGATTTGGTGACTCCGATACAGGACCTATGAAACCATCTACTACATGAATCGTCACACTGAAGCCCCACTTCATGATCACGGAATTTCTTTACGCAAACAGCACAGACGTTATCACCAAGAGACAGCATAATGAGTTACAACTTGAATTAATAAGTAGTAGATAACGTTTAGTTGCGTAATAATTGTAATAAAATACTGATTATATAAATAATCTAACGAAAAACAGTGAAGATTATTCGGACAAAGGAATCGACATTGACAGCTTAGCCGTAACACTCACCGGTTATTCGATATTTATGAAATTATAAGATTTGAGTACCCATTCCTTTAAATTACTGTTTCTGAAATCCATGCAAAATGATTAAGGAAAGACCTCAGAATGTTAAAATGACATGAAACAGGCGTCACAGTGGCCAAAATGTGATGTGGACAGCAATTATGGAGCTTTTTTCCTACAGCAACAGTATCTGCAAATCGCACACTTAGAACATTTTTTTAAAGTCGTTTTGTAAAGAAATTATAGATATTTATGAAATTAGAGTGCAATTTTTCAATGCTAATGTCTATTCTCTTTCATTTGAATGCTCATTTGTCACAATCAGTCGCTTGTGAGCGCCGCAGGAGGGATCTATACTACTGAAATAATATATACGGTATGATAGATATACGTTGAAAGTTATGTTTCAATAGCTGGAACTATTATAGAATTTCATGTATGTGATAATTTAATGTTTTATGAGCCATACGCTAAATAAATCAATAAATAAATGTAATTACCTGTACGTATTTTGTTTTGGCTATAAAACATAGGGGAAAAAGAACTTTCGATCTGCCCTCAGATATAGCTAATGGTATAGCCTGCCAGAATTAAAGTCAATAATTCCATTATATAGCTTTAGGGCTATTATGTCGAGTGGAAATTTTAAGTACCGACATTTCGAGACATCTGCTTGTCGGCACAATTCGACCAAATAGCCCTAATCCCTCCCTATATTATTCTGCTAAGGTCCCATTCCAGTTTTGTACGGAAAATAACACCAACCTACACATATGGGGTATCTACAGGTTCAGCATAAACCAACGCGTAAGCGAAACGCACTCACTTACTCTTTAAATGCCTCACAATGAAGTAAATACCTTAAAACATGTATATTTACAATGAAATAATGAAAGAATACAACACGGTAACCATGGTAACAGAATCTCACTGGTCCATCTATTTCTGTAAGACGCAATGCAATTCCACTTATTACATTACTGTGAAAGTTTCCAGACGGTTATAAGGTTATCACTGAACCAAATTAAGCTGTGAAATACATCAATACATACAGTATAATGCGCTTAAGGGGGTCAAGGGACACTCTAGAATTTTTTCACGCAATTTTCACGTGTGAATGTGGTACTGCCCCCGTAAATTGAATTATGTTGAGACCACGGTGGCTATTTTGGAAATTATGAAGAAAGTTATGGCTGTCATAGTTATGACATGGATAGTCATGACGTAAGCACGGATGACGCAGACGTTATGCGAGCAGGCTACTTGAGCTGAGATTCTCAATGACGTCAGCATTTATTCGAGAAAGATCCGAGATTTACGACGCAGTCGCAGGAAACGTGGAATTCTGCTGAGGAAGAAATTATGCTATTGGAGGGGAGGCTCGAACCAATGAACGATTGTTTGAAGGAAGACGGAGATTGCTGAAACTATGATATTTTTACTACTTTTTGGAATGAAGAATTGTGGAAATCCATTTGCAGTAGAGGAATTGATCTGGAATTTTGATGAAATTTATTTTCAGTTTTTGAATTTTGAAAATCCGTCATGTATTGACGAAGTTGGAACTTCTAGCGATGACGCAGTAACACGCTATGGGAGGGATTGATACGCCCCTTATGAAGTTTATAAAAGGCCTTGCGCAGAAGAGAGGAGTCTCAAATCGTCATAGCTGATACCTCTGATATTCAAATCGTCAGATCTTCAGTGCTTATATAGTCGTTTTGGTGAGACGTCGAGTGATATTAGTAGAAAGAGTCGTCTTTATAACGCGTGGTGAAGCCACCGCAGTGAACGTGATTCAAGCAGACAAGCAGTGCAAGTTTACTGTGAGTGAAAACTAGGTGAAGTTAAAACGCACATTATAACGCGTCTACAAGATTAGCTATGAACAGTTAGCGTTTGCCTATAAGCTAATTATATTTTGCAGTGCTACATTAAGCAGTGTAGTAAATTTGAACAATTTCAAGGAGTTATTTTGGAAGATATTAGCAATTTTAGACGACTGACAAAAGTGATTTTCTCGCCATCTGAGAAGCACTTTATATCGTCAGATTCTACGACACGGCTGACACTGCTAGTGCAACAGGGAGACTTCTGATTGCTTTTGTGACACAACGCTACAGTATTATGGAGCAGTTTAATATGGCAGTTTGTTCTTCTATTACCATAACCGAAGAGAAGATGGAAGGCTAAAGGACTTTAATGCGATTGGGACATATATCGTTGGAGTAAGATAGCAGCATGGAACTTCGCTAATTGCCATTCCACACAAGCGAACATGTGGTGAATAACCATCTACACCCATGTTTCGGGGTCCAACGCTGAATACTATCCAACAGCAGTGGAAACGATTTCATACTCACTGAATATGAATATTTCAATGGAAATTACTACAAAAACTTCATGGCGATTTTCTACTGGAACTTCAGGGATTTTTCAAGAGAGGTCAGGGTAGTCCCGACTCACAAAGAAGAGTTTTGCCGGAAGGATGTCTTTCGTCTACACGGAGCAGTGCAATTTCCGGAGGAGGAAGCAGTTCGATTCTCCGAGGGTGCTGTATCCTGTTTCGAGGATGGAGCTCAGCTTTAACTTGGTGAAATGGATCCATCAGCAGTCTTCTTTGGGGAATTTTCCTCTGGAACTTCAATCGGCAGATAAGGTAGTCGTGAACGTTTATTGTATTTGAGTTTTTTAGCGATATCTGAGCAACTCTTTGTCCCATATTTTCTGTCCTCATGTATTTTGCCCTATATTCTTGTTTGAGATTCCTATTCTCAGTACACCTTGTTGAGTTATGCCTTTTTCGACGATTTATTAAGACATTGTTATGTCATGGACATAGTTAAATGATTTTGGATCAGTTGAGACTGATATTTAGATATTTCAGTAATTTGCTTATTTTTGTAGTCACGATTTGACTATAAGTTAATGATTTTTATGGCAGATTTAAATTCAGACAGCGTGTCACTTTATTAAAGTAATTTCTACCCAAGTTAATTACTTTGACCAATTTTCTGTCATCATCAAGAAGAAAGAACATTTAAATGATTTTAGAGCGTTAAAATCTCTTACGTTGTCGACGATCTTGGAAATACTAGTCGTTATTTGAAATTGATTGCAACACAGACATTTATCGTCAGTTATGAACGACCATTGCATCATAGACAATTTTGTGAAAGATGAACTTTAATTATGAATTATTGAATGCATTAAAGTCATGAACTTTTGTTAGGAGTTTTTTTTTCAATTAGAGATTTGAATAATAATGTTTGCATTCCACAGTCTAATTGGATTCTATTCGACTATTTTGCAGTTTAGTCGCACTTCGTTTGATGATAGTATTTTTATACTACAATACTTTGAAGATGTTAATCTTAAATTTTGATAGACCAGAGAGGCGTATATAAGCGTATTCACTATTAAATTTGTTTGTGATTGGCAAATTTTTATTTCATTTCGATTCATGAATGAAATCCACGAAGGTTAAATGACAACAGTTTTGAAACAATTAATGATTATAAGAATCTTTGAAGTGGAACTATGAATGTATAATCGCTAGTGCAGCGGACGTGTTGAAAGTCGCTGATGTATAATGCCCTTGAGTTAATGAAGGAGGTTCCCACAGTAATTAATGATGTTGAAGAATTTGTTAGTGGAGGTTTTTGTAAGTTCTGTGGAAGATTTTGATGCCGTATATATTAATATATGATGAATTATGGGCCTATTTTAATGCAGTTTTGTGATTTTTTTTTATAAGCGACGTATTTTCCGCTGGAGTGTATTGTCCTAGTCCTTTGAAAATTAATCAAGTGAATTTACTGTTATAATTAACAAGAGTATTGAAAGAATTTGAGATAAGATTTTGAATGAAGATTACCGTCACAAATAATAATAATAATTATTAAACCTTTATTAAACCAGATTGTGACATTAATATGTATAACTAACCTTCATTGGTCGATTATATTGACACGATTATGAAATTACCAACCGGATGAACATGTGGTTAAATGTATTTCTCAAATTAATAATTTGAATAATTTAAATGTTAATATTGTAAATAATGATGTAAATATCTTTGACAATAATGTGGAACGAAAGTAATGTTAAAGGCGTGTTTAAAATTTTTCTTATTGTCTTCGACAATATTATAAACAATTTCTAATTGTTATAAACATTTATGAGTTTTTGTTATAAACATTTAAGAGTTTGTTTTATACTCTAAACTATGCTTATTAAACATTTGGATGATAATTAAACAAACTTAGGGATTGTCAGAATAATCCAGTGGTATGTGAGTAAAGCATTTGAAAGATTTGCGTAACAATATGTGTGTTGTCTTGCGGACATTTAAAGCTTTTGAGAGAGTGCTGGATTCTTACGCAACGTGGCATGACAAGTGAGCCCATTTGACAGGTGTGCGTCAGGTTGAAGGGTAGACCGCAGCTGGCCAGACAACTGGTTATCAGCGGGCAAGGTCGTCTACATTGTGGCCTTGTGCCTATAAATACAAGTGTCATGTTTATTAAAAGAAACCAAATGCTCTGTATATGTGTCTCGTCCTGACTTCCTTATCCAGTCCGATTATGTTATGAATATTACGTTATTTTGAGCTCGTGGGAGCTAACATGTTGTATGATAACTTTGCAAGTCCTATAGGAGGACATAGTCAGATTGACATGGGCTACTGATAGCCACATTTATTTTGTTGAGTTTGTTAAAATCATACCCTTTATTTGAAATAAAATTTTTGTACAGTTCAAAGTTCTTGCCTTCGTTCTGGTTCATTTTTAAATGTCATGGTGGAGGTTATTGTGGGAGCATACTTTAGAGATCCAGTTGTCAACCCAATCCCCGAGATATTTTTAAGAGGTAAGTAAAGGTAAGTATGAACCCCCGTCTATTTTGGTGTGTTCCACAATGATTTCCTGTTAACTTCTGTGCTCAAACCTCGGTAGTATCTGTCAGTGCCATTTTCATTGGTGTAGCTGAGCCGGTGCGGTTGATTATTGGCAATCCGATTGAGGGGGCGGATATCTGACAGCCTACTATCCGGGTAAACGTGGACAGAAGGATTGGCGCAGTCAACGTATGGGGCTTGTTCAACAAAAGTGGATCACCAGGTTGAACGCCAGTAGGATTGGCAAACCTAAGACGTGTGGCTCGATAGACTCAAATAAAGAGGTTGATTCTTTGTTAGATGTCTTGGCCAATTGTAGAATTTAAGAGTGTGATTATATAGGAATTAAATGTTGTATTGTATTAGGAAAATTACACTCAGAAAAGATCAGATCTTATACAACTTGAGAAAGGTTAAATAGGCTGGAAACTTAGAAAAATCGCCTATGATCTGGAATCTTATTTTATTTGACCGGCTTATGACATTTTAGTCATATTAAAGATAAAATTAAATTATTTGGATTGTAAATGTAAATTATTTGTGTTAGGGTATTTTAAAATGGGCCAGGGAAATTTGAGCATGTGCTTGAGTTTGTTTCAACATGAAGTGTCTTCGAAGGTTAATTATAAGGTAGTTATAAGTTAGATTTAAGACAGAAAATTGATCAAATTTATATATGGTGAAAAGTGTTGCTCAGATGTTGTTATTTTGCTCTTTTGATGTATTTCCCTACAGCAGTCTATTTTTGAATTAATATTGTAATGGCAGACGAAAGTATGAGAATGATGTTAGAAGAGTTGAAAGCTAGCATGAATTAAAGTGCGAGGGAGATGGAAGCTAGGAATGCTAGTAGAATGAAGCAGATGATGGAGGAGAGTACTAGTCGAATGGAGGAGAATATGAAAGTTCTCCAGACCAGTTCTGCTAACTTAGAGGATAATATGTCGCGTTTACAGATTAATACCCAAGGAATCGAGAATACTGTAACTGACATGCGCACAGACGTGTCCAATGTCCATAAAGATTTGTCTAATATGCATAAGGATGTTTCTAAGGTACAAAAAGATCTTACAATGTTGAATCTAGATGTGGCTAATGTCCGAGGTGATATTTCTTGTGCTAGGGCTGAAGTAGTTGTTGTTAAAAATGATGTTGCGACTGTCCAAGACAAGGTTGAGGAAGTCCAAAGAGAAATCCAAAATGTTAGAACTGATGTGTCCAATGTTCAGGTTGATATTAATAACATTCATTCGGATGTAAATGAGATGCAAAGTGACATAAATAAAATTCAAGTAGAAGTCAACACAGTTTTCGTAGATATTGCTAAAGTCCAAACTGATGTAAATAAAGTCAGGGAAGAAATAGAAAATTCGAAAACACTTTGTACGCGTAATATGAGTGCATTAACGACTAGGCTAGTTGATGAGTCAGTCAGAACGACAGCGTCTTTAGCAGGTTTAAAGTATGATGTAGAGGTCATGAGAACCCAGGTATTAGACCATAATAGATTACTTAAAGAAGATATCGAAGTAGACATAGCAGAAATGTTAACGGCAAATGTAGCAGTATGGAAAGACGAGTGGAATAGGTCAAGTGGGGAACATGTAACCCAAATTCAGGAACGTATTGAAAGGAAACTTGCCAGTACTCAAATAGATATTAACAATGAAGTAGTACAGATTAGGAAAGATTTAAGCGTCAGGATGGATTCGCTATCCGAGAGACAAGTAGAAGATAGAACACAATTAGGTCAGGATGTGCAAGCATTAAAATCTGCATTAGAGGATCAGATTCATAAAGTTGTCTCTGATGTTAATGAAACGACGAGCAAACTGCAGAATTTGAAGCTCGGAGAAGCTAGTTTGATGGAGACCTACAAAGAAGAGTTAATCAAGAAAGTCTTAACGGAGATTACTGACAAGGATACAGAAGGCTTGGCTTGCGAAATCAATAGGAATTATGCCAGAAGATATAACCTAGCTCCAGAAGAGAGAGACGTGACTCCTGAAGAACGTATATCCAGATTCAGGGAGGAAGATGACGAGAGGAATATGGAACCTGAGTGGAACTATCGAGATAGTGGGAAAAACTACCCGGATTCATATCCGAGGAACGTGACAGTCATCAGGAATTTTGAAGACAAACCACAAAAATTCAGCAACACTGATAGTTTGACGCCTATAGAATATGTCAGGAACCTCAAAGATTATTTCATCGAAGCTCACATTCCCAGAGAGAGAGAGATGAAGATAGTGGAAGGATTTTTGATTGGAGGACCCCTTGAATGGTTTCGCGCATTTAGATACACATTCAGTAACTTTGACGAGTTTGCAGAGGCATTAATCAAACGATTTTGGTCCATAGAAGCGCAGAATTCGTTAAGAGCGGAGGTTTATTCAAGAAAATACTCAGGTACTCTTCCAGCACGGTACGCTGATTTCTTTACGAGTCAATTGTCCCGCTTGAGATTTTTGCAACCCCCTTTTTCAATGGAGCAATTAATTGATTCGATTTCTCGTATGCTGCCTGTGGAGGTGAGGAGACTAATCATTTCGTCAAACATCAGGGATTTGACCAGCATGGATGAATTACTGAGGAGGTTAGACTACACAAGTCCAATGCCAAACGTGGTACAGAAAGGTCAAAGGCATGACTTCAAAGAAATAAATACGGTATATATGGACCAAGTCCAGCAAACTGACAAGCCAGATGAAGAGAAAACTGACAATGTAGGTCCTCACAGGAATAATCAGTTCAGAAATAACAGATCGCAAGGTTACCGTCCGTATCAACAGAGAAGAGGCTGGAACTATAATCGAGGAAATTACAACAATGGAAGAGGCAGATATTACAACAATAATGGTTATAACAGAAATTATAATAGAAATAACCAGAATCAAAATAGAAATCAGGATCCTCAAGGTCAGGTTATGACACCCGATCAGTATCAGGAAAGAGAGAGGGAAAGCCAGCAATACCTGAAAGAATTACGGGAAAAAGAAGCCGAAAACCAAAAGAAAAGGCAGGATGTTGTAATGGATCCCTGGGCCTTCTACGAGCCAGCAGAATTTTGAGGTCGGTAACACAAAAAAAAAAAACGCCTATTTCTCAACGACAGTGAGAACTTGTAAATACATTGCCACACCACACCTGATTACAATTAATGAGATATATGAAGTTACCGATGAAGATTTGCTAGAAGAGAGGGGCATCGTTAAAGAGGAAAGACCATGTGCCTTACCTATTATTTCTGTACTGATAGATGGCCAACAGTACAAAGCCCTGATGGATACTGGTGCAATTATCTCCATCATTTCAGAGGAATGTTATCAAAGTCTGCTAAGAGGAGAGAACATGACAGTTCTACCTGTTGCTACCGTCAAAGTGAGAGGGATATTCCAAGATAAGGCAGTGAAGTGCAAGATTCAAGTGTTATTGAACTTTGAGATCAATAGAAGGAATTATGAACAGATCTTCATTGTGGTGAGCAAGATCAATTTTGATATGGTGCTTGGAATCGATTTTATATCGAAGGTCGGAGCTATTATTGACATGAAGAACAGAAGTATTAGCTTTAATGATGGGTACATGATCACAGAAGAGATCGAAAAACAGGACGTGAAAAACAGTCTGGAAATAGACCTTAGGGAAGAAATTTTGAATACCATAATTAATGAAGTGGAGAATTCAGCAGAAATACCCAGTAGAAAAACTGAAGGATTTGAAGAAATTCAGGGGGAATTTGAGGATCTGATAAAGGAATTCCAAGATATTTTTGATGAAAAGCCTGGATTGATTAAGGATTATAAGTACAAGATAAGGCTGACAGATGAAACCCCTTACCAGAAGAGAATATACCCCATTCCTGAGAAATACTATCAAGAAGTACGAGGGTTAATCAGAAAAATGGAGGTAGACGGGATTATTAAAAAACAGGCGTCGTCTTATATAAACCCCATCACAGTAGTGAAGAAAAGTAATGGTCAGATACGTCTTTGTCTCGATGCCAGGACCATCAACTTGAAGATTCTTCCAGAAAATGACCGACCACCCAAGATTAGAGATCTGCTTCGAAAATTCAAAGGGAGAGCTTGTTTCAGCGTTCTTGACTTGACGTCTTCATTTTATCAAGTTCAACTAGAAGAAGAGAGTATGCAGTACACTGGATTCTTATTTGACCAGACGTCATGGGTCTTTGTCAGAATGCCTTTTGGTATGGTTAACAGTGGACCAGCACTTATTCGAGCACTTGATAGTAAGCTCACTGATGAAGTGAAAGAAAATGTAATCTGCTACATTGACGATTTAATCGTATCTTCACCCAGCGCCGCAGAATATTTGGTGCACTTGAGAAAGTTGTTCGAGAATTTAAGGGAGGCCAATATCAAGGTGAATTTTGGAAAATGTCAATTCTTGAAGAAGGAGATAAATTACTTGGGGCATACAATTGATAAAGATGGATATCATCCAAACATGCAAAAAGTAGAGGCGATCACGAGATTTCCAAAGCCAACTAAGGTAAAACAAGTCAGAGAATTTGTAGGCGCATGCCAATTTATTAGTAGCCACTGTCCGAGATACTCTGAAATTATGGCTCCTCTGTATGACTTACTCAAGAAGAATAATAGATGGAAATGGAGTAGCGCAGCAGACGAGGCATTTGAGAAAGCAAAAGAGATGCTCAGAAATAACGTGAAACTGGAGTACCCAGACTTTGAGAAGGTGTTTTATATTGAGTCTGATGCATCAAGAATAGGCATTAGTGCAGTATTATACCAGAAAGACGAGGCAGGCAACAAGCACTACATTGCATTCACTAGTCGGAAGTTGAAGAAACACGAGGAAAACTACTTCACGACTGAACTTGAAGCGTTAGCTTTTGTGACAGCTTTGCAAGCGTGGAAGAAAATCCTGCTGGGACATAAGGTCATCATTATAACAGACCATAAAGCACTACAGTTTATGTTGCAAACTGACATGTCGAGTGACAGATTGACACGTTGGGCTTTGTTCACCCAACAGTTTAACGCCACTATCGTCCACCAGCCTGGGAAAGATAACTTACTGGCTGATGCTTTATCACGTAACCCTATTAAAAATGTGCAGATACACCATGTACAATTGGAGCAAGAAGATCAAGAAACCGTTAGCAGGTTAGCCCGAATCGGTGTGTCACAGAAGAGACACGCTCCAATCAGGAAAATGTACAGGTTCCTCAAGGGTTACATGGACAATACTGATGTTGACTATGCAGCTACACGGAGAAATTCACGACACTTTGTCTTGAGTGGAGACATCGTATGCAAGTATGCTGACTCTGCGCATACAAAACTCCGAATAGTCGTGCCACCTAAACTTGTTGTCAATTTAGTGTGGGTAGCTCATCACGCAACTGGACATGCCGGTTTAGATAAAACTCTTGATACTCTTAAAGAGAGATTTATTTGGACTAACATGCGTTCCAGCATTGCCAAGGTCATTCGATCATGTGACAAATGTCAGAGAGCAAAGTATGCTTCTGCTTTATTAAAGGGAAAACCGAAGGCTATGATTCCTTCTAAGCCAAATGAACTCATGGCGACGGACATATTTGGCCCCTGTCCGAAGGGATATCAGGGTAACCAGTACCTGTTGGTTACCGTGGATGTTTTCTCAAAATTTGTAACAATGAGTCCCATGCAGAAAGCTAACACGAGGAACGTTGTAAGCAGACTGGAAAATGCTGTATTTCCTAAAGCTGGTAAACCGGAATATCTACTGTCAGATCATGGAACGCAGTTTACATCCGTGGAATTTGCAGCGGATATGGAAAGGCTTGGCATTAAGCACTTATTTTCAAGCGTGCGTTACCCAGAATCGAATTCCTCAGAGAGATATATGGCTGAATTTTCGAAATTCTGTCGAATTTTCTGTCCAAATGATCATTCTGGTTGGGTGAGATTTGTACCCCTTATTGAGGAATGTCTGAATTCTACAGTGCAGGAGAGCACAGGAGAAGTGCCAATGCGACTTCATCTAGGAAGAAACCCAGAAAGGCCGTGGGATAATCTTTTCAACCACGTTCCTAGAGATCCCGACCTAGGAAGGCAGCAGAGGATTGACAAGGCGAAGGAACAACTCCAGAAAGCAGCAGAGAAACGATTGAAAAGAGTAGCTGGAAAACGTTTTGGTGCACCCTTACAAGTTGGAAATCTTGTATTACTACGCAGACCTATCAAGGCTGATATGAGCACGAAAATCTATCCCAAGTTTGGAATTGTGTTCATGGGTCCGTTTAGAATTACGAACGCTTATGGAAACAACTGTTATGAGCTCTACGATGATGAAAATAATGTCATTTACGGCAAGTTCAATGCTGGAAATTTGAAAAGATACTATCCTAGAGTAAGCCAGTAATAATTCAATTTCGTGTTCAAGAGAGTTGAGATACTTGTAACACTGAGTTTAAAAACAATTTGTAACTGTTTTTAAAACGTGGTGAGGGGAGAATGCCCCCGTAAATTGAATTATGTTGAGACCACGGTGGCTATTTTGGAAATTATGAAGAAAGTTATGGCTGTCATAGTTATGACATGGATAGTCATGACGTAAGCACGGATGACGCAGACGTTATGCGAGCAGGCTACTTGAGCTGAGATTCTCAATGACGTCAGCATTTATTCGAGAAAGATCCGAGATTTACGACGCAGTCGCAGGAAACGTGGAATTCTGCTGAGGAAGAAATTATGCTATTGGAGGGGAGGCTCGAACCAATGAACGATTGTTTGAAGGAAGACGGAGATTGCTGAAACTATGATATTTTTACTACTTTTTGGAATGAAGAATTGTGGAAATCCATTTGCAGTAGAGGAATTGATCTGGAATTTTGATGAAATTTATTTTCAGTTTTTGAATTTTGAAAATCCGTCATGTATTGACGAAGTTGGAACTTCTAGCGATGACGCAGTAACACGCTATGGAAGGGATGGATACGCCCCTTATGAAGTTTATAAAAGGCCTTGCGCAGAAGAGAGGAGTCTCAAATCGTCATAGCTGATACCTCTGATATTCAAATCGTCAGATCTTCAGTGCTTATATAGTCGTTTTGGTGAGACGTCGAGTGATATTAGTAGAAAGAGTCGTCTTTATAACGCGTGGTGAAGCCACCGCAGTGAACGTGATTCAAGCAGACAAGCAGTGCAAGTTTACTGTGAGTGAAAACTAGGTGAAGTTAAAACGCACATTATAACGCGTCTACAAGATTAGCTATGAACAGTTAGCGTTTGCCTATAAGCTAATTATATTGTGCAGTGCTACATTAAGCAGTGTAGTAAATTTGAACAATTTCAAGGAGTTATTTTGGAAGATATTAGCAATTTTAGACGACTGACAAAAGTGATTTTCTCGCCATCTGAGAAGCACTTTATATCGTCAGATTCTACGACACGGCTGACACTGCTAGTGCAACAGGGAGACTTCTGATTGCTTTTGTGACACAACGCTACAGTATTATGGAGCAGTTTAATATGGCAGTTTGTTCTTCTATTACCATAACCGAAGAGAAGATGGAAGGCTAAAGGACTTTAATGCGATTGGGACATATATCGTTGGAGTAAGATAGCAGCATGGAACTTCGCTAATTGCCATTCCACACAAGCGAACATGTGGTGAATAACCATCTACACCCATGTTTCGTGATCCAACGCTGAATACTATCCAACAGCAGTGGAAACGATTTCATACTCACTGAATATGAATATTTCAATGGAAATTACTACAAAAACTTCATGGCGATTTTCTACTGGAACTTCAGGGATTTTTCAAGAGAGGTCAGGGTAGTCCCGACTCACAAAGAAGAGTTTTGCCGGAAGGATGTCTTTCGTCTACACGGAGCAGTGCAATTTCCGGAGGAGGAAGCAGTTCGATTCTCCGAGGGTGCTGTATCCTGTTTCGAGGATGGAGCTCAGCTTTAACTTGGTGAAATGGATCCATCAGCAGTCTTCTTTGGGGAATTTTCCTCTGGAACTTCAATCGGCAGATAAGGTAGTCGTGAACGTTTATTGTATTTGAGTTTTTTAGCGATATCTGAGCAACTCTTTGTCCCATATTTTCTGTCCTCATGTATTTTGCCCTATATTCTTGTTTGAGATTCCTATTCTCAGTACACCTTGTTGAGTTATGCCTTTTTCGACGATTTATTAAGACATTGTTATGTCATGGACATAGTTAAATGATTTTGGATCAGTTGAGACTGATATTTAGATATTTCAGTAATTTGCTTATTTTTGTAGTCACGATTTGACTATAAGTTAATGATTTTTATGGCAGATTTAAATTCAGACAGCGTGTCACTTTATTAAAGTAATTTCTACCCAAGTTAATTACTTTGACCAATTTTCTGTCATCATCAAGAAGGAAGAACATTTAAATGATTTTAGAGCGTTAAAATCTTTTACGTTGTCGACGATCTTGGAAATACTAGTCGTTATTTGAAATTGATTGCAACACAGACATTTATCGTCAGTTATGAACGACCATTGCATCATAGACAATTTTGTGAAAGATGAACTTTAATTATGAATTATTGAATGCATTAAAGTCATGAACTTTTGTTAGGAGTTTTTTTTCAATTAGAGATTTGAATAATAATGTTTGCATTCCACAGTCTAATTGGATTCTATTCGACTATTTTGCAGTTTAGTCGCACTTCGTTTGATGATAGTATTTTTATACTACAATACTTTGAAGATGTTAATCTTAAATTTTGATAGTCCAGAGAGGCGTATATAAGCGTATTCACTATTAAATTTGTTTGTGATTGGCAAATTTTTATTTCATTTCGATTCATGAATGAAATCCACGAAGGTTAAATGACAACAGTTTTGAAACAATTAATGATTATAAGAATCTTTGAAGTGGAACTATGAATGTATAATCGCTAGTGCAGCGGACGTGTTGAAAGTCGCTGATGTATAATGCCCTTGAGTTAATGAAGGAGGTTCCCACAGTAATTAATGATGTTGAAGAATTTGTTAGTGGAGGTTTTTGTAAGTTCTGTGGAAGATTTTGATGCCGTATATATTAATATATGATGAATTATGGGCCTATTTTAATGCAGTTTTGTGCATCTTTTTATAAGCGACGTATTTTCCGCTGGAGTGTATTGTCCTAGTCCTTTGAAAATTAATCAAGTGAATTTACTGTTATAATTAACAAGAGTATTGAAAGAATTTGAGATAAGATTTTGAATGAAGATTACCGTCACAAATAATAATAATAATTATTAAACCTTTATTAAACCAGATTGTGACATTAATATGTATAACTAACCTTCATTGGTCGATTATATTGACACGATTATGAAATTACCAACCGGATGAACATGTGGTTAAATGTATTTCTCAAATTAATAATTTGAATAATTTAAATGTTAATATTGTAAATAATGATGTAAATATCTTTGACAATAATGTGGAACGAAAGTAATGTTAAAGGCGTGTTTAAAATTTTTCTTATTGTCTTCGACAATATTATAAACAATTTCTAATTGTTATAAACATTTATGAGTTTTTGTTATAAACATTTAAGAGTTTGTTTTATACTCTAAACTATGCTTATTAAACATTTGGATGATAATTAAACAAGCTTAGGGATTGTCAGAATAATCCAGTGGTATGTGAGTAAAGCATTTGAAAGATTTGCGTAACAATATTTGTGTTGTCTTGCGGACATTTAAAGCTTTTGAGAGAGTGCTGGATTCTTACGCAACGTGGCATGACAAGTGAGCCCATTTGACAGGTGTGCGTCAGGTTGAAGGGTAGACCGCAGCTGGCCAGACAACTGGTTATCAGCGGGCAAGGTCGTCTACATTGTGGCCTTGTGCCTATAAATACAAGTGTCATGTTTATTAAAAGAAACCAAATGCTCTGTATATGTGTCTCGTCCTGACTTCCTTATCCAGTCCAATTATGTTATGAATATTACGTTATTTTGAGCTCGTGGGAGCTAACATGTTGTATGATAACTTTGCAAGTCCTATAGGAGGACATAGTCAGATTGACATGGGCTACTGATAGCCACATTTATTTTGTTGAGTATGTTAAAATCATACCCTTTATTTGAAATAAAATTTTTGTACAGTTCAAAGTTCTTGCCTTCGTTCTGGTTCATTTTTAAATGTCATGGTGGAGGTTATTGTGGGAGCATACTTTAGAGATCCAGTTGTCAACCCAATCCCCGAGATATTTTTAAGAGGTAAGTAAAGGTAAGTATGAACCCCCGTCTATTTTGGTGTGTTCCACAATGATTTCCTGTTAACTTCTGTGCTCAAACCTCGGTAGTATCTGTCAGTGCCATTTTCATTGGTGTAGCTGAGCCGGTGCGGTTGATTATTGGCAATCCGATTGAGGGGGCGGATATCTGACAGCCTACTATCCGGGTAAACGGGGACAGTACGAAAGGTCTTTTTCACCCGACTATAAAGGGTGTCCGAAAACCACATTTAAAGGCCCTTAACTCTTAGAATACCAAGGAGCGCAAAAGCGTTCCTCGGCGTGTTAGCGAAAACAGCCAGGAACGCAATAGCGCTCCTCATGCAGGCAGTTTTATATATGCTTGTAGTTCTCAGTTTTCTAACAGATCGCAGCACAATGCAGATTATCCAGAATCGGCGAAGCGTGCAGTTCCTAAATTTACCACAACTATCGCGGTAATAGTTTTATTTACGGAGATATGATATTTTTGAAAGCGCTCACTGTTTTGTCCACCACGCACTATTGTTAGTACGAATATGGCCTCAGCGGCGCGGATGTGTTCGTAAACGATGATGATCTAGCCAAGTATATCAATAGAGTGTGTGCCGATTCTGATTACATCGAGTCTGATGAAGATGTAGCAATATCAGGGTCGTGTAGTAATGATGTTGGTGATTTTATTTCTGCTACAGAAGTGAGAGCAGCGATGACATTCCGCAGTTCCATAAATCTCGTGGTATTGTCATTAGTGAAAGTGACAATTTTACTGATTTGGAGAATGACGGTGACGCAAATGAAGACAGTGTAGGCGGTAATGACAATGATGCCTGTGTACCTAATACAGGGTTTAGTAAAGTTCCAATTGATAGTGACCGTCGGTTCGAACCCATTTGACATGAGGTTGTACACGCACTTCGATGAGCGACGAACACTGAAATATTGGAAGAAGGTGGTATTTTGCATTTTTGCTCGATTGGTGATGAATGCCTATTTGATATACAAAGAAAATACTTCGAGTAAAGTTATGACACGGCTCAAGTCCATATAATACGAATGGGTCCAGGAGAAAAACCTACAGACCAAAATGTTAGCTAAGCTTCATCCACCAAGGGAAGGGGAACTTTAGGTGAAATTTTGTGGTATATTATTAAAAAGATGCATTGTGTGCAGCAAAATAGATGGAGGTCCAGTAAAAAGGTCACGAACTGCGTGTTCTAATTGTATGAAAGGTCTTCATGGTTTCTGCCTAGGGTATCACAAGTGCTAAAAGTGAACCAGCATAAAATGTCAAATATGTACATTGCATGGTGTATTAAAATATTTTTAAATTAGAAACTATAGTACCTAAGATTATGAAACTTTCCAGAGAGTAAACCAACAACATGTGACTGCAGACAATAACAACCGTTTGTGTGTAATTTTTATTTTGAATTGTGTTTCTTTCTCTCAATTTTGACTTTTTTATTTTCACAGTTATAAAACAAATATATTTTTGTATGTTGTAGTGTTATTGTAACATAATATGTTACTTATTAGAATGGTAAAGCAACTCATTTTCAATGATCAGGAAAAATTTTGATGGTATATCTTCAAAAATACAAAAGTTATAATGATTTTAGTACAACATTGCAATTTCTTGAAAAGAAGCCTGGTATTCTTCACACATACCACCTATAATCGACTGGTACTAAAAGGGTTAAATTAACAGTGTCTGTGATATTCCCAGAAAGCTAACATCGCTCTGATATACCTATGGAGGAATGACAAACCCCTAAACACTGCACCAGTAGCTGAATTGATAAAGTATGATTATTCATACCAAGGATAAATCAGTCGTAGCATTCATGATTGAGAATTTGCTAAGTGTACTCTTTACAACTAGAATATTCGCGGGCGAAGCCGCGACGGGTAATGCTAGTGTTATATAATGGATATAAATGGTCGAGGAAGTTTACGTAACAGTATAAAGTAAATAATTGTTTCTTGCGACACATTTATCTACAGTATTACGTTATTCTAATAATAATATGATCACGGCTGTAGAAGAATTGCTGAATTAGTTTTATTTTTGACCATGAAAGCCAGCTTGCTAACAACAAATACGATTATACAGAGCTTTGAAGCCAGTTTTTATGTTGCCATGTTAACATTTGATATTTCAACATTTTAGTTGATCAACAACATAATCCCAATTACTGGAAAATGCGAAGAGCAATCTGGAAAAATTACATTATAGCCTAGACAAGGATTTGTTAGGGATCACCAGAAGAGGGAGAAACTAAAGGGTGGCGCATTTAGAACTGAAGATGCTTGTTTGACGGGCGAAATATGACATCCTACAATTTCTCCCTCTTTTGGTAATCCGTAACAATCACTCTTTTTTGTGTGTGTTTTGCATTTGCCATTAATTGAGATTATATTGTGTTATGATTAACGAAATACTTTGTGGGATATCAACAACCTAGTACGTAATAATATGCAGTTATAGAACAGTAATACCAGCTATTGTTAAGTCTCTTTTGTCCCAGTGGTATATTTAGCATCGAGAGCTCAATGTAACCCTACTTACAACTCCAGTCTATATATATATATTACAATACCATTACAGTGGAAAGGCAAACATGTCAATCACACACCTGATTGGTGGGTGTGGTCCAGTTAGCTAACCAATGAGCGACTCATATAAGTGATAACAATCGATTCTCTCGCAGCTGGTGAATGAATGAGGATCGCTCTAATTATTTCCTAGGCTAGGGTTCCCCTGATGGAAACAAGCAGTGTTGCGTTACGTAACGAGATCATTAACTCGTTGTTGTTGTTGCACAGCTTCGGCTCGGGTGTGCACACTCAAATACATCAACCCTGTAATAATGTTTAAAAAGGCAATACAACAACAACAACATGCCCCAAAGTAGAGTGTATAATGTAATTGCCATAGAAATAAGAAATATATCCGGGAGGGCGCCAGTTCATATAAGAAATCTATGAACGAATGCACAAATACCTCCCTATAATATTCTGCTAAGGTCCCATTCCAGTTAGGTAGATTTCTTTAGAAAGCTAACTATTGCAATGGGTCCCATGTTTCGACTTCCGGAAAATTTCGACATATCTTCGCGTTTCACATCCCCCAGACCCCAAAACCACCGTCAGTTCAAAAGTTTATATATAATTTATGTATATATGTATCTATCTATCTATCTATCTATATATATATATATATCAGATTCTTGTGGACACGATAACTGCCGTAATTTTGCACCAATCAGTTTGATTTTATTTCATAATATGTATCCCTATAAAATCTCGGTCGAGTTCGTTAATGGGCAAAATCGGTCAAAGGGGGTAAAAATGGGGGGCTTTTTTCGAAAAAGTGAAATATCGCTATAACTCTCTTAATACATGAAATATCGAATCCCTTCAAAGTTCATAATATGTGTCGGATAAGTGCCAAAAACTTATGTCAAATACGTTTTTTGATAGCACCAACCATTGACCAAAGGGGTGGGAAAAAGTGGGTTTTTCGGGAAACATTAATCATATCTCTGTTAATAGGCACAATATCAAAACCGTACAAAATGGACAATATTCCTCCAATAATTACCTAAAACTTTTGTCTGAAAGAATTTTTCATATGACCCACCATTACGCCACGGGGTGAACAAAATGATTTAAATTATAAGAAAATGCCAAGTGCCAAGAGAGGTTGCCATGACAACTTTACTTTTAATTGATAAGGGATGACCATCAGCAGTTGCTATGACAACGCCACTGCACGAGATCACATTCAGTTTTCATATGTCAGTGGGAAGCGACTTCGGTATCGGAACTGGTAGCATGCTGAACTTCTATGCCCAAGGTCGCGGGTTCAAACCCGGCTGAAGTCGTCGGATTTACTAAGAGCGCTAAAAAACCTGAGTTTGCTTTCCTTCGGAGGGGAAGTTCCAACGTTCGTTGCGAGTTTCTGATTGAGGTGGCATCTAGTAGCCAAGTTCACAGCTAGGTGTCGTTGACGGCAGTATTTTAGGTAGATTTCATTAGAAAGCTAACTATTGCAATGGGTACCATGTTTCGATTTCCGGAAAATTTCGACATATCTTCGCGTTTCACATCCCCCAGACCCCAAAACCACCGTCAGTTCAAAAGTTTATATATAATTTATGTATATATGTATCTATCTATCTATCTATCTATCTATATATATATATATATATATATATATATATATATATATATATCAGATTCTTGTGGACACGATAACTGCCGTAATTTTGCACCAATCACTTTGAATTTTTTTCATAATATGTATCCCTATAAAATCTCGGTCGAGTTCGTTAATGGGCAAAATCGGTCAAAGGGGGTAAAAATGGGGGGCTTTTTTCGAAAAAGTGAAATATCGCTATAACTCTCTTAATACATGAAATATCGAATCCCTTCAAAGTTCATAATATGTGTCGGATAAGTGCCAAAAACTTATGTCAAATACGTTTTTTGATAGCACCAACCATTGACCAAAGGGGTGGGAAAAAGTGGGTTTTTCGGGAAACATTAATCATATCTCTGTTAATAGGCACAATATCAAAACCGTACAAAATGGACAATATTCCTCCAATAATTACCTAAAACTTTTGTCTGAAAGAATTTTTCATATGACCCACCATTACGCCACGGGGTGAACAAAATGATTTAAATTATAAGAAAATGCCAAGTGCCAAGAGAGGTTGCCATGACAACTTTACTTTTAATTGATAAGGGATGACCATCAGCAGTTGCTATGACAACGCCACTGCACGAGATCACATTCAGTTTTCATATGTCAGTGGGAAGCGACTTCGGTATCGGAACTGGTAGCATGCTGAACTTCTATGCCCAAGGTCGCGGGTTCAAACCCGGCTGAAGTCGTCGGATTTACTAAGAGCGCTAAAAAACCTGAGTTTGCTTTCCTTCGGAGGGGAAGTTCCAACGTTCGTTGCGAGTTTCTGATTGAGGTGGCATCTAGTAGCCAAGTTCACAGCTAGGTGTCGTTGACGGCAGTATTTTACGTAGATTTCATTAGAAAGCTAACTATTGCAATGGGTACCATGTTTCGATTTCCGGAAAATTTCGACATATCTTCGCGTTTCACATCCCCCAGACCCCAAAACCACCGTCAGTTCAAAAGTTTATATATAATTTATGTAATAAATGTATATATGTATATCAGTTTCTTGTGGACACGATAACTGCCGTAATTTTGCACCAATCACTTTGAATTTTTACCGAATATGTATACCCATAAAATCTAGGACGAGTTCGTTACTGGGCTAAATCGGTCGAAGGGGATGAAAATGGGGGACTTTTTTTTTTCGAAAAAATGAAATATTGCTATAACTCTCTTAATATGAGAAATATCGAATCCGTTCAAAGTTCATACTATGTGTCGGATAAAGCTCAGAAATTTATGTTTGAAACGTTTTTTTGATAGCACCAACCATTGACCAAAGGGGTGGGAAAAAGTGGTTTTTTCGGGAAACATTAATCATATCTCTGTTAATAGGCACAATATCAAAACCGTACAAAATGGACAATATTCCCCTAATAATTACCTAAAACGTTTGTCTGAAAGAATTTTTGATATGAGCCACCATTGCGCCAAGGGATGAGAAAAATGATTTCGGAATTATAAGAAAATGCCAAGAGCTATCAGTGGTTGACATGGCAACACTACTAAATTGATGAGGGATGAGCCATCAGACGTTGCCATGACAACGCACTTGCGCGAGATCAGATTCAGATTTCCATCTGACTAAGTGTGAAGCGGCTTCGGTGACGTAACTGGTAGCATGCTGAACTTCTATGCCCAAGGTCGCGGGTTCAAAGCCGGCCAAAATCGTCGGATTTTCTAAGAGCGCTAAAAATCCCTCAGTAAGCTTTCATTTCAAGGGGAAGTTCCAACGTTCGTTGCGAGTTGCTGATTGAGGTGGCATCTAGTAGCCAAGTTCACAGCTGGGTGGCGTTGACGTTAGTATCTGGTAGCAACATTAGGAACTCCTGCTTGAAATTTAGCGTCTGCATTCCTTACCTGAATTACAGACTAATTCACACAGTTTATCAGACAGATTCTACACTCACCCAAAGTACACGGGGTTATATGACCGCGTTGTCGCAGCCCCTAAACTGAGGAACCAACCAACATCTCTGCGGGAGATATAATTTTGCGTGAAGAAGTAACAGACCGTTACATAGTTACACATCAGTGTCGAAACCTTGCCTAAGGACAGTGTGACCACAAGTATAACAAGTAGTTCCGTGAAGAACTGTACAGCCTATTTTCATATATCCTGCTCATGTTAATTGCCTCTATCAACATACAAAATTTCAGTTTAATTGCTGTAACAGATTCGTAGATATTGAGAACCGTCTAAATAATTCAGATGGTCGCCAGGTTGGATTTTTATTTTTGTACTATTATATTAAGATTATTGTGTAAGTGTGGTATTCAAACTTCAATCGCATGATTAGAACACAAGAAGTAAAAACGAGATTTTAAAATTACGCACAGCAGCCATCTTGTGATTATGCAAACAATTGAAATAAATTAGATGCCAGTGGATCATTATTTGTGTAAGCATTTAAAACGTGCAAAGTTTCACGGCACTCGGATAGTTAATTCGCGAGAAACGTCCATTTAAATATTTATACTTTGCGTCGCCGCCATGTTGGATTCGTGCTCACCAGGTTACTGAAAGTGCTATAGGTGAACATATGTTCATAGTCTCTATGAACATAAAAATTTCAGTTTGGTTGCTGTAAAAGATTCATATATATTGAGAACCGTCTAAATATTACGGAAGCTTGCCATTTAGGATTGTTATATGTATAGGCCATAGAGTTATGTACCATTCAAGGTCACTTATTTCCTAGGTTCATTATTCAAACTTTCACTTCGATCGCATGATTACGACACAAGAAATAAAAACTTAATTTTAAAATTTCGCACAGCCGCCATCTTGAGGTTATGTAAACAATTGAATTAAATTAGATGGCAGTACATTACAATCTGCAAAATCATTTACTGTACCACATTTCACTGCGCTCAGAGAGTTAACTCACGAGAAAAGTCTATTAAAATATTTCAAATTCGCTTGGTCGCCATGTTCGTTTTGTACTTTACAGGTTTATGAATTATGCATAGGTAAACTTGTATCAGTACCCTTTATCACCGTACAAAATTGCAGGGTGATCTGTAATAGTTTCGGGGATATAGAATGTCAGTGAAATATTTCGCACAGCCGCCATTTTGAGGTTATGTAAACAATTGAACTAAATTAGACTCCAGTGCATTGCAATGTGTATAAATATTTGCTGTACCAAGTTTCATTACGTTTGGATAGTTAAATCGCGAGAAAAGTCTATTTAAAAGTCTCCATTTCGCTTGGCCGCCATGTTGGTTATGTAGTAACCAGGTTTTTGAAAGTTTCATAGGTGAACTTCTAGTAGTATCCTTTATCACCGTACACAATTTCAGGGCGATATCCGTTATAGTTTCGGAGATACTGAATGCTAGTGAAATATTTCGCACAGCCGCCATGTTGGATTGGTGAGACGTAACAAAATTCGATGGGCACGGTCGACGTCGCCGGGAATAGTGCTATGAACTTACCGAGTTTCACTGAAATCGCTCCAGCCGTTTAGATTTTATTAGGGGACACACACACACACCTCACACACACACACACACACACACGCACACACACACGGACAAAAGGTGATCTCATAAGCCTATTTTTTCAAAATTGAAAATAGGCTAAAAATGGACTCCAAATGACAAGAAGGTCACCGTCCCCGTAAGACAATAAAATGTTTAAAATATGTTTAAAATGAAGAAAAACAAAGTTAATTAATCTCCAATTATAAAATACTTTCACGCGATAAATGAGGTCTGATCCTTCTACGAAAACCTGCATATTCTGCCTATTTTCACCTATCTCCAAGTTTGTCCGTTGAAATCTACCTCCGCCTTCCGGCGTGCCGAGAGGACTTTTTTGTATTAAAACATGTATATTTACAATGAAATATTGAAAGAATGCAGCACGGTAACCATGGTAACAGAATATCACAGGTCCATCTATTTCTGTAAGACACAATGCAATTCCAATTATTACATTACTGTGAAAGTTTCCAGACGGTTATAAGGTTATCACTGAACCAAATTAAGCTGTAAAATTCATCAATACATACAGTATAATGGGCTTAAGGGGGTCAAGGGGCACTCTAGAATTTTTTCACGCAATTTTCACGTGTGAGTGTGGTACGAAAGGTCTTTTTCACCCGACTATAAAGGGTCTCCGAAAACCACGTTTTAAGGCCCTTAAATTAACAGTGTCTGTGATATTCCCAGAAAACTAACTTCGCTCTGATGTACCTAGGAGGGAATGACAAACTCCTAACCACCGCATCAGTAGCTGAACTGATAAAGTCTGATCATTCATACCAAGGATAGATCAGTCATAGCATTCATGACCGAGATTTTGCTAAGTGTTCTCTTTACAGCTAGAATATTCGCGGGCGAAGCCACGACGGGTAATGCTAGTATTGTTTAAATAAAGAACACAAGTACTCTACCATATCAAGGCATGGTGTGTTATGTAAAACCAACCAGGACACCACTGCGAAGAAAGTAAGTTCATTCATACTGCAATATAAAAACTATCCATCAGAATGTTAAGTTACTTACTATTTGAGGGGGAATGCAGAAGTCAATAAGAGATACCAGTAATGCTGTTGTAATGAAATGTGATTTTCGAATTATAAGATTTGGTTTCCACTTTCATTCATCTTAAACTTATTCTTTGGAGAAGGATATGATGATGATGATAATTGTTGTTTTAAGGGGCCTAACATCTAGGTTATCGGCCCCTAATGGTTTGGGTGATCGTGAAGATGATACTGAAATGGAAACTATAACTAAAACTATCTACTAACTTATACTAGAATAAGAAATGGCAAACAAAAGGAGAATAAGGCAAATAAAGGACAGGAGAAAAGAAATGTCCTCAACCCTCGAAGAATGCGGGTTGAGGGTCTTGGAAGGAAGAAGAGCCATATAAGGCAGATAGGAAAGTGAAAGAGGAGAGGGTTCGCCCCACAGGTAATGGATAAAAAGGGGGAAAACCGGACCAAGCTCAGGAATCCCTCGGGGTCGCCAACTCCCAACTCCAACGCCGTGAGCCCCTGAGGGTGTAGCAATATCTATGGTGCACCAGAAGTGGTGGGGCTACATGGACCCTGCCTCCTTGAGGGCCTTGAGCAGAAGGCAGGAGATAATAGGAAAAGAAAAAGAAGGCTGACCCCTCGAAGAATGAGGGTATCAGAAAAGATGAGACAAGGGCCAATTAAGGCGGGAAAGGAAGAGACTTCCTAGGCCTCGGATACCCTAATACCATCGGGGTCGGAAGAGAGCAAGAGTTGACCAAGTGAGGTCGACAGGAAAGAAGACGGAGAGGAGTCCGGCACAAGTAAGTGGAAGCAATGGCGGACTAAGCTGGGGCCCCGTGGTCGCCAACCCTCGTCCCACTAGATGTAAGCCCCTGAGGGTCTTTGGAGAAGGAGTAATTTCATTTGCAGTAATACAATACGAGCAATGTAACGTCGTTATACAAAACAGAATATCTCAATCTTATATCCACACTAGCAGAAGTAGCCATTCTTCGAACGGTCTTCGGTATTAATAACCAGACGTAATCAATTGAGCTACTGTTGAAATGGTTAGAGGCTTGGAACCTGTTTGTCGACAAAGAAAAATGATTAGTTAAAATATGCTCTGAAACTAAATTTACCTAATGTGTTCTTCCTGACGTGAAAATAAAATTGAAAACCTCGTAAACGAAACGCAATACACGTCAAATAAAACTGACCCTCACTGTTGTGGCAAGTCCCCACCCAGAGAAAGACCCCATTAATAAATTATAAAGGCTTGTGGTGCATGAAAATTCAGGTTTCTTTTGTCTCCAATGGCCTAAATTCATAAAAGAAAAAAAAAACTATTTTAATTCAGGAATTTTTAAAAATAACTTTGCTGTTTGGAGATATAATAGACCTTCTGTACGACATAACGCACATTTAAGTCGTGAAAAAATTATAGGGTACCCCTTGACCCCCTTAAGCGCATTGATGAATTTTACAGTTTTAGCTGATTCCGTAATAACCTTATAGGCATTTGCAAACATTCACAGAAATTCAATAAATGGAGTGGCATTACTTCTTGCAGAAGTAGATGGAAAGTTGGATGTCACCTTTTGAGATACTGTTGTCATGGTTACTGACTTGCATTCGTTCATTAGTTTATTAAATGAAATTAGTTTTCTGGGAATATCTAAGAAACTGTTGGTTTTAGAACCTTAAAATGTAGTTTTCGGGGCCCCTTTATGGCTATTTAGGGGCACCGAGTTTTGTTTCTGACACCAAGGGGCTGAAAATAAGCTTTGTCTCGTCGTTGTAGGCCGTAGTATAATAATAATAATTATAATACAGTAATAATATAACAATATAGGGATAGGGATATAATAGACCTTCCGTACCACACCCGCACGTGTAAATCACGTGAAAAAATCTAGAGTACCCCTGGACCCCCTTAAGCGCATTATATGTATTGATGAATTTTACAGCTTAATTTGGTTTCGTTATAACCTTATAGCCGTTTGAAAACTATCTCAGTAATTAAATAAATGGAATTGTATTGCGTCTTACAGCAATAGATGGACCTGTGAGATTCCGTTGCCATGGTAACCGGCTTGCATTCTTTCATTATTGTATTAAATGAAATTAATTTTCTGGGAATATCTCAAAAACTGTTGGTTTTAGGGCCTTAAAATGTGGATTTCGGGGGCCCTTTAGGGCCCCCGAGTTTCGTTTCTCACATTGAGGGGCTGAAAATGAGCTTTGTCTCGCCCTTCAACGCCTATTTCAGCAAGTATTTTAAGGGGGTAGGCTCCCTTTTATGAGAGGTACAGAGAAGACTCTGAAGGACATCTGTACCAAATTTTATGTTGATCCACCCAGCCGTTCTCGAGTTATAAGGGAACAACTTTGTCCACAGACAGACAGACAGACAAACAGACAGACATACAGACAGACAGACAAAAAATTATTTTCGCGCGTATCCGTCATAAAAACAGTCTGAAACGCATAAATAACGCAAATTTCCGTAGAAATTCAGAAAAAAAACGACAAACTTTCATTCTTGTATATAGAGAGATTCAATATCTAGTCTCATACACTTCATTTCATCTCTAATAATCAACATACATTGTCCTTTCTTTATTCATTCATAAGCCTTGCTACCTCCCGTAAGACAAGTTCCTATTTCTTTCACTCATGCGCACCTCGGCCTCTATTGACCCTTTTGTCTATGGAATACTATGAGTAGCATTACTTAATATCATGATACCAGTATCAGAGCCAACATTACCTACATAGTTTCAGGAAATGTTACAACCCTGCGTGAGTAGCTCCATGATGCTAGTTTAAAGGTGCCTAACATCCTAGTCATCAGCTGGCTGCGTGACTCAGCCGTAACGTTCTCCCCTGCTGTTCCCAAGGTTGCAGGATGGAATCCTGGCACAGTCAGCTGGCCTTTGAGCCTGCACAAATGTGAGGGAGCCGTGTCAGTAGATTTACTGGCACGTTAAAGATCCCCTTCGGGGCAAAATTCCGTCACTCTGGCGTCTCTAAAACCCATGGTAGTTAAAAGGAACGTAAAACCAATTACATTTTTATCCAGGTCATCAGCCCCTAATGATGAGATTTGCTGATGACATTCTCAAGTTATCCGATTGATCAGAGGATTCGAAATAGTTTTTAAACGGTATGGACTCCGTCTTGAGGAACATTAATAAATGTAAAACAAAAATAATAGAAAAAGAAGGAAGGAAGATTATAGTTTTACGTGACCGTGAAATTTTGTGATTATGAACCACGGGACCTCCTTTTTACGTGGAATCCGAACCACAGGACATGGCATTTCACTTCGAAAATCTCTCATCTATTGACCGGGAATCGAACCCAGTCCACCTTGGTGAGAGGCCTACAGCTTGACCACTGCGCCACCACACTCCTCCCCCAAAAAACATTAAAAAATTAAATGCCGCCGAAAGAAATCAAACAGAAATTGGAAGGTGAAAGCTAACGGAAGTAGCAGACGCCTGCTATTCAGGGGCGGCTTCGGTGGCGCAGTCGGTAGCATGCTGAGCTTCTATACCCAAGATCGCGGGTTTAAATCCGGCCGAAGTCGTCGGATTTTTTAAGAGCGTTAAAAATCCCTCATTATGCCTTCCTTCGGAGGGGAAGTAAAGCCGGCGGTCCCATGTCATAGATTTATGGCATGTTAAAGAACCTTCCACTAATTACACCTGTGTGAAGCTAAATTGTATAGGTTATGAATGTAAACAACGCTCTTAAGTCCCTACGTTCGTTGCAAGAGCAGACTGCGGTGGTGTCTGGTAGCTAAGTTCTGAACTAGTAGTCGTTGACGGTGGCGTTTGGTGGCAAAAGTAGGAACTATTTGAAAAATTCAAACGTCTGCAGTCCTTACTTGAATTAAAAAACAGATAACACACACTAATACAGTCATCACAATTAACACCGGTTATCAGACAGATTCTACACACACACAAAGTACACGGGGCTACATGACCGCGTTGTCGCAGCCCCTAAACTTAAGAACCAACCAACCAACTGTTAATCAGGAAGAACCCGTAAAATTCGCTATTCAATCAATTCGGTCAACGTGAGTTGCTTCTTTAAATCGCTTATCCTCCCAGTTCGACTTTACCCACAGACTCTGCAAGGGATCATTCCTCTACCATCTCAAATAGGGTGTCTGGGAGAAAAACGCAGTTTGTCTGCAGATACAACTGGGGATGTTGACAGGCCGATTACTCAGGCAACCGCTAACTAGGGTCAACGAAATATTTATGGAGCGAAGTCGGCTGTGGACCTGTTGCCTGGTGCTGAAAATAGGAAACCACGAAAACCATTTTGAGGACGGCCGAGGTGGGATTCAAACCCACGTTCTCCTGTTGGCAGTGAGGTGTGAGCCAGCACGATAGCGCTCTCATTCACCGTGGCCAATAAAGTTACAATATCAATTGTTTATGAGGCAACACTGAAATACGGCTCAAAAGCTTTCTATACAGTATTCAGTATGCCAGTCCCCGTGTGTGGCAATCTCTAAATCAGTTGCAGTTGGTATCACTGTGTACATTATTAGTACTGGGCCAACCACACACTTGTATTATTATTTTAGCATCCAATCACTCTTTGGGAAATTGGAACGTGCCCGCCCATCCAGTCATGGTTATCTGCCACATGCTGTATATCTTATGTAACATGTTATATGACCTCAGAGAATTACACAAGGCTGCTCAACGTGATCACTGCTACCATTAAGGGGAAAATAGAAATGCAATTTGGGATAGTGCACCTATCTTACGTAACATGTTCCGTGTCGCGTCAAAATGATAATGGGAGTTCACGAATATTTTACTCTTTCTTGTACGGAAGGAGTGATCAGTTTCTCCATTAATAGGTAAGTTACAAAGTAGTTTTCTTGGTGGGTCATTGATGGAGTATCCATCTCATGATCGCAAGATTATGGGTTTTAATACTGTTATTGGTTTAACGTCCCTTTTAACAACTGCAGCTCTTGGAGAAGCGGGAGATCTTTAACTTCCCAGTAAATCTGCTGACACGGCTCCCTCGCATTTGCGCACCCTCAAATGCCAACTGGTTGTGCCAGGATTCGATCCTACAACCTTGGACACAGGAGGTGAGAACGTTAACACTGCGCCACGCAGTCAGTCATATTACGGGTTAGAATTCTGGCCGAGTAAGTAGGATTTTGGAGTTTTTGTTGTTGATTCTTTTAGGGATTTTTCGAAATTGTAGCCCTGTGTACTTGTGTATGTGAGTGAGGAATCTGATTGACCTGTGTTATTTATAGGTCTATATTAGTGTGTGGGAAGGCCACGGCCACCTCTTTCCCAATTCTATACCCAACTTACAAATACACACACTAGTACAGCCATCACAATAACACAGGTTATCACACAAATTCCACAAACACACACACACACACACAAATGCACGGAGCTATATGACCACGAAGATTAAGCCCTTAAAATAAGCAACAACAAAAACATATATTAGTATGAGCATTTGTAATAAATTGGTCCACCTCGTTGCGTAGTGGCTAGCATTCTTGGCTGTCACCGGGAAGGCCCGGGTTTGAATCATGACTCTACAAAAAAAAGAAAGATTCTGGTCTGAGGGCAGGAACAGGGTGCACTCAACCTCGTGAGAGAGAATTGAGAAGAGGTGGTTTAGATTCCTACCTCAGCTATCCGAGGCTGAGTGGACCCCTTCCCAGCACTCAGACCAGAATTAAATTTCTTGGCAGAGTCGGAAATCAAACCCGACCTCAGGAGGTACAGCCCAGTATGCTAGCTGTTACACCAGAAAGTGGAAATGTCAAAACTACTAGAAATAGTACACCTGGAGGGTGAAAAAGAAACCTCGAGAAAACCATACCCAGGGAGGCTGTTTTCAGAACTGAGATTCAAACCTTGGATCTCCGATTTAATGGGTTTACCAATATTTGCTGTGATACAATCAATGGTTTAATAGCACATTATGCAACGAGCCTATAATGGCAATAATTAAGACACGAGTATGTTTATAAAACGAGCGTAGCGAGTTTCATAATTTCCATATGAGTGCCTTAATTACCATTATAGGCAAGTTGCTTACGACTGTTTATGTTCGACGATAATTATAACCTTATTATATGTTTTAACGTAAATATTCATAAATATCTATGGGATTCAGTAACTTCAGTTAGTGAACAGAGCGCGCTGGGTGGTTTGCTGACTGAACAGAGCGCATGAGTGGGTCAAAGAATTTCGAAAGCACAGACCATTTACTTTGCTTGGCAATGCTATTGTTTACAGCCTGCATGATGTCTAGTGCCGTTCAGAACTAGCATTCACTAATATTGTCACCGAAATCATTGGAAAGCAATACGCTGTGTAGAAATTGGAGTTGGGGATATTAAGGTACAGTGCCATTTCCTGTCTCATATTCGCCAGTTTATTTACGCGAAAATATGGAACGGTGCACTTTCCATGTCGATAAATTATATAGAAGGATGCTGTGTTGCTAACTTCTGGACGTAGATTCAAAAATTTCTTGCATATGTCATAGTATTTTCTTGTTACCGTAAAGATTCGTGCTGATTTTGCCTTTGTGTTTGGGATTGTAACTACAATGGTTGATCCGATATCCAATTTGAACTTTCAAATCATGTAATTCATGTCCGACATTTTGGATTTTGAGCGCATGCGCGAAGCTATCCTTACCTAATTGGTCAATGAATGAGCTCTGATTGGCTGGAGAAACTGTTTCATAATGAAGAATAGTACTATAATGACCCTCATTATGATACAGTTTTCTGACATATAATATTTACATTTCGACATCGGCAAACATAAACACAATTTTAGTTGAATATCGAAAATAATTACCTCTGTATTTAAAGTCTCAACGTTTTATAAATTTTGGGGAGTATTTCCCCATCTCTATCAGCCCCCTCTGAATACATCCCTCCTTCCTGCCATTGTTCTCACTGATGTTTCCCAGCTACCTTGTATGTAAGGAACTGAAATGATTATGAGGGCAGATCTGAAAGTAATGCAAAATCATTTTTTCCCCAAAATTTTAATAGGTATCAAAATCGAACAAATCACAAACGAACTTCATCTTTGACCTATTTTCTACTTAGTCACCAACTTTCTCAAAAAATTTCTGCCATCGTGGTGCCAGTTTCAATATGGCCTGTTCATAGAAGTCGTTTGGTTGGAGTATAGCTATCTGCGGACAGCATCTGTCCCAAAGAGTTGGCCTGCCGGGAATTTCTTCTTGAGACCAAACAGATGAAGGTCCGACGGTGTCAGGTCTGGCCTGTATGGTGGATGCTGGAGCACCTCCTACCTAAATTTGGCGATGTTCTCACGAACGGGAGCAGCATTATCATGAAGAAGTTTGACACCGTCAGCATTAATGTTGTGGCGTTTGTCACTAAGGGCACGATGCAACTTAACGAAAGTTTTAATGTAAGTTGCAGCATTCACAGTGGCCCCGTGTTTATCAAAGTCCACCAACAACACACCACACATATCCCAAAACACTGTCACAAGCACTTTCATAGCAGATTGAGTCAATTTTAATTCTTTTCGTGCCGGGGAAACCAGCATGTTTCCACTCCATAGAGGCCAGCTTGGTTTCGGACGTGTAATGATACGTCCACAACTCATCACCAATGACGATTCCTTTCAGAAAGTCATGCCCTTCTGCGGCGCAACCCGTTAAGTGATCCAAGCCTGTCATCATTCGCTGCCCTTGTGGTTGTCTGTATTTTTTTTTTAATTTTTAGCGTATGGCTTTTAGTGTCGGGAGTGTCCGACGACATGTTCGCCTCGCCAGATTTTGTAGCTGCTTCTGTGCGGACACCCATGGGGTGAGCTACAAGTACCATCGTGTGTGGAGTGTTGTCTGGGGGAGGGAAGCGTGATTGTAACGGCGAGGAATTGGAAGGTAGCGGCTGAGTCATATGGTTTGGGACCAGCCCCGGCATTTGCCTGGAAGGAAGATGGGAAACCACAGAAGACCATCCTCAAGGTTGCCGGCGGGGGGATTCGAACCTCCTCGCCTCCCGGATATGAGCGACTGCCTATAGCACACCGTAACGACCACGGCTAACTCACCCACTATCTGTCAGGTTATTAGGCACCAAGCGAACACTAACTTCACAAGTTGACGACAGTAACATGTGCGCCATGTTTGTTTCGTAGTTCAGGCTTCTCTCGCTAGAGATGCACATGGAAACAAAATACCCTCTGTAGCGCAAACTTTCGTCGAGAAATTTCAACATTCCAGCACCAATACCAGGAGAGGAAAAATGATGTGCGTTACTTTCCGATCTGCGCTCGTATATCAGGGATTTACGTAGGTACCCGGGACTTTAAGTAAGGAACAACCCTGACATTGTCCTGAAGTGATTGTGGAAAAACCCTGGGAAAACCGGACTCAGAATAACCATTGTCAGCACCGGGATTCAAACCTAACATCTCCGGACTTGCTGCAGGTCTCCAACGGGGTCGTAGTGCAAGAATAAACGCGCGCAACAACAATAGTTGTTGTTGTTGATTCATTAGGGGTCATTGCGACATCGTAGTCAAGTAGCCCCGTGTACTTGGGTGTGTGTAGAGTTTCTCTGATAGCCTGAGTCACTGTGATGTCGGTACTAGAATGTGTATTTGCAATTCAGGTAGGATTTGGGTGGGAAGCTGTTGTGGCCTTAAGTTACGTACTGCGCCCGAATTTATTTAAGGCCAATACTAAAGATCCAGACGGGATATGAACCGGGACCCAGGAAAAATAAAAGAACGAATTAAAATCTTTTATTCCTAAAAAATTTGTGAGACATGGAAAACCTAAGTTGAAAGAGTGGAATACTATGCATCATTAATAATTAAACAATTACGGAAGGCAAGAAGGAACTATTTAAATATGGTTGTGTATCTATTATCTGAATGTAGGGAGGCCTACACTGTAAGAATGCGTCACACCACGAGAAGTGAGAGAAACGTCATGCAGGGGGAGAAGTGATCAAGGTTGATGACACACTCAGTGAAGGGGAGTCTATGGAGCTACGTCACACCGCGAGAGGGGAGGAAGAGCGAGGAACTTGCCGTACTCGGAGGGCAAGGACGAGGAGTTCATTCCAAATTCATATCGAGACGAGACAAGACCGCGAGTGTAGAAACAAGTAGTTTCTAGAACAGTGCCACGCATCACGAAAGTGGAGAGGAGTGTGAAGTCATAAGGCTGTGACTTGCGGAGCAAGGGACATTCTTACTAAGACCAGCACAGCATATAGACCAGTGATTTTGAAACACAGCTGGTTACTTCAGTATTACAATACGAAGCTATTATACATCTCACGCAGATAGATGCAAACGATTCACTTCAGGAAAAGAGCTTCATTATTCCTACAATTCAGCTCATACTTGGGAACTATACAGAATGCAGTTTATGAATTGGCAACGGGGAAGTTATATAGGTGTAATCATTAAAATGAGTATGACTACGTGCTAAGATGCACATTATAGGGAAGTAAAAACTACAGAAATGAAGAGTTGAATCCAGAATTCCACAATATGAACGGCGCAGTTGAACATCTACGCGATGCGCAGAAATCCAGAACAAATCTATACTTCTTAACACGAGTTCATATACATCCAGTATACTCTCAAAGACTCTTATAGAACAATCGAACTTCAACCTTGAGAAGCGATGTCGGCGCAGTGAAGGGGTATCGTCAGAAGATCCAGACAACTTGCGGGAGACGAGCGAAGGAGTGAGGAAGAGACGTGCTGTTACACGGTGAGGTCGCTAACCCAGTTATGTCACCGACCTTGTCCCACTGTGAGAGCCAGCTAGCAGGCCCCGTCACAACCGGTTCGCACAGCTGTGAGCGTTGTGTTCACACACACATTTGGCTGGCCAGACGATACATGTTACATCAGAGACCGTCTTCAACTCAAGGTAGAGAAGAGATTGATTTATATTTAGTAGAATTGTAGTCATGTTCTGTGTTTATCCTAATTGACCAATCGTATAATTTTGTCATTGTAGTTAAAATTGTGTAGATTTTATTCCAGTATATCAGTATTTTCTTAGGAGTCATTTTCATTGAAAATTTCCGTCATTTGGACGAAATTTTATTTGCGTATTGCAGTTGTTAACGTTAAATCATTTCAATATAAAATCGTTTAGAATTATAGATACTTGCGTTGAATTAAATAAATCTGTTTTATGCGCAGCGATGGAACGTATATTGAACAATTTAAGTACCATATATTCAAAAAGCTATGTCACGAAGTGTCAAATATTTCGACAACTCAAGATATTGATTCGAGTGTCAGAAGTTTATTTTAAACCAACTGTGAACAAAAATGGATTGTTACACGACACAAAATCTGATAAAAGATAGTCCAAATACTTGATAGATAATTAAATCGATGAATACCAAATTCACTGTAATGAAACAGATAGATATGTAGAACTATGCTGTAACGTAATGAAATCATATTTCCTAGTAACAAAGGGATTTCAAGAACCTTTATATATATGTCCAATAAAAATTTAGAGCATTAAAAAACCTAGATAAAATTGTTAAAACAAATATTCCACGAAGATAGTTAAGACTTAAGTATATTCACAAACAATAAGGACTCACTTATATCATTTGTTAAATATGAATTCTTGCTGACAATTCTTTGAAAGTTGCAATAATGTTATAACTGAATTTAAATACGTGAAAAGGAGTTAAGAAAGTTAAATCACAGGGTGATATAAAAATAAATGTACAGAAAGTAATTACAGAATTGTAGTTACAGGCACGATGAAATTTTGTATAAGGATAGAGGAGATTGTTAAAGTTTGTTTCTTGAACAATATTCCCAATGATCGTGGATATTTAATAAAGTCACTAATTTTCTTTGCATTGATTGAGAAAATGCACTGAAATGGGAGATTAGATTTGGAATACCGTGCAAGAAAGGAACCGTGGACGTAAATGAGTTACGTATTTTCACGAAAGGAGACTGAGGAGTCACGTTCCCTAGTTTTGATCACAGCGAATGTGACATTGTTTAATTGTATTTGAGGCAAGTTCTGTACAGGGTGTTTAAGAAATAATGTGATTGTTGTATAATTTTGGAATAGAAGTGAGGAATGAAGGTCAAATGCCATGCGCCTCGAATATTCACGTTTATCAAAGAAAATGTAAGCCGAGCAAAGAATTTCAGGAATTTTTCGAGATTTAATGATCAAATGGGAGAAGACAAAATTAGAGCAGTGCTGAACTTAAATGTTTGTCACCTATGTTCTCTTGATTCAGACTAGTATTTATACTTCCAACCGATAGAGCTACGGTGTTTGTTACGGAAGTTTGAGTTGTAAAGACTCGTTTATATTATAGGTAATAAAATCACTTCAACGCAGTTAAGTGAATATTTGTGCGAATCACGAATCATTGTACATATAGATATACATTTAATACTGAGTAAATGTTGATCTTATATATTTAGATGTGGAACTACGGTTCAAATATGAAACGCAATGTATAATATAGGGTAATGTTCGAAATCACGCCGTTTCATAATTTTTTTCCTCATATTTCAGTGGAGTACCAAATTCTCCAATCTTTATTTTCAGGACATGTTGTATTAGTGCCACGTTTTTTAAAGTTTATGTTGAATTTTTATTTCTTGCAGTGTCAAGTAGACACTAATGTTAGATATGCAGTCAGGATTATGTGTGTATTTTCTTAGCACAATAAACGGCTGGCGCTCTTTAGCGAATTAGCCAATTTTTATCTTAGCTGACATCGTTTTCATTTTGTCATCGCCGAAAATAGTACTGCTAGGTAAGATACAGGCGCTCACTATAGACAGACCTTAGCACCCCTCGAGATTGGATTTTCTCGATTTGCTTAAATGTAAATGCTAGTAGAAATTTGTACCTACGCTGGTAGTACTATTTTCTTTTATAGATCTACCCTGTGTGTTCCTGGAATTTCCAATTTTTACTTAGCAGACAATGGTAAGTTTGTGATCTGGGTAGCTACGTGTCTGCAATCCTTTACAGTGCAGCGGATATAGGTACTGATTGGTGAATTCGGGCACAGTACCATCCTGATATTTGCCTTAAGTGCTTGCCACGGTGGGTGAGTTGTTAACGCGTCGGACTACCAACCTCAAGCTTGCAGGTTTGCTCCTGGCCATGGTAAGTGATTTTTGAAAGGCGGCAAATATCACGACATGCATGACATTGGTTGTTGGCATGTTAAATAACCCATTTGAATTCAGTAGGCCGTGTTCATAATGGCAAAGGGGGTGATGCTGATTCCTCCCCGTGGTGCCCCTGGATAGGTACTTGGAACTTCAAGTACTGAACTGAACGTCAGCTCTCGGCAGCCAGACTATCTTTAGAGATCTCCTGGCTAATGGTACACAGAAGGATGCCACCGTACTCTAGCTCTTTTCAGAGCCAATCAACAAAACCCTTAGGACCGGTAATGAAAATCCTTCAAATCAACATAGAAGGCATAAGCAGATCTAAATGTGAATATCTATCTAAACTTTCACTTGGGAATAATATTGATGTTATCTGTGTCCAAGAAACTCACACATCCAACGATTCACAGTTACTCTCAAGAGGGACCATCCCTGGATTCCGATTACTTGGAGCTACATTCCATCAGTCATATGGTTCAGCAACCTACATTCGGAATTCTCTTGCCAGTGCTCACCTTATCTCATCAAACAATGTGTACAGTATTTTTAACATCACAACACAGGTTAATGATATAATAATAGTGAATATTTACAAATCTCCGGCTACACCTTGGCCTGACAGTGTTCTTCCAGCCTTCACTCATCCTGTAGTGTATGAGGGGGATTTTAACAGCCATCATACTCAGTGGGGATACAGATCCAGAGATCAGTGTGGTGAAAAGCTTTCTGAGTGGTCAGAACTGAACAATATTCACCTCATCTTCGACCCCAAAGATAAGGGTACTTTTAAGTCTGGTCGGTGGAACTCTGAGACAAATCCTGATCTATGTTTTGTTTCAAGTGACCAAGATGATCGCTGCTTACCCGTTTTCCGTAAAGTGCTTACAAACTTCCCACACAGCCAACACCGTCCTGTACTCCTGGAAGTTGGAATTCAGATACCTATTATCCGATCTTCTCCACTCCCACGCTGGAATTTTAGTAAAGCCAACTGGGAAAAGTATTCAGCTGAACTAGATAGCAATGTAAGATGGATCTCACCAGATGAGAACAATTACAACAGGTTTGTAAAATTATTAATATCAACTGCTAAAAAGCACATTCCAAGAGGAGTGAAAAAGGATTATATTCCTGGCTGGAATGAAGCTTGCGAAAAGCTCTACAGTGACTTTCAAGAGAATGGACAAAGTGATGTAGCCAACGACCTCCTTCATAATCTAGACGAAGCTAGACGGAGAAGATGGATGGAGACTATGGAGACCACTAACTTCAAGCATTCCAGCAGGAAGGCTTGGAGCCTTTTGAAAAAGTTAGGTAGAGTGCCACAGATACCTCATATTTCACCTGATATATCTCCACATCAAGTAGCTAGCCGAATCGCAAGCAGATCGAAAGTGAAACCTGGCAAATATCTCAGAAGGACAATCAAACAGCAGTTGTCACATATGAAGAGGCACGGCCATGAAACATCAAAGATTTTTTAACTACATTCACAGATGATGAGCTTTTGGAAGCACTCAAGGGGATGAAGAATGGAAAGGCTCCAGGATTTGACGGCATTCATCCCGAATTTATAATACACTGTGGGAAGAACACAAGAAAATGGCTTTTACAGTTTTTTTCAAATATCATACTGACAGGAAATCTCCCTCCAGAGTTCAAACGGACAAAGGTTCTGGCCATCCTGAAACCAGGGAAACCTGCCGATAACCCAGAGAGCTATAGACCAATAGCCTTAATGAGTGTTTGTTACAAACTCCTGGAACGGCTCATTTATAATAGGATTAGCCCACAAATAAATGGTATTCTCCCTCTTCAGCAGGCTGATTTCAGACCAAATCGGAGTTGTGAAGACCAAGGGCTAGCGCTGATGACGCATATTGAAGCAGGCTTAGAAAAAAGATTGAAGAGTGGTGCAGTGTTTATAGACCTTACAGCTGCATACGACACGGTTTGGAGGGAAGGTGTTGTGTACAAGTTCCTTAAACTGACAGGCTGCATGCTAATGGCACAATTACTAAACAACATGTTATCAAATAGAATGGTACAGGTTGTAATGGGTGGTAAACGAAGTAAAGTTAAAGTCCTCAACAATGGTCTTCTTCAAGGCTCTGTGCTGTCTCCTCTTCTGTTCAATTTGTACATCGCGGACATACCACTTACCACCTCTCGTCAGTTTGCTTATGCTGATGACCTGGCGATAGTGTAACTCAACATTCCTCTACAGAACAGATTGAGGAAATTCTTAATGCAGATCTCTCTACCTTGAGTGATTACTTCAGAAGGTGGTGTCTGAGACTAAATACCACCAAAACAAAAAGTTGTTTTTTCCATCTCAACAACCGACAGGCAAATGTTGCTTTAAAGGTCTCACTTGATGGTTCACCACTACCTTACAACCCTCACCCAAAATACCTGGGCGTTAGTCTCGATCGTACGCTATCTTTCAAGAACAATAGTGCTGCTATACTAGAGACTAGGAACAACATCCTCCACAAACTCGCTGGTTCAACATGGGGAGCTTCTGCATCCACTCTTCGAACATGAGCAATGGCATTAGTGTACTCTGCAGCAGAGTATTGCTCTTCAGTGTGGCTAAACAGTCCTTATGTCAAGAAGATCGACGTAGTCTTGAATCAAACCATGCGTATCATCAGCGGCACCGTTAAATCTACTCCACTGTATTGGTTGCCTGTGTTGAGTCATATTGAGCCTCCAGATATAAGACGCCTCAACAACCTGGTAAGAGAGTACAGAAAAATAACATCAAACACAGCCCTTCCTATCCACCAGGACATAGCTGTAGGATTCAGGCGCTTAAAATCGAGATTACCACCAGTTCAGACGGCACAGTTGCTCATCAGCAAAGCTATAATGGAAAAGCAGAATGGCAATCTGTTTGGAATGGCACAGCTCCGAAGGAGTGGCAGCCATTATTTAACATCATGCACCCTCCGGCTGGTTTTGATCTCCCACGAAGAACTTGGGTTGCCCTCAACAGAATCCGAACCAAGCACGGGCGATGTGGCTCACTGCTTCATAAGTGGGGCATGCGAACTTCCCCCAGCTGTGACTGTGGTGCAGTGAATCAAACCATCCACCATATTGTAGCAGAATGTCCGAGGAGGGCGTACTCTGGATCAATGGACGACTTTCTGGTGACATCTACTCAGGCCATACAGTGGCTAGACGAACTGGACATGCAGCTGTGAAATCTGTAGGGCTAAGTTGACTGTTGTAATGGTTTGCTCCGTTTTTTGTATATATATGTATATATGTAAATAGTATATCGTTTTTGTGTACAATGCCATAAGCATAAATAAAAATAATGGCAACATTAATCTCGGTAGTTTCCACCAACACAAAGTTCCTCCATTCTCTACTAGAAAGCGCTATAGTGTCAAGGAGCTTAGATATCTAACCTCCTTGACTTTTATAGCTCTCCAAGGAACGACGAAATTCGACATGCAAGCTGCACTCTGGGTGTCAAATAATAAAGCTTGCACCCAGCACCGAGGCCATACGATAGTAAAAAAAAGCCAAGATTGGAAGTGGTGAAACCACAGAAAACCACTTCTAAGATGACTGAGATTGGAATCGAATCTGCCTCTTCACAGCGCTGCCTCACGAGGCTGATTGTATCTTGTTCCATCCCTCTGACCAGAATTAAATTTCTTGGCAGACCCAGGAATCGAACACAGGCCTCCGCGTTGACAGCCCATAATGCTAGCCACTACGCAACGAAGTGGACACTTTGATATTAGCCTCCTCTTTATTGATGCACAGTAAGAAATGAAAGAGCTTCCGCTGCGACAGCCAAGAATGCTATCCACTACGCAGGAGGCGAACAACAACAACTGTCTATAAGAGGACACATGTCACGCCCAGTTGACTAAAGAATCTCGATATTTTAAACAACGAGAAGGTGCTAACATCGCTTGACGTCACTACTTGCCAAACTGGCAGCCAGAGACCGAACAAAATTTAGCACTACAGTACAAAGGACTGTAATATAATTTCATTTCCACGGCTACGCCACGTTGCTTCTGTAGTCCCCCTTTCCCATTCTATTCTACACGCAGGGAATTAATCCAGGCGGGCACATCCTAAAAATATCACCGCCACACATATATTGTTGGCGCTTATCTACACACACACACACACACAGCGAGAGATGTTGCCAAATTTGCGTCACAAATGATTAATTTGTTTTATATTTTTTAACTCGAGATTAATTCTTCCATTCTATTTAGTGTTTGCGTGTGATGTGAAAAAAATGTAATTAGCAATCCAGTGCTGTAATTTCATTAGCAGCAATGTGGTGCCATTTGCATTCAGAGAAGTGTTTCATTATTATGGTGCATAATACCTAGGTTCTTTGAAGTATTTTCACGTTAATACTGGATAATACTTTTCATTCATAGCTTTGTAATTTAGCTGTGTTAATTGAAAATAAAAAAAGATACGAGCCTTAGAGTAGTCGCATATGATGTGTAACATCTGACATGTTATCCTACTCGTATACTACATAGCTTGGACATTCTTAAAATGTTAATTTACACTCCATTTTCATAGTGGTACTATGATGAATGTATAGATTGAATTGGAGATATGCTACTGTCAAATTTGTGGCGCAGAGGTCAAGCTGTTAGTCTCTCACCAAGGTAGACCGGGTTTGACTCCCGGTCAATACATGTGAGATTTTCGAATTGAAATGCCATGTCCTGTGGTTCGCATTCCACGTAAAAGGGAGGTAGCATGGATCATGATCGTGAGATTAACGAACACGCAAAACTACAAGCTTCCTTCCTTCCTTTTACATTAATAATTCATAATAACAAAGTGACACACAACGTCGACAGTACTCTCAAATACTGTGAGCACATTCCTCAGTAACTATAACAATCATTATTCTCAAGGCTCTCATACAGTTCGTCGTAAACAATCAAAACATGGCATCCTACAATCATGAAATGACCTAGTCTCACATATGATGAAAATACAGCTTCTATTCCACTCATATAACAACATTCTGTTATGCATTTAATATTTGACGCTCACCCACAGCTTGACAATAATGCCGCTTACTTAAATGTCATTTGTCGTCTTTGTCCTACCCCATGTGATATTCAAACTTGAACGTGAAGCTTCATAAACTGCTCAATGACAAATGAAAGTCGGTGAAACATTTGCCACTGTGCTCGTCAAACCACTGCCTACTGTATTGCCATAACATTCTCGCGCTACAGAGCACTCACTGCCTTGTTTCCAATACACACATTTTCAATTGTACATCCAGCTGGCAGTGCGTCTTCACTTCCGTCCGATCCACTTCCGTTCGATCCACTTCCGCCCGATTCACTTCCGCCCCATTTTTCTGGCAGTGCGTCTTCACTTCCGTCCGATCCACTTCCGGCCGATTCACTTCCGTCCCCAATTTTCAAAATCACTCCCACAAAACTATCCAGCAACCGAGCGGAAAGATGTTACACATCAAAAAATCCCTTTCGTTATTATGGGCACGCAGTAATATGAGGCTGTACTGTGAGTGACCAGTGAAGGAAGTGTACAAAACTTCCCATTAATATTATTCCTCATAAATTTATCATCACACTGTATTGTACGTTTGCAGTGGTCGTAGTTTCCAATAATCACGAATGAGAGCTTCAAAATGAGACCAAGTTTCCTGCTGTACGTTTAACCTGGGCTGAGAAAACGTTACGTTAGAAAAAGTATAAGAAATTTTTATTGGGTAGTTGAAAAACATTCAAACTAGGGATTTGCACTAGTAATACTTGAGTCTATAACATAAAAAATGTAATTACTCTCAGCCAAGTAGTTGTCTATGTACATAGTTTTAAGTGAGCGGTTCCTAGAAAAGACGTCAAAAACACGGAAAATATAAATATAAATAATAAACTTGACAATAATCGGCTTATATAGTCTAACGCAGAATTAAACAAGGAAAATATTGGTATAAGTCATTTTCCAATAGGTCTGTTGGTTTGCTTGTAATTAAGGCCTAATGTCGAGTATCCATAATAACAAATCCAATTAGTTGTTACTGTATGTTCCTCGCCTGATGGCTAGGCAGCCAATAGTAAGGAACCATCCCAGCATTTGCCTTGAGTAGAAGTGGGAAGCTACGGGAATCCACTTCCAAAATGGCTGAGGTAGGAATCGAACCCACCTTTCCTCAGTTTTGTCTCACGAGACTGAGTGAACCCCGTTCCAGCCCTCAGACCAGAATTAAATTTCTTGGCAGAGCCGGGAATCGAAGTCGGGCCTCCATGGTGTGTTATTTTCTAATTAGAATTAATTCGGTGGATGATCTCACTGTTCCTCCCCTTAAAAACAACCATCATCATCATCATCAAAGTAGCATTAAACTAGGTAGCAGAGTTGGACACTGACAATCTAACAGTGGGTAAAGTGACATTGTTGGCAAACCCCGATGGCAATAACCAGGTACTATATTGACAACAAACAACAATATCTAGATTGACGCATTGATCAAACAGACCTCTGTTTCACAACAATAGCACTGTTGCTGCAGTAATTGAATTAGGATAGCGTGGGGTTTCCAGCCTGGAGGATATAGAGCTGATCGACGTCCGGAAAGTAACCCATGTGGAAAGGTTCCAGAATTGCAAGCCGCAAGGGAAGGTTTTTCTGCTTTACACATGGATAGATTACCTCGATATTCTCCCTCTTAAAACTACGATTAACACCAGTGTTGCCACCATGTAGAAATGGGTTCATCTTAGAGAAGTAAACTTTACCCTAAAATACCGTAATATCGCCCACACTAATGTGCGAATATTCATGAAACCATAGTAGCACATTGGATGGAAATGCTCAATGATTTACAAGTTAGCTGCCTACCAATGGCGGCCTTAGGGGTAGCCGACCCTTAAAACCACAATAACTATAACTTTAGGGGTAACATGTCACTCCCTACTGTCTGACCACCACGTGGTGTAGCGGCTAGCGTTCTTGGCTGAAGTTGACTGCGAACTTAGTTAATGGCCTCAACAGGCTGCTTACAACCAATTTCAGTAATGTTGTTGGATGAATTTTGGAATAGATAAATGCTGAGTGAACGATATTACGGTAGGCAAATGGGTTGAACATGAACGATTCTGACTTCCAGATTCACTGACAATGTCTGGCATAATGACATGAAGTTACCGTAATCATGTTTGAAGGCTTTCCTTATTGAAAAATGCCAGCTCTTCAGTTATTTCACACGCTTTATCAGTGCCACGAATAAAAAAAATAAAAAGAGCTGTGCTCTATCACAGATCACATTACTCGCAACCCAAACCAACGAAAAGCACTCGAATGACTTTTATTTTTCGCGCAGCTGTGAGCACAAATTAGCCCAGAATTCTTCTGTTCTTGTCGTTATGGTGCTCCGCGATAAGCTGACCGAATTTATCAGTTGTTTCTTTTCAGGACACATTTCATCTATTACAGAAAGTATAGTGTGCAGTTCTTCTCAAACTTCCCATCAGAAAATGGTCTCCCTTCGCCGCTAATTAATGTGGACTTCTATAATTAGCGCGGACTGCAGCTATATTTTCTCCGATCTGTTATATTGACGTTGTAATATTATTGAAATACTATTAGTATTTATTAAGTTTGTACACCTTAGTCAATAATGTTGAAATGATAATATGTTATACAAGTTTCAGCCACGTTGTGGTCTTCTACTTCTACTTCTACATAATATAATTATGAGCAACATGCAAGAGGCCACCACACAATTACAAACACAGTACTCAATAGCGGCGAAAACGGGTCTGTTGATCAACATCGGAAAGACAGAGTTCATTACCAATATTCAAGAAGCCCCTAAAACCATGAGAGTCAGTGATACTAACCATATCAAGAGAGTGAAAGCAGTTAAATATCATGGAGAATGGATTTCAAAAGATCTCAGTCCAATAATGACTCTTGAACAAAGGACATACAGGGCATACTAAGCTTGCAACTGTACGCCTCGAAACATCTTTCGATGAATGTCAAACTAAGACACCATAATGCAGTAGTCAGACCATCAATCCTCTACGCAGCTGAGTGCCTGTTTCTAACTAAGAAGAACCCCCAAAGGACCCTCGAGGTACAGGAAAGGAAATTCTTGCGGAAAATAGTGGGATGAAGGATCTTGCCTGGTAGAAGACGATGGTGCAAACCAAATTGCGAACTCTAAAAACATCAGGAAAATCTCACCGATGCGATCAGAAGGAGACGCCTGGCTTTCTACGACCACTTGTACAGAATGGACCACCACAGACTGTCATAAGATCTTCAGGGTAGGCAAGAAGGGTAAAGCCACTGGGTCCTTGTGGATCAAACAAGTTGAGAAGGATCTTGCTGAACTTAATATTCAGCAAGACACAATAAATTACAGGAGTCGCTACCTTCTGACCGTTGAAACCATTGCAGAAGTTCAGCACAACGCGTCCAGGAAATGGTCCGAGGAACGTAAGATAGGGTTCAGCAAGAAAATGAGAGATTACTGGCCCAATAGAAAGGCTCAACATTCCAGCAAAAAAGCAGCTGGCAAACAATCCACCAAAAACACCAGAAGTGGCAGACAACAGCTAAAGCACAAGCACCGTGGTCCATAGGTGGCTCAAACGACCGAATATATATGAGCCAAGTTGATTAATTAAGAGCAAAGTTGAAAGAGCAAAGTTGATTTGATATTATTTTTCATTAAACAACGTATTCAAAAAGACAGATCTATTAACAAAAATGTGCTTTAAAATCTTTTGACGATTCATCATCATCATCATTTATTGCATTAAATGGGCCTTTGAGACCTACAGCAGAAGGACGAAAGGAAAAGATAAATATCACAAATACGAAGTACGTCCAGAAAGTAAGTTCCGTTTGGTAATAACATTAAATTGTGTACCGATACAGAAAAACTATTTATTGCACACTATTCTACAACCCCTTCTTCATAGACGTGTGCCGCCTGTGTCTTCAACTAGTTGTACGTTCCGCTGCAGCGCAGTTCCGCATATGCGCGGTAGACGCTCTGTATCAAGGAGAAGAAACGTGCGCCATTCGGAGAGCGCTGTCAGCCACGTACGCGTTGTTGTGCATGTTTACTCGTACAATGTCGATGTTGATTGAAAATCCCGCCGCTTGTGAAATCTGATCTGTGATTCGTTTTCTGAATGCTAGGAAAGTGAAACCAATTGAAATTCATCGGCAAATTTGCGAAGTGTATGGACAAAATGCGATGAGTGATTCAATGGTGAGAAGATGGGTCCGACAGTTCAATGAAGGACGTAGTGAAGTGCACGATGAACAACGGAGTGGGCGTCCATCTTTGGTTACAGAAGAACTGGTTCACGCGATTGATGACAAGATCCGGGAAAACCACAGGTTTACAATTAGTGCTCTCGCTATGGAATTTCCCCAAATCTCACGATCACTAATTCAAGAAATTGTTACCGAAAAACTGAACTTTCGTAAACTTTGCCGACGTTGGGTACCAAAGATTCTTACGGAGCAACACAAAACAAAACGGATGGGTAGTGCACTTCAGTTTTTGACCCGTTACAATGAAGGCGGCGAAGAATTTCTGACACAGATAGTCACAGGAGATGAAACTTGGGTTTCTTACGACACCCCTGAAAGTAAGCGGCAATCAATGGAATGGAGGCACACTTCATCCCCAGCAAAGGTTAAGCCGAAACAAATCTTGACACCTCGGAAAATGATGTGCACAGTGTTCTGGGACTGGAAAGGCATCTTACTCATTGATTTCTTACCGCGTGGTCAAACAATCAACGCAGATGCTTACTGCGAGACACTTAGGAAATTGCGCCGCGCATGACAGAATAAGCGCCGAGGGTTGCTGTCAAAATGTGTTGTTTTTCTTCACGACAACGCACGACCACACACTGCAAATGTGACGAAAAACCTCCTACAGGGATTTGGCTGGGACGTGTTTGACCACCCTCCGTACAGCCCTGACCTCGCTCCTAGCCACTTACATCTGATCACACATCTCAAGTCTTTCCTTGGCGGTCAACACTTCAACAATGACGACGAGCTGAAAGAAGATGTTTCCAACTGGTTGAAGACACAGGCGGCAAACTTCTATGAAGAAGGTATCCAAAAACTTGTGCCATGCTATGACAAATGCCTGAAAAAGTTCGGCAGTTATGTGGAAAAGTATTTTAAGAGGTGTAGAATGTTGTGGAATAAATAATTTTTCTGTATCTGTACACAATTTAATTTTATTACCAAACGGAACGTACTTTCTGGACGTGCCTCGTATATGAGCAAAGTTGATTAATTAAGAGCAAAGTTGATTTGATATTATTTTTCATTAAAAAGTATTAAAAAAACAGATATATTGACAAAAATGTGCTTTAAAACTTTTGATGATACATACTCACTAAATAATTATTTTGAAAAATATGCTTTATAAATAGAAGAAATAAATTATATAAATATATTATATAATGTTCCCCCATTGGATGAAAATTGGGTTCCCTGTTGAGCGCAGCATTCGTGACGATGACGAAAAACCAGGAGTTTAATATGGTTTGGAAATTTGTCACTATTAATCCCCGCTCAATTGAGAATTTTGTATATGGTATGGATGGTCCTTGACAGACAAAATACCGTATCTCAGATATCTACAGTATTGTGTATTTCAATTGCTTTGGGTGTTGATGTAATGTTGGTTTTACGGTATGGGTCATGGAAAAAAAATCAACATCGAGAAATATTCACCACTAGCTGAGGAGCTCAAAGGATTATGGAAGCAGGAAAAGGTCGTTACAGTCCCGGTGATAATTGGAGCACAAGGGGAGATTCCACGGAAGATCCACAACTCTCTCGCTAAGCTCGACTTGCCAAAGAGGCTGTAACTACAACTACAGAAGGCGAAGATTTTCGGAACGTGTCGTTCTGTGCGGAAACTGTTAACCGAGAATGGACTGTTGTTGTGAATGGATCAAAGTGCTATACAATCACACAGACAGTGGAAATTATAGCCTGTGCACCTTGCTATTTGTAGTCGGTCATAGACAGATTACCTAGGGAAAACCTGAACAGATATATAATAATAACAATAAGATGCTGAAGGCCAATCTCGATAAATTGGGGCTCTATCATAATCTGCATACCAGTATGCAGAAAGTAGTTATTTTAGAGAGTTCGTTCGTTCCTCAACCTACCAGAGTTATGTATCCCGTCCAGGGTCGAACCCCAGACTCCATTCTAAGCTAAAGGTTATGGTCATTCTTCCTATAGAAGGAACACCATTGCACAATGTATTCCTCAGTATGCTATTATCAATGTGTTTAATGGAACAATGCTCATTCTTGGAACCAAGGAAATGACATTGCATGCTTCCTTCACAAACATGTTATCTTCAACACATTTACTCCACTATCTGTAGATTATTATTTATCAAATACTTCCTAGAAGGACTAAGGAAATGACCCTGTACATTTCCTCATATGATTATTCAATATGTTATTTCAGATGTATTGACTCCAACAGCTGTGAGTAATCAAATTCACGGAACTGTTATCAAAGACATGAGTCCATATCCTGTATGATATATATTTCCACATACATGTTATCGAGTGCGCCCATCTACTGTGACGCATATTGTTATGAAGGGATTTTGTATAAAAGACCTGGGCTCAGAAGCAAAGGTCTCTACCAGTTACAGCAGCAACTAAACAGGTTGACTGTCTGGTGTTAACTTGTATATATTGTATTGTCAAAGATTAATAAATACATCTACAAAACTAACCAACGAGTTCTCATTCATAGAAATCAGATACTACTCATCAGAAGTAAGAACCACGAGACCTACTGACTTAACAGCAGTAGCAACAACTTCTTAGTACATCACTAAAGAAGACTGTTAAGCGACAAACTTAACTGGGGGCCCGTCCGGGATAGGTAACAATTATCCTTGCCAGATAATCTACGAGTAAGTTGGTACAGTGTTCTGACAAACCTCACAAGGAGGCCTTTCGTCACTATACTAGCGACACCAAGGTACCTATATTCAACACTAGATGCAGTCATCGATTCTATGAACCAGCCAGCAAGCCAGGAGTGGAACTGACAACCTCACACGGAGGCCTTTCATCCACGACTAACTTCGCCAGCTTGAAGGAAGGAAGTTCGCCGACAAACGTTCAAAGAAGCCCAAGCTCCAGGTAACGCCTTTCGCAACAACCGACCGCCATCGCCGTACGTGCCGACAACGCTCCAGAAGCGCTTTCCGACCACACGACGACACAAGAGAAACAACGGACTCCGCAGTTCCAAGAGGATGCAGCCAACACTGATCATCTTTTCTTTTCTGTAAGTCAAACTCCAAATAATACCTTATTTGTGAACTAGAGTATTATTAGTGAAGCATGGTTCAATATTTCAAGTAACAAATTGGGAGAGCAACAATAATAATAATAAAACCTAAATAATACATTCTTTCCCTTTCAAACGGAAACGAATTACAGTAAACTTTAACTAGTAGAGTTTGCCTTGTCATTTCGATTTGAATTACAATTAATAAACTTAAAACAAATAATAAATACATAATAATAAATATTCATGACTTTCAACAGGAAATAATTTAGTGGGCTCTAATTAGCAGACCTTACACTCTTTATTTACTTTTGAATTAATATTGTAACTAAACAAGTAAAACAAAAATTAATAATAAAGTAATATCATTTCCTAACAAAAGTGAGTTAGTGCAGCCCATACTGGTCTTTCGCTTGTCACTATTAGAGAAATTAATCAAATAATTAAATATTTATTATAAACAAACAAAAAACATCATCATAAATCAACATTCTCATTTAAGAAGACATATCATTAATTTTATAATTTTACTAGTTCATATTTTGGAGAATCTAAACGGGATATCCACATATCATTAATTTTTAAAGTAATAATAATAATAAGTTATTTCCTTTATTGTGAAAACCTAACTGGGGCTCTTTCACATATATTTTGATTAATATTAACACTTATAAGTAAGTAATTAACTTTTAAAAATAATCCATTTAAATTTATTTAATTTTCATTAATTTTTAATTAATATTATTTCATAAACAATTTTGAAAACCGTCTTTATAAATTCAACCAAAATGCCTGAAACCGAGTTACTTTCAAAATTCGAATATGCTCAGATACAGCTTTTGCCTGAATTTAACGGCACTAATTCTTGCAGTCTTGACTATTTCTTAGCAAGAACAGAATCGTTTCTAAACACTCATAAGAGAATAGCGTCAGCTACAAACTCAGTATTAATAAATGACTTTCTATTTAACGTCATAAAGTCAAAACTAAAAGGTGAAGCATGTAGCATTCTTGACTTAGAAGCCAACAGTACTTATGAAAAATTTAAAGATAAACTCATAAGAAAATACGGTAACGTCAAAGACGAGAGACTTTTCATCCAGGAGATCTCTAATTGCTTCCAGAAAAGAAACGAATCATACAATGACTACCATGATAAATTAGAAGGATTGACTTTGCAATGCAAAAGCTTATGCAAACTCAATTACCAAAACCAAATTTTGGAATTGAAATTAAGAGAACTTGAAGAGTTAAGCCTAAACACGTTTAAAGCAGGAGTTTTGGAACCCTACCGTTCATACTTAAGATATGCACAGATTACAGACCTGAATCATTGCCTCAGGTTATGCAGGTCTTATGATAACGATCGCGCCCATGAAGATTACATGGACCAACTAAGAGGAAAACTACCTCCTAGTAAGTTTACAACAGCTCGACCACTAGGCCACTCTGCACACAATCCATTCTCGAATTTCAACCCAGCTCCACCAAGGAACCCATTTAACCAACCTTTCATGCAAAATCAGACCCACAGACCCTTCTATAAAGATAAACCACAACCAATTTTCGGACACGCTCAAGCTCCGAACACTCAGCCTTTCAAGCCACCAAACCCCATGAATCGTCCTTACCCAACTCCCAATAATATTGGCCGACGTTTCACACTCACTAACCAGCAAAGATTTCCACAGCCGATGTCTGGTATTTCAACCATTAGAGGTAATCTGAATGCTCACTTAGAACCTTCAGAAGACATCGAACAGGAAGCTTTAGGTCCCATACATCAATCACTAGAGTATGTAGATAAGTACAACATACAAAACTACCCGCAAGAGTACGACACTCAGTACTATGAATACGAGTGCGATGAAGAGGAACAGTCTCAGGATTTTCGCTTGGCCCAGCCATCAAAATCGAAGACTTAAATAATTTAGGTAGCGCAGATTTCGCTCAATTCGACGCAAAGATTGACTACGCCTCGAACCTAGTCACTCTCAACAGCACGGACATACCGTTTCACTATTATTCCTCACATAAGCAAGTGAATCATTTTCAACCCACAGTAGATACTGCTAACACTACGATTCCCGTCAATATCGAAAAAGAAAATGAGAATGTCCTGAATTTAAATATGGTGAAATGTATCTCTTAGATGCCAAAACTCACCAAGCCATACAGCCCACAGAGGGACAACTAAAACAAGAGTTTAAGGAATCAATTTTAGTTGAGCCACTGGAAATAAATTCCATTACATACGGTAACATTCAAGAATATCCCCGCACAAAACTAGGAGAGTCTGATTACGTTAAAGACAAAACTATGTCGCAGACGCACTCTCTAGAGTAGAGATTAACGTGGCTGATGAAACAGCTTCAATTGTTGCCATCCCCGGAGGTGACACCTACCAAAATGGTATGGATAATGAAACTGTCCATTCAAACCAAGCAGACCCCATATTCACATTGAAAATATCTGAACGAACCTTAAACCAAAACCGCAATCAGATTATTGTAAAATATGGTAATTATCCCAAGGTACTTAAACAAAACCTGTTTAAAAAAATGTACGAGACACATAATGATTGTCACAAAGAAGAATCTTCAGGAATATTTAGCAAATCACCTCCTCAAAATAATAGTAACCTCAACCAAGTACTCTACTTATTTTGACGATATCACTCTCGAGATCCCATTCATCAGGGCATGCCAGAAGCTATATACTTCTGAACTAATCATTATCAGGTCATTCAAATTCTTGGAAGACATTGAAAACCCCGAAACTCAGAGACAGCTGATTTCACACTATCATTCTGAAAACCACAATGGTATAGTAGAAACTTACGAACATCTTAAGACCAAATACTACTGGCCTCATTTAAGAGAACAAATTATGACAATCATCAATCAATGTAACCTCTGTCAAAGAAACAAATACGAGAGACACCCTAACGAGGTATCGAACCAAGGTCCCATCACCGCCGATCACCCTTTCTCTCAAATTCACATCGACACGTTTCACTTCGAGCAAAGTCGCATATTGACTATAATTGACATTTTCTCAAAGTATGGACAAGTCTACATTTTACCATATGGTACAGGTCTGGCCACACTCAGCTAATTACAAGTTTACTTTTCCCACCATGGATTCCCAAGGAAAATCACACATGACCAAGGAGGAGAGTTCGAAAACAATGTCATAAAATAATATTGTAAAGCCACGAACATCGAATATCACGCTACTACCCCTTTGAATTCTTCATCTAATTCACCAGTAGAAAGACTGAATTCGACCCTTCTAGAGAAACTTCGTATCTCCAGAGATCACGATAAGTTCACTCCGCTCTCAGAGCTCGTGACCACCATAATCACGAATTACAATTCCTCAATCCATTCCACTACTAAACAACCTCCTTTCAACGTTCCATATGGACCATACTATAAGGCTTTTGACCACGTCTTCTCGCCATGTCCCAAAATCAATGAATACATTGAAAGACAAGGAAATCAGTTGAAAATCTTAAAAGAGAGTCATACTAAACCAAACACCGACACTTTCATTCATAATTACCAAATTAATGAAACCGTCTACGTATTAGATCCCCTCACCAGAAACAAGAAATCAAAAAACCTGTAGAACGAAGGTATCATTACCAAAATTGAAGAAAACAGGGTATAATGTAAAATGAGAAACGGTAAAACTCATGTAAGGAATTTTCGGGACATTAAACCAAAAAGAAAATTTCTTATTCCAGATTCCTCCCCGGATATGGCACCATCATCACACAGCCCATCCAGACACAAGGATTCTATGCCGATTCATTAGGACCAGCTTTAATAATTAACGATTATCACCGGTTAATGTTTCATTTCAATTTAACGAGTTTAAAAGAATCTTATAATAATATTCAAGACACTATCTCAAGTCTCGTATCACGAAGCAATAATAATTTTCCTTATTTAATATCAGAATTAAGAGAATCAATTAAAGAAACAAAAAAGGAATTAAATAAGTTGCTACCTGCTACACCTAGAAGTAAGAGAGGTCTTATAAATGGTTTAGGTAGTATAATCAAATTCATATCAGGTAATCTAGACCAAGATGATCTAGACAATCTACAAGAACAATTAAAATCATTAAAACAAAGTAACGCCAAAGAAATTAAACATATTAATAAATTAGTATCATTCAGTAACTCCGTTGCTCAAAAGTTCTATAATGAAATGAACCTTTTAAACTATAATATGAAGGTAATTAAAGGTATTTTACAAGAAGAAGACTTCAAGATTAATCTTCTGGAACATCAACAATATGTGCTCTTGTGTACGAACAAATTAGATAAAATCATACAAGTGATGCAAGATAATATTAGCTTGTCATTTAATGAAATGACAAATATCAAGATGTTCTCCCAAAAGGATTTAACAAATGTTGTAAAACATTCACAACTAATCTACCCAACAAAAACTATAATTCATACTGATAAGTATCATCAATTTGAGAACCTTAAACTGTCAAAAACGCAAGTTCTCATGATGAACGAAGAAATGGTTGTAATATTATATATGCCAATCACTGATGCTAAAACTTATACATTGTATAAAATTTCCCCTGTATCTAGCAATAATCTAATATTAATCCCTCCGGAAAAATATTACTTGCAAGGACCTACCTTAAGATGGTCTAACGCACCTTGTATAAAAATTACTCAATATTACGCATGTATACTCTTTAATACTAGAATAACTTCATGAAATTTAACGGACACTACCAGATGTCAATTTGCCACTGTCAAAAACGAGGTACAACTATTTCAACCACTAAATACGAAGCATAGCAGTTTCTCTAGTAAAAATACTCAAATAATCTTGCAAACCTGCCCAGAATCTCAGAGAACTATAAAATTAGCAGGATCATATGTCATCTACTCAAATGTGTCTTGCCCTATTACAAGTATGGGCATATCTTTGCAACAGCAACCTACAAATTATGTGCAACTGTTTCCACTCCTGTCAACTCCAAATGATCCATACGTTAAAACCGAAATACATTTTCATTCATCCCACCTCGATATGAAAGGAATGAAGTTAGATTTAAAACCCATTCCAGAATACAATACTAAAATGAAAACTTTTGTGTCTGTGAACACAAGTATTATAATACTTATTTTCTGTGTTATTATGTTAATATTTAGAACAAGAATATATCAAGGTATTAAATCTGCAAAGAATAGATTTAAGAAAATTGATATCGAGGACGATAACAAGCAACAAATGGTGGAGGAGTTATGTATCCCGTCCAGGGTCGAACCCCAGACTCCATTCTAAACTAAAGGTTATGGTCATTCTTCCTATAGAAGGAACACCATTGCCCAATGTATTCCTCAGTATGCTATTATCAATGTGTTTAATGGAACAATGATCATTCTTGGAACCAAGGAAATGACATTGCATGCTTCCTTCACAAACATGTTATCTTTAACACATTTACTCCACTATCTGTAGATTATTATTTATCAAATACTTCCTAGAAGGACTAAGGAAATGACCCTGTACAGTTCCTCATATGATTATTCAATATGTTATTTCAGATGTATTGACTCCAACAGCTGTGAGTAATCAAATTCACGGAACTGTTATCAAAGACATGAGTCCATATCCTGTAAGATATTGTTACGGCTGTGAGTTTGTTTTGTCGCCTCGCCACGTTGAGTCACAGCTGCCCCCAGGCTGTGTGTGCTCTGCCTCAGTGTATTACGTGCGCGTTACGCAACGGACTGCGAAGTAAAAGGGGTGGTCCAAAATATTCGTGACCCAGCCAGTGAAGGAAATCTCTAGAAGCCGTGTGTCCTGGACGATTCTAGAATCCAGTGAGTCACCAGCCTGCTATATAAGCGGCTTCAACAGTGAGGGGACCGAGTTTTTCTGTGGGTGTGTGTTTTACGAGCTAGTGCGAGCGTCTTTCCTGAGCGACAGAAGTGTGGTGACGAAGTGCCGTGCGAGTTACGAAATCCAGTGGCATTGTTTCCCCCCAGCTTGTGGACAGCGAAATAGCGTGTAGCGGAATATCGTAAGTAACTGTATTTGGTGTACATGAGGAAGAGGTGCAGGTAGTTCTGTCAATGTCAACAGACTCATTAGCGAGAAGATTAACTGTTGACAAGTGAAAGAGGTCAAGAGCTCTCCATAAGGAAGAGACTTGAGGAAACTGGAGTATGGTAATAATTGCTTGTATTTGCTGATGAGTGGTGTATGTTCTGGCCGCAATAAAGTTAATTATTTCATTTAAAGGAACAATCTTGTGTTGTGCTTCAACCCACCGTAATCCAGTTGACAAATGTGCCACTAGGGGGGTGGCACGTAACAACTGGTGTCAGAAGTGGGATTACGAACTCAAGCACAAGCACAACACCTGGCGGTCCTGGTTTCAAAACCCGAGCAGGTCATGTGCTCTAATTTTCCTGTGAATACATGCCCGTTACAAGACAAACAACTAAAATGGAGGCGCAATTGGCAGCATTGCTAGAAAAGTTAAATGGCATGGAAACCAAAATGGAGGCCGGCCAGAAGAAGATGGAGGACGGCCAGAAGAATTTAACCAAGGATCTAACTGCCAAATTAGAAGACGGCCAGAAGAAGCTAGAAGACAGCCAGAAAAGTTTAGCCAATGACCTAACTTCCAAATTAGTAGACGGTCAGGATAAGCTAGCAGAGAACCTGAAGGACGGCCAGAATAAGTTAGCAGAGGACCTAACCGCCAAATTTCTGGATGGCCAGAAAAAACTGGAAGAGTGTCTGCTGACGAAATTAGAGGAGAGCCAAAGGAAATTAGAACAGGGCATACGTGAGGAAGTCGCAGCAGTGGAAACGAAGTTCGACGCCTTACAAGTGGAAGTTGCCGAGCTGCGCCAACGCCCGCTGATGGGGGTGGAGGAGAAATTCAACGCCTTGCAAGTGGAAGTTGCCGAGCTGTGCCAACGACCACTGATGGGGGTGGAGGAGAAATTCAACGCTCTACGAGAGGAAGTTGCCGAGCTGCGCCAACGCCCGACCACCGTTACACCGGGAATATCAGGAACGGGACATAGCAGAGTGACGCCCCCAACCTTCAACGGAAAGGTCCCGTGGAGCACCTACTTACGTCAGTTTGAGGCAGCCTGTTCCATAAATAACTGGAACAACACAGAAAGGCTACAGCTCTCATTGCAGCGCTGAGAGGTGACGCCCTTAACTTCCTTCAGGCCATCCCGACTGGATCCCAGGACTACGCTTCACTGATCGCCCATATGGAGTCCCGATATGGAGATAGCCACCTTCAGCAGGCCTACCAGATGCAGCTTCAGACCCGGGTACAGAAGAACGCCGAAACCCTGCAGGAGTTCGAGATGGACATTGCATGCCTCGTAAGGCTCGCCTATCCAACAGCGCAGGCCGACTTTCTGGAACAGATTGCGACGCAGACTTTCACCGACGGGCTACGGGACTCGGACACTCAACAGGCGCTGCGACTCGCGCGCAATAAGACCCTGGCAGATGCGCTGAGCCACGCACTTGAGTTCGAGACGGCAAAACAGGCATCCAGAATGCACGCGCGGGTGCGTCAAGTGGACGTCGACAAACCAGTAAAAACCGACGAGACCAAGCCCCTGGCCGACGAATTAATGGAGGCGCTAAGCCGTTTCTTTGATAGTCGCGGCACCACCAGTAACGACACAGCCGGAAGGCAACTGGAGAGGCGGCCCGGAAGAGGACTACCGAACTGCTGGACCTGCGGTAAGAAAGGCCACCTGAGCAAGGACTGCGGTGATCGCCGCCGCCGAGGGTATCCGACGGGAAATCAGTCGTCTGAAAACCGCGCGACCCAGGGAAACGAGTATTAGCCAGACTTGGGGGTTAAAGGTTGGCTTGTGACAGTCGTCAAGCCCCGGCAGTCCAGGTTCGTGTGACGAAGTTACGGAGGGAGAATAGCAGCCTGATGGTCGACGGAGTCGTCAACGGAGAGAGCAGGCCCATGCTAATCGACACGGGAGCATCGAGGATCATCGTCAGTCCCACCGTGATCCCGAAGTGGAGAGTGCAACCCACACAAAGGAACCTCCAGCTACTAACCGCGACCGGAGAGACCACACCGGTACATGGCGAAGCATCACTGGAGTTCGTCATTGGTCGACGGGCGATAAAGCATCCAGTGCTTGTGGCTGACGTATCAAATGATGTGATCATCGGACTGGACTTCCTGGACCAGAACAACATCGTCTTGGATCTGAGTACCAACACTCTGCACTTCGGAGGTGAGGAACTTGCTTTGCAACCTGCGCACGAGTCCATCACCGCACGACGAGTAAGGCTGAGAGAAGACGTCATAGTTCCCGCCAGGACGGAGGTCAGCGCTGCCGTAATTGTCGACGGAACTGCTGAGGGAGTGGCGGCTGTCGTCGAGCCAAAATATGAGGACATCCAGACAAAAGGATTGCTAGTTGCCAAGACTCTCATCAACAAGACGTCTCGGCCGTACGTCCGCCTGTCCAACCTGAACGACTACGACATTACGGTTCACCGGGACACCAACCTAGGAGTCTGCGAGCCCGTTACCTGGATTGCCCGCATCACAGATACGACGGACGGACACCTGCAGACTGACAACCGAAGAAGACGCACACTGCCAGAAAAAACTACAGAAGCTGTACCAAGGATCCCAGGACCATTTAGACGAGGAACAATCACGCCAACTTCAGGACCTGCTACGCGAATTCCAGGACGTCTTCTCCGTGGGGAGCAAAGACTTCGGCAGGACAAGCTTGGTCCAGCACAGAATCGACGTTGGGGACAGCGCACCGATTAGGGCCCCATTCCGACGTGTCCCGCTCACCAAGCAAGCCGAAGTCGACCGGATGGTAGAAGAGATGAAGGAGCAAGGGGTGATCGAGCCATCACATAGTTCTTGGAGTTCTCCGGTCGTGCTAGTGAAGAAGAAGGACGGTTCCACCAGGTTCTGCGTGGATTACAGGCGGGTGAACAACGTCACGAAGAAGGACAGCTACCCTCTACCCCGGATCGACGACACGCTGGACACCATATCAGGATCAAGATGGTTCTCCACCTTGGATTTGAAGAGTGGCTACTGGCAGGTGGAGGTCCACCCTAAGGACCGCGATAAAACGGCGTTCCCTGTGGGCAGCGGGCTCTGTCAGTTCACCGTCATGCCATTCGGTCTGTGCAACGCCCCTGCGACCTTCGAAAGGCTAATGGAGTCCATTCTGAGAGGACTACACTGGAAGACCCTCCTGGTCTACCTAGACGACGTCATCGTTCTGGGAAGAAGCTTCGAGGAGCACTTCAGCAACCTGAAGGAGATCTTGATGAAGCTACGGGCTGCCCAGCTGAAGTTGAGCCCCAAGAAGTGTCCGCTCTTCCAGAAGCGGGTCCAGTACCTTGGACATATTGTCTCCGAGGAAGCGGTGCGCATCGACCCAGAAAAGACCGCAGCTGTGAGGGAGTGGCCAGTTCCGAAGGACAAGTCCCAACTACGAAGCTTCCTGGGACTCTGCACTTATTACCGCCGCTTCGTGAGAGGATTCGCCGACATCGCCAAACCTTTACATCGACTGACTGAGAAGGACCAACTCTTCACGTGGACAGCAGAATGCCATAGTGCCTTCGAACAACTCAAGCAGGCTCTCTGCACTGCGCCTATTCTGGCCTACCCCAGACCTGGAACAAGGTTCATCGTCGATACCGATGCCAGCGACTTTGGCATAGGGGGAATCCTGTCGTAAATAGTGGACGGCGAGGAGAGAGTAGTGGCCTACTTCAGCAAAGCCTTGTCAAAGCCAGAGAGGAACTACTGCGTCACCAGGAAGGAGCTGCTTGCCATCGTGAAGACCATTGAACACTTCCACAAGTACCTGTACGGACACGAATTTCTCATCAGGACCGACCATGCATCCCTGCGGTGGCTCCTGAACTTCAAGCAGCCCGAGGGTCAACTCGCGCGGTGGTTAGAGAGGCTTCAACAGTACAACTTGAGACCAAACAGTTATTGTTTTTATTATTGTGTGTATTTCCCAAAGCTATTACGAGCCGTCCGAAGTCGTCGGATTTTTTATGAGCGTTAAAACTTCCTCAGTATGCCTTCCTTTGGAGGAGAGTAAAGCCGGCGGTCCCATGTCATAGATTTATGGCATTAAAGAGAACCTTCCACTAACTACACTTGTGTGAAGCCAAAATTTGTAGGTTAGAATTGATAACGCTCTCTTAGTTCCAACGTTCGCCGCCATGTGCTGACTGCGATGCCATCTAGTAGCCAAGTCAACAATCTGGGTGTCGTGGACGATAGCATTTGGTAACAAAAGTAGGAACTATTTGAAATTATTGTCTGCAGTCCTTACTTGAATTAAAACAGATAACACACACTAATACAGTCATCACAATTAACACCGGTTATCAGACAGATTCTACACACACCCTAAGTACACGGGGCTATGACCGCGTTGTCGCAGCCCCTAAACTAAGGAATCAACTAACCTACATCCTCTACCTCCTGTAAAATTTTGAAATTGACCCTAAAGATTGAAGACACTCTGTCTAACTGATAACAGTCCAAACGCAACGTTGGAAATTGAGAGAAGATCGCGTAAATGGCTCCCCTTCAAAAGATCTAGGATACTTCACATACTTGAGACCAAACGGTAGTAGTATAGATCCCTCCGGCGCTCACAAGCATTCAAATGAAAGAGAATAGACATTAGCAGTGATAAATTGCACTCTAATTACATAAATATCAATAATTTCTTTAAAAAATAAATTTCAAAAAAATGTACGAAGTGTGCGATTTGCATACACGGTTGCTGTACGAAAATACGCTCCATAATTGCTGTCCACTTCACATTTTGGCCACTGTGTCACCTGTTTCATGTCATTTTAACATTCTGAGGTCTTACCTTATCATATTGCATGGATTTCAGAAACAGTAAATCAAAGGAATAAGTACCGGTACTCAAATCATATAATTTCATAAATATCGAACAAGATATTCAGTAAAGAACATATAGCCTACTTTCTCTTAAATGCATGGGTATTGTTATAACTCTTTAACCTTTTCAAGGAGTATAATTGAATGTTGGTTGTAGTAGCTTGTTGAAATACAACGTGTTATACGGATATTAAACATGAATATGAGGTGCCCTTTGCTAGTGCTACTTCTGTACAAAGTTTCATTCAATTCGGTTTCACCGTGTTTGAATTGACATGGTAAATCGATTTGCACACATACATGGCCGCTATCTGCTAACTATTGGGCTGCTGACCTTGTATTTCAGTCAAAAGATGCTTCCCACAAAAAGATATGTTGTTGCAAAATTTAGTAGAGATCAAATAATTAGGTTGGTCGTGATTTCATTTAAACTTCTAACATTTGGGTGGCCACCATTACGTTTCCGTCAAGATGGCGACGATATAAAACATGACAATGAGTTGCCTTTTGCTAGTGCTACCTCTGTACCAAATTTCGTTCAATTCGGCTTCACCGTGTTTGAATTGATGGGGGGAATCGATTTGCACACATACATGGCCGCTATCTGCAAACTATTGGGCTGATGACTTTGTCGTTTGGTCAAATAATGCTCACCACATAAAGGAATATTTTTACAAAATTTAGTAGGGATGAGATGATTAGTTTGGGCGTAAATTGGTCTAAGCTTTTAACATTTGGGTGGCCGCCATTACGTTTCAATCAAGATGGCGGTGATATAAAACATGACACTGAGCAGCCATTTCCTGTTGCTACCAGTGCACCAAATTTCGTTCAATTCGGTGTCACCATGTTCGAATTGATAGGGGGTGGACAGACATTCAGAGTACTCACACTCGCACACACACACACAGACTCTCTCTCACACACATACACACACACGGACAGACACACAATTTTTCGCCCTGTGTTGATCTCATAAGTCTACGAAAGTAGGCTAATAAACGGAGAGTGTTATGATGATCCAATTTTCAGTGATTACCTTCTTAAGTTGGGGAACGTAGAACTTGGAATTCTAACTGAAATGTAAATAGTGTTCTTTAAACATTTGGTTGAAATAGAAACGTAACAAACCACCTTTCTCCTTAAGTTTCTCATTATAAACCTATTGGGGAAAGTGTGGTTTATGAACGTGCGAGATTTCTCGCACGGGTCCGCTAGTTGTGTGTATTTCCCAAAGCTATTACGAGCCGTGGTATTTATATCGACATGTGTTTTAGTATTGTGCAGCCATCGTGTGCGTGTCACGGTCGGATAACGTGACGTGCCTGTCATGTCCGAGAGGAAAGCTGACATAATTGTGGCATTTATGAAACAGCAGTTTTGCATTTATGGGATTCCCAATATTTGAACTGTCACACATGACTTACTCTTATTTGTGTTAATCAGAATCGAGTCGTTAACATTTTATGAACTGTGTATAAATGCAGTATTTTCCGGACCTGCCACAGTTTCGGAAATTAGATCAAACTATATGAATCCCACCTGGTATGAATTCAGGTAGAAACGGAGTGCCAATATTAAACTAGTTGACAATAGGATGCCTTCCTTCGGAGGGGAAGTAAAGCTGACGGTCCCATGTCATAGATTTATGGCATGTAAAATAGCCTTCCACTAATTACACATGTGTGAAGCTAAATTATAGGTTAGATTTGACTATCGCTCTTAGGTTCCAACGTTCGTCGCCAGGAGCCGACTGCGGTGGCATCTAGTAACAAAGTTCAGAACTAGTTATCGTTGGCAATGGTATTTGGTAGCAAAAGTAGGAATTATTTGACAAATTGAATGTCTGCAGTCCTTATTAGAATTAAAAACAGATAACACATACACCCATCACAATTAACACCGGTTATCAGACAGATTCTACACACACCCAAAGTACGCGGGGCTACATGACCGCGTTGTCGCAGCCACTAAACTGAGGAACCAACGAAGGATATTATTGATTGAACCCGTTAAATGTGGTCCGTAAAGTTGACTAATTATATGCGAAATGTCTCAGGCTGCGAATGAGATCACAGAAATTTCTGAGCTGTCCCAGAAGTAGGGTTTGTAACAAGAAGTTCCGTGACGAACTAAAGAGCCTACTTTTCTTAAAATCTAAGATTCATACCAATCTATATAGACCTATCTAGAATAATGACGAAATTAAGTTGGTAATATAGACATTTCTAATTAGTTCGACATATACCAGGTATAATGTAGCCTAATAGAGCACTACAGTTGGCAGTCCTGGTGACTGAATATATTGTTAGTTCCATCTCTTAAGGTACATAATACAAAATTTGGTTGAAGTCCAATGGATAGCATGGACGTTACATGCAGTTCGACAATGGATCTATCAGCGCGCGTAAAATCATGTTGGCAACAATATTATGTATGTTTTGTTCAGAAATAATCTGAAATATTATGATATCTTGTTATGCCAATTTTGGATGAAATCCATTTGCTAGTATAGAAGTTACATGTATTTTAAAATTGGACCTATCAGCAGACTTAGAGTCACGTTGGCAATACTGACGTATATTAGTTTCTCCAAATTAATCTAGAATGTCAGGTACTATACGTGTGCAATTTTTAAAGCTGTTGGCTTGCATACTTTCTGATATATTAATATTAGGGTAAAAATAGAGACAGTATTTATTAACAGTTGGCAGCCCTGGTTGCTCTTAAGAAATCCATTGCCATATATGTTATGGTACACATAGCACGTATGGAATTTGGCTGAAATCCAATTGATAGTATAGAAGTAACGTGTATTTAAAAATTGGTCCTATCAGCAGGCTTAGAATCATGTTGGTAGCACTGACGTACATAAGTTACTCCAAATTAATCTAGAATGGCATGTACTATACGTGTGTATAGTTTAAAGCTGTCGGCTTGCATACTATCTGATATGTTGGTATTTGGATAAGAAACTAGAGGGAGAGAGCATTTATTAACAGTTGGTAGCCCTGGTGGCTTTCAAGAATACACGCAGTCATATCTGTTTATGTACACATTGTGCATACGAAATTTGGTTGAAATAAAATTGATAGTGCAGAAGTTATATGCATTTAAATATTGGACCTATCAGCAGGCTTAGAATCATTTTGGCAACACTGCCATGCATGGCCTCCTGGAAATTAAACTGAAATATTATTATTTATATGTGTGCCAATTATGGAACAGCTCCCATGCGAATCTTCCAAGATATCCAACATGGAGCTCAAATTTCAATTGCGGGTTTTCAGCGGTTGGTAGCACTGACATAATTTTGAAATATGGGCTTGAGATATTCAGGTATAGATCGTTATTCATACCAAATTTGGATTCAATTGCTGCAGCCGTTTAGAAGTTGATAGTGGGGGGATACAGATAGACAGAAGGACAGACAGACATAAATTTTCCCGGATCGTTCTCATAAGTCTCTTTTTTCCTCATTTTTGCAAAATGTGAAAAGTAGGCTATAAATACTCTGACTATGGTCATCAATTCCATGTACTTAAGTGCGTGTTGAACTTGTCTGATGACAGGTGTTCCTGTGATGACAGTAGTAGTGTGTGTAACTCCATTAGGGACAGGGATGGGTATGAGCTGCGGGACTTGAAGAAAGGTACTCTCCAGGAATTAGCTGCGAAAGAGCGTGGAAAATCCTGGGGAAAACCAGACTCAGAATAACTTCTGTCCGCACCAGGATTCGCTGCAGCTTCCCATCGCAGTCGTGATGCACGATTTAACACGCACGGCTACGCCGTGGGGTTTACTTCAAGAAGTTCAGAGTGTGAACAAGCAATAACCATTAATCAGTTGATGTTGTAAGCCGAACAAGGCCTCCTAAACGCCTAATGGACGTAGCGTGTGAGACGTCAAGCGCTCAAAACCTTTTACCGTCTTGCACAGAGTATTATATCTTTTAGAACGCGTGGACCAGATTAATGCCATTTACTGACACAGAAAAGAAACACCAAGTTCACAACAAAACAAATAAAAGTGCCCATATTCTTTATCTCCATCCGTTATGGTCTAGTCCTTATCTCTTACGTCCATTATTAGCCTACTTTTCACATTTTGCAAAAATGAGAAAAAAGTAGACTTATGAGATCGATCCGGGAAAATGTGTGTCTGTCTGTCCTTCTGTCTGTCTGTCTGTCTGTCTGTCTGGCTGTGTGTGTGTGTCCCCCCTATCAACTCCCAAACGGCTGCAGCAATCAAAACCAAATTTAGTATGAGTAAAGATGTGCACCGGAATATCTCACGTCCATATTTGAAAATGATGTCAGTGCTACCAACTGCTGAAAAACGCACTAGAAATTTGAGCTCCATGTTGGATATCTTGCAAGGTATGCATGAGAGCTATTCCAAAATTAGCACACATGTAGATAATACTATTTCAGTTTAATTTCCAGAAGGTCAACCATGACTGTGTTGCCAAAATAATTTTAAGCCCTCTGATAGGTCCAATGTTTAAATGCATATAACTTCTACACTATCAATTGGATTTCAACCAAATTTTGTATGTAATATCTGTACATACACATATATGACTGAGCGTATTCTTAAGAGCCACCAGGGCTGCCAACTGTTAATAATTGCTCTCTCTATTTTTTTAAATCAAAAATACCAATATATCAGAAAGTATGCAAGCCAACAGATTTCAACTATGCACACGTATATTCTGACATTTTAGATTAATTTGGAGTAAGATATATACGCCAGTTCTACCAACATGACTATAAGCCTGCTGATAGTACCAATTTTTAAATACATGTAACTTCTATACTATCAGTTGAATTTCAACCAAATTTCGTATGTTCTATGTGTAGCATAACATATATGACTATAAGTATTGTAAAGAGCAATCAGGGCTGCCAACTGTTAATAAATGCTGTCTATATGTTTTACCCTAATATCAATATATCAGAAAGTATGCAAGCCAACAGCTCTATACTTTGCACACGTATAGCTCCTGACATTCTAGATTAATTTGGAGTAATTAATACAAGGCAGTGCTGCCAACATGATTCTATGCCTGCTGATATGTCCAATTTTAAAATGCATGTAACTTCTATACTAACAATTGGACTTCATCCAAAATTGGCACTACAAGATATCATCATATTTCAGATTATTTCTGACCAGCACACGCATGGTATTGTTGGCAACATGCTTTTACGCGTGCTGATAGATCAAGTGTCTAACTGCATGTAACGTCCATTGGACTTCAACCAAATTTAGTATTCTGTACCTTAAGAGATTGAACTAAGAATATATTCAGTCACCAGGGCTGCCAACTGTAGTGCTCTATTAGGCTACAATATACCAGGTATATTTTGAACTAATTAGATATTTCGATATTACCAACTTAATTTCGTCATTATTCTAGATAGGTTCATATACTGTAGAATAATCATTGGCATGAAAAGTAGGCTGTATAGTTCTTCACGGAACTTCTTGTTTTTCTCTCGTTTTCACTTCGTCTCGTTAAATATTTGTTTCCGGCGGTAGATAGCATTTTGGTGCTGGGTATCGTTGTCGATAGTCATATGTGACGAGACTTATTGTAATTGTTGGAGAGTAATAATAATAATAATAATAATAATAATAATAAGTCAATGCACAATTGAGAGAGGAGAGGACAGTACTTTTCTTTACTTTGCATTAAAGTAAATGAAATGAAATCAAATCTCACCGAATGGTTGCCCAAAAGAGATCCATGTCGCTGCTAAGAGGCAGTGCAAGCGGAACACCGAACTTGGAGAGTAGATTGCCTAAATGGTTCCAAAGAAACAATGGTATGATAATAACCTCGAAAAAAATAATTATTGGCCCCGCGTTGACTTGCTAGAGTAGATAAACGTATGGAAAAATATGCATAAGAAAAGTGTATATGAAAAACTACATAATAATTTCTGAAGTTCAGCCATTTTATGATTGGCTGATGATTATCTTTGCTGGATGGAATACATTTTTATGTTCGACCCTGACTATTATATGTCAGAAAACTGTACTATAATGAGGTTCACTATTTCACTATTTTTCATTATGAAACAGTTTCTACCACCAATCAGAGCTCAAGAAACAGTTGTTTGACCAATTAGATATCGATAGCATCGCACCCGCGCTAAGTTCCACGGCCTTCTAATTTAAATTTCACTGCGTGGCCTATGTCATAGTAGGGTAATCGAGGAGGCCATGGTCAAATACAAGGTATTCTCTGCGTCTCATGCGCTCTGTTCAGTACATAAAACTGGCGAAATCTCGACAGATATTTATTAATATGTATGTTCGAATATAAAATTATTATAATAATTATCGTCGAACATAAACAGTCGTGTGCAACTCGCCTATAATGGTAATTAAGACACTCGTATGGAAATTATAAAACTCGCATACGCTCGTTTTATAAACATACTCGTGTCTTAATTATTGCCATTATAGGCTCGATGCATAATGTACTATTATAATTGTATTTCATTAATACATTGCTACAGTGATAACTAGACTGGGATATTTTTAGTTATATTCATTTGCGTTCAAGTTTCCAGCAAAACCAATTTAACATTTAGGGTTGACAAAATTCAAACTTGGTGATCATACATTCAAGAGCATGTACCTTTCAATACAAAGGTGCTGCTACACAGCAACAAGTATGCAAGAGAACTTACCAATGATAAATCCTTTTCAGGACCAACCATGCACAGAACACTCATCATTTCCTATTGGTAGCAGCTTACGAATATGTCACTTGAACATTGAATCGATTTTATCTGCTAAGAGTCAATACCTCTCACGTCTGATGCTGCAGAATGAAGTAGATGTTATTGCAATACAGGAGACTCACACCAAGGATGATGCTGATCTTTACAGAAGAGGTACAATTTACGGATACGTTCTGGTTGGGGCCGTAAATGATGAACAGTATGGCATTACAACATATGTCAGATCCCATCTCACTGACTACAAACTAACTTACCAAGACAAAACGACAGATATTTTTGTTTTGGCTGTAGAAGTTGCCGGCACCACGGTTGCAAATATTTACAAACCACCGCAAGTTAGTTGGCCAAATCCACCTGTAAGATCCTTCAGTCATCCAGTTGTGTATGTTGGTGATTTCAACAGCCACAGCCATGTCTGGGGATATCAGAATGAAGACCAAAATGGAGCTATTCTAAATGAATGGATGGATATGCACGATCTCCAGCTTGTATACAATGCTAAAGATCCAGGAACGTTCCGATCTGGCAGATGGTTAAAAGATTATTCTCCTGATTTGTGCATCACATCTAGATCTGGAAATAACGAAATGACACAACGAAAAGTCATCAAGTCTTTCCCACACAGCCAGCATAGGCCAGTCATAATTCATTTTGCTACTGAAATTCCGTTAGTCACCTCCATACCTCAACCTCGATGGAATTTTCAACTTGCAAACTGGGAACTATTTCAGAAAGGTCTAAATAATAACGTTCAATGGATTCCTCCAGTCCCATCCAATTATGAACGATTTGTGGGCGCGATTAAAACAAATGCCAGAAAATATATCCCACGTTGTTTTCGGAAGGAGTACATTCCTGGATTGTCCCAAGAATGCGATGAGTTATACGCCAAATATCAAGAATCTCATGACAAGGTAACAGCTGATGACCTATTGAGAGCTCTGAACAAGAACAGAAGAGAAAAATGGCATAAAACAACGGCAGGACTCAACTTCACAAATTCTAGTCGGAAAGCCTGGAATCTTATTAGAAAACTTGGTACAGATCCCAGGTTGTCAAGTACAGTTACACATGTGAATGCTAATGCTGTTGCATCCAGACTGATGAATATTTCAAAAACTAAAATAGACAAAGAACAGACACGAACTGTGAATAATGCACTGTACATAAAGAAGTCCCAACTAAAACCACACCCAGACTACTCACGTGATTTCTGCATTGAGGAACTTGATAAAGCCTTGAGTATGCTAAAGGTAAACAAAGCCGCTGGCTTTGATGGAATATATGCAGAGTTTCTTAAAACCATCGGACCAAAAACAAAGTTGTGGCTTATTGAATTTTTCAATGAGATTTTGAAAACTGGAAAATTACCAAAGCTGTTCAAACAGGCTAAGATAATTGCTATCCTGAAACCGGGAAAAGACGGATCTGATGCTTCTCACTATCGACCGATATCACTACTCAGCATCACCTATAAGCTACTAGAAAGGCTTATTCTAAATCGCATTCAAGAGGCCGTTGATCAAATCATCCCCATCGAACAAGGTGGCTTTAGGAAACAACGGAGTTGCTGCGACCAGGTCCTAACATTGACAACTATTGTAGAAGCTGGATTTCAACGAGGTCTAAAATCAGCTGCGGTTTTTGTGGATCTCACAGCAGCTTACGACACTGTGTGGAGGGAGGGCTTGATGTCCAAGTTTATTGAAATCATCCCATGTCAAAAGTTGGCACTTTTAATGAACAACATGCTCTCTGATAGGCGTTTTAGGGTGTTCCTGAATGGGCAAACTAGCAGGTGGAGGTCATTAAACAATGGCCTACCTCAAGGATCAGTTTTGGCCCCCATTTTGTTTAATCTATATATTCATGACATGCCTCACACAGATTCCTTGAAAATCCAGTATGCAGACGACCTAGCATTAATTATCCAAAATAAAGACTTTATGAACTGTGAGAATACCCTAACTAGTGATCTGACGAAACTGAGTGATTATTCCATAAATGGAGACTTCAACCCAACCCAAACAAGACTGAGGTTAATGCATTCCATCTAAATAATAAAGAAGCCTAAAGGAAGCTGCATGTTACTTTTGACGGAATCGAAGTACCCCATAACTACAATCCAATATATCTTGGAATCACTCTGGATCGGTCCTTGGCATTCAAACAACAGTGCATCAAGTTATCGAAGAAACTTGGCTCGAGAGTGAATCTACTTCGCAAGATTGCCGGAAGCAGCTGGGGTGCAGACGCTAATACTCTACGTTCTGCTGCACTCGCTCTCGTGTATTCTGCTGGTGAATACTGTGCCCCTGTATGGGAAAACAGTGCTCATACCACCAAGATTGATGTGCAACTCAATGAGGCCATGAGAGTCATCACTGGTACTGTTAGATCTACTCCCACACAATGGCTACCAGTCCTAGCTAATATCGCTCCGCAAGATCTAAGGAGGAAAGCAGCTAAGGTAAGCTTGCTCAAGAAGACCACTTCTGATAAGAACTCTCTGTTGTATGTTGCCCTGCAAGATCCACCAACAACACGTTTGAAATCACGCCAGCCACCCTGGGTTGATTTAGAAGGTATCAATTCTTTCAACATGACCTCCAAGTGGCAACAACGTTGGAACGAGCATCCACCCAACAATGCTCACCTGGTTAAAGATCCTACAAAGAAGGTTGAGGGATTCCAAATTCCACGCCAAACCTGGTCGAAGCTGAACCGCATTAGAACAGGTCAAGGAAGGTGTGGTCACACTTTGAAGAAATGGGGTTTCCGTACATCTGCTGCCTGTGACTGTGGAGTGGAGGACCAAACTATAAAACACATTGTTCAGGAGTGCCCACTCCGTGCATTTGATGGTGATCTGAAGACTCTACACCAAGTGACACCAAGTGCTCTGGAATGGTTGTCAAATTTGGACATTTCAATTTAAATAATTGTAAACTTTTGTATACTTGTACAACAATAAGATGTATATATATATCTTATTGTATATATATATATATATATATATATATATATATATATATATATATATATACCAGAATTATAGGATAAATATATATAGCGATACTCGAATTTTTATGGATCATGTGTGGGGAAAACTCAAAGGGTAGAACTGTGCATTTTGTATGTACCGCAATTCGTCTAGAATAAGCAACGGAACTGTACCAAAAAAAGAAGATAGTGTATGGTTAAGAAAACGCTAAATCTTATAGCCCTGCACGTATTTGTAACCCCTATTGCAAGCAATACATGTTTTATTCCATTTAGCAAATCCACTGAGCATTTAATATGTAGACAACTTATGTTAGAATATGTTAAGCAGATTGCCTCGGATGTAAGATGTGGTAGGTATGTAGCGATGAAACAATTAGCTCAGGACAGGGAGTTGTGGACCTCTGCATTAGTGTTTAACAGGGGCGGCCAACCTTTGCAAGCTCGGCGTGGCAGCTTTACTGCGCCACACGCCGGCAGGATGGCTTCTGCCTCTCTTGACTGGGCTGCCCGCCCTGACTGCCAGCGCGTCTGACCGAGTCAAGCTGGAATCGCTAGCACACTGAACGTAAACAAACAAAGTATTCGTCCAATGCGTTGGTTGTTCGACACATCAACAGTACAGTGTTTTTCGTGCGATTCTCTGCGTACCGGTACTTGACGATTACGTGCTTAGGATTAAAACAGTCAGAAACACTGATAAGGTATCATGGAGTCATTAGGACATTGTAATTTCGGTCACATTTTTATTATTCTTGTTATCAATTTGTTTTTATATTTATAATATGCTCAAAGGTCGGTAAGATTGAGAAACAATCAACCGGAGGCTGTTTCGCAGGTTTATCGTCAGACATCAGAGTGCGATGTCGTGTTTTGTAAGTATCAATGAAGAGAAGAAAGTTTCGCAGACATATGTGTCTCCAAACATATAACACTCTTGTGCAATTTCAGATATTTTTGCTGCAGTAATTTTGAATATATTGTTACGTGTTGCCCCTAGTGGCAAATTCGTTAACAGGATTACGGTGGGTAGAAGCACAACACAATTGTTCCTTTAAAGGAAATTTTAGCTTTATTGCAGGTCAGAAATATACACCGTACAATAAGCCAATAGAAACAATTAGCTGTCTTACAGAATCTACCTCCTTTATGGAGCTCGACTCACATTTTCACTCGGTCTTGCAGTTAATCCTCTCGCTAATGAGGTAGACCTGAGTCCTGGCTAGAAATAACTGCACTCAGTCTGTCACTCACTGTTTCGCAATTCACTACAATGACCTCTGTCGCACTGGAAAACACACACTCTTCAAATACACAGTCCCTCCGTATGATTCACACTCCTTCGCTATCAATTTCGCACGTCACGTCACCAACTACTGTCGCACTCGCTCAAGACCACTGTTTGTCCCTCGCTGGTGAGGCCGCTTTATATAGCGGGATGATGACTCAATGAATGTTTCTAGAACAGTCCAGGATTCATAGCTTCTCGACATTTCCATCACTAGCTGGGTCACGAACATTCTGGTCCATCCCTTTTGTCCTCACAGCCCCATTGCGTAAGGCGCTGGTAACACACAGAGGCAGGAGATAGCCCGGAGCGGCTGTGACTCACGCGGTGAGGTGACGAAACAACCTCGTTGCCGTAACAATATGTTGTTGTTGATTCATTTAGGGGCTTTGCGACACCGTGATGTAGTCCCGTGTAATTGTGTGTGTGTGTGAAAATTGTATGATAGCCTATGATATTGTGATGACTGTATTAGTGTTTGTATTTGTAATTCAAATGAGGATTGGAAAGGAGGCGACCTTGGCCATAAGTTAGGAACCATCGCGGCATTCGCCTGGAGTAGAAGTGAGAAACCACGGATAACCACCTCCAAGATGGCCGAGGTGGGAATCGAACCCGTCTCTTTTCACAAGGTTGAGTATACCCCGTTCCAACCCTCAGACCAGAATTAAATTTCTTGGCAGAGCCGGGAGTCGAATCCGTGCCTCTATGGTAACAGCCAAGAGTGTTAGCCACTTCGTAACGAGACGGGCATTTTAAATAGAAATCAGGCAAATTTTTTACAGAGTTAAAAATATCCTTAAGCCGAGTGCTACATTGTAAATGGCTTGACGAGCAGTGACACTACAGCTAGCAAGATAAGGGACACCGCACCGCTTCCGTCTGACATTCGACACAGCGAAGGCAATACGGAGAGAGTGAGACGGGAAAGCGAGCGAGAGACAGACATATAGGCATTCTCCACTATCGCTGCAAGGCCGTACGCGCCAGAAGGACGCCGGCGTGAAGCCAGCGTGCCAGCACACCCGGCGTGCTGTTTGGCATCCAAAAGTTTAGATGACTTCTGAAATTCATTGAAACCACTCATTCATTCATGTTCTCAATCCGTAGATTGGTCGGTAGCAATCCTCCTCTTCCATTCTTCCCTGTCGCCAGTCAGTCTCTTCATGTCTCTGTATGAATGGACATTAACATCTGTTATGATCTGTTTGATGCATTGCAGTCTCGGTCGCCCTCTTCCCCTCTTGCCCCGAATGTTGCCATCTAACACAGTTACCATAAAGTCATTGTGGCGATAGAGATGTCCTATCAGTTGGTCTCGTCGTTTCCGTATTGTTTAGAGAAATGCTCTCTTTTCATTAATATTTTTAAGGACTTCGTCATTCGTCACTCTCGCGGTCCATGGAATTTTTCCCATCCGCCGCCAACACCACATTTCAAAAGCTGCGAGTCTTCTTTTATCAGCACATCTCATTGTCCAAGCTTTTGAGCCATACAAGGCTACACTCCACACATAACATTTTATAAATTTAGTCCTGGTCTCAATAGATATATTCTTTGAAGTCAGAAGGGATTTTTTGCTGTTAAATGCAATTTTTACTTGGGCGATTCCAGCTTGAATATCAGATTGAAACCACTGTACGGAAATTAAAATGCAAGAGTATCAGTGAGTGTTGGAGGTGATCTATCCTTTTCTTATTTGAAGTCCCTTTTTTTTAGAACAAAATAAACACAAACACAAATACATAAATATATATAGGCTACAGGGCGCCCGAGAATGTTCTTACTGCCTACAAGCTGCTGCGAGATATTATGTCACCAGTTACGTTGGCAGAGCGGCTGTCGCTTGTATCGAAACAAACGAACAGTAAACTTTATACTATACTCACCACAGCCATTCATAACTGTTGCTAGAAGTGCTGATGACACACATGCTCGCTTATTGCAATACTCACTGACGAATTCGACAGCCTACAGCCCACACAAGTGGCCTTCACCCTATCAAGGACACTGAGCTGCCAACTAAACTGATTACGCAAACACTCGCAGCTTTACGTAGCCACTGCGGAGAACATTCTCGGGCAACCTGTATAATTACATTCAATAAAAAGTAATTTTCGTTTTATTTCGTAGTCAGTTTACCCTCCAGGAAGGCTTTTCCCGGGGACTCAGCGAGGGATCTCACCTTTACCGCCTCTACGGACAGTGTCCTGGAGCTTGACATCGGATCGGGGGATACAACTGGGGAGGCGGGACTAGCGTCTCGCCTAGGTGACCTCATCTGCAAAGCGAACAGGGGGCCACATGAAGGATGAGACGGGATGGGAAGAATGGGAGGGATGGACGAGGAAGAAGGGAGGAGGTGGCCGTGGCCTGACGGTAAGTACTGTGCCCGATTAATCATGAGCAGAGGCATGAAAATCAGTCGAAAGAAAACCGAGTATTGGTGGTGAGGGCAATGAATTAGTGCAGATGGATGGAGTATGCTTAAGGCCAGTCAGTAGCTTCAAGTATCTTGGGTCAACCATGTCTGAAGATGGCAACATAAATACTGAGATTAACCACAGGGTTCAGTCAGCCTGGATGAACTGGAAAATGTTATCTGGCATTCTGTGTGACAAAAGGCTCAATATAAGTGTGAAAGGAAAGGCCTGCAAGACAGCTTTGAGGCCAGCCATGATGTATGGTGCGGAGAAATGGGCAATAACTAAGTCACAATGTCATAAGCTGGATGTGACTGAGATGAAGATGCTGCGCTGGATGAGTGGCATCACTAAGATTGATCACATCGCAAATGAGAAAATCAGGGGCACAGTAAAAGTAACAGAAGTCTCCAAGAAAATCCAGGAGAGAAGACTGCTGTGGTATGGGCATGTTATGCGTCGGGATAATCACTATGTAGGAAGGAGAGCGATGTCTCTGGTTGTGGATGGCACGAGGAATAGAGGCAGACCTCGAAGAAGATGGACTGACAATATCCATGAAGACCTAATGGAGAAGCAGTTAGGGGACGACGATGTGTGGGACAGAATACAATGGAAAAGACTTGCCAGAAACATCGACCCCACTTGAAGTGGGATAAAATGATGATGAAGAAGAAGAAGAACAAGAAGAAGTACTTGTCAAATCCGATGGAACAGCTGGATCGTAGAACCTGAAAGTTCCTGGCTAGAAAAACCCTCAGAATCCTACCGACAAGCACTACATGAAAGGGAACACGCTTACACCATCAAGATTGCGTTAAGAAAATGACCAATGAAAAAAAAAGAACTAGCTCAGTTGATAAAAATCGAGAATCAAGAAAAATAAATCTCAAAGCAATGGGATTAATATGGAATTAACACTTATCACTGGTCTTCCTAACAAAATCTCTCACCAATTATTATAAATCGCAACGTCAAATTTGCATAAAAATATCACTACATTTATTAATTCGAAGCTAGTACAAGCACAATATAAATTCCTAATCAAAGAAACTCAAAATACTATATCACACGGCATGAACTGATCGTAGAAATTGTTTCACGCTTGAAACAAATAAATGCACGAAGTTCAATATAATAACCCACAATTACACGTGGATATTAACGTTCTCAAAACAATACAACACTCATCCTAAATTTATACATAGCTTAACATGATATAAGTCAATCATTCTGTTCGAAGTTTTATTCCTTTCAATGATAACGAAGATATATTCCAACAATATATACACTAATTTACATATTCATATTTCCTCATCACAACTAAATTCATTATACTGATATCATCACCAAAATGTATTTCATATTCTTTCATATCTTCAAAGCAGTAAATTTTAATCGTAATCAGGCCTATTTGACTGAGCAATGAAGCTAAGTTCAAACGTTAATTTCAAATTCCTGGGAAATAATTAATACTGATAATAAAGAGTACTATCATGAGCTTCGCTTATCAATTCTTCCAAAAACCAACATGTTTAATATTATTCAATATTTAATCCTAAACCATCAAAATTTTCACTTCCATAAATCCTTCTTACAACACAATACTTCATCATATTTTCCACGTAATTATCCGTGTCATATATCAAGACTAAAATTCTTTGTAAATAATCACATAATACACATGTATTGTACTCTCTTATAGCTTCAATATATATTTCAATAACTTCAATACCACTTCTTTATCCACCATTACTTCATAATACTTCAATGAACTTCACATAGACACGCTGCAAATTCTTATACTACTCGACAATTTTATACATCCCTGCTGGATTCAATTTATTAAATACATGTTCAATGCTCATTTCGTTGAATTCATATAGCTATACTCTTTCATATTACCCTTCATTATATTTTAATAATAACATATTTAGTTACTCTCAATCAGAACGCATTCGTAATAAACAATATCATACAACTTTAAATTTTCAGTTTCAAAGTTAATCCAACTTTTATTAGAATTCAATAAATTCTACTCCATGAAAATATTATCAATAAAATTGCTCATAGGAAATCCATTAAAATTCAATTGACTGCCAATTAGAAAGTATGACAATTTATTTATATTATAATTCCGTATCCCGATACATTGTTAAATAATGTTCGCCCAATGTTCAGCTACAAGAACAGCTTCATCATTGGCCTGTAAACATCTTCTGTGCACGGTGATGGTAAATTCTGGCAATCCAGAAGGTGCTCTTCATCCTGTAGTAGTCCACAATCGCAGATCATTTCTCCTTGTGCGTAGCCCCACTTCACAAGGTTAGATTAGTATGGCAATAATCGTAACTCAAATGTAATCCATAAGACTGCAATACCTTCTACACCATGAAAATCACGTTAATAGAAATTATTCACTAAAATTTATTAGAATGTAACTGACTGCAATATATCATTCAAATGGAGCTTTAATAGGATATCTCAAAAATTGAGGATATTTAATATTACTGTTCATAGTTCAAATACCTTGGGGTAAATATAATTAACTGCAACAGAATACATGTTGTGCACCAAATTATATTACGGAATGCAAACAAAGTTTACTTTTCCCTGCAGAAATTACTTTCCTACAAACTTCTGACCAAGAAAACAAAACTAAAACTATACAACACGATCATCAGGCCAGTACTGCTATACGGAGCCGAAACATGGAGTGTGACTAAAAGGGAGGAACACCAACTTACAGTCTTCGAAAACAAGGTATATAGAAAAATTTTCGGCCCCATGGTTTGACCAGGAAACACAAAGATGGGTTCTCAGATCAAATCATTAACTGTCCAAGTTAGCCAATCAACCCAGGGTAGTGAACGTCATGAAAGCGTAACGGCTACAATAGGCAGGGCATGTCAACAGAATGGTCGCTGCCAGAATAGTTCGCCAGGTGTAGGAGGAGAAGATCGAAGGCTTGAGACCCCCTGGAAGACCTAGGAGTAGATGGCAAGATGAGGTGACCTCTGACAGCAGACAGATGGGTATTACTTGATGGGATAATACTGCGCTGGTCAGGAGGAACTGGAGGCAGATAGTGAGAGCGACATGGGATTGTCACGTCCCAGAGAAGCCAACGGAGTGAGTGAGTGAGTGAGTGAGTTCATGTTTCATAAGCTCTTCATTACAAGTTTCTAAGTGTGTTTGACTAAATATTTCTTCCATTTAATACTTCGTAACATCGTTGATCATTGTTATAATAATTGTTGAAAATATTCGTTAACTTAATCCAAAAATGTCCATCAAATCCTAATCCTATAATTCTTCTTCCTATAATCATAAATCTTCTTCCTATGGCATATCTTCTCCCTAACTCATGTCCTCTCAACAGTAAAAATCTTCATTCAAAATTAGCAAATCAAAAATATCCAAAATCCTAAATACATTTAATACAAAATCCAAAATTGAAAAATATAGGAAGCATTCGCAAACGAATCAAAATCCTGATTGAAAATATGGTAAAATATCAAAGAACATCATATCTACATCACACTCCAATTTGACTGGCAAAAATGGCAAAATGGTCAACTCCAAAATACCTCAAACTACTACTACATAAAGAAAATCTTCTTCTCTACCTTGGTCTGAGCCTTGTAGAAATTAGATATTCAGAAATACGCAATAGTCTCCTCCCCAAACGAAACTGAGGTTCTGATCGCCCATCTACTTCTCCTGGCATCGAACTCACTCGTGTCTTCCTGGATTGTAGACTGCATCTCATAATTCCAGGTTCTCGTTCGTCCAGATTGTCGACTCCATCTCTCTTGGTTCAAGAATCTCTTAATTTCGTAGTAGCATTTCATTTTAGAGTTGTACAGTGGTTTGACCTCGCTTCCTCCAGTATTTTGTAGTAAGTAATTCTCATACTTATAAGCGTAGATGATTACTCCTGACATTCGCGGTCACTCTGTATGATTTGTTCCTTCTTTAATTTAACTACACATAGTGGTATATTTAATAAGCTGTGGTAATATTCCTCCTGACTTCACGTAAAAAAACATCGTGAAATATTGTTGAGAATTATCTGTATTGAAATGCTTTTCCAAAAAGAATTGGATGCCTTTAAACTGCCAATATGGTTAATACTTCTTGCGAGTTATCACAAAATAAAACTGGAGTTCATTTCCATCGTAGGTCACTAGTATAATGTTGTCTGTCACACACTATGTTCTCGAAACTTCGCGCATTGGAGACGAGTTTAAGACGTGATGTGAACTCTTCACCTATCAAAGACGTAAGATACTCCTGCTCTGCTCACAAGCTCTCTCTAGCTCCTACTCACCCCAACTTTGACCTTGATATCATGTTTTGTTTTTGTCGTGTGGCCTCCTCAGAGCCTGAGTGCAGGTCTTTCTATTCGACGCCCGTGGGCGACCAGCGCGTCGGGATGAGAGATGGAATGGATGAAGATGAATGAAACTGGGCAAGGATGTGGAAGGAATCGGCCGTGGCCTATCAGAAGGTACCGTCCCAGCATTTGCCTGGTGTTGAAAATGGGAAACCACGGAAATCCATTTCAAGGACGGCCGACGGTGGGGCTCGAACCCACACGTCTACCGAGACAGCAGAGAGCGTGGTCCCTTGACCTAACGCTGCGCTTTAGCCAGCTGAGCCACTGCTGTCGGTGATATTTTGATGAAACTCGATGTTTAACAAATAATTCCTTTCCGTGCTACATACAGTATCATATCCAATAAAAACTCAATAGAATCAGCTTTCTCCATATTCATGTCAATTTCTCGTGCACAGCAATATATACTTTCAATTCTGTATACTTCAAAATACTTCAAATTTAAACTGTAGCTGGTAACAATTGTTACCACTGTCATATTTTTAGTACAGCTTAGGTTTTAACAAAACAAAACTATTGACCACTGACATATTTATAGGACAGCACATAATTCATATAAGTTTTATATTTATTTCAAAAATTCTGGTATATATGTTTATAGAGGTCCTTTTTGAACTTGTATTCCAAAAATATTGGACTATTTAGGATTTCTTAAAAAAATGGTAAATAATGGGTTAAGAGGGCTGACATCTAGGTTACGGCCCCTAATGGTTTGGGTGATCATAAAAAATTAAAATTAAACTATAAGTAAATCTAACTACAAACTTAACTAACTACAGCTTGCACACTACAAGAAAAAAAAAGAAAACAAAATAAGAGTAAGGGAAATACAAGAAAGGGGAAAGAAATGCCCTGAACCCTCGAAGAATGAGGTTTGTAGGTCTTGGAAAGAAGGAGAGCCATGAAAGGCAGATAGGAAAGGGACAAATTTGAGAGGGTCCGCTCCAAAGGCAATAGAATAAGGGGAAAAATTGGACCCGGCTCAGGAATCCCTAGGGGTCGCCAAATCCCGAACTCACCAGTTGTGAGCCCTTGAGGGTGTTACACTATCCAGGGTGCAGCAGAAGTGGTGGGGCTACACAAACCCTGCCTCCTTGAGATCCTTGAGCAGAAGGCAGGAGATACCTGAAAGAAAAATAAGAGGTCTGACCCCTCGAAGAATGATGGATCAGGAAAGATGAGAGAGGGACCAATTAAGGCGGGAAAGGAATGACTCCCTAGGCCTTGTAAACACTAATACCGTCGGGGTCGGAAGAGAAAAAGAAGTTGACCAAGAGAGGTCGACACGAAAGAAGACACAAGTAAGTGGAAGCAATGCCGGACTCAGCTGGGGTCCATGTCCACTAGATATGAGCCCCTGGGGGTCCTCTTTTGAATTTTATGCACTATTTGTTTGAGAGCACTCGGCCATCAAATCGATGAAAATAGATTTACAGTCCGTGTGTACCGGTCACCGACTTCTCTCTGATGTCACTGTTTGATGCTCGGCTGTTTATATGGAGACCGCCTACAACTATTATTCACCCGGACATAGTCTGGGCGGTCTCCTTTGTTCAGATGTGTTCGCGGTTGTTTAATTTTAATTTTGGCACGGACCGGGCTAAAGAAGAACAAGCTTCCACTTGACGTGAGATGTACAGAGAATATGTTGAACGTTCTATTATAACATTGTGTCAGATTATGGGTTCTTGGAATAAAAGCCACTACAATACTGTCTAAATAAATTCACGATATAAACTCATGAAAATACTAAGCTGTGAAAAGCAACGTGAAAAGTATAGGCTACAACATAAATCTCCAGGCTGTGCAGAATTTCACGTGGACAGAGCATGTTGCTCGCGTGTGAGGTATATGTGATCCAGCTTGTATATGGCTCGGCATGGTTTAAAACGCAGTGCTTCCAAGTGTGAGCGCACATAACACGGCTGCCCACTTGTCAGAGAGCTTACTGGACTGAATTGTTTGTTGTTGTCGTCAATTCACAATGGCTTGTGCCATCGTGAACATTCATCCTCGTTTACTTGGTTATGAATAGAATTTGTCTGATAACCTGTGTTATTGTGGCATCTGTATTAGTATGCATACGTATTTTTGACTGAAACTGAGGTTGGGAAGGAAGGTGGACCTGACCTTATGTAGGGACCACACCGACATATTATTGGAGTAGAAGTGGGAAACCACGGAAAAACACTTCCAGGATGGCTGAGGTTGGAATCGAATCCACCTCTTCTCAGATCTGCCTCACGAGGCTGAGTGCACCCAGTTCCAGTGCCCAGACTAGAATTAAATTTCTTGGCAGAGCCAGGAATCGAATCTGGACCTCTGCTATGGCTGCCAAGATGACTAGCCACTAATAGGAGGAGAGGAGATGGCCTCAATAGGAATGTAGGGGGGTTGTGGGGAGGGCGTCAAGGTGGTAAAACTTTGCATATGATTATAAAGGCTCTTCACGTGCTGGAAGTTTATGGCCGACCCTGACATATTGAACGTCTAAGATAATCACTCCTGAACATTTGAAGACATCGATATTTTAATTATGTTGGGGAAGGAAACACTCAAACATCCACCATTCAATTATGCCTCGTGGAGTAGCAGTCAGGGAAAATCGCTCTAATCCGGAAGGTCTGAGTTCGACTCCTATTTCTGCCAAACGATTTTTTTAGGCACAGGAATGGTATCGATGACATGTGGTACAGCTTTCGCACACTTACGCAAGGATGGTGCAGTTACTCGAGCCTATTTTGTTCTGCTTCGTGGCTGAAACGATATAACGCCAGACTTGGTTAGATACACGGCTGGACCATGGGATTTTAATTTCGGATGGTTAATTGCCCTGACTGGATATTTGTGACATCTACCATCATTCATTTTAGATTTATCGCAACGGACTAGTTGCTTACATTTGCCTAATTGAAAGATCTGCACAGGCGCGGATCTAGAGTTTGGTTTTGGGGGGGGGGGGGGGTCAGAGAATCGATCTAGAATTTGGCCTTGCGGGGGGGGGGGGTCAGAGAATCGAAATTGTTAAGAAAAATGGTATCACTAAAAACGCAATCACAAAATAACCAAACGTACAAAACCAGACCAATTTTTTTGCAAGCTACATGGATAGAAATTTGATGCGTTTAGCGCACCAAAAATATTCGTACAAATTGCAACGGCGTGTTTTGCGACTTTTACATCGAGCTTCGAGAAAAGGATCAAGGTACGTTACAGTTTCGGCAAGTCGAGTTGGTACCGACAAAGGGAGAAAGTCACAGCTTATATTGCCAACCAAGCTTGCGGTTTGGAAGTCGGCAAAAATTTTTGGTGCGAAAAAAGCCCCAGTTTCCTATCCGTGCATTGCTGCACATTCATCGTGACATCACTATAAACATCGATTCGGTAATCACAAGGTTTGCTAAACAAAATAGACGAGTTGATTTTGTTGTATAACTAATAGTTTTTATACAAGAGGTTTGAAGTTGTAAATATGTACAGTTGTAACAGAACATAATAATTCCAATAAAGATAATTCAGTATTGAATAAAATGAAAAAAAAACTGTTTTTCAGTTAAAATTCGTTAAGTTTTATTTGTCTGGTAATTGTGTTTTCGTTTTTTGAGTTTGCAAAAAAATTGGTCTCCGTTTGGGGGGGTCATGACCAGCGTGACCCCCCCCCCCCCCCCTTGAATCCGCGCCTGGATCTGCACCAGATCAGTCTGGAGGCCACACGATATTATTATTACAATGATATCTGATATTCATATTTTTGGTGACCTACTGTACTTGAAATCATTCAAGACGAAGGTTAGGACGTTTGTGACAGGGAAGGATTATTGTCTCATCACATTTCTGAGAAACAAAACAACCCATCAACAATTACGAAGATTACGTCTGAAGGAGTGGAAGACACTGCTTGGTGACCGGCTTTTACATTTCTTCCAATTACATCTTGTATTTCTAGTCCGTTAATGACGGGTACGCTGACAGTGTAAAACACACTCATTCAGACGATTTGGCATCGGATATCACCTCACATCACGAAGCAGGAATTCACAGCTGTAAAGAGGAATGCTTCCGACACATTTCCGTAATTCAACAATTTCTCAATCATTACTGGAAAAGACCCTGCTTTGTGTGATTTGACATTTGATGGAGAAGGCCGGTCTTTGTATTCTAACTGATAGTGACAGGTATTGATTTGCGTTAAGATTCTTGAAAGGTGTCAACAGGCCATTCATGCAGGCTCCATCAACGCGTTTACCTGAATTGCTTCAGCCAGTAATTGATTATTGTAGTGCAGAAATACCCAAATAATTTCGACTCCAAATATACATGATGTTGTTCCTAAAATATGAATTCATTAGATTTAAGTAACCACATGCATAATCAAAGAATCCATAGGCCTATTGAAGTTTAAAATTTTTAAATTTCACACTGCTGCTATCTTGTGGTTATGAAACCAATTGAAATAAATTAGATGCCAGTGGATTAAAATTCGTATAAGCATTTACCGTACAAATTTTCATTGCACTCGGATGGTTAAATCGCAAGAAACGTCCATTTAAATATTAATACTTCGCGTCGCCGCCATGTTGAATTTGGGCTCACCAGGTTATTGAATGTCCTATAGGTGAACTTATGTTCATAGTCTCTATGAACATAAGGAAAAAGATTGATTGCCGTAAAAGATTCGTAGATACTGAGAACCGTCTCAATATTTCGGATGGTCGCCATGTTGGATTGATATGATTATAGGCCATAGAGTTATGTACCATTAAATGAAAATTATAGCGTAGCTTCATTATTCAAACTTTCACTTCGATCGCATGATTACGACACAAGAAATAAAAACTTAATTTTAAAATTTCGTACAGCCGCCATATTGTTGAAGTTATGTAAACAATTGAACTAAATTAGATGGTAGCGCATTACAATATGTATAATCATTTACTGTACCACATATCACTGCGCTCATATGGTTAAATCGCGAGAAAAGTCTATTAGAATATTTCAACTTCGCCTGGCTGCTAGGCTTGCGCATAATAGTTCGCGGCTGGGAGCGTTCAGTTTAGTTCGCAGCTCCTTAGCGAACTAGTTCGCTCTTTTAGTTCGTTAGGTCCCATCTCGAATTCCCTGTAGGACAGACCGTTCGCTCGCCGTGCTGCTGACACTGCACGCGCTCTTTGTTTGCTATAGCAGTCTGTCACCATTGATGACTCGTCACCAGTGATTGCTCATTCACATTGCTCTCGTTTCAAGCAATACTGTAAGCTACTGTAACAGTTACTGTGCAGTTCGTGTATTAGATATTGACATGTTGCGTGTGTAATGTGTTTTACATTTTGATATTCGAAGATAAAAAAAAAATACAAAAATAAGAGTATTGAAACATTTGTGAAATTCCTTATTCCTTCCTTATTTCCTTATATTCCTTGTAGGAACATAGGGTAGCTACAAACTTCTTCCATCTCACTCTATTGTTGGCCATCCTTTTAATTAGGGTCCATGTCTTTCATTCTGAGAAAACTTCTCTTTCTATTGTTTATAAAGCCAAAAGTCGTCATTTGTTTATCATCAGGGGCGGATCTAGGGGAGGGCGAGGAGGGCGACCGCCCAGGGCCCCGCGGTCCGGGAGGCCCCGTGCCATGGATTGTTTTAAATTTAATTGATAATTTTTTTGTACTTTTCAAACTTTCGAACTAATTTATAATTCATATTCTTTTATCAGTGCAGCTATGACCTCCCGTGCCCGTGTAGGAAGTTTATATTTCAGTGAAATGATAGAAGACTTCAGTCGGGAAAAAAGTCGCAAAGTATTATTTTTATATTTCATAGTTTACATAATCTTCTTCAATGGGACTTAAAGGTTTCTTTCATATTATTAAAAAAAAATGTACTGTAGTGTATTCAAAATATTGTAACTATTCTTTATTTTATTATTAATACAAAACTATTTTCCATTTGATTTGATTTTTTATTTCCTATTGTTGTGGGCCCCACCTTATCATATCGCCCAGGGCCCCGCAAGGCCTGGATCCGCCACTGTTAATCATTAGTGAAATACCGGTACCGTACCTAAAAGAATAACAGTATGGACGATGTGTTCGTAGAAGCATACACTTATTATTCTCTTTATCTTTTTTTTTCTCGCGTGGGGCCGATAACCTAGATGTTAGGCCCCTTAAAACAACAATTACCATCATCATTTTTCGCGTGTATCGGCGCGTCACTATCCGATTCCATTTCCTACTTGTCACTAGGTGATGATAAGACGTACCCCGCCCCCCGCAATTTTCATTTCTTACTTGCTTCGTGATATTCATTGTTTGGCTGCTCTGAAACCGTTGGGTACATTATCTTTATGGCATGAATGGGAGGAATAGGTTTTTTTAGTTCAGAGTTTTTGTCCATAGAAGTTCGCTTTTCTTTGTGAATCATCGTCATAATGTTCATTTCTTAAAAACAGGTAAAAGTAGTTGTATCACCATGTATCGAGAAAAATAAATATCAACTAGTTCATTCAAATGGTAATGTTAATCCAGTTCGCCGATTTTCTAAATAATTGGACATATTTTCAAATAATCCAAAATGACTAACTTAAATAAAACTGTGGAGTTATCCCCATATCTACATCAGTTAACTATCAGTAACTAATATTTATGAACCGCCACTGTATTAAATTACAAATATAAGGTACTTACTACTATTAGCGTGTTAGTTCGCTAAGGAGCTGCGAACTAAACTGATCGCTCCCAGCCGCGAACTATTATGCGCAAGCCTACCAGTAGTGTGTTATACTGTTATTATAATAAACCAACATTGAACAATCGCCGCGCCAAAACTTGACAATCTTGCCACTAACAACAGACACACTCAATCAACTGAACTGACAACAAAACAAAGAGCATGCGATTGTGCAATGAATGTTGACGTGACGAGCTGACGAGCTACGGCGGACCCGCGCTCTCGCGCAGTTACAAGTCGGTCAGCGGAAAAAGAGCGAACGAACTAACAAGTGAGGGATCTGGGAACTAGTTCGGTAGTTCGTCTGTGGGACCCACTCTTCCGAACTAGTTCGTTCGCGAACTACACAAGACTACTGGCTGCACGTTCGTTTAGTACTTTAAAGTTTTTAAAAAACGACATACACACATCAAAAAAAGTTTTGCATCACCTCGGTTCCCAGATCTCCGGCATATAGACGTTGACTGTGTATATTGTATCCAAGATACAGTCCCTTTGACTGTTCATAGATGTCACTAAAACTGCTCAAAGATGTAAACAACCATGCATGAGCAGGGCCTATTAGACGGAGGGGGTACGACAGCCGATCAGTTCCAGTCATTCCACCAGGACGAAGGTACGCTGCTCATGTTGTCTGTAGTTCTACCATGCCTAGAAGGTCAATACCGCAGTTCGATCGCGTCCGCATTGTTACTTTGTGTCAAGAAGGGCTCTCAACAAGGGAAGTTTCCAGGCGTCTCAGAGTGAACCAAAGCGATGTTGTTCGGACATGGAGGAGGTACAGAGATACAGGAACTGTCGATGACAGGCCTCGCTCAGGCCGCCCAAGGGCTACTACTGTAGTGGATGACCGCTACTTACGGATTGCCGCTCGGAGGAACCCTGACAGCAATGCCACCATGTTGAATAATGCGTTTCGTTCAGCCACAGGACGTCGTGTTTCAACTCAAACTGTGCGCAATAGGCTGCATGATGCGCAACTTCACTCCCGACGTCCATGCCGAGGTCCAGCTTTGCAAGCCCGACACCATGCAGCGCGGTACAGATGGGCCCAACAACATGCTGAATGGACCCCACGGAATTGGCATCACGTTCTCTTCACCGATGAGTGTCGCATATGCCTTCAACCAGACAATCGTCGGAGACGTGTTTGGAGGCACCCTGGTCAGGCTGAACGTCTTAGACACACTGTCCAGCGAGTGCAGCAAGGTGGTGGTTCCCTGATGTTTTGGGGTGGCATTATGTGGGGCCGACGTACGCCACTGGTGGTCATGGAAGGCTCCGAAACGGCTTTACGATACCTGAATGACATCCTCCGACCCATAGTGCAACCATATCGGCAGAATATTGGAGAGGCATTTGTCTTCATGGACGACAATTCTCGACCTCATCGTGCACATCTTGTGAATGCGTTCCTTCAAGATAACGACATCGCTCGACTACAGTGGCCAGCATGTTCGCCAGACATGAACCCTATCGAACATGCCTGGGATATGTTGAAAAGGGCTGTTTATGGACGTCTTGACCCACCAACCACTCTGAGAGATTTACGCCGAATTGTCGTTGAGGAGTGGGACAATTTGGACCAACAGTGTCTTGATGAACTTGTGGATAGTATGCCACGGCGAATACAGGCATGCATCAATGCAAGAGGACGTGCTACTGGGTATTAGAGGTAGTGGTGTGTACTGCAATCTGGACCACAAATGCTGAAAGTCTAGCTGTATGATGGTACAACATGCAATGTGTGGGTCTCATGAGCAATAAAACGAGCTGGAATGTTGTTTGTGTTGATCTCTATTCCCTTTGTATTTAACTGTTCCGGAACTCTTGGAACCGAGGTGATGCAAAACTTTTTTTGATGTGTGTAGATAAACTTGTATTAGTGCCTTTTATCACCGTACAAAATGTCAGGGTGATATCAGTAATAGTTTCCGAGATATAGAATGCCAGTGAAATATTTCGCACAGCCGCCATATTGAGGATATGTAAACAATTGAACTAAATTAGATGCCAGTGCCATACAATGTGTAAATACATTTGCTGTACCAAGTTTCATTACGTTTGAATGGTTGAATCGCGAAAAACGTCTATTTAAATGTCTCATCTTCGCTTGGCCGCCATGTTGGTTTTATAGTTACCAGGTTTTTGAATGGCTCATAGGTGAACGTCTAGTAGCGCTCTTTATCCTCGTACACAATTCCATGGTGATATCAGAAATAGTTTTGGAGATATTGAATGATGGTGAAATATTTCGCACAGCTGCCATGTTGGATTGGTGTGACGTAATAACATTTCAAGGGCACGGCCGGTGTCGGCCAAAATGGTGCTATGAAATCGCTCCAGCCGCTTAGAAGTTATCAGGAGGACACACACACATACCACACACACACACACACACACTAACACACGCTCGGAAAAAAGGTGATCTCATAAGCCTATTTTACATAAAATGAAAATAGGCTAAAAATGAGCGTACTTTTGAAAGCTGGGCATCTAACTTGTTCTCGAGCCCAGAGCCAAACAATGAGTATTTGAAGGTTGGAAGGGAGGAAAGGAAGGAATGAAAGCGAAAGAAAGGACGGGAAGAGAGGAAGGGAGGGAAGGGAAGGGAGGAAGGGACAGAAGGACGGGAAGGGAGGAAGGAAGGAAGGAAGGACGGGAAATAAGGGAAGAAAGTAAGGAAGGGAAGGGGGACGGGAAAGAAGGAAGGGAAGGAAGGTAAGGGGAAAGGGAAGGGAAGGAAGGAAGGAAGGAAAGAAGGGAGGGAGGAAAGAAGGAAGGGAGGAAGGGAGGAAGGAAGGAAGGGAGGGAGGAAGGAAGGAAGGACGGAAGGAAGGACGGAAGGAAGGAAGGGAGGAAGGATAAAAGGAAGGAAGGCCAAGGAGGAAGGGAAGAGAAGGGATGGAAGGGGAGGGAGGAAGGAAAGGAAGGAAGGGAAAGGGAAGGCAAAGGAGGAAGGGAAGGGAAGGAAGGAAGGAAGGAAGGAAGGGAGGAAGTAAGGAAGGAAGGGAGGAAGGAAGGAAGGAAGGAAGGACGGAAGGAAGGAAGGGAGGGAGGAAGGAAGGGAGGAAGGAAGGAAGGAAGGACGGAAGGAAGGACGGAAGGAAGGAAGGTAGGAAGGATAAAAGGAAGGAAGGCCAAGGAGGAAGGGAAGAGAAGGGATGGAAGGGGGGAGGAAGGGAAGGAAGGAAGGGAAAGGGAAGGCAAAGGAGGAAGGGAAGGGAAGGAAGGATGGAAGGAAGGGAGGGAGGAAGGAAGGAAGGGAGGAAGGAAGGAAGGAGGGAAGGAAGGACGGAAGGAAGGAAGGGAGGGGGGGGAGGAAGGAAGGGAGGAAGGAAGGGGGGAAGGAAGGATGGAAGGAAGGACGGAAGGAAGGAAGGGAGGGAGGAAGGAAGGAAGAAAATTTGTAGTTTTACGTGACCGTTAATCTCGTGATTGTAAACCAAGGCACCTCCTTTTTCCGTGGAATCAAACCCACAGCACGAGACGTTTTGCTTCTAAATTTCACATGCATTAACATGGATTTAGGGCTGGTCCAGCTTGTGAGAAACAAGCAGCTTGACCACTACGCTATCACGCCTCCTACTTAGAGTAACCTCGTAACATACTTATAATACTTGACACCACTGTAAAACGTCTCCTATGAACCCACTATTGAGGCTTGTCCAAAACAGGTACCGAGAGTTCACCCATTCTTGGTTTGAGCGTCTGCACATTTACTTTCGAACCAATCTATACAAACAAAGTTAGTTTGAACACCTGAATAAGTTGGAAAAGAACTGTGGCCCATCTGAAAGCTTGTGAGTGAAGTTTTTGCTTGTAATGTTGGCTGCAGCTGGTCCACACTACAGATGATCACATTATCTTCACCTTGGCCACTAGCCAGCACGCAGCGGATTACCCTACAAGCAATGACATCACAGCGCCTTTCTTTAAATATTCAATCGTATTGATTTTCGTTCCAAGTTGGGCAGCACCTGGCCATATCGCACACTTCCTTGTGCTCAATGCCTTCCTCATATGTCAAACCTCCCACAACGATGCGAAGAACCTTATTTCATCTGTCAATACTCAGCTTCTCTCGCCTCCAGTATCTTCCTTCCCATACATCTCCAACACTTTCGGAAATGTTGCCGCATATCGCGTCACGCATCTCCAGTACATCGCGGAGCTTGTCTTCCTTCAAGAAAGCAGTTGCTTGAGCCAGTATACCTTAATCCTGCCTTTTAGTTGCGTCTGACCACAGGTAAGGAACACTGTGGGTGCATGAATACCCCCCACTTATAGGGGGAAGTACGGAAACAAAAAATTACCCTTCAAAAAATAAGGGTATCTGCAACGAGACAATTTGTTGTCGTTGTTTCATTTGAGGAGCATGGACACTGTGGTCATTTGGGTGTATCACCATCATCATCATCATCATCATCATTTATTGTATTATCAGGCCATTAAGACCCAGGACAGACAATAAGAGCATAAAACATAAACTAATATATCAAATAACACAGGCATTACAACAGGAGGTACTGAGACTTTTCACAAGTATCGGTCGCAGATGATCTTCCACCTTCCTCTCCCTTGCATCCTCCACAGTTGCTGTTGGTACCACCTTTACCAGTGAAATTATCGCTCGATTCTTCCATGTTGTTTTAGGGCGGACAGTTGGTGTCGAGCTGAAAACACGATTGGATATGGAATCCTCAGTTCGAATGACATGTCCCAACCATTGTAACCTCCTCCTCTCCAGAATCCGATTTATGCTCGTCTTCCCAAAGCGTTGATATAGGTCTTGGTGAGATCTTATTTCCCACCTTTCTGTTTCTACATTATATAGTGGACCATATTTTCCGCAAGACCTTCCTTTCAAAAACGCAGAGACATTCCTCAAGTGTTTGAGGCGTGGCCCAGGTATCACAGCCACATAGGACCACAGGTCTCACCAAGGTCATGTAGATATGTACCTTATTTTCCTGTGAAATCAAACTTGATTTCAAAAGATTGTTCAAGCTATGGAAAAAAAAGTTCGCTGTAGATATCCTTTGCTGTACTTCCTTTGCTATCTCATTCATGTTTGGGTGTATAAACAATTAAATGAATGAATGAATAAATTAATAAATATAAAGAGAGATTGATTGATTGAATGATTGGTTAATGGATGTACGTACATAATCCGCTCTCTTACATAAAATACAGCATAATCAGCAATCATTAAATTTAACAAACCATAATATACACTAATAATAATAATAAGAAGAATTTCGTATGACCTGGTGTGCCGGTTGCAAGCTTTGTTATTTGGCACCCAGAGGGCAGCTTTCATTTCGAATTTTGTTGTTCCTTGGAGTGCTATGGAAGTCAAGAAGGTTAGATATCTAAGCTCCTTGACACTATCGCGCTTTCTAGTAGAGAAATGAAGAACTTTTGTGTTGGCTGAAAATCCTGAGATTACATTCCCCATTATGAATACGGCCTACTGAATTCAAATGGGTTCTTTAACATGGCAACAAAGTATGACATGCGTGTCGTCACTTACCACGGCCAGGAGCAAACCTGCAAGCTTGGGGTTGGTAGGCCGACACGATAACCACTCACCACCGTGGCAAGCATAATCTACACTAAAACTACAGTAAAATTATGGTATGCAAATCCATAATGTACTTGCCAAGATCCTCTTTAATCCTTTTTATGTTCGACCCTCACTATTATGTGTCAGAAAACTGTATCATAATGATGGTCATTATAACACTCTTTTTCATTATGATACAGTTTCTCCAGCCAATCAGAGCTCGTTCATTGACCAATTAGGTAACGATACCTTCACGCGTGCGCTCAAAATCCAACATGTCGGACATAAACACAACATCGAACTATAATAAATTACCGACATGGAATACGCACCGTCCATATGTATGCGTAAATAAACTGGCGAATATGAGACAACAAATAGCACTGTACCTTAATATAATTTCTACACACTGCATTGTCTTCAAATAACTCCAGTGTCAATATTACTGAGGGGTGGCAGATGTAAACATATGGCCTGCATATGGCATTGCAAGCACACAGAGCGCATGCGTCGGTCGTCCAGAGATCTTGAAAGCCAGAGATATAACACCCAACGCTCGCTCTGCGATCACAAAATTCAAGTAGCTGACTCTCAACAGATATTTATGTTAAAACATATAATACAGTTATAATTATCGTCGAACATAAACAGTCGTATGCAACTCGCCTATAATGGTAATTAAGACACTCGTATGGAAATTATAAAACTCGCATACGCTCGTTTTATAAAAATACTCGTGTCTTAATTATAGCCATTATAGGCTCGTTGCATATTGTACTATTAATTGTCACGTATAGTCCACCATTAATGCACTGACATGGTGTCACTTGAGTACTGAACGATGGGGATTTCCCAAAGATATACAGCTCGTACTGATTATAAATGCGTGATCCGGTACAATTGGTAGCTTCATGATTCTGACAGTTAAGTTATTTCGAAGTTTAGCAAGTAGTTCAGTGAAGAACTATACAGCCTATTTTCATATATCCTACTAATATTAATTGCCTCTATCAACATACAAATTGTCAGTTTGAATCCTGTAATAGATTCGTAGATATTGGGAACCGTCTAAATATTCTGGATGGTCACCATATTGTTTTTTTTTATTATAGGCCTTAGATTTATCTACTATTACATGAAGATTATTGTGTAGGTATTTTATTCATATTTCAATCGCATGATTAGGAAACAAGAAATAAAAGCGGGATTTTAAAATTTCGCTCAGCCGCCATCTTGTGGTTATGAAAATATATTAATGAATTAGATGCTGGTCGATAAAAATTTGTATAAGGATATACCGTATCAAGTTTCACTGCACTCGGATGGTTAAAACGCAAGAAATGTCCATTTGAATATTTAAAATTCGCGTCACCGCCATGTTGGATTTGTGCTGGCCAGGTTATTGAACGTCCCATAGGTGAACTTATGCTTATAGCATCTATACACTTACAAAATTTCAGTTTGATTTCTGTAGTAGATTAATAGATATTGAGAACCGTCTAAATATTTCGGATTGTCACCATGTTGGATTTTAATATATGTAGGCCATAGGGTTATGTACTATTAGATGATGATTATTGTGTACGTTTATTATGCAAATGTTGATTTTGATCGCATGATTAAAACACAAGAAATAAAAGCTTAATTTTCGAAATTCGCACAGCCGCCATATTGAGGTTATATCAACAATTGAACTAAATTGGATACCAGTGCATTACAATGTGTATAAACATTTGCTTTACGAAGTTTCATTGCGTTTGGATTATTAAATCGCGAGAAAAGTCTATTTAAAACTTTCAAATTCGCTTGGCCGCCATGTTTGATTTGTAGTTACCGGTTTTTGAAAGACCCATAGCTGAACTTCCAGTAGTGCCCTTTATCTCAGAACAAAATGTCATGGTGATACCGGTAATAGTTTAAGAGATATAAAATGCCGGTGAAATATTTCGCACAGCCGCCAGCTTGAGGTTATGTAAACAATTGAACAAAGTTAGATGTCAGTGCATTACTACTTGTATAAACATATACTGTACCAAGTTTTATTGCGTTTGGTTGGTTGAATGGCGAGACACGTCTATTTAAAAGTCGCAACTTTGCTTGGCCGCCATGTTGGTTTTGTAGCTACCAGGTTTTCAAAAGTCACATTGGTGAACTTCTAGTAGTTGCCTTTATCACCGTACAGAATTCCAGGGTGATATCGGTAATAGTTTCGGAGATATTGAATGCTGGTGAAATATTTCGCACAGCCGCCATGTTGGATTGGTGAGACGTAACAAAATTTGAAGGGCACGGTCGGGGTCGCGCGGAACAGTACTATGAACTTACCGAGTTTCATTGAAATCTCTCCAGCCGTTTAGAAGTTATAAGGGGGGACACACAAAAATCCTCACACACACACACACACGCACACACAGACAGACACACGGACGAAAGGTGATCTCATAAGCCAATTTTTTTCAAAAATGAAAATAGGCTAAAAATGGACAATGTGTGCTATATTCAGTGTGATAATAGTTTGGCGAACGCTAGTGAGAAAGCTTATATGATGCGTATCTTTTGCCAAGATTCGTCTTCATTGCACAATTACAATCTGAGTTACCAACTCCGCCGGCCCCGTGGTGTTGGGGTAGCGCGCCTGCCTCTCATCCGGAGGCCCCAGGTTCGATCCCCGGCTCCGTCAGGGCTCTTAAAATTGACGTGAGGGTTGGAACGGGGTGCACTCAGCCTCGTGAGGACAATTGAGTAGCTGTCTGACAGTGAGACAGCGCCCCGATCACGAATACCAAGATTAACGGCCGAGGGGATCCGACGCGCTGATCACGCGTCACCCCAATATCTGCAGGCCAAATGGCTGGGCAGCGGTCGCTTGGTCGGCCTTAGCCCGTCATGGGCTGGATAGTGCCAGGGGTTGACTTCTTTTTTTTTTTTTTGTTGTTGTTACCATAATTCTAATAGTATGGAGTCTCTATTCCTTTGAATTTTCCACATACATGATCCTACGCTGTCACAATTTTTAGCCTACTTTTCACATTTTGCAAAGAGGAAAAAGTAGACTTATGAGATCGATCCGGGAAAATGTGTGTCTGTCTGTCTGTCTGTCTATCTGTCCTTCTGTCTGTCTGTCTGTCTGGCTGTGTGTGTGTCCCCCCCTATCAACTCCTAAACGGCTGCAGCTATCAACACCAAATTTGGTAAGAGTAAAGATCTATATTTGAATATCTCACGACCATATTTGAAATTGACGTCAGTGCTACCAACTGCTGAAAAATCGCAATTGAAATTTCAGCTCTATGTCGGATATCTCAGAAGTTATGCAGGCGAACTATTCCAAAATAGGAACACGTATAGATAATAACATTCCAGATTAATTTTCTGAAGTTCATACAGGCCAGTGTTGCCAATATGATTCTAAGCCTGCCGGTAGGTCCAATTTCTAAATGCATGTAACTTCTATACTATCGATTGGATTTCAACCAAATTTCGTATGTAGGCTACTATGTGTACTACAACACATATGACTGTGCATATTCTAAACTGCCACCAGGGCTGCCAACTATTAATAAATGCTCTCACTATGTTTCAACCAGGGACCCGGAACAGAACTGAAAAGCGTTACGTAACGCTGTGTTCCACGTTACGTTACGTATGCCATACCGCGGCCCCGAGCTGGCTTGCGGTATCGTTCCGGAACTGTAACTTGGAACTCAGTACGAGCATGTGGAACGTTACAGCGCTGGAACGGTACAGTCGGAACTCGACTCCCAACTGTACCGAGCATCAAGGTACGTGTTAGCGGAACGTTACGTATGGAACGGTACATGACTGGAACGATTCCTCAGCGTTACCAGTTGGAAAGTTACTCTGCGTACCGTTCTTGGTTATTGAAATAGAGTAACGTTTCCACCAGTACCCGGTTACACTGTGTACCGTTCCAGGTTATACCAACCAGCCACCCGGTATCTATGCGTAACGTTCCAGGTTCTCATGTTCCAACGGAAAGTGGAACGGTACAGAGCCTGTAACAGTACAGCAGCATTTCCCAAAATGTATGTAGGCCTACAGACTATTACAGGACTGTTACCGGTACTACTGTCCATTAGCTATTAAAACCATTATGGCTATTACACCGAATTTTTACGTAGACTATTACGGCTATTACACAGTCTATTTAGTTACCACGGCAATTGTAACACTGCGTTTATTACACTGTTACGCTGGTTGTTACAAACTGTCACATAATAGCCTAATTACACAACAACTACATCAATTACATACCTGTTATCTAATCTAGGGGCATTTCTTTCATGATATCGAAATACTCTATCTAGCCTAAGGATATTTTTCAGTATCTACTGTCCTACCTAGAACCCTGATGAAAAGATCTTTTTTTCTGCGTCAACAACTATCCCAGTTTGAACGATGCCATATGCAATTCCAGGCAAATTATTTATTCAAACATAGGATAATTACTTCTTGAAATATCAATAAAAATAAAAATAAAAATACTGATTTCAGTCTGAGTGTGTGCCGCATCAGACAGGGCAAGGCACGTTGCTCGTTTCGATCGCGGTCATACTGTAGCCTACGTTAGAAATATGTTTCCTGAAAACAATACGATGGATCCCATTGATTCGAAATATTTATTGTTGCTCCATATAGAGGTTTGGAACATAGGTTATTGTTCATCGGTCCATGTAGTTGAGGTTTTTATGGAAATTGTCTGATAGGTCTAAACTTTGTTATTGTGATGTCTGTAGTAACGTGTGTATTTGTAATGATGGCATGGCATGGGAAGGAGTAGGCCGTGGCCTTGACTTAGGAACTATCCACGCATTTTCCTGGAGTAGAAGTGGGAAACCACAGAAAACCAATCTAAGATGGCTTAGATGGGAATCCAACTCACCTTCTCGCAGAGTTGCCATATAAGGCAGAGTGTAACCTACACAGCAAACTTTAGCTCCTTTGTGACCAATAATAGTATTTCTTTTCTAAATTAAACCTCCCGTTCTTGCTTTTCGTTTACTTGTTAGCCTATTTTCATTTAGTTGTGATAGAAGCCATTTTTCAGTGATGCTTAATTCTAATAATGAAGGCTATTCAGTCGGGTTGACCGACTGAAAAGCTTCCTTTATTATTTACATTTATGAAAGATAGGCCTATGACATCACATATAGTCCGTGTGTGTGTACGTATGTGTGTGTTTGCATGTGTCCGTCGCCTCGCTCCCCTCCCTAATAAAATCTAAACTGCTGGAGCGATTTCAACGAAACTCGGTATGGTCATAGTACTATTTTGTCCAACTCCGACTGTGCTCTTCAAATTTTATTACATCTCACCAATCCAACATGGCAACTGTGCGAAATATTTCACCGGCATTCCATATCTCCGAAACTATTACAGATATCATCCTGACGTTTTGTATGAAGGAAAAAAGCACTAATAGAAGTGTAACGATGGGACTCTCAAAAACCTCTTTAAAAAACGAACATGGCTATACCATACCAAATCATTTTAATATACAGTAATCAATATTTTATTAACACAACTCATCATCGCATCCAAGGACATTCCAAAGACACTAAACTCAAAGATAACAAAATCAAAACTATGTAAATCAAAACACTGTCTATTTTCTAAATCAAAACACTGTCTATTTTATACAGGAAGTAGATTGCTCGAAAGAGCTTTAGTTCACTTTCTCCACATTCTCCCACCTTGCAAAAGGTAGTTTTGCAACACACACTCATAAACTGAAGTAAACATTCTAAAATTATAGTTGAACATTGAGCTCAGGAATGTGAACCACTATAAGTCTAGTTTCTTGAGTTGCCTGACAGTTCTACCACAACGAGTCTTGAATTCACTCTCCTTTTCAGTTCCTGAGTTACTGCAGGGAATATCTTCATTAAGGACCGGCTCACTTAGTCGGTGTTGTGAAGTGTTGATAGAATCACCTTTGTTAAGACAGTTTATCTCTAACGAATAAAGTCGCTGTACTGGGCGAAGTAGAATGCCAGTTGCTGTCTTAATTTCAACCAGACGAGTCACATTGTCTCTTCCAGGTAACAGCTCCACCACTCTCCCTAAGGGCCATCTGTCGTTTAAACTGCTGGTTTGAATTTGGTCTAAGTCGGTTATATCATTACCCTCTAGGCTCTGTAGGAACATGGAGGGTCTGAGTGGCTTGAGTTCATCTTCTTCAGAAAGATAAGTCAAAGGTCGATTGTTCATCAGGTTCTCACAATCGCACAGAAGAGTACACATTTCCTCATAATTTAGGCAAGCTTTACCCAAATTACGGCGAAGCAAATCCTTTAGAATCTTAATCAACCTTTCCCAGAATCCTCCCCACCAGGCTGCAGTGGGAGGGTTCAGCTTCCATTTAATCTTCAGAAGGCTGCATATCCTCTCTCTTTCAGTCCAATCCAATTGCTCCATGGTTCTGCGAAGTCCGGTGAAATTCGTCCCATTGTCCGAATACATGGTATTCACTCTTCCTCTTCTTGCCACAAATCGGCGTAGTGCTTGGATATACGCTACTGTACTAAGTGAAGTGATCAATTCCAGATGTACAGCCCGATAAACTTCACAAGTGAATATCAAAATCCATCCCTTTTCTCCTCCTTGTAGAAACACAGGGCCGGCCAAGTCTGTGCCCGTGATCTGGAAAACACTCGATGCCTTGATTCGATCCTGTGGCAACGGAGGAAAAGGTACCTCAAAACCCTTAGCAGAGTTACGACGACAGATCACGCATTTCCGAACAACTGCTGCCACCGTCCTTCTTCCTCTAAATATCCAAACCCTTTGGCGCAACAAAACAAGCAGTGTGTGCGTCCCAGCATGGTTATGGAATCGATGAAATTGTTCAATCATTCTTTCAACCATCACATGTTTTGATGGAAGTACAACTGGATAGGTATACTCAGGAGTGTCGTCAGAATCAACGACTCTTGACTTCATGTGTAGAATTCCTTCATCGTCTGTGAACACCTCCAGATTCTTCAATTGTTCTTTTCTCTCTTCTTCATAAAGCGTTTCCTTCTGGATAAGGAAGTACAGTTTCTTCTCAGCATTGAGAAACTCTTCGCTATCAATTTCCGTTGATACGTGGTCTCTACGATTCCTTTGTTTCAATCTCAAAATCCAAGCAATGGTCCCAACGATTTTGATGTATCCAGAGAATCGTGAACTTAATTGCAGTAAAATAGTTTCCACAACAGTGTTCTTAGCAGCTACAACTGTCTTCCTCCTTTCCCTGTTGACTTCTTCCAACAATGGTTCAGGACGATTAAATACCCATTCTTCTTCTTTACATTTAAGCCAAGACTGACCCTCCCACCATCTGGATCTCCAAAGTTGTATTGGTGAACACCCTCTAGACAGGAGATCTGCTGGATTGAGGCTGCCCGGTATGTGTCTCCATGAACTAGCCTTACTGTACTCATGAATTTCCTTTACCCGATTCTCTACGAACACCGACCAAAGCCCTTTATTAGCAATCTAAGCCAAGACTACTGTTGAATCGGACCAAAACACTGTGTGTATGTCATTCCGGTGTAGGCATCGAAGGCTCAACCGAGACATTCTAACTCCAAGGAGCGCTCCCATCAGTTCAAGGCGGGGTAGTGTCAGTTCTTTGAGAGGCGCCACTCTAGATTTAGCCATCAGAAGACTCAGTTTGATCTTACCTTCTTCTTCCGTTCTCAGAAATATGCAACAACCAAACGCTCTTTTGCTAGCGTCCACAAATACATGCAAAGTGCTGTTGTCATTCAAGAAAATCCTTCTAGGTATCCGACAGTCATGTAGGTATTGCAACTGCTGAGTCCATCGACAGAATTCCTCACAAATGTCTCCTGGTAAAACCTCATCCCATCCTATACTTTTCTGCCATGCCTTCTGCAGAATGAGCTTGGGAATCAGAGTTACTGGGGCTGAAAATCCAATCGGATCAAATATTTTTTGCACGCTGGATAGTACCACTCTTCGGGTTACTAAACCGGTAGTCGGGCTGAAGTTACATCCAAGTTCATCTACGTCGCAATACCAACGAAGTCCTAAGACATTCTCAGTTTTACCAACACCTCAATCAAAGGAATTCACCCATCCCCTCAAATTGAAACCTGCGGATAACATCAATTCTTGTGCCTTTAAAATAAAGGGTCCAATTTCTTCCTTTGAAGCGACTCCAGTAAGACAGTTGTCCACATAAAATGCAGGTTTCATTTTTGTAGCTACTTCCTTCAAATGAGTTGGGGGCTCTTCCAGAAGGTTGTTCAGTACAGAAACCAATAGGAAAGGACTGGAACAAACACCAAAAACCACCCGGCAATGTCGAAAAGTGGTAATCTTATCATTATCCCACCAGAGAAAACGGAGCATATCCCTGTCTTCAGGATCAATTATAATCTGCAGGAATGCCTTCTCTAAATCAGCTATTAGACCTATAGGATAGGTTCGAAAATTGGTCAGCACTGATGGAACAAGGTCGATGAGGTTGGGTCCGGGCTCGAGGCAATCATTCAAGGAATGACCATTTCTGTCTTTGTTGGAAGCATCGAACACCGGCCTTATCTTTGTAGTGCCACCATCTTTCAGCATAGCTCTATGAGGCAAATAATGTGTAGGTCCATCCAAAACCTCGTTTTCAACACCTTCGATAATCCCTTTGTTTACCCATTCCTGTAACACCTCATCATAATCCTGAAATTTCTGCATCCCTCGTAACTTTCTTGAAGTGTTCAATAATCGTTTCTGAGAAATTTCACGATTCGTTTCCAGAGAAGTACAACCATCAATCCAGGGTAGTTTGACAATGTAGCGCCCAGATTCCTCTTCTCTCTTCACAGTCCTATCGAAGAACATCTGAACTTCTTGTTCCCTTTCTTCCTTTTTTATCTGTTCGCCAGGATCTTTTATACCCAAAGTCTCAATTTCCCACAAATCCGCCACTCTTGTTGATTGAGTTAAAGTAAGTAGAGTGTAAGACGAGGCAGTAGTTGAAGTGATCTCAGAAGAGCCCATAAGTGTCCACCCTAAACAAGTTCTCACAGCTACTAGACTCTTGTTTACATGTAGAAAGTCTGGCGTGATTATCTGAGCCCACACGTCAGCTCCTAACAATACCTGAATGTCAGTACTGTTGCCACCATTATCTTGGCCAACATCACTAAGTTCAACTCCCTTGTCCCTCAGTAAATTAAACAAGTCAGCATCAACTAGGGGAGCACCTCCACAGATACTATCAGAGCCTAACACTGCAACCTCACATCTGATTTCCTCGTTCATACCCAGCAAAGTTATTTGATAGGACTCGAAACAAACAGGTGCTGTTTTCCTACCTCCAAATAATTCTTGACTTAGTGTTACCTTTTCAGTTTGTTCCAACTCTAATTTCTTAGCACAAGACTTCTTTATGTAGCTTCTCTGCGATCCACTGTCACACAGAACTCTTACTCTGTGCGTGGATCCACCAACAACTACTCTAGCAACTAAAGTCTGCAGATAGGTCACATGTCCTTTATTACTACCTTCCATCATGCTAACTGTTTTTGGAACCGAATTACCTTTTGGTTCATCTGAGTCTGTTTTCGCACACATCAAAGCGTAATGTTTCCCCTTGCAAAATGGGCACTTCACAAACATCTTACGCTTAACACTGACATGTCCGGGTCGTAGACACCTAAAACAAGCTGCCTTTTTCTTTAACGTTATTTGGCGTTCTTCTTGAGAATAATCAATAGCTACAGCACAGTCTTGAGATAGATGTGAGGTTCTGCCACAGAATATACAAGCCGTATCTTTGTTATTTCTGTTTCCCTTACTAACTGAAACATCCTCTATTGAAATTAAAGAAGCCGCTGAAGGTATGTCCCTATTCTTAGTCTTGGTCCTATCATCTTGCTTAACTCGATCCGTCCTCTCGTTAACTTCAAAAGAACTATGTCTTAGCTTAAGCTGTTCTTCACCTTCTACCTCAGTCTTTAAGAAGGCTAACAATTCACTCAAGCAACAGTCAGGTTCCTTGGTAGACGTTTCTTTTGATACACGACACCTGTCCCAAGTTCTAAACATAACCTCTGGCAAGGCACTCTCTACTAGTGGAAATAACATTGCAGCGTATTTCTCCTTTGTTACTCCCAAGGAATCAAGTGCTCTCAACTGTCCCTCCAGTCTGTCATACAGTTGGGCGCTGGATCTTATACTATCCTTCTTTAACACCAAGGATAAAAGTTCCCTAACATAGTACTCAATGAGCAACTCATCATTCCCATACCTAGACTTCAACAATTCTATAGCCTTTTTGTAGTTTTCCTTTGAAGAAGGAAAGTTTTCTACCAACTTCTGAGCACACGAACCAGGTTCCATACACTGAATCAAATAAACAAATTTATCTTTATCTTTAAGGCTGCTATCTTCATGTATTTTAGTAAATTGCGCCCAAAACCCAATCCAGCACTTCACGTTTCCGTCAATTTTTTTCAGTTCTAGTTTTGGTAGTCTTAGTAGTCTCTGATTAGAAGTACGTGAACAGTTACTCATTTTAGCTTCATAAACGGCTTGATCTCCAACTTGTAAGGCCTGCACCTTTTCCCTAACCTTAAAATATTTCAAGTCGTACTCACTGCAATTGTTGATCTCTGTTTCAAGCACGATGTCTTCAAGGTCTTCCTTTAGCAGCAGCTCATTGTAAACTTCATCATCCAGACGTTTTAACTTCTCGTAGCGTTCCACAAGTGAAGCATATCTGCTACGAATCTCCACGTGGTCACCATCAGCAAGCGCCAACAGTTCTTCAAGCTTGTTTACCTCACGTGTAAATACGCCGCGTAATACTCGACGTTCGGTCATCGTTGTTCTGTTTTATTTGATGTTGAGATTGCCAGTAGTCCTGTCACGGTCGCCAGTTATATACCATACCAAATCATTTTAATATAGAGTAATCAATATTTTATTAACACAACTCAACATCGCATCCAAAGACATTCCAAAGACACTACACTCAAAGATAACAAAATCCAAGGCTTCATAACGTAACAGAATTGTCAGAAATAACGAATTAATTTTTGTTACGTTACTGCTTCCGTACCCAAAACAAATGGTATATGAATAACGTTTTTAGTGCGGCAACGAAATAAGGGGTTATAATTTTCCCTGGTTTGTGCTATTAACGTTATAACCAGCAGAGGAAAAGATTCCGTTATTTTAAAATGCGCTCCCGTTATTAACGTTATAAGTCTAGTAACGGTATGACAGCGATTTTGACCCGCTGCGCGCCATCAATAACGTTATTCAGGCAGAGTGATCGATTCGGTTATTTCAAAATGCAAACCTACTAATAACGTTATAAGCCTAGTAACGGTATACGAGAGATTTTAACCTGTTATACGCTATCAATAACGTTATTCAGGGCAGAAAAATTAATTCCATTATTTAGAAATGTTAACCCACCAATAACGTTATAAGCTTTGTAACGGCATACGAGCGATATTTACGAGCTTTGCGCTGTCAATAACGTTATTCATGGGAGAAAAATAATTCCGTTATTTAGAAATGCGAACCCACCAATAACGTTATAAGTCTAGTAACGGTATACGAGCATATTTTTCCAGCCATACACTATCAATAACGTTATTCAGGGCAGAAAAATTAATTCAGTTATTTTGAAATGCGAACCCACCAACAACGTTATAAGTCTAATAACGGTATACATGCGATTTTTACCAGCTATGCGCTATCAGTAACATTATTCTAAGCGGAGAAATTGATTCCGTTATTTCAGAAAAGAATCTCGTCAATAACGTTATGGAAGTGTCTATTTGCCCGCTTCCCGGACAAGCATGGAAGGTGACCGTGAACTGACGATGCTGGGCCATATGAAATTCCAGGCCAATTATTTATTCAAACATAGGATAATTACTTCTTGAAATATCAATAATAATCAACATAATGATTTCAATCTGAGCGCGTGCCCCATCAGACAGGGCAAGGCACCTTGCTCGTTTCGATCGCGGTCATATTGTAGCCTACGTTAGAAACATGTTTCCTAAAATCAATACGATGGATCCCATTGATTCGAAATATTTCTTGTTGCTTCATATAGGGGTTTGGAACATAGCCTATTGTTCATCAGTCCCATGTAGTTGAAGTCTGATAAACTTTGTTATTTTTGGAGTTGGCAATGGCCTTGACTTAGGAACTATCCACGCATTTTCCTGGAGTGGAAGTGGGAAACCCCAGAAAAACACTCTAAGATAGCTAAGATGGGAATCGAACTCACCTTCTCGCAGTGTTGCCATATAAGGCAGAGTGTAACCTACACACCAAACTTTCACTCCTTTGTGACCAATAAGAGTATTTATTTCCTAAATGAAACCTCCCGTTCTTGCTTTTCGTTTACTTGGTATCCTATTTTCATTTAGTAGTGATAGAAGCCATTTTTCAGTGATGGTTATTTCTAATGAAGAAAGCTATTCAGTCGGTCAACACGAAATTCGCGTAGACCGAATGAAAAGCTTTCTTTATTATTTTCATTTATGAAAAAAAAAAAATAGGCTTATGACATCACATTTAGTCCGTGTGTGTGCGTATGTGTGTGTGTCCCCTAATAAAATATGAACGGCTGGAGCGATTTCAATGAAACTCGGTAAAGTCATAGTACTATTTTGTCCTACCCCGACCGTGATCTTCAAATTTCTTTACAGCTCACCAATCCAACATGGCGACTGTGCGAAATATTTCACTGGTATTCCATATCTCCGAAACTATTAAAGATATCACCCTGACATTTTGTACGGTGATAAAATGAACTACTAGATGGGACTCTCAAAATTCCTGTTAAGTAACAAACGAACATGGGGGCCAAGCGAAGTTGATACATTAAAATAGATCTTTTTTTTTTCGCGATTAAACCATTCGAGCGCCGTCAAATGGTATAGCAAATGTTCTACACCTTGTAATGCACTGATATCTTATTCAGCTCAATTGTTCACATAACTGCAAGATGGTGCCTGTGTGAAATTTAAAAATTAAGTTTTAATTTCTTGTGTCCTAATCATGCGATCGTAGCCAACGTTTGAACAATGAACCTACCGTACGCAATAATCGTCATCTAATAGTACATAGCTCAATGGTCTACACATATTTAGAAATATTCAGACGATTCTCAATGTTAACTAATCAATGACAGCAATCAAACTGAATTGTTTTCATAACCACAAGATGGCGCCTGTGCGAAATTTTAAAATCTCGTATTCAGCCTATTTCCATTTATTAAAAAATAGGCTTATGAGATCACCTTTTGTCCGTGTGTGTGCACCAGGGCCGTGCAAAGGGCAAGGTGAAGCAGTGCTAGCAGGTGAAGCGCAGCCCTATTCTGCCTATTTCTGAGCAGTGCAGCACATCACACTAGCACTGCAGCGCTTAGTCGCACAAGCACTGTCCATTTGACGGGGTGCTGCAGTACGTTTAGTACTGAGCGCAGAGCCTGGACACTAGGCGCACTGTAGCCAACATTTTGTCATATGCTTGTGGTCTGCCGTGCTCATAACGTCTTTTGTGCCTGGGGAGCACAAACATACCATAGTGGGAAAGTCACACCTTAAAGAAACACACCGAAGACGTATAAAACATGATATTTGGACGTACATGAACCAGATCTGCAACAAGGATACAAGAAGTTGCATACTTTTTAGCCTATTTTCATTTATGAAAAAATAAGCTTATGAGATCACCTTTTGTCAGTGTGTCTGTCTCTGTGTGCGCGTGTGTGTGATATGGTGTGTGGCCCCCCCTAATAACTTCAAAGCCGCTGGAGCGATTGCAATGAAACTCGGTAAGTTCATAGCACTATTCCACACCACCCCGACCGTGCCCTTCAAATTTTGTTACATCCCACCAATCCAACATGGCGGCTGTGCAAAATATTTCACCAGCATTCGATATCTACGAAACTATTACCGATATCACCCTGGAATATTTCACGGTGATAAAGGGAACTACTAGAAGTTCACCAATGTGATTTTTGAAAACCTGATAACTAGGCCTACAGAACCAACATGGCGGCCAAGCAAAGTTGCGACTTTTAAATAGACGTTTCTCACGATTTAACCAACCAAACGCAATGCAACTTGGTACAGTATATGTTCATACACATTAATGTACCGACATCTAACTTCATTCAATTTTTTACATAACCTCAAGAAGGCGGCTGTGCGAAATATTTCACCGGCATTCTATATCTCTGAAACTAATAGCGATATCACCCTGAAATTTTGTACGGAGATAAAGGGCACTACTGGAATTTCATCTATAAGACTTTCAAAAACCGGTTAACTTAACTAAAAAACGAATATGGCAGCCAAGCGAATTTGAAAATTTTAAATAGACCTTTCTCGCGATTTAATGATCCAAACGCAATGAAACTTGGTACAGGAAATGTTTATACACATTTTAATGCACTGGTATCTATATTAGTTCAATTGTTTACATAACCTCAAGATGGCGAATGTGCGAATTTTAAAATTAAGTTTTTATTTCGTGTGTCGTAATCATGCGATCGAAGTGAGAGTTTGAGTAATGAACCCTTGCAATAATTTTCCTTTAATGGTACGTGTCTCTATGACCTATACATATAACAATCCAACATGGCGACCATCCGAAATATTTAGATGGACCTCAATATCTACGAATCTATTACAGCAATCAAACTAAATTTTTTAATCTTCATTGGGGCTATGAACATAAGTTCACCTATAGGACTTTCAATAACCTGGTGATCACAAATCCAACATGGCGGCGACGCGAAGTATAAATATTCACATGGTCGTTTCTCGCAATTTAACCATCCGAGTGCAGTGACACTTGGTACAGTAAATCCTTCTACAAATGTTAATCCACTGGCATCTAATTTTTTCATTTGATTCCATAACCACACGATGGCAGCTGTGCGAAATTTTAAAATCTCGTTTTTAATTCTTGTGTCCTAATCATGCGATTGAAGTTTGAATACTACACATACACAATACACTTCACGTAACAGTACATAACTCTAAGACCTACAGATATAAAAATCCAACATGGCGACCATGCGCAATATTTAACCGGTTCTCAATATCTGCGAATCTATTACAGCAATCAAACTCAACTATTGTATGTTGATAGAGGCAATTAACATAAGTAGGATATATGAAAATAGGCTGTATAATTCTTCACGGAACTACTTGTTGGGTTAGTTATTGATATTTTAAGGGGAGGAACTACGAGGTCATCTGCCCCTACTTTTTGGGTGATGTAGCAGGTGCAGCGAGATATAATAATCCTAAAAATCGAATCAAGCATATTGGTAACCATGCATGTGACAGTAACAGGGCCGGTATGGAATCAGGAGTGTTGAAATATATTTTTTTAAATTTGTTGACATAAGGTCACAAACCAGCCGACGTAGCTATACACGCTAGCGTGCATGGTCAGACTACACCGAACTCGAAATACCACACACAACCATTTCATACCTTGCCTCATTAATTTCATTTGTCATTAAATCCTCTCATTAGATTGACGTCATGAAGGGCATCTATCCGTAATATCATTCCCACAAGGAAACTGTCTCACCATATCGCCTTCCTCATAGCAACCTAATTAATTACGGGTAGAACAAAAAAAAACTAAATTAGGACTATAAAGCTATAGTCTACAGTATTTCAATAACAAGATTCTGAATTCACCAACTGATTAGATTGGTGCTGTTCAGGGATATGTGAATTCGATAAACGTGCGTTAGTAAATTTATCAGGTTTTTAAACTGAACAATATTCCGTTGCAATCTGAGGTAATTTATGTCTTTTATTCGTATTTTCAACATCGCCTGAAACAATAACTCATGGAATTTACCTACACATAAGATATACGGCAAAATAAGCAAGTTGACATGAAATCCTTCTAACTTTTGAAGTTTTAGGACAATTTTCATTATTTCAACAGTATGGAGACCAAGAGTGCTCTTAATTGTAAAACAATTTTGCTCTGAAAATTACAAAATCTGTTGTCTGTCTTTCTACCAGCTTGTCGGTATTTCTTTCGCTTGTTTGTTGGTTTATGGAACTATGCGGCTCTTTGGTTATGGTATGCGAACCATCTATCTAACTTACCAGGGGCAATGTAATGCCAAAAATACGAAGAAAGGTGTACTATTATAGTTCGTGCTGAAATTACATGGCATCGTGCAATAGATTGCGCTGACAATGAAAGAGATCACCTTGTGGTGTAGCGGCTAACATTCTTGGCTGTCGCCCCGGTGGTCCGGGTTTGATTCCCTGGCCTGCCAAGAAATTTAATTTCGCTTTGAGGTACTGAAATGGTATCGATGATACCTAAGTCATCAAAGGGGTGTTCATTTTGAGGACTTGCACCAGGTCAGTGAGCACAAGTTTTCCTTTTTTTTTCTAGATTCTTATTCTGCAATTCGAACATTCATATGGGAACTCGGAGAGAAACTCACCTCGTAGAGTTGTTAGAATAGCTTCCGTAAAATATTCTCAAAGGCCAATGCTACAAATAGCCGTCGTGAGTTAATCCAATTGCATATTTATATGTAATCCACACATCGTATTTAAGAACATTTGATTTTCATAGCATTCTATGTTCTGGGCATAGGAAAACCTCGAAGCTAATTTCGCAATTTTCAGTGAATGAACATCCAAAGTATAGTAATCATCATGTAGGGACACCGTGCCACATATATACAGAGAGTGCAAGAATTGCTTGAAGGCAGGGTGACATGGTGCGTAATTTGTGTTTGTACAACGAATGAGGCTTTCATTACGGTGATGATGATGAAGATGGTGGTAACGATGAAGACGGTGATTTACTAGTTAGGAACCAAAGGAATACTTGAGAATTAAGCCTGAAGCGGATGTATAGAAAAAACAAAATGAACTTGCTGGTTGATTGCGAAAGTGTCTAATCACCATATTTTATGGAGAACAACTTATCCAGAAGTACACATGAAAGGGAGTAGTCAAGCACAAATAGGTGGAGGCTAAGGTTGCTCTTGTGTGAGACTGTATGCTGCAACCACTGTGGAGTGTCTGATAAACTAGCTCTGTTCAAACACCAAAATTAAGAAGGGAATCACCGACATAGATTTAAGATGCATCTGTAACATTTCATAAATGTTACGCGATCCATGTTTTCGTGTCTTCCTCGTGTTAGAAGCAAAAGTACAATAGAATAATAATTGTTATTGGCCGTAAGAAGGATACAAGATTTATGCCGGACCCCACCATCAGATGTGAAATAACCATCGGCATAACAAGACAGGTCGTTTAGAGCTAACGATAGGCTTCAAAGAGAATTGAAAGCTTGTGGTACATTTCGAATAAGGGAAAGAAACAACATCAACATTTTTTAATAACTTATCGTGTTTGGGTATGCCTCACTTAAGTGTAAATGGCATAATTTTGCTATCAAATGAATCCATTCAATAATAGAGAATTGATCTACAATGTACTCGGGAACAGTATGAGACGTAGTCTATTGGTATCCAATAACATTTTATTGCCAATAATAATAGTCTAATAATAATAATAATAATAATAATAATAATAATAATAATAATAATATGAAGAGAAGAGAAGAACGACTTCGAGAAATCCAGCCGCGACAGGCTGGCCACGCACCCCTGAACTGAGAGTTCCAGCGTAGACAGTGTGCGCCTGGGCCATATGGCCCTAAAAGCACTTGCCTGGCTTGCAGGGTACCACGAGATACTATACACAGCTCACTCGCACACGTAGCTAGCGGCAGGCGGGGAGAGTCAAGGACACAGATTACCTACTGACATGACATGACGTCACGCACATACGCCGGGCCTTGGTGTGCATCCCCACCCCTCCCCCCTCTTCCCCCACACCCCACCTAATAAAATCTAAGCGGCTGGAGCGATTTCAATGAAATTCGGTAAGGTCATAGTAGGCCTACTATTTTGGCCGACCCCGATCGTGCCCTTCAAAGCTTATTATGTTTCACCAATTCAACATGGTGGCTGTGCGAAATATCTCACTGGCATTCTATATCTCCGAAACTGTCACCGATATCACCCTGAAATTTTGTACGGTGATAAAAGTCACTTAAGTGACTTTCATAAACCTGTTAACTACAAAACGAACATGGCGGCCAAGTGAATTTGAACATTTAAATAGACTTTTCTGGCGATTTAACCATCCGAACGCAGTGAAATTTGGTACAGCAATTGTTTGTATACATTGTAATGAACTGATATCTAATTTTGTTAAATTGTTTACATACACTCAAGATGGCAGCTGTGCAAAATTTTTAAATTATTATTTTTATTTCTTGTGTCCCAATCATGCGATAGAAGTCAACGTTTGAATAATGAACCTACACAATAATAGTCATCTAATAGTACATAACTCTATGGTCTATATATAGGGTCTTTCATATTAAGTAAGAACGACGAGCGGCGGTTTTGTTATTCGCTACTGCTGCGGGTTTGGCGGAGTTTCTGGCGCCCCACGGCCCCCTGCTGTAGTATTGAAAGCGCGTGCATAGTACAAACTTGACCTTGCAATAAGCGTGCAGGTGTTGTCAGTCACCAGTCTGAACCTCAGATGGTAACATGTTCAGACAGTTATCATTGCAACATCGTATTTTTGTTTGTAAAACTTATTTTAAGTACGAGTCGGCCCGGTGGGTAAGTTCAGCAATTTCCTGATGAAGTGTCACCTTCACTAGCACAGATTCACGTAATTGTAAATAAGTTTTCCACTAGGCCTACTGACTCAGTGCTCAATAAAGATCATAAAATACAAAATCAGAAACATTACATTGGCAGAACTCACTCGTGGGAGCCAAAATGTGGTTACCGGATACAATGGCTGTATAACCCAGGAAGGACGACACTTCCATCATCTTTTATAAGGTAATATTTCATACAGGATTGTACACACGCTTAAAGCAGGCGGCCACGGTGCGCCACAAGCTCGACCAAGGCCACCGCAGCAGCAGCAAAGGGGAGCGAAAGTCAAGTGAGAGAGTGATGACCTTATCCCTTACCTGACGGTATGGGATTCCTGAGCATCTAGTCCGATGTTGCGATTGACAGTGACTGTGATGGCTAGTTCTGAATTATTGTTCAGTTCTGGATATTTCTGAGTGATCCTTTGAAATTTTACCGGTTTGTACTTACGACTTATAATTTTCCATGTTGTTTTTCCTGTTTTTAGTTCATAGATCCCTTTAATTACTTTTTACTTAGTTTATTTTACCTGCAACACCATTATTTTTAGCGTTCGTTAGGTGTTCTATTTTCGGCAATTTATTTTTGGACAGTATCTCTGTTAGATCATATACGTGTACGATGTACATATAGGTACGACTGATGGAGAGCATTACGGACATCAAGTGCAGTTAGTTTTACATTTTAGGTGAAAAATGGAGCCACCACCAAAACCGATTCAAGGCAGGACTGGCATGCAAAACGAAATGTATCATCAATTTAAATTAGCGTCGCGAAATTAAATTGTTCAAAGGAATAAAATTTCACTCCTGGCGCAACATAAAATTAGTAACAGAATTTTAATTTCGCTGCAGAGGCGAAATAAATGAATTAGTCTTTTTATTTCGCTTCCGGCGCGAAATAAAATGCATTACTGACTTTTAATTTCGCTCCCAGTGCGAAATAAAATTCGTACCAGACTTTAAATTTCGCTCCCAGCGTGAAATAAAATTCGTTACAGACTTTTAATTTCGCTCCGGCTACAAACAGAATTCTTAACAGACTTTTAACTTTGCTCCTGGCGTGAAATAAAACTCATTAAAGACTTTTCATTTCGCTTTTGGCGTAAAATAAAAACCGTTAGTCTTTTAAATTCGCTTCTGGCGCGAAATAAAAAAAATACAGACTTTCAATTTCACTCCGGGCACGAAATAAAATTCGTTACAGACTTTCAATTTCGCTCCCGGCTCGAAATAAAATTCATTACAGACTTTTAATTTTGCTCCTGGCCTGAAATAAAATTCGATACAAGACTTTTCCTTTCGCTCCTGGCACGAAATGAAAACCGCTACAGTCTCTTAATTTTGCTCCCGGCGCGAAATAACATTTTTAACGACTGTTAATTTTGCTCCTGGTATGACAAAAATTGCTGGCGCCATGGTGTTGGGGATATCGCGCCTGCTTCTCACCTGGAGGCCCCGGGTTCGATTCCCGGCTCCGTTAGTGATTTTAGAAACGGACGTGTGGGTTGGAACGGGGTGCACTCAGCCTCGAGAGTAGCTGTCTGAAAGTCACGAAAACCAAGATTAACGGCCGAGGGAACCCGATGCGCTGACCAATATCTGCAGATGCCTGGGCAGCGGTCGCTTGGTAGGCCTAGGCCTTTCATGGGATGTAGTGCCACGGTTTATTTAATGACACAAAATTCTCAAACAGCATTTAGTTTCGCCCCCGGCGTGAATTTAAAATGCATGGAATATATCATTTCATGTCTGAAATTAAATCTGGTCTGGCATGCGAAACAAAATGGTTGTGGACGCGTTAACATTTTAATTTCGCCATGAGCGTGATATTCGGGTGTGAAATGATATTGATTGTAAGCGCGAAAATTAAAATGGAAGCAAAATGTAATTCTAAGCACAATAACATAGTGAAAGGCGATGCAAAACTAATTGCAGTGCGAAACGAAATACTGTACGTGGCACAGGGGTTTGCTTTCGTGCCATGGTCAGTATAAATGCGCTGAGGGTAAGAAGGAAGTAGTAAGGAATGCCAAGTCCCCCCGAAATTTCCGGAAGTGTAAGAATAAAGAATGTAGAAATGAGAGGAATGACCCCTCAACCCTGTTGTGCGAGTAACCCGCCTCCGAAACAGAACTCAATATACGCCGCGGTACTACCACAGACGATTTTCTGTTATTTGTAACTCTTCAGTCAGTCAACATTAATTTACCCGATAACTGGGTGGGGTACAACGTATATAAGATGTAAGTAACACTCCTGAAAAAAAAACATGTATTAGATTTAAGATCACTAAAATTGCTGCATTATAATCGTGACCATAAACTAATACATATAATGTTATTTACATATTACTGTATATACATTGTACCCCTCCCAGTTATTGGGCAAATTAGTGCTGACTGACTGAAGAGTTACAACTGACAATTTGTATTGTAATTGGAGTTCGTCACTTATCTTGAACGTCTGTCCACACAGCACATTCGTCTTCTTGTTCGCTATAGAACAAGTAAAGGTACTTGTTGCCCCATTGCGTTATGAACGTCAGGGAGGTCCAGCCACGAGTCCGAGGTGCAGTCAACGACGATGGTGATGTTGATGCCATAGCACTGACTTTCTCCTCTACTGGAGTGATGACCATTGAATGACTCACGTTGCTGTTGCAGCCCTGCAGATTGTGCAGGCGGTGAACGGTAATAAGACTGCTACTGCTGCCAACGTCAGGACTTTGAACATCGCTCCGAACATAATTTCACTCTAGAAACGAATACATTTTAATTTCAACAACAAAATGAAATGTTCCATTCATTTTAAATTCACATCGGAGGGCGAAACTAAATACCGTTTGGGAATTTTATTTCACGCCGGGTGCGAAATTAAAAGTCTGTAACGAATTTTATTTCGTGCAGGGAGCGAAATTAAAAGTCTGTAACCGAGTTTTATTTCGCGCCTGGAGCGAAATTAAAAGTCTGTAACGAATTTTATTTCGCACCGGAAGCGAAATTAAAAGTCTGTATTGAATTTTATTTTGCGCCGCGAGTAAAATTAAAAGTCTGTAATGAATCGTATTTCGTGCCGGGAGTGAAATTAAAATACTGCAACGAATTTTATTTCGCACCGGAAGCGAAATTAAAAGTCTGTATCGAATTTTATTTTGCGCCGCGAGTGAAATTAAAAGTCTGTAATGAATTGTATTTCGCGCCGGGAGCGAAATTAAAAGATTGTAACGATTTTTTTCGCGCCGTGAGTGAAATTTTATTGAATTGTACAATGTAATTTCGCGTTGCTATTAAGTTTCGCGTTGATTTCGCTATGTCATTTCGCTTCGAATTAAGTTTCGTTTCGATTTAATTTCCCGCCGACAATCATTGTAATTTCGCTCCCGAGTATCGCGCTCACGGCGAATTTCAAATATATTCGCCCCCACAGCCATACATTTCGTTTCGCATGCCAGCCCTGATTCAAGGGCATACCACTAAATCCCAGGGGGAATTGCGACTACCATTGACCAAAATATTATGTTTACTCGAGTTTGAAGGTTGTTTGTGAAGTAACCAATAGACCTACGTAAAATCCAATTACATCATCATTTTCGTCGTTCTGTTTTACGTTAGTTCATGTTGGTTTGGATATTTTAAATATATTTTAATATTTCTTATCGCAGTTGGAACACAAAAAGTGCCCGTTTTTAAGCGTGTTTCAACCATGCGTCACATTTAAGAATTATTATCTCACAAACCCGTCAACAGATCGAATCCAAATTTTAACACAATATACATTGAAATGTTGTATAACTGGTTCATTAATTTTAAAATTTTGTATGGCCAAGAAACAAAGTTGTTAACATTTTGGTAAGGTAACTTTTTCTCGGCTCGGGTTGGTTTGAAAATGTAGTTCTTGGTCGCGTTGCAATCCTTATACATCAAAAAGGTATGCTGTATGATTGTGAAATACGTAAATTAATTCACTTATTTTATATCGGTTTGTATTTGTATGGGGAATTAAGACATGCTTCACCAGTTGGCCGCTCCTGTAAAAGCTGTACAGCGTTGCCAAGATGGGCTCCATCACGCGTCAAGGCACGCTTCGCTCGGAAGTAATGGGCTCCATATCAGCAACGCTGTACAGAATATCCCGGAGCGTCTAGCTGGTGAACCATGTTTTAATTCCCCGTATAAATACAAACCGATATAAAATAAGTGAATTAATTTACGTATTTCACAGTCATACAACATAACCTTTTGATGTATAAGGATTACAACGCAACCAAGAACTAAATTTTACAACGACCCCGAGCCTAGAAATAGTTACCTTACAAAAATGATAACAAAATTCTTTCTTGAACACACAACATGTTGAAATTAATAAACCTGTTATACAACATTCCAATGTATATTGTGCTAAAATTTGGATTTGATCTGATGACGGGTTTGTGAGATAATAATTATTAAATGTGGCGCATGGTTGAAACATGCTTATAAACGGTCGCCTTTTGTGTTTCAACTGCGATAAAAAAATAAAATATAAATAAAAAATTCCAAACCTACATGAACTAACGTAAAATAGAACGACGAAAATGATTGTGTTAGTGGATTTTATATAGGTCTATTGGTTACTTCACAAACAACCTTCAAACTCGAGTGCACATAATATATTGGTCGACAGTAAGTACTGTACCAAGAAAAGGAAGCCAGGCCCTAAGAAAAACCTCTACACATAGGCCTACATAAGATTTTTCCCTAGTTTATATTTGAAATTACGCTTGCATTAGAGAATGTGTAAAGTACTGAGCAGTTTTGATTTCACTTTAAATTTATTTGTACAAGTTGGATGACTAAACGTCACCCCACAATCTGCAAGCTACATGGCTGAACAGCGGTTGCTTGGTAGAACTAGGCTCTTCAACGGCTGTCGCGCCACGGGTTTAGTCTTTTTTTGAACTTCTAATATATAATTGTAAGAGTACAAGACCACGAACTATTCAGTGACAACTTTTTTCAGAGAAGAGAGTTCGTATTCAAACGGAAACAATGCGTTGTGTGGAAAAGTAAGACGTAGCCATTGTGAAAATGGAAAATTGGTCTCCATAGATACTGACGACAGTCAAGCGCATGTTCTCTAGGTGCAAGCGTCCTGCATAAATATCCACTTCCTTTGTACGCTCACAGAAAACGAAGAAAAGTCCCAGCAGAGCTTGTGTATTGGCGTATTGAACGAAATAAAAGGTAAGGAACTGAAACAATGTTTCTTACAGCAGATGTTTATTGCCATTCAGAAATTCCTTCTTATTTTATGATTTTTTTCCTAGGAGACTGTCATCAGTCCAACATCTCTCATTGACTAGTTCACCTGTAACCTACCATTGTGGTTGCACCTGAAGTTCTGTTGTGTCTTGTGTTTCTCAGGGTTTTCCACACTCCCTCCAGGTAAATGCCGAGATAGTACCTTACTTGAAGACTCAGGGCACCTGCCCCATCCCTGGCTCTAATACAGTAACACACATAGTCAACTACATGAGACTGATGACCAAGATGTCCCAAGCCCCTACAATGTATTATTATCAACAAGATCAAGAATGTTTGAGGAAGTAAGAAAGTATCTGTATAAACACATTGTGTCAACGTTACATAAGCGTGACATTACTATAATTTTATTGCTCAGATATTGTTCCACGCCTAGGCACTTGTACAAATGTAACTCGCCGAAATACAATATTCGTCAACTCGGCGTGTTCATCATTTTCCTTGCGCTAGAGATCTTGTATAGCCGCGCCGCTACTCCAACCACCCTTTTCAAAACAATTCCCAAACAAATGCCGACGATTCCATTCACCCGATTTTATTTATGAAAAATGCATTGGAATCAGGAAATAAATCTCCGTTTCCGTATTACAAGTTTTTTTTTCATATTTTAAGCAGAAATATAAAAAACTGCTAGTAACGTCTTTGTTTTTCACATTTTGGAAAATGCATTGAATTGATATCAATTCTATTGCACTCTAGTATACATAGTGGTTTTGACATCGCAAATACGAGCTTCCATTCAAGAGAAATTGCCTCACTTTGGTGCTGCTACGTGGTGTCAGAATTACAAACTAAAAATCGGGACATTTAGTCTTAATACACACATCAAAAAAAGTTTTGCATCACCTCGGTTCCAAGAGTTCCGGAACCGTTAAATACAAAGGGAATAGAGATCAACACAAACAACATTTCAGCTCGTTTTATTGCTCATGAGACCCACACATTGCATGTTGTACCATCATACAGCTAGACTTTCAGCATTTGTGGTACAGATTGCAGTACACACCACTACCTCTAATACCCAGTAGCACGTCCTCTTGCATTGATGCATGCCTGTATTCGCCGTGGCATACTATCCACAAGTTCATCAAGACACTGTTGGTCCAAATTGTCCCACTCCTCAACGACAATTCGGCGTAAATCTCTCAGAGTGGTTGGTGGGTCAAGACGTCCATAAACAGCCCTTTTCAACATATCCCAGGCATGTTCGATAGGGTTCATGTCTGGCGAACATGCTGGCCACTGTAGTCGAGCGATGTCGTTATCTTGAAGGAACGCATTCACAAGATGTGCACGATGAGGTCGAGAATTGTCGTCCATGAAGACAAATGCCTCTCCAATATTCTGCCGATATGGTTGCACTATGGGTCGGAGGATGTCATTCAGGTATCGTAAAGCCGTTTCGGAGCCTTCCATGACCACCAGTGGCGTACGTCGGCCCCACATAATGCCACCCCAAAACATCAGGGAACCACCACCTTGCTGCACTCACTGGACAGTGTGTCTAAGACGTTCAGCCTGACCAGGGTGCCTCCAAACACGTCTCCGACGATTGTCTGGTTGAAGGCATATGCGACACTCATCGGTGAAGAGAACGTGATGCCAATTCCGTGGGGTCCATTCAGCATGTTGTTGGGCCCATCTGTACCGCGCTGCATGGTGTCGGGGTTGCAAAGCTGGACCTCGCCATGGACGTCGGGAGTGAAGTTGCGCATCATGCAGCCTATTGCGCACAGTTTGAGTTGAAACACGACGTCCTGTGGCTGAACGAAACGCATTATTCAACATGGTGGCATTGCTGTCAGGGTTCCTCCGAGCGGCAATCCGTAAGTAGCGGTCATCCACTACAGTAGTAGCCCTTGGGCGGCCTGAGCGAGGCCTGTCATCGATAGTTCCTGTATCTCTGTACTTCCTCCATGTCCGAACAACATCGCTTTGGTTCACTCTGAGACGCCTGGAAACTTCCCTTGTTGAGAGCCCTTCTTGACACAAAGTAACAATGCGGACGCGATCGAACTGCGGTATTGACCTTCTAGGCATGGTAGAACTACAGACAACATGAGCAGCGTACCTTCGTCCTGGTGGAATGACTGGAACTGATCGGCTGTCGTACCCCCTCCGTCTAATAGGCCCTGCTCATGCATGGTTGTTTACATCTTTGAGCAGTTTTAGTGACATCTATGAACAGTCAAAGGGACTGTATCTTGGATACAATACACACAGTCAACGTCTATATGCCGGAGATCTGGGAACCGATGTGATGCAAAACTTTTTTTGATGTGTGTAGTATCTGGCTGCTGCATAGACTGCTGTGTTGCCTGCTGGTGTGTCCCTTCCCCGTGCTGTCCGATCGTGACGTCACAGTTCCCTCTTCATTGCTATGTAAAGTAGTCAGGGATGTTTCAGCTACGTTATCTGATGGTTGAGTTACTTCCGCAATGCTATATGTGTTTGTAGAATGGGGCCTCTTATGAAAGGCCTCTGATATGGCTGGATATTCAGGGGAAGGTACTGCAGTTTCCATGTCGGTAGTGTCGCTTAGCTTACTACTCCCATCTGACTCGCCCAGCACCGTACTGTAGGTTTGTTGTCTGACATGAAGTACCGGGCGATTCCTTCTGTTCGGACAGTCTATTTGTAAGTGGGAGGTTTCTTTACAATAAAAACAATACTTAGCTTGTCTTTCATATGTTAACAGAACTTTACAATCATTGACCGTCAAATATGATGGAATGGGGTATTTAAGTTCAATGCCATTACTTACAGCAGAAAATTTGTATACTTCATTCCAGCACTCGTTCCGTATGTCCTTGAGAACTCCATGCGTAGAAAGCACGCGGGAGAGCCTTTCATTGTTGACTTCGGGAGGAGATTAAACAGACACGCACACTTTTTTGTTAAAGAGTCTGAAGCAGTGATAGTTATCTTTGTGGTGTTACCGCTAGCTAGCCGAAAGGATTTCTCACCTTCATGTCGAGATAATATGTTTTCTTAAAGTAGGGTGTACACTAATTTAATGTACACTGAATTTTCCCCGTTGTCTAGTTAATTCGCTAGTACTTGATCTCTATTAAGCTTCAGGTCGTTTGCTATCCACCTAGGTCTATGTATTTCAAGTGGTGTCGGTCTGTTGTTCCTTTCTTCAAAAGCGCATTGAAGAGTGTTTTTCCGGACATTCGCCACTTTCGCAAGTTCAACAAGCAGTTCCGTGACAAACTAAGGAGCCTATTTTTCTTAAACTTAAAGATTCATGCCAATGTTTAATCTATATGGAACTATCTAAGTTAATGACGAAATTAAGTTGGTAATATCAAAATTTCTAATTAATTTGAAATATACCTGCACTACAGTTGGAAGCCCTGGTGACTTAATATATTCTTAGTTCCATCTCTTAAGGTACAGAATACAAAATTTGATTAAAGTTAAATGGATAACGTGGACGTTACATGCAGTTAGATATTGGATCTATCAGTGCGCGTAAAATCATGTTGGCAGCAATGTCATGCATGTCTTGGTCAGAAATAATCTGACATATTATGATCTATTGTTGTGCCAATTTTGGACGAAATCCATTTGTATGTATAGAAGTTACATGCATTTTAGAATTGAACTTATCATCAGGCTTAGAATCATGTTAGCGGCATTGGCATAATATTAGTTACTCCAAATTAATCTAGAATGTCAGGTACTATACGTGTGCAAAGTTTAGAGTTGTTGGCTTGCATGCATTCTGATATATTAATATAAGGGTAAAAAAAGTAGAGACAGCAATTATCAACAGTTTTCAGCAGCTGGTTGCTCTTAAGAATACGCATAGTGATATCTGGTATGTACACATAGTAGACTACATACGAAATTTGGTTGAAATCCAATTGATAGTGTAGAAGTTCTATTAATTTAAAAATTTGACCTATCAGCATGCTTAGAATCATTTTGCCAACACTGTCATGTATGGCCTCCTGGAAATTAAACTGAAATATTATTATCTATATAATTATGTGCCAATTTTGGAATAGCTCCCATGCATACCTTCCAAGATATCCAACATGGAGCTCAAATTTCAATTTCGGTTTTTCAGCAGTTGGTAGCACTGACTTCATTTTCATGGCCTTGAGATATGCAGATATAGATCTTTACTCATACCAAATTTGGTTTTGATTGCTTTAGCCGTTTAGGAGTTGATAAGGGGGGGGGGCATGCACAGACAGACAGACAGACAGACATTTGCCCAGATCGATCTCATAAGTCTACTTTTTCCTCATTTTTGCAAAATGTGAAAAGTAGGCTAAAAATACAATACCCTATCACGGTAAGCACTTCCGAGTATTTATTAACCTCGCGGCTAAACTCAGAACCTAACACGACGTAGGTCGCAAAGTGACACTTCCACTCTTTCTACTCTATGGAGTTCTCCAACGCAAAATGTATCAAAATGGTGCCGTTCTCAATCGATGATGCCGTTTGTAATATATAAACGATATGCGAATAACGTTATTAGTCCGAATAACGGTATTGAGGGAATATTTTTCGATAGATATATTCAAATAACGTTATTTCTAGTGAGCACTACCATTTCGTTCCTGCGATAACCGATATCCGAATAACGTTATTAGTCCGAATAACGGTATTGGGGGAATAATGTTCGAGAGATGTATTCAAATAACGTTATTTATAGTGAGCACTACCATTTCGTTCCCGCGATAACCGATATCCGAATAAGGTTATTAGTCCGAATAACGGTATTGGGGGATTTTTTTGGAGAGATCTATTCAAATAACGTTATTTCTAGTGAGCACTACCATTTCGTTCCTGAGATAACCAATATCCGAATAACGTTATTAATCCTAATAACGGTATTGGGGGAATATTTTTCGAGATATGTATTGTGCCCATTTAGCAAGAAATATGCCAATCACAGTATACCAGCGTAGCTCAATTCGGGATTTCGGGGCAGCGGTAAGTTCCCCCACTCTGTGACTCACATATTTTGGATTAATTAAAGGATACACTTGCAAAAATAACAACAAAATCAACTCCTATTTAAACATATTTAATTAATAAAATTAATGGCGCTACAAATATTTTAACACTTTAATTACTGACCCAAATATCAACTGCTTGTTCCAAATGAACAAGGGATCACAAAATAAAATAAACAAATATGGTATTCAAAACCTGTGGTTTTCACATAAACCAACAATTCTTACTTAGTCTCACTTCCATAAAGCACTAACATTTAAGTTTACATAACTCCGAGCTCTTTGGCTCCATGCATTTACATTATTACGGTGTCATTCTTGCACACCTCAAACACTAGCTTTTATATTTTCTTATTTCTCAAGAACAAACATATAATTATATTTAAAATCTATGTTAATTATCTAATTCAATATTTTTGGGCATGTCCACACATTCAGTTGTTATCATCTCTCTTTATTTCACAAATATATTAAGGTAATCAGAAAATCAATTTTGTACTCCAGAGCGTGAAGGTACTTGACACAGTCAAAAAACTATAGTTACTCCCGAACTCAGTTGCCTTCAATCAACTCGTGGAATCCCACGTCCTTACATTATTACAATAGGGATTGTTATTTATCTCTTATGTCTTAATAGATCATTATCATATAAGAAACTACGATCTGAACCGGCAAACGAAATATCCATCTTTAAGGGCCTCGGTTCAATGCCCGGGTCGTTTACAACTCTAAACACTCCTGGTGTATTCGTCTCTCTTTACAACAGCTTACGAGACGGTCTCTGTTCCATCTCGCTTTAAAAGAGCTAGTCTCTACTACTGGGGTGCGATTTATGACCTGTTAGGGTGGTGGAGATTTCCCGTCTGACCCAACATTTTAGTAGCTTATTTTCAAGGCTTTCAAAACAAACCTTTCCATTCTATCCAGTTCTGAGGAGACCAGGCTTTATTGTACCGTAACATTCAAACAACTATTCTTTGGTTCACAGACCATTTTCATATCCTTGGCATTTATTAATTATGAGAGGGTCCTCATTGATTGGGAAGATTAAATACACATACGACGACGGAGAATTTCAGGGGCTTTTATCATAAGAAGATCCTGCATTCGAATCTCTTCAGGTGCCTCGGGAACTAATCCCATACAGAGGGCTTATACAAAATGCGATTTAGAGTCGGCCGTGGCCCATATGACATACGCTCAATAATACCATATATTAGCTCCCTTTTTAAATACATACACAATGCCTCGTGATACTAATGTCACAAATAGAGGACTTATACAATTATCATTCACTGCAATCAACTACCCTCCATAAGTAATGTACCAAGTATTTAACTACTACGCGTTCCGAGCGTGACACTTTAATATTATATTTGCGCTCATTATGCGCTATGCATTATTTTAAGCCGAAAATGTCTTCCCAAGAACTGATAAAATCTCTTTAGTAACAATTCAATATTATTTTAATTCACATATTAATCTTCCATGGTCGATAAATCGTTCCCTGTTTTAAAATATTCCATTGAACCTCATTTCTTACAAATACGTTAAGGCTTAACGTTCTTATGTTCATATCAATTTATTTGATTTTTATTTAACATTTCCATATTTAATTATTATTATTATTCTTTATTCTTTATATAAGCTCAAAAGCTATTTCTTTCATATCTCAACTTTACTTTATTTCAATGTCTTTCATGATATTTAACTGATATTTCGCTTGCTCTTATGACATTTGTTAAATACTTTAACCCTTTATTCACCTATTACCTCTACGGGATTTATTCTTTACATAATTATTCATAATTTCTCTATTTATTTTATTATTGTTCAGACCGTATTCTTGATTATTCAGTATTTATTCATTAAAACACATCCCTTTCACTCAAAAACTCTGGTGGGTTTTGTACACAATCAATTTCTGACACCAAAATAAAAATGAATTTTGTACTTACATATTTTCAGATCATCCCATGATCTTAAATCTGGTGTGGTGTTTCATTTTTGGGGCCCACTTTGAACTTTTTACACCATATTGAAGGTATTCATCTTACGTAGAAACACTTTTTGACTTATATCTATAACACTTAATATTGACGACATTTTTATATACTAGTGTGTCCCTTTTGAACACATAATAACACTAAAAATATTATCTAACACACAATCTTGATTATTTTAAACTTCACAATTACTCGATCACTAGGCCGTACTTCTGAGCCTATCACACGTGATCTTCTTTAATTCCCGTCTCCAAGGGTGAGATTTATCTGATGTCGGCTTCCTATTCTGAAGAAATGCGAAAGTCCTGAAACATCTACTGTTCCCTGGAGTTCAATTCTGCTATTCCTATCCTGGATAACTGGCTATTATCTAGCTTGAACGGCTTCTCTGTCGATCTGTCTATTGATCCTAACGAGAGTCTATATGGATCAAGGTCTCCTCTAAGACCTATAGATTTAGTTTCTAGCAGCTAGCACTTCTTGATTCTAGTACTATTAGAATTGTTCGCCTGATATCTGGAGCTAATGTTTATAGTCTCCTATTCCATTTATTGGAACTGTTTTTAACACTCTTACGTTCGAACCTATTCTGTTCTTCTCTTTTAGGTTTCTTCAATTTGACTAACAGTTTATCTGTCTGGTACGATACTTCCGTACGTTATGATCTGTTCGTTCGCACATTTAACGACCTATCGCCTTTAAGTCCGACGTTCGCAGCCTGCTCTGACTATATCTTGCGAATTTTCACTTTAACTTGTATACAGTCGGGCCTAAATCCTATAATTAGGATTTTCCTAAGATTTCACTACGGCGATACTTTAAAATCTCGCCTTGAATGCTCCTTATGGAGGCAAGCAAGTCGTTACTACTGTGACGCCTGTGGCTATCGGATCTTGCTTCGGCGGTGTTAAACAGCGTTTCTCCCCTCAAGGAGTACAGGTAGCTGTTATCGATGTAACGCAGAGTTACGTCCCCTCACGGGCTCTCAGAATAACTGCATGTGCTGATATAACTTCACGTCCTCCTGGACGGATTCGTGATGCGTGATGCGTGGCGATACCCCTCGGGCCGTTCGAATACTGCATGATTGGCTTGGAAACGCCCGAAGCTTTATACTGTTTTACTACAAAAAAATAAGACTCAAGCCTTTCCTGTGGTCAACTTCTAAAATAATGGTGCCACAAATATAAAAATTATACCTTCCGAAAGCTCGTCTTCTCAATGTCAAATGATCTTATTGCACCTAAGAATCGATCGTGCAATTTGGAGATATTAATTAATTTCTCGTCCTCAATTGTGTGGGAGTTGCATTCCTTTTGGTCTCTCCCCTCCACAGAGGCTTAGGTAATTCACCGATGACGTCGTCTTACGTCGGCAGTTTATATCTGCACAATTATTACATGGTTTCACTATACTGAAAAATCTCTCATTCCAAATGATTCACTGTGCTGTGCTTGTTTACTCATTATTATGCTCGTAAACGTGTTAATTTTAATTATTCCTCTTCTGGTGCATATGCGACGTTGTCAATTTCCAGCCACGTCAGCTTGAATTCCGATTCAGGCTTCTCTTTCTATCACGGTGGAAGATTCCACTCAGTTATTAATACTCGTGACCAGCCCTCTCTGGCATGTCGAGTGGGGTGATCTCATCTAAGGAGCATCTGTCCCTAGTCGCTTGCACAATGTTAAGCTATATTCCTGGCTTAAAATCTCTCTCCGTTCCTTTAAGAAACTATACGTTTCTTTCATTTCTTCCTTAAGGACATTGGTTCGACCGTCATGGACCCGATGGCCCAAGGGTTCAGTATTCCGATAACGTTATTTCAGGCGGGCACTACCATTTCGTTCCTTAGTTAACTGATATTCGAATAACGTTATCAGTCCAAATAACGATATTAGGAGATTTTTTCGAGATATGTATTCCGATAACGTTATTTCAGGAGGGCACTAGCATTTCGTTTCTACGATAACCGATATCTGAAGAACGTTATTAGTCCGAATAACGGTATTAGGGGATATTTTTCGAGAGACTTATTCAAATAACGTTATTTCTGTCGGACAATACTATTTCGTTTCTACGATAACCAATATCATAATAACGTTATATGGCCCAATAACGTTACCATGCGATACAAATGACTTCCGGATATGAAACGTAACGACCACAATGTGACCATGACCCATTTTGTTACATAATCTACCCAAACAACCATTTTCGTTATGTTAAGTTATGAAGCCTTGACAAAATCAAAACTATGTAAATCAAAACACTGTCTATTTTCTAAATCAAAACACTGTCTATTTTCTACAGGAAGTAGATTGCTCGAAAGAGCTTTAGTTCACTTTCTCCACAATAGCGGCCAAGCGAAGTTGTTGTATTTAAATAGCCTTTTCTCGCATTTAAACCAAACGAGCGCCGTCACACATGGTACAGCAAATGGTATACACCTTGTAATGCACTGACATCCTATTCAGCTCAATTGTTTACATAACATCAAGATGGCGGCTGTGCAAAATTTTAAAATTAAGGTTTAATTTCTTGTGTCCTAATCATGCGATCGAAACCAACGTTTGAACAATGCACCTACGCAATAATCATCATCTAATAGTACATAGCCCTATGGCCTACAAAGTATATAAAAATCCAATATGGTGGCCATCGGAAATATTTAGACGATTCTCAATGTCAGCTAATCTGTGACAGCAATCAACCTTAATTGTTTTTTAACCACGAGATGGCGCCAGCGTCAAATTTTAAAATCTCGCTTTTAGCCTATTTCTATTTATGAAAAAAAAAAGGCTTATGGGATCACCTTTCATCCGTGTGTGTACGTCCGTGTGTGTGCCCCCCCCCCCCCACTAATAAAATATAAGTGGCTGGATAGATTTCAATTAAATTCGGTAAGGTCATAGTACTATTCTGGCCGACCCCGACCGTGCCCTACAAATTTTATTACTTTTCAACAATCCAACATGGCGGCTGTGCGAAATATTTCACTGGCATTCAATATCTCCGAATCTCAGAAGACTTCTGTTAAGTTACTTACGAAGCAAAATAACCAGTGATGGTTGGAGGAAAGAGTATATAAAAAGTAGGTTGGCTCAGACAAGGAAAGCATTTCTACAGAAAAGGAATCAGTTGACATCGAGTGTGGCACTCTATGGAAGTGAAAATTGGACTATTGGTGCAGCAGAAAAGAGGAGATTTGAAGCGTTAGAAAAGTGGTGTTACAGGAGAATGATGAAGATCAGATGGGTAGATAGGGTTACAAACGAAGAGGTATTAAGACGAGTGGGAGAGGAGAGATGTTTCTGGCGACTGCTAATGAAGAGAAGAGATAGGTTGGTAGGACACTTACTAAGACACCCAGGAATAGCAAACTTAGTTATGGAAGGAAGGGTCGAGGACAAGAACTGTAGGGGTAGACCGAGATTAGAATATGTTAGTTTGCCTCGAATGTAGGGTGAGGTAGCTATGTAGAGATGAAACGCCTAGCTCAGGACAGGGAGGCATGGAGAGCGGGATAAAACCAGTCAAAAGACTGAAGACTCAAACAACAACATCAGCCGATATGAATGAATTGATAAATATCAAAGACACAAGATAAATGTATAGCGTAACACTAAAACGTCCCTTGGTATTAAACCTTATATGGTGCACCATAAAGAAGGATGGAAAATTGAACACCTAAATCAACATACCGTAACATGATGTATGAAAATATGATAAAATAATCATTTGCAACAAATTTCAAACACATATTAAAACTCTAAAAATGCCTGATTTTCCTACAGACCACTGCCAGTAAAAGAACGTGGCTAGTATTAAGGGACTTTTTTCAAGAAACATTGTGTGTCTGTGTGTGTATATGTGTGCTCCCCCCTTTCAATTCAAACACGAAATTTTGTCCAGAGGTAGCACTAGAAAAGGGCACCTCAGTGTCATGTTTATTTTGCCGCCATCTTTACCAAATCTCAATTGTGGCTACTCAATTGGTCAAAACTTAACATTAATAAACGACTAAACTAATCATCAGGGACCCGGAACAGAACTGAAATGCGTTACGTACCGCTGTGTATGCCATACCGTGGCCCCAAGCTGGCTTGCGGTATCGTTCCGTAACTGTAACTTGGAACTCGGTACGAGCAAGTGGAACGTTACGTATGGAACGGTACAGTCGGAACTCGACTCCCAACTGTACCGAACATCAAGGTACGTGTTAGCGGAACGTTACGTATGGAACGGAACAGTCGGAACTCGCCTCCTAACTGTACCGAACATCAAGGTACGTGTTAGCGGAACTTTAGCTCCTTTGTGACCAATAATAGTATTTCTCTTCTAACTTAAACCTCCCGTTCTTGCTTTTCGTTTACTTGTTAGCCTATTTTCATTTAGTAGTGATAGAAGCCATTTTTCAGTGATGCTTAATTCTAATAATGAAAGCTATTCAGTCGGGTTGACCGACTGGAAAGCTTCCTTTATTATTTACATTTATGAACGATAGGCCTATGACATCACATATAGTCCATGTGTGTGTACGTATGTGTGTGTTTGCATGTGTCCGTCGCCTCGCTCCCCTCCCTAATAAAATCTAAACTGCTGGATCGATTTCAACGAAACTCGGTAAGGTCATTGTACTATTTTGTCCGACCCGACTGTGCTCATCAAATTTTATTACATCTCACCAATCCAACATGGCAACTGTGCGAAATATTTCACCGGCATTTCATATCTCCGAAACTATTACAGATATCACCTTGACGTTTTGTATGGTGGAAAAAAGCACTAATAGAAGTGTAACGATGGGACTCTCAAAAATCTCTTTACAAAACGAACATGGCGGCAAAGCGAAATTGTTGTATTTAAATAGACTTTTCTCACATTTAAACCATCCGAGCGCCGTCACTCATGGTACAGCAAATGGTATACACCTTGTAATGCACTGACATCCTATTCAGCTCAATTGTTTACATAACTTCAAGATGGCGGCTGTGCGAAATTTTAAAATTAAGGTTTAATTTCTTGTGTCCTAATCATGCGATCGAAACCAACGTTTGAACAATGCAACTACGCAATAATTATCATCTAATAGTACATAGCTCTATGGCCTACAATGCATATAAAAATCCAATATGGTGACCTTCTGAAATATTTAGACGATTCTCAATGTCAACTAATCTGTGACAGCAGTCAAACTTAATTGTTTTCTTAACCACGAGATGGAGCCTGTGTCAATTTTAAAATCTCGTTTTTAGCCTATTTCTATTTATGATAAAATAGGCTTATGAGATCACCTTTTGTCCGTGTGTGTCGGTGTGTTTGCCCCCAACTCCCACTAATAAAATCTAAGTGGCTGGATAGATTTCAATTAAATTCGGAAAGGTCATAGTACTATTCTGGCCGACCCCGACCGTGCCCTACAAATTTTATTACTTTTCAACAATCCAACATGGCGGCTGTGCGAAATATTTCACTGGCATTCAATATCTCCGAATCTCAGAAGACTTCTGTTAAGTTACTTAGGAAGCAAAATAACCAGTGATGGTTGGAGGAAAGAGGATATAAAAAGTAGGTTGGCTCAGGCAAGGAAAGCATTTCTACAGAAAAGGAATCAGTTGACATCAAGTGTGGCACTCTATGGAAGTGAAAATTGGACTATTGGTGCAGCAGAAAAGAGGAGATTTGAAGCGTTAGAAATGTGGTGTTACAGGAGAATGATGAAGATCAGATGGGAAGAGAGGGTTACAAACGAAGAGGTATTAAGACGAGTGGGAGAGGAGAGATGTTTCTGGCGACTGCTAATGAAGAGAAGAGATAAGTTGGTAGGACACATACTAAGACACCCAGGAATAGCAAACTTAGTTATGGAAGGAACGGTCGAGGACAAGAACTGTAAGGATAGACCGAGATTAGAATATGTTAAACAGTTTGCCTCGAATGTAGGGTGTGGTAGCTATGTTGAGATGAAACGCTTAGCTCAGGACAGGGTGGCATGGAAAGCTGCATCAAACCAGTCAAAAGACTGAAGACTCAAACAACAACATCAGCCAACATGAATGAATTGATAAATATCAAAGACACAAGATAAATGTATAGCGTAACACTAAAAAGTCCCTTGGTATTAAACCTTGTATGGTGCACCATAAAGATGGATGGAAAATTGAACGCCTAAATCAACATACCGTAACATGATGTATGAAAATATGATAAAATAATCATTTGCAACAAATTTCAAACACATATTAAAACCCTAACAAGAAGTTCCGTGACGAACTAAAGAGCCTACCTTCCCTAAAATTAAGATTCATGCCAATGATTAATCTACAGTATATGAACCTATCTAGAATAATGACGAAATTAAGTTGTTAATATCGAAATGTCTAATTAGTTCGAAATATACCTGGTATAATGTAGCCTAACAGAGCACTACAGTTGGCAGCCCTGGCGACTTAATATTTACGACTTAGTTCCATCTCTTAAGGTACAGAATACACAATTTGGTAGAAGTCCAATTAATTTTACATGCAGTTATACTCTGGATTTATCAGCATTCGTAAAAGCATGTTTGGCAACAATCTCATGCGTGTGCTGGTCAGAAATGATCTGAAATATTATGATATCTTGTTGTGCCAATTTTGAATGAAATCCATTTGTTAGTATAGAAGTTACATATTTTCTTAAATTGGACCTATCTGTAGGCATAGAATCATGTTGGCAGCACTTACTTACATTGATTACTCCAAATTTATCTAGAATACCAGGTGCTATACGTGTGGAAAATATGGAGCTGTAGGCTTGCATATTTTCTGATATATTGATCTTGGGGAAAAAATATAGACAGCATTTATTAACAGTTGGCAGCCCTGATTGCTCTTAAGAATAAGCTTAGTCATATCTGTTAAGGTACACATAGCACATACGAAATTTGGTTGAAATCCAACTGATTGTATAGGAGTTAATTGTATTTAAAAATTGGTGCTATCAGCAGGCTTAGAATCATGTTGGTAGAACAGACTATATATGTTACTAAAAATTAATCTAAAATGTAAGGTACTATACGTGTTCATAGTTTAAAGCTGTCGGCTTGCATACTTCCTGATATACAGGTATTTGGATAAAAAAAATTATAGAGAGAATTATTAACAGTTGGCAGCCCTGTTGGTTCTTAAGAATACGCTCAATAATATCTGTTTATGTCCACATATTACATACAACATTTGGTTGAAATCCAATTGATAGTGCAGAAGTTATATTCATTTAAAAACTTGACTTATCTGAAAGCTTAAAATTATTTTGGCAACACTGTCATGTATGGCCTCATGGAAATTAAACAGAAATATCATTATCTACATCTGTGCCGAATTTGGAATAGCTCCCAAGCATACCTTTCAAGATATCCAACATGGAGCTCAAATTTCTGGTGCGTTTTTCAGCAGTTGGTAGCAGTGACATTATTTTCAAATATGGGCTTGAGATATTCCGGTATACATCTTTACTCATACTAAAAATTGTTTTCGATTGCTGCAGCCGTTTATGAGTTGATAGGGGGGGGGGGGGGCGGAGGACACACACAGCCAGCCAGACAGACAGATAGACAGACAGACAGACACACACACAGACACACACACATTTTCCCGGATCGATCTCAAAAGTCTACTTTTTCCTCATTTTTGCAAAATGTGAAAAGTAGACTAATAATTCCTGATTTTCGCACAGATCACTGCCAGTGGAAGAACGTGGCTAGTATTAAGGGACTTTTTTCAAGAAACATTGTGTGTCTGTGTGTGTATATGTCTGCTCCCCTCTATCAATTGAAACACGAAATTTTGTACACAGGTAGCACTAGAAAAGGGCACCTCTGTGTTATGTTTATTTTGCCGCCATCTTTACCAAATCTCAATTGTGGCTATTCAATTGGTCAAAACTTAACATTAATAAACGACTATACTAATCATCAGGGACCCGGAACAGAACGAAAATGCGTTACGTACCGTTGTGTATCACGTTACGTAACGTATGCCATAACGCGGCCCCAAGCTGGCTTGCGGTATCGTTCCGTAACTGTAACTTGGAACTCGGTACGAGCAAGTGGAAGGATTCAGCCCTGGAACGGTACAGTCGGAACTCGACTCCCAACTGTACCGAGCGTCAAGGTACGTGTTAGCGGAACGTTACGTATGGAACGGTACAGTCGGAACTCGCCTCCTAACTGTACCGAGCATCAAGGTACGTGTTAGCGGAACTTTAGCTCCTTAGTGACCAATAATATTATTTATTTTCTAAATTAAACCTCCCGTTGTTGCTTTTCGTTTACTTGTTGGCCTATTGTCATTTAGTATTGATAGAAGCCATTTTTCAGTGATGCTTAATTCTAATAATGAAAGCTATTCAGTCGTGTTGACCGACTGGAAAGCTTCCTTTATTATTTACATTTATGAAAGATAGGCCTATGACATCACACATAGTCCGTGTGTGTGTTCGTATGTATGTGCTTGCATGTGACCGTCGCCTCGCTCCTCTCCCTAATAAAATCTAAACTGCTGGAGCGATTTCAACGAAACTCGGTAAGGTCATAGTACTATTTTGTCCGGCCCGACTGTGCTCTTCAAATTTTATTACATCACACCAAACTAACATGGCAACTGTGCGAAATATTTCACCGGCAATCCATATCTCCGAAAGTATTACAGACGTTTTGTATGGTGAAAAAAAAAGCACAAATAGAAGTGTTACGATGGGTCTCTCAAAAATCTCTTTGCAAAACGAACATGGTGGCCAAGCGAAGTTGTATTTAAATAGACTTCTCTCGCATTTAAACCATCCGAGCACCGTCACACATGGTACAGAAAACGGTATACACCTTGTAATGCACTGACATCCTATTCAGCTCAATTGTTTACATAACTTCAAGATGGCGGCTGTGCGAAATTTTAAAATTAAGGTTTAATTTCTTGTGTCCTAATCATGCGATCGAAACCAACGTTTGAACAATGCACCTAGGTAATAATCATCAGCTAATAGTACATAGCTCTATGGCCTAAAATGTATATATAAATCAAATATGGTGACCATCCGAAATATTTAGACGATGCTCAATGTCAACTAATCTCTGACAGCAATCAAACTTAATTGTTTTCTTAACCACGAGATGGCGCTAGTGTCAGATTTTAAAATCTCGTTTTTTGCCTATTTCTATTTATGAAAAAAATAGGCTTATGTGATCACCTTTTGTCCGTGTGTGTCCGTGTGTGTGCCCCCACCCCCCACTAATAAAATCTAAGTGGCTGGATAGATTTCTATTAAATTCGGTAAGGTCATACTGTAGTACTATTCAGGTCGACCCCGACTGTGCCCAACAAATTTTATTACGTTTCAATAATCCAACATGGCGGCTGTGCGATATATTTCACTGGCATTCTATATCCCCGAATCTCAGGAGACTTCTGTTACTTAGGAAACAAAATCACCAGTGATGGTTGGAGGAAAGAGGATATAAGAAGTAGGTTGGCTCAGGCAAGGAAGGCATTTCTACAGAAAAGGAATCTGTTGACATCGAGCGTGGCACTCTATGGAAGTGAAAATTGGACTATTGGTGCAGCAGAAAAGAGGAGATTTGAAGCGTTTGAAATGTGGTGTTACAGGAGAATGATGAAGATCAGATGGGAAGAGAGGGTTACAAACGAAGAGGTATTAAGACGAGTGGGAGAGGAGAGATGTTTCTGGCGACTGCTAATGAAGAGAAGAGGTAGGTTGGTAGGACACATACTAAGTCACCCAGTAATAGCAAACTTAGTTATGGAAGGAAGGTCGAGGACAAGAACTGCAGGGGTAGACCGAGATTAGAATATGTTAAACAGTTTGCCTCGAATGTGGGGTGTGGTAGCTGTGTGGAGATGAAACGCTTAGCTCAGGACAGGGAGGCATGGAGAGCGGGATAAAACCAGTCAAAGGACTGAAGACTCAAACAACAACATCAGCCGATATGAATGAATTGATAAATATCAAAGACACAAGATAAATGTATAGCGTAACACTAAAACGTCCCTTGGTATTAAACCTTACATGGTGCACCATAAAGAAGGATTGAAAATTGAACGCCTAAATCAACATACCGCAACATGATGTATGAAAATATGATAAAATAATCATCTGCAACAAATATCAAACACATATTAAAACCCTAACAAGAAGTTCCGTGACGAACTAAAGAGCCTACTTTTCCTAAAATTAAGTTTCATACCAATGATTAAACTAGTGTTTATGAACCTATCTAGAATAATGACGAAATTATGTTGTTAATATCGAAATGTCTAATTAGTTCGAAATATACCTGGTATAATGTAGCCTAATAGAGCAGTACTGTTGGCAGCCCTGGCGACTTAATATATACATCTTCGTTCCATCTCTTAAGGTACAGAATACACAATTTGGTTGAATTCCAATGAACTTTACATGCAGTTCGACTCTGGATTTATCAGCACGCGTAAAAGCATGTTTGGCAACAATGTCATGCGTGTGCTGGTCAGAAATGATCTGAAATATTATGATATCTTGTTGTACCAATTATGGATGAAATCCATTTTTAGTATACAAGTTACATGTTTTTTTTAAATTGAACCTATCTGCAGGCATAGAATCATGTTGGTAGCACTGTCTTATATTGATTACTCCAAATTTATCTAGAATGCCAGGTGCTATACGTGTGCAAATTATGGAGCTGTTGGCTTGCATATTTTCTGATTTACTGATATTAGGGAAAAAATATATAGACAGCATTTATTAACAGTTGGCAGCCCTGATTCCTCTTAAGAATAAGCATAGTCATATCTGTTATGGTACACATAGCACATGCGAAATTTGGTTGATATCCAACTGATAGTATAGGAGTTACATTTATTTAAAATTTGGTGCTATCAGCAGGCTTAGAATCATGTTGGTAGAACTGACTATATAAGTTACTCCAAATTAATCTAAAATTAAAGGTACTAAACGTGTGCATAGTTTAAATCTGTCGGCTTGCATACTTTCTGATATTTTGGTATTTGGATTAAAAATAGAGAGAGCAATTATTAACAGTTGGCAGCCCTTGTGGTTCTTAAGAATACGCTCAGTCATATCTGTTTATGTCCACATATTACATACAAAATTTGGTTGAAATCCAATTGATAGTGCAGAAGTTATATGCATTTAAAAACTTGACCTATCAGAAAGCTTAAAATTATTTCGGCAACATTGTCGCGCATGGCCTCCTGGAAATTAAACAGAAATAGCTTTATCTACTTGTGTGCCAATTTTGGAATAGCTCCCATGCATACCTTGCAAGATATCCAACATGGAGCTCAAATTTCTAGTGCGTTTTTTTCAGCACTTGTTAGCACTGACATCATTTTCAAATATGGGTTTGAGATATTCCGGTATACATCTTTACTCATACTAAAAATGGTTTCGATTGCTGAAGCCGTTTATGAGTTGATTGGGGGGGGGGGGGGAGACACACACAGATCCAGACAGACAGACAGACAGACAGACAGAGAGGTAGCCAGACAGAAACACATTTTCCCGGATCGATCTCATAAGTCTACTTTTTCCTCATTATTGCAAAATGTCAAAAGTAGACTAAAAATGCCTGATTTTCTTACAGATCACTGCCAGTAGAAGAACGTGGCTAGTATTAAGGGACCTTTTTTTTTAAGAAACATTGTGTATCTGTGTGTGTATATGTCGGCTCCCCCCTATCAATTGAAACACGACATTTTGTACAGACGTAACACTAGAAAAGGGCACCTCAGTGTCATATTTATTTTGCCGCCATCTTTACCAAATCTCAATTGTAGCTACTCAATTGGTCAAAACTTAACATTAATAAACGACTAAACTAATCATCAGGGACCCGGAACAGAACTGAAATGCGTTACGTACCGCTGTGTTCCACGTTACGTAACGTACGCCATACCGCGGCCCCGAGCTGGCTTGCGGTATCGTTCCGGAACTGTAACTTGGAACTCAGAACGAGCGTGTGGAACGTTACAGCCCTGGAACATTACAGTCGGAACTCGACTCCCAACTGTACCGAACATCAAGGTACGTGTTAGCGGAACGTTACGTATGGAACGGTACAGTCGGAACTCGACTCCCAACTGTACCGAACATCAAGGTACGTGTTAGCGGAACGTTACGTATGGAACGGTACAGTCGGAACTCGACTCCCAACTGTACCGAGCATCAAGGTACGTGTAAGCGGAACTTTAGCTCCTTTGTGACCAATAATAGTATTTCTCTTCTAAATTAAACCTCCCGTTCCTGCTTTTCGTTTACTTGTTGGCCTATTGTCATTTAGTAGTGATAGAAGCCATTTTTCAGTGATGCTTAATTCTAATAATGAAAGCTATTCAGTCGTGTTGACCGACTGGAAAGCTTCCTTTATTATTTACATTTATGAAAGATAGGCCTATGACATCACATATAGTCCGTGTGTGTGTTCGTATGTGTGTGCTTGCATGTGACCGTCGCCTCGCTCCTCTCCCTAATAAAATCTAAACTGCTGGAGCGATTTCAACGAAACTCGGTAAGGTCATAGTACTATTTTGTCCAACCCCGACTGTGCTCTTCAAATTTTATTACATCACACCAATCCAACTTGGCAATTGCGCGAACTATTTCACCGGCATTCCAAATCTCCGAAACTATTACAGATATCACCCTGACGTTTTGTATGGTGGAAAAAAGCACTAATAGAAGTGTAACGATGTGACTCTCAAAAACCGAACATGGCGGTCAAGCGAAGTTGTTGTATTTAAATAGACTTTTCTCGAATTTAAACCATCCGAGTGCCGTCACACATGGTACATCAAATGGTATGCACCTTGTAATGCACTGACATCCTATTCAGCTCAATTGTTTACATAACTTCAAGATGGCGGCTGTGCGAAATTTTAAAATTAAGGTTTAATTTCTTGTGTCCTAATCATGCGATCGAAACCAACGTTTGAACAATGAACCTACGCAATTATCATCATCATCTAATAGTACATATCTCTATGGCCTACAAAGTATATAAAAATCCAATATGGTGACCATCCGAAATATTTAGACGATTCTTAATGTCAACTAATCTGTGACAGCAATCAAACTTAATTGTTTTTTAACCACGAGATGGCGCCAGTGTCAAATTTTATTGTATAGACAGGAAGGTGCGCGCTGCAGGTCAAATGTCGCAGTAGCTCACATGGCAAGCGCGCGATTGGAGTTGCCTGGCGAATGGCAAGGTTATATACTTAATCGTTTTCACAGACTGATTTTTTTTTCGTTATCTTTTTACCCTCCTGGGTTGGCTTTTCCCACGGACTAAGCGAAGGACGGTGTCCTGCAGCTTGAGGCTCTGAATCAGGGGATACAACTGGGGAGTGTGACTAGCAATTCGCCTAGGCGGTCTCACCTGCGAAGTGAACAGGGGCCTGTTGAGGGGATGGGAAGAGTGAGAGGGATAGGCAAGGAAGAGGGAAGGTGGCGGTCGTGGCCTTTGGTTAGGTACTGTACCATTCCAGCATTTGCCCGAAGACGAAGTGGGAAACCACGGAAAACCACTCGAAGATGGCTGAGGTGGGAATCGAACCCACTCTACTCTTCTCCCCGAGTCTGAGTAGACCCCGTTTCAGCCCTCATACCACTTGTCAAATTTCTTGTTAGAGCCGGGTATCAAACCTCAGACCTCCGGGGTGGCATTTATGCACGCTGACCACTACACCACGGAGGCGACACGATTTGTTTATTTGGCTCTGTAAAAGACCATGTCACTGCGGAGGCCTGGGTTCAAATCTCGGCTCTGCCACGAAATTTTGTTCCTGGTCTGAGGCCTGGAACGGGGTTCACCCAACCTCGTGTGGCACACTGACTTTGTAGAGGCAGGTTCGCTTCCTGCCTCAGCCATCCTAGAAGTGGTTTTCCGTGGTTTCCCACGTCTCCTCCAGGCGATTGCTGGGATGGTTCCTTTCGACAGGACCACGGCATCTTTCTTCCCACTCCCTTCGCTGCCCTTTCCTTCATTAGACCCAAGTTCGTGGTCACTTAGGCGATTGGCTTGTCACCATCCCCAGTTGTATCTGCTGTCAAGGTGTGTTCAGCTACGAGGCACTGTCCTGGAATTCGACGGTAGAGGACTGATCCCTCGCAAAGTCCGAGGGTAAAGCCGAGCTTGGAGGGTAAGCGATCAAATAAAAAGAAAAAGAAAAGAAGACCGTTTGTATCGTTGCATAAGCTAAGGTGCTGGATTGGACAAGGATGAGGAGGTGATTGTCTCTGGCTAGGGCACAGGCAACCAGATAGCTACGTCGTACATGTTCCAAGCTTCGTAGACCACAGTTAGGGCAAAGTGTGCCCCATTGGAACGAAAACAACATGCGATGGCAAGTCAGTATGTAGCTGCGCGAACTCGCTCCTTCGACGTAATTCACAACACGAAGCGTATTCACTGCCTCGAGATGTATTCCAGCGAAGAGCATATGAATATGTTCAGGCGCGGATCTAGAGTTTGGCTTTGGGGGGGGGGGGTCAGCGAATCGAAATAGTTAAGCAAAATGGTATCACTAAAAACGCAATCTCAAAATAACCAAACGTACAAAACCAGACCAATTTTTTGCAAGCTACATGGATAGAAATTTGATGCGTTTAGCGCACCTAAAATATTCGTACAAATTGCAACGGCGTGTTTTGCGACTTTTACATCGAGCTTCGAGAAAAATACCAAAGTACGTTGCAGTTTCGGCAAGTGGAGTTGGTACCGACAAAGGGAGAAAGTCACAGCTTAAATTGCCAACCAAGCTTGCAGTTTGGACGTCGGAAAAATTTTTTGGTGCGAAAAAAGCCCCAAATTCCTATTCGTGCATTGCTGCACATTCATCGTGACATCACTATAAACATCGTTTATGAATATGTTTTTATATAACAGGTATGAAGTAGTAAATAAGTACAGTTGTAACAGAACATAATAATTGCAATAAAGAAATTTTCAGTATTGAATAAAATGAAAAAAAAAAACAGTTTTTCAGTTAAAATTCGTTAAAAGTTAGTAGTTCACTTAGATCTTGAACACAGTAAAAGAAAATGAGTCACTTATTAAAATAGGAACAACTAGCGGAGCCGTGCGAGAACTCTCGCATAATGGATTGTGTGCTCCTTGTGTACAGACTACCCGCTCGGTTTAGTGCTCTGCGGGCTGTAGGCGACAGAGTTCTCGCAGGGGCTATCATTTTGTTTATTTGTTTAAAAGCACTTGATAAACAAATAAATTATTTCCGTTGACTTTTCAAGAAATGCAAGATTTTTCTTTACACCAAATTGCAACAAAAACGGCCAAGTCAAAATTAATATTAGCAAAAAAGATGGGTTCATTATGAATCAGATTTCTCAAAATATCAGAACTTAAATATTAAACCATTACGGATATAACTATGCAATAAAATCTTTTGTGACCTCCATTGCTTTGTCTCTAGAGGTTTTTCATCCATACTGAAAAATATGCCTTCAGTGACTTGGCCGGTTTTGATACTAGACGACTCATATAGTAATGGATGTTCACTCGTCCGCTGCCGTAGACCCACCATCCCGCCCTAATAGGAGCACGACTTAATAGTTGAAATTGCTGCCTTGACTGCCATCTTTGTGAAGGAGTCCATAATGCCAACCCTACGCATTCGGAACTATATCGTATGTGGCAGACCCATGGTTTTGCCTAGACCAATATTTTCGTCCAGACCAATGGTGGATTGATGGGCCACGTTAGCTAATATATAACACCCCTGGTTTTTGTCACGCACAGTGGGGAAGTCGGGCATCAATAATCTTTATCCAGGCCAATGGTTTTGTCTATTATTTCATTATTCATGTTGGCAACGTGTCACGTGGGTATGACGTAGTGTCCGGGGTGAATGGAAAATGGCCGACCTTGTTCAAATGAACACGACCAATAATGCTTTAGGCCTATTTACGTTAAAGGTAATTTCCGGTGCAGCAGTGGCAATTGAAATTGTGAAACTACTCCCAACAACTCCGAGAAAGGTTTGTCAATCATAAATACTACATTTTCAATAATATACCACCGACAGTAGTGGCTACACTGGCTAAAGCGCGGCGTTTGGTCATGGGGCCAAGCTCTCTGCTGACTCGGTAGACGCGTGGGTTCGAGCCCCACCGTCGGCTGTCCTTGAAATGGTTTTCCGTGGTTTCCCATTTTCAACACCAGGCAAATGCTGACACAGTACCTTCTGACAGGCCACGGCCGTTTCCTTCCACATCCTTGCCCACTTTTATCCATTCATCTCATCTCTCATCCCGACGCGCAGGTCGCCCACGGGCGTCGACTAGAAAGACCTGCACTCGGCCTCTCAGGAGGCTACACGAAAAAAAAAAGTTAAAATTCGTTAAGTTTCATTTGTCTGGTTATTGTGTTTTGGTTTTTTGAGTTTGTAAAAAAAAATTTCTCCGTTTGGGGGGGGGGGGGGGTCATGACCCCCGTGACCCCCCCCCCCCCTTGAATCCGCGCCTGAATAAGTTATATTAATGGAGGAGCTCGACAGAATGCATACCAGGCGCATGGCCTGTACTAAGAACTCTATCCGGATAGACAACGACCGACAGGCATGGTATTTCGGAGTGTGGAAAGACGCCTGGGAGATACTGGATCCCTGGGAAAAACACGGCCTGTTTGAGATCATCGCGTGACGTCTGCTCACAATGAAGAGGTTGTGTTTGACGATATCCGGCGTCACCCTCATACTACCACATGGGCCATTGCACTGGAGACGAACATCAGCCGAGTGTCTGTTATGCGGATAATGCACACCCACTGGTCTCACCCGTACCATCTGCACTTACACCTGGAGATACATGGTCATGATTTCGAAGCACGGGTGGCGTTCTGTGGAAACTGATCCGGCTTTTCTAGCGACCATCTTATTTACGGACGAAGCACGATTCCACAACAATGGAACCGTTTATCGTCATAATATGCATTACTGGAGTGTGGATAATCCCCATTGGGTGCGACAGACATCCTTTTAGGTACACCCACGTGTGGGTTGCGGATTAGAATACACACACGGTATGCTCTGCTTGTCGTAGGAGGACACTAATAGGGCCGACAAGACAGACTGACATGACTGACTTTGATTTTGAAGACTCCCTGTTGATGGGAAGAGAAAATTCATCTACGGTATCCCCTGCCTGTAAAAGGTCTTTTCCGACTTCCGGTCCCATTTTTGGTTTGACCCTTAGAAATAAACGTCATGCTGCCTTCCGGAAGGGCCACCAACTTGGCCATCTGGCCAGAAAGCCTGGACGGTATTACCCATCCCGTCAGGTGGGTGCGCCATGTACCCTTGCAGTGGTATCCGCCTCACAACGGAGGTCCCTGCACGGCCGAATAATTTCGCCAAACATATCACTGTGCATGCCGAGGGGGAAGTGCCTATTCAAGGCACTGGGACCCCGGGCAATACCTGCTATGCCAGGTAGGTATTGCCTTGGCTGGGTGGCGCCCACAGTGATGACCCTCGTTCGGAGTAGATTGTATTCGTGGAGGGTGATTTCGGGATGACGCGAAAGCGGCCCAATAAATCATCAGAGGGTGTCCCCCGTAAATAGCCGTCTCTTGAGTGTCGGATCAGGGATAAAACTTTCAATGCACGGTTCCCTGTTGACAAGTCACCTCACTACCTGGTAGCTATCAGGACAGACGGGGATTATTTCAAAGTGGTGAAATCAATGATCTTTTCCGAGGAATTCGAGGGGAAATTTGGAGATCTAAACGGGATTTCCAAGCTCCGGAACGGACAGCTCCTACTGCATACAATTAGCCGACAGCAAACCGAAACGTTGCTGGAATGCACGCATTTCAGCGAAATTCCCGTTAAGGTCTCAAAACACGAAACGATGAATGAGGTCCGTGGAGTTATTTTCCATCGTAAATTCATTTTGAATAGCGATGCGGAATTGTTGTGGAATCTGGGGAAGATAGGCGTCACCAAGTTTGGGCGCATCACCCGAAAGATCGGAGAGAACAGCGTCGATACCGGCGCTTTTATTCTCCATTTTGAGGGTGATGTTTTACCTAAGCAGATGTAGGTCACATCGAACCACTGCGATGTTCGACCGTATACTCTGTGAGCTGCCTGAATAGTATTGACATTTCGCTGGAAATTCCATGTCAGTCATCACCCCTCAGTGTCTTGACCAATCCATGTTCGCATAGCTGATGTCATAATACTCTGCGTTGCAATATTACAGCCCACGTGCTTCAGTGCCTGGTCAGCCGTATCTCTGGCTTGTACAGTTTGGCAATCTCGTTATCAGACCACATGGCGAGACGAGAACTGTCAATCCTATTCTGGCAGCTCACAGAGTATACATCCCTCCACCTATGTGATGTTATCAATGCCAGAAATTCGGGCATGTTTCTGCCAGGTGCACTGCCAAGGCCGTGTGTAGAGAGTGTGACAAGGGGACACATGAGGGTGAGAGGTGTACGCCTCCCCCGATTTGTCCTATACCAGACACAAAACAACTGTGAACATGGGCTCGCCCATTAGCGTGCGTCCAGCGGAGCGCTGTTGCCACAGTGAGACTGGCAGAGATGACACAGCTCTACGCTCGCAGTATACACACGACCTTCCCCCAGAACACAAGGCGCTCCGAATGCAAGCGCATGTACGAGCTGGGGGACCTAATCCTACGAATATCTATCCTCACAACGGATTGCACACAATTTGATATGAGGCAGATATAAGATGCCACACAAACGTTATTCGTGAAAGTGACCACCAGCGACCAGCATTCTTGGCTGTCGCGCAGGAGGTTCAGGTTCGATTCCCGGCTCTGCCAAGCTATTTAATTTTAGTCTGAGGGCTATAACAGGGTTCGATCAATCTCGTGAGGCAAAGCTGGGAAGATGTAGGTAAAATTCCTACCTCAGTCATCCTGAAAGTGGTTTCTCATTTATACTCCGGGCAAATGCCGGGATGGTTCCTAACTTAAGGACACGGCCGCCTCCTTCCCAATCCTCACCAGAATAATAATAATAATACACACACTCTAATACAGACACCACAGTAACCCAGATTTTCAGACAAGTACACGGGGCTAAAGTACCAATATGTCCAAGCCCCTCAAATGAAACAACAATTACAACGTTATTATATCACATGACGTAATCTACACCCCAAGCCATTCTGAGTAACATTGCTTGGTAGCCCTTTAAAAGGTAATAGAAACAGAGAATACAATTTTTGGGATCAGTTTTTGTTTATTGGAGACCACCTTGTGGTGTACTGGCTAGCACATTGCTGTCCATTCTTGGCTGTCACCGCGGAGTCCCGGGTACGATTCCCAACAAACGTAATTCTGGTCTGAGGGCTGGAACACGGTACACTCAGCCTCATGATGCAAACCTAGGAATATGTGGGTTGGATTCCTACCTTAGCCATCGTGGAAGTGATTCTTCTGTGGATTCGCACTTCTACTCCAGGCAAATGCCGGGATGGTACCTAACGTAAGGCCACGGCCTCTTCCTACGCAAATCCTTCCTCAATTACAAATATACACACTAGTAGAGACATCACAGTGTCACAGGTTATCAGATAAATTCCACACACACTCAAATACACGGGGCTACATGACCACGATGTCACAAAGCCCCTACAACAATAATAATCAACAACAACAACAAGTCTTGCTGTCACCCATGATGTCCAGATTCGATTCACGGCTCAATCAAGACATTTAGTTCTGGTCTTAGGGTTAGATCCGGGTACTCTATGCCTCGTGAGGTAAGACTGTGAAGAGGTGAGTTTTATTCGACTCAATTTTAAAAAAGAAAACATATTTGCCGACAACACAACAACACAGGTTATCAGATTTTGTGTTTTCACGTACTTCTGTATTCGAAAGATTCTTTAAAAGGCCGTATACCCTGAAAATATTATTCTTGCCTCGCTGTTCGACTGCCACTCGACTTGCTACGAAACATTGTTATGAGTTCAAAACTTCAGCTCACAGCACTAACTTCTATAAGCTCCACTACTGAATTGATACAGCCATGCTGTCACTGTTATCTTCCCCAGCGAAACTAAATATTTCAACACCTAACCATTCTTCGCTCTAATTATCCCTTCAGTTCAAGAGCAGATGATATCTCCCGAACGGCTGGTCGTATCGTCATGGGGTTTGCACAGTCAGCTTCAAAATGTTTAGCTCTGTAACATAGGTTCATCTAAATAATTGGATAATTAATGATTTTCGTGTGCGGAGAGAAATAGTGATTTCGTACGGCACAGCGAGCCCAGATTGCGTAGTTAACTAGGCAACGCCGCGCTATGCAATTGGCTGGCGCGGGTGAGCGCGTGAATCTGGCTCCTCCCTCATGTTCACAGTTGTTTTGGGCCTGGTATAACTGCCAAGGAAGCCACTCTCCACGATCGAAGCAGTGCCCTGAGTTCTGTAAAGAAGCCACAATCCAAGAAATCAGAACATTGCATCGGCTTTCATATCACGATGCTCGCAAGAGGTACCGTGATATTAATGCCCCCGAATTTCGGGTGACGTTTGTGGCCGCAGCGACGTCCTCATTCACCCCTGCTGTCACAGTTCCCAGTGTAGTACCCTCGACGTCCGGTAATTCAGCAGATTTGAAATCACCCCTCGCTGTACCAGCAAAAATTGTCTGCCCGAAGGAGGTCCCACAGCCTTCTTCGGGCAAGGAAACGAAGGCGACAGTTATACCATCTAAACCGGCGAAATCGGAGAAGTCCTCTTCTTCTCCGAACCGGTCGGCTAACACGTCTTCTCCAGTTAACAGGGGAAAGAAGAGTTTGCCGACCAGGGCTGGTCCTTCTTCCAGTCCACCCGATATGACAAAAGTAGTAGTGGAGATGAGAGAGAAGGTTCGTCGCCATCTCTCTCGCCCTCCTCCTGACGGAGTGGCTACTGACTCTGCTGGCCTTCCCGCTCCCACGACCATCAAGGGAGGGAAGTCGGCTGAAGCCAAACTCGACCGTATGGAGGAACTCCCCTACAAATAGGAAAATACATCAGCGGAGGAGAGAGGAACGGTTCAGCGCCGTTTCTCTTCCTCTCCTAGAGACAGGGCTGCTCAGGTGTCTGCTGGCCATTCCACTCCCACCACCACCAGTGGAGCGGTGTCAGCAGGAGCGGCCATGTTTTGTAAGGAACTGGCGTCTGTGGGGAAGCGACCATCTACTTCCCCAAATAGACGTCAGCGCCGATCAAGAAAGAAATCTCTTCGGGACATGTCGGGGACAGACACCCAGTCTTCGGACCGGGAGAAAGTCCCTCGACACCGCTCTCGCTCTTCCCCAAGAGCGAGACTCGTGAAGTCCGACGAGGACCGTGCGCCATCCAGGGGACTGCCCGCTCCAATTTCTTCGTCTTCGGACCGAGATGTGGAGATTGAGGTGCGCTCTCCTGCCCCATCATATCCAACTAGAGATGGGGAATGGTGGCAAACGGTCAAGCGTAAGTAGAAGACCCACTTCTACTTACAAGGGAACTGTAATAGCTATTCTGGTCATCTCAATGAGTTACGTCAATTAATATCTTCGTTTTCGGCAACCATTGTCTGTCTTCAGGAATCCAGGTTTCGTCCTGGACGTGAGACAATAATGCGTTACTTCAACCTCTTCTCTGAAGACCCGGTGGATGGAGCTGTGGCCGTCGGTGGCGTCTGCATTCTCGTCCACTCTAGCCTCTTTAGTGAAGAGGTGCCGTTGCGTACTCAGCTAGAGGCAGTTGCAGTTCGTACTTCGTCGCCAGTAATGGCAACAGTATGTAACGTGTACATTCCACCTGATTCTCAACTGGATTGAAACCAGCTCCCCCCCCCCCCCTCCTTTTCTCCTTCTGGGATATGTTAATGCCCACAACACCATCTAGGGCTCCGCTACCACTAGTGATGGAGGGAGAGATTTTGAGATACTGATCAGGCGCTGGTCTATTGCACACGGCACTTATTCAAATGTCGATATCACCTTGTGCTGTCGTGCGCTGGTTCCCCTGCTACAGTGGGGTGTACACGACGACCTTTGTATTAGTGACCATTTCCCGATTATCGTTACTCTTCCGAACCAGAGAGCCATCGAATTACCAAGTCGATGGCTTCTCCGTCGGGCTGATTGGACAACTTTCACAGCACGTGCTGATTTTGCCGAAGATACCTTTGAGAGTGTCTATGATCATACCATTCACATAACGCATGGTATTTCGGCTGCTGCTGAGGAAACAATACCTTCCTCATCCGGAAACTCCCACCGGAAACTTGCCCCTTGGTGGACAGCCGAGATTGCAGCAGCCTTTAAAGATCGTCGACGTGCTTTCAAATGCTATCGGAGGCAAAACACTATGGCCAGCCTTATCACCTTCAAAAGGATGCGTGCTAGAGCCCGATATCTGATTCGGGAGAGTAATAAAACGACGTGGGAAAAGTATGTGTTGTTTATGACGACACATACTCCTTCATCTCAAGTGTGGACTAAGCTTCGTCGGATCTCCGGACTCCCGATATCATTGATGGCACACGGAGTCTCCATCATCGGAGACATCATCACGGACCAACTCGCCATTGCCAACCGTATTGGATCGCACTTCAATGATGTATCCTGTTCTGGGAGTTACGATCCTACGTTTCTGACTCTGAAGCGGGAGGCGGAGGCTCACCCCTTGTCCTTTGCCACTGCTGCTTTGGAGTCCTACAATGTACCATTCTCTGAAAGGGAACTGCGCAGTGCGCTTTCACTGTGTAGGGATACGTCTCCCGGACCGGACATACAGAATCAAATGTTAAAACATCTGTGCGAATCCAGTATAAAGCAATTGTTGGTCCTCTTCAATCGTATATGGATTGATGGGCAGTTTCCATCTCAATGGCGAGAGTGGATCATGATACCGGTTCCCAAGGCTGGAGAGGATCCCAAACTTGTCAGCAGCTACAGGCCTCTCAAATGCCCTATGTAAGCTGCGAGAGAAGATGGTGTACCATCGACTGGTGTGGTTCCTGGAAGAGAGAGGCTTACTGTCAGGGTACCAGTCTAGATTTCGCTCCCATATGTCCACCACCGTCCATCTGGTGCGACTTGTGAGCGCCATACAGGAGGCATTTCTCCGAATTACCTACGACACCATATGGCGCTACGAGATCCTTTCCACCCTTCATGAGTGGGGACGAATTTCATTTAGTCCGACTCTTCCGTGTAAGGGTCGGTAGAACATATCGCAATATTATACCCAAGAAAACGAAGTTCCTCGGGGTTCTGTCCTGTCACCTTGTTCGAGGTTGTCATATCTTTTGGCCAAAGATGCTACACTAAGATTGTTATTTTTTTTCTCTATTATCTTTTTTCCACTGTTGTAAAATTAACTGTCATGGCATCCAGAAGTGTCAATAAATGGTTGTTTTGAATTGATATATTTTCCTTAAATATAAAAGAAGAAAGAATCTGCGATACGCCGGTGAGCGTAAAAGTAAAATAAGTGGCGACCAGTGATAGGATAAATATATCAATATATTTTAATTATGGAGACAACCCAACGTGAACTGGATCGAGCGATAAAGCTACGTAAGGTAACACGGGCGGCGTTTTCGAGGCAGTTGAATAACCTCAAAGGTGAAATTGATGACGTCCAGATGACAGCTCATGAAAAGCGAAGGAAAGTTCAGGTTTCCCTTTCTTTACTTCGGAAGAAAAATGATGAGCTCCTGCAGCTGGATGGTAAGGTCGTAAGTCTAAAACTTGACGTCGGCCAAGAGGACTTGGACGACGAATGTAGACTTGCCGATGACTATCAACGTCAATTTCTTGATATAGAGGTGAGTGTTGAATTTATTCTACCTTCAGGAGGTATCGCTCAAGACAACAGTGATTGTAGCAGTGTAGATCTTGTGAGTAAGAGAAAATTCAAACTACCTAAATTAGAACTAAGGAAATTTGATGGCGATGTAAAACAGTGGATACAGTTCAGGGGCCAGCTTGAAAAGATAGACAAGGATCCGGATATTGCACCGGAAGATAAGTTTCAATACTTAATGCAAGCTACAGTGAAAGGGTCTCGTGCTCGATAAATTACTGAAAGTTTTCCACCTATTGGGGAAAATTATACGAAGGCAGTAGAATGTTTAAAGAGCAGGTTCGGTAGAGATGATCTGTTGGTTGAAGTTTACGAAAGAGAGTTGTTATCTTTAGTTCTTAAGAAATCTTCCACTCCCGGTGATGGCAATTCAATGTGTAGCCTTTATGACAACTTGGAATCGCACATACGGTCACTTGAAACCTTAGGTGTTACAACAGATAAGTGTGCATCTATGTTGTATCCTTTAGTAGAGTCATGTTTGCCTGAGGAGTTTCTTAGGGCCTGGCAAAGAAGTTCCAATTTTGCACACACACGTGATTCGAAAGATAGGTTAGACAATCTCATGCTATTCATGAAAAGGGAAGTGGAAGCCGAGGAACGGATCAGTTTAGCAATTTCCGGTTTTGGAATCAAAGATAATAACAGGAGTAGAGACCAACCCAAATTATCAGAGCACATTGCTACTGCAGCTGACTTGTTAAACACTAACCCAGTTGAGGAGAGGAGAGGGTACTGTATTTTTTGTGGAGGTCAACATGATGCCCTTAATTGCTTTAAAGCACACTAATTAGGTCTATCTGAGAAACAGAAGGTCCTAAAGGACAAGGGTGGGTGTTTTAAGTGTTTTAAGAAGGGACACTGTGTCAATAAATGTAAAGCCGTAGTACGGTGCATTATTTTTAGTAAGAGCCACCAAGTTTTGATGTGCCCTGATTTACCTCAGAATAAACAAAATATATCCCATAATAATGTCGAACACAGGCAATCCGAGGGGAAGAATGAACAAAAGACAAATTCGCTGAGTAATATTTCTAAATATCCTAAAGTTATTTTGCAAACTTTAGTTATAAAGATGAAAGGTATTGGCTCTTCCTTCTCTGTTAGAGCCTTAATTGACTCAAGATCCCAAAGATCCTATGTTAGTTAGTTAGTTAGTTAGTTATTGTTGTTTTAAGGGGCGGAACTACGAGGTCATCTGCCCCTATCCTATGTTAAGAAAGACATTGTTAAAAGATTAGGTTACACTCCAGTCAGAACTGAAACAATTAAACATGACCTTTTTGGGGGAGGGAAAACGAGTGTTAATGAACATTCATGTTACAAAGTAGAAATTGAAAGCCCGGATGGCAAATATCAATGTAGTTTTGAAGTATTGGATCAGGTTTTAATATGTAATAGCATCCCTTCGGTCAAGAAAGGACCTTGGTTGAATGAACTTGAGGAAGGGAATATCAGCCTGACAGATATTGGGGATGAGTCTAGGCCTGTGGACTTGCTGATTGGAGCGGATGTAGCGGACACACTTCTGACAGGAAATATTAAAGTTCTATCTTCTGGTTTGGTTGCTGTGGAAACAAATTTAGGCTGGACTTTGATGGGGAAAGTTCCACAACAATCTTCTGTTAACTTGGCAGAAGAAGTTACAGCTCTGTTTGTTAATGAGATCAACGATCGCTGGAGCCTAGATACCATTGGAATCTCAGACTCAGCTGTTAAAATGTCCAAAAATGAAAGACAGCTTCAAATTAGAGATGATTTTCTAAGAGGTATTACTGTAAATGATGAGAGACGTTACGAAGTTTCATTGCTATGGAAAGAAGATAGCTTGGCTCTTCCTAGTAACAGGGAGCTAGCACTCAAAAGGTTAGAATCTACCACTAGAAAGCTTCAGTCTCAAAATCTTCTCATTTCATACGATGCAGTTCTAGCTGAGTGGGAAGAACTGGGAATTATTGAAGAAGTACCAGTCAAAGAAGTAGGGAATTATGGACACTACCTACCACATCGAACTGTTATTAAGGAGAATAGCACCACCAGAGTTCGTCCTGTATTTGACGTGTCAGCAAGAGGAAGAAATGCTCCTTCTCTCAATAATTGTTTAGAGTGTGGACCCAATCTGATTGAACTGATTCCTTCTTTGTTACTAAAATTTCGGGAAGGGAGATTTGGGGTGACAGCTGATGTAGAAATGGCTTTTCTACAAATAAGTGTTCGTCAAGAAGACAGAGATTTTCTTAGGTTCTTCTGGTGTGATCCAAATGACTGGAAGAATATAAAGATATTTCGGCATCGGAGGGTGGTATTTGGATTAAAATGTAGCACTTTCCTTTTAGGAGCAGTTCTTGATTACCATTTGTACAAGGCAATGGAAGATTGTCAATATAGTAAAGGACAGATATCAAGACTTAAACAGAGCCTTTATGTGGACAATGTTGTAACCAGTGTTGATACTGAATCAGAACTGAAAGAATTCCTTAATGAAGCACGTGATATAATGCAGGAAGGAAAGTTCGACCTCAGAGGTTGGCAGGCCAACAATGATGCTTTCATTCTTGTTGGACGGACATCGGTGCTAGGTTTACGATGGGATTTGGAATCTGACAATTTATTGTTAAACTTGGAATGGTTACAGAACCATGAATTGGGAGTGATCACGAAAAGATCCATTCTGTCAGTTGCACAAAAGATATTTGATCCGATTGGCATAGTTAGTCCAGTACTTCTAGTTCCTAAATTGTTATTACAAAAGATATGGCTAAGTGGTATATCTTGAGATGAAGAGGTTACTACTGATATTAAGGACCAATTTGTAACCTGGTATTTAAGCCCTTTTCTCCTGAAAGAGATGAGAATTCCACGCTGGTTTCATTATTCCAAGAACCACAGGGATGTCAGTCTACATATTTTGTGTGATGCTAGTGCACAGGCCTACGCTGCAGTAGTCTTCATACGACTACAAATTGACGGTGAGAGTAAGGTACACCTTCTTGCAGCCAGAGCAAGATTAGCCCCATTAAACACAGTCATCATTCCCCGACTGGAACTAATTGCTGCAACAGTGGGAGCTAGATTAGGTAATTCAGTGCTAGAAGGACTAAACTACCAAGATGTCAAGTTGAATTTCTAGACTGATTCGACAACGGTTTTAGCATGGATTCTATAGGAAGAAACATGGACTGTGTTTGTCCACAACCGTGTTAAAGAAATCCATCGGTTGACTTTACCAGAAATGTGGAGATACTGTATGTTCCTGGCCATTTGAATCCTGCAGATCTTCCTACAAGAGTTGTCTGGCAGAAAAATTGTTAGCACTTCAATGGTGGGAGGGGCCCGAGTTTTTACGAAAGGACCGGCCAGAGTGGCCTGGTGAATTTCCACCTGCAGAGGCAGAGCTGATTTTGCAAGAAAAGAGAAAATCAACTCAAATAATGAGTTACTTTGTAGATACTTCATGTAGCACCCCAAAACATGTAAATAATGATCAGTGCAGGTACCACGATTTTAATTGGTATTACTTATATTTTTCAAGCTATGGAAAAATAATTCGGTTGGTTGCTTGGATAAAGAGGTTTATCCAAAATACGCGAAGAGCAAACCTTACAAGAGCTCGTGGAGAATTATCATGTGAGGAGATAATGTCAGCAGGAAAAAATAGTCGCAAGATTGGTACAGGAAGAGCCTTTCTCTTCAAAATATGACAAAAGTCTCATTAGCCTAAATGTGTTTAGGGATGAGAAGGGATGTCAAGAGTAACCTCTAAAAGTGGTAGAGCTGTAAATACACCAAAGAGATTAGATTTATGATTACTGTATTTTGAGGTAATTATAGTTATTTATGTATGGTTGAGTTGTTCTTCCACCAACTCAGGGTGGGAGTGTGTCATATCTTTTGGCCAAACATGCTACATTAAGATTGTCATTTTTTTCTTTATTATCTTTTTTCCACTGTTGTAAAATTAACTGTCATGGCATCCAGAAGTGTCAATAAATGGTTGTTTTGAATTGATATATTTTCCTTAAATATAAAAGAAGAAAGAACCTGCGATACGCCGATGAGCGTAAAAGTAAAAGAGGTTGCCTTAAACGGCATTGTTACCGCCACCGGGCCCACGATAGTTCCATCGCTGTATGTAGACGATTTAGCTCTGCTTTACAGCTCTGGAAGTATGTCAATCGTGGAACGGCAATTGCAGATAGCTATTAACCGGGTCGACAGGTGGGCTCACGACCGGTTCTCATCAGCGAAATCCTCCGTCGTCCATTTTTGTCGGCTCCGAAGGCTACACTTACACCCTGAACTACATCTCAGGTATGCTGCGTTGCCGTTGGTTGACACTTGTCGCTTCTTGGGGCTCCATTTTGACAGCAAATTAACGTGGCAGCCCCATATACGGCAACTAAGAACGACGTGTCTCAGGAAACAGAACATGCTCAAGTTTCTTAGTAGCACTACGTGGGGGGCTGACGGAGCGGTGCTGCTACGGTTCTACCAAGCCCTCGGCGTGTCCCGGCTAGACTATGGTTCTGCGGCTTACGGTTCAGAAAGACCGGCAACCTTGAAAATGCTGGACAGTATCCACCATAGTGGCGTTAGGCTGGCTACTGGTGCCTTCCGGACCAGCCCGATACCCAGCCAACTCGTCGAATCGGGTGTTCCACCTCTAAATTATCGACGCCATCTTATGCTTTTGGCATATACTACTAATGTGCGTCAGTACCCAATACGACCAGAGGTACGCCAGCCAGCCTCGAACCACTCGGCCTGTTGGTATTAGACTCGATAGCTCGTGTACTGAAATAGGAGTGGCTGTGGGCCCTAGCCTACTTTTCACATTTTGCAAAAATGAGGAAAAAGTAGACTTATGAGATCGATCCGGGAAAATGTGTGTCTGTCTGTCTGTCTGGCTGTGTGTGTGTCCCCCCCTATCAACTCCTAAACGGCTGCAGCAATCAAAACCAAATTTAGTATGAGTAAAGATGTGCACCGGAATATCTCACGTCCATATTTGAAAATGATGTCAGTGGTACCAACTGCTGAAAAACGCACTAGAAATTTGAGCTCCATGTTGGATATCTTGCAAGGTATGCATGGGAGCTATTCCAAAATTGGCACACATGTAGATACTACTATTTCAGTTTAATTTCCAGGAGGCCATACATGACAATGTTGCCAACATAATTTTAAGCCTTCTGATAGGTCCAATGTTTAAATGCATATAACTTCTACACTATCAATGGGATTTCAACCAAATTTTGTATGTAAAATGTGTACATAAACAGATATGACTGAGCGTATTCTTAAGAGCCACGAAGGCTGCCAACTGTTAATAATTGCTCTCTCTATTTTTTTTATCCAAATACCAATATATCAGAAAGTATGCAAGCCGACAGCTTTAAACTATGCACACGTATATTCTGACATTTTAGATTAATTTGGATTAACTTATATACATCAGTTCTACCAACATGATTATAAGCCTGCTGATAGTACCAATTTTTAAATACATGTAACTTCTATACTATCAGTTGGATTTCAACCAAATTTCGTATGTGCTATGTGTAACATAACAGATATGACTATAAGTATTGTTCAGAGCAATCACGGCTGCCAACTGTTAATAAATTCTGTCTATATTTTTTACCCTAATATCAATATATCAGAAAGTATGTAAGCCAAGAGCTCTATACTTTGCACACGTATAGCACCTGCCTTTCTAGATTAATTTGGAGTAATTAATATGTCAGTGCTGCCAACATGATTCTATGCCTGCTGATAAGTCCAATTTTAATATACATGTAGCTTCTATACTAACAAATGGATTTCATCCAAAATTGGCACAACAAGATATCATAAAATTTCAGATTATTTCTGACCATCACACGCATGGTATTGTTGGCAACATGCTTTTACGCGTGCTGATAGATCCAGTGTCTAACTGCATGTAACGTCCATTGGACTTCAACCAAATGTTGTATTCTGTACCTTAAGAGATGGAAATAAGAATATATTCAGTCACCAGGGCTGCAAACTGTAGTGCGTTATTAGGCTACATTACACCAGGTATGTTTTGAACTAATTAGATATTTCGATATTACCAACTTAATTTCGTCATTATTCTAGATAGGTTCATATACTGTAGAATAATCATTGGCATGAAAAGTAGGCTGTATAGTTCTTCACGGAACTTCTTGTTATACTTACGAAACCACCCAACCATCTTCTTCTTTCCTGGCGTTTATCCCTGTACAGAGTCAGCTGCTCTACCACCCAACCATCAGAATATAATAAATAGGGGCCGGATTTTGGTGGTTTTTAAAATTGTCATTTTAGGTTTTCAAAAACATAAAATTGTTCTTTTTAGTTTTTTATTAGGTAGAATGGGTTTTTACAATAGGTTCATATGTTTAAAGGGTAGCGAAAGTTGACATACATTACATAAGGCTTAAAATTAATACCTCATTGTTAGTAGACAATCTGATTGCAACGAGAGAGTAAATATTTTACATAATGATGCGTAATCAACTCGCCTCCGTGGCTTAGGCGGCAGCACGCCGGCCTCTCACCGCTGGGTCCGTGGTTCAAATCCCGGTCACTCCATGTGAGATCTGTGCTGGGAAAACGGAGGCAGACAGGTTTTTCTCCGGGTACTCCGGTTTTCCCTGTCAAAATTTCATTCCAGCATCACTCTACACTATCATTTCATTTCATCTGTCATTCATTTAATCATTGCCCCAGAGGAGTGCGTCAGGCCTCGGCAGCCGGTACAGTCCATATCCTCGCCGCTAGATGGGGGCTTCATTCATTCCATTCCTGACCCAATCGAAGACTGGAAGCAGGCTGTGGATTTTCATTTTCATGCGTAATCAAATTATCACCGATAACTTTATACTTTTAGGGATTGCAATAAAGCCAAGGATGTCAGAGATGATTTTCACACTCTATCTCGTTCAAATAATGTTGATTCTTTACAATATTGGATTCTTGGGAATAATAAGAGATTTATTCGCTCTTTCCTCTCGGTAAATAACCAAACAATAATTTATAAGCTGGAAAGTGCTGAAAATATTTCATTTTTCCATTAGGTAGGATTGCTTTCAATCAACTGGAGCTAGGAATAAACACTATCTTCACATTTAATTTCAAGGATTATGGACACAATTTGAAATATACTACAATAAATGGTACAAAACTGCAATTAGTTATTTTTAGGTACTCGCGTATTATTTAGTTTATTAGGTAGTACGGAATTTCAGTGTGATTCGTAAAAGTATTTAGAAGTATGGGAAAAATAGATAAGAACCTAAGAATCCGGTTCCTAATAATAGGCTAACTGCGCCCCGATAGTATAAGGTAGTTTCTCTGTTGCTGGATAGCGAATTTTTGTACAAACTCAATTGTCTAGAATAATGAAAAATATAATAATAATAGTATACTAATAATAATCATTATTGACTAATAATTATGAAAATAATAATAACTGTCTAATGATGATAATAATAATAACAATAGTCTAATAATAAGTATTTCGCTGTCCTCTTGGAGTGACGATGTGGGTAGTCATAATATAGCCTTATTCTGAAAGCAGAGACATGAAATGATTGTCAATGATATGTAAGCCAACCAAAATTTGATTAAACTAGAGAATCGTCTGTACTCCCCTCTCCAACTCCAGGCAGCTTGAAATGTATACATTTTATATGTGGACTCAAAACTCATGTCTCGGTGATAATCAACGTTGAAGTACAAACAAACACTACGGTGTTCCCGCAACTTAGATCTACTTAGTTATATACGGAAAATGTGCCACGGAACCGCTTGATAGCACTGTGCTTTGCCCATTGCCCTACCTCACAAATCGTGTACGGTATCCCAAAGAAATTTTGATCAACCGATCACAACGAGGGGACGGAATCGCGCAGCTTCTTTTGGGGTACAGGATCTCTACATTAGCTGAAACAGAAGGCTGGCGTGCTGTGAGGTGAGCGGGAAAATGGGATTGAGTGAGTAAATGCATGCACGTCGTCCCAATAAAAATAACAGCTACATCGCACGCCTTCTGCTTGACCTTGAGACGTCATAATGCAGCCTTGTAACAATACAATCCCGTTAAATTTGTAACGTTCCGTTCCGTCTGTTTGTTCCGTTATTATAAGTAGAATGTTCCGAACTGTAACGTATCGGATATTCCTCTGTTCATTTCGGTACGGGACAACGTAACGTTCCACCCGTCTCCAATACGCTGTACCGGTACAGGCTCGGCTAACATTCCACTGTTCCAGATACCGGGTACGGTTTCAGAATCAGTTCCGTTCCAGGACGGTAACGTTACGCTTGGAACAGACAGCGGTAACGTTACAACTTGGAAATAACCTTGGAGATAACGGAATTTCTCCGTTCCACATAGACAAGAGTTCCGTTCCGCGTTACGTTCTGTTCCGGGTCCCTGAGCACACGAATAGATTCAACAAATGAGCGACGACGTGCGAACCGTTTCAAGAAGGTCCCGTATGCGTTCAAATACCATTCGTCCGATAGCGATGAAACCTGGGTGAGATGTTGTGTACACTCCAGGGAAGGCTTCTGGCTTAGTAAATCAATTTCACAATAGGTAGCGCACGACTAGATCCATCAAATGAATGACGACGCGAGAAGCGTTTCAACTAAATCCCGAATAAGTTTATATTGCATTCTTCGATTGAGATGAAACTTTGATGAGTTGTTGTGTACACTTAAGTGATGGCTTCTAACTTAGTAATCCATTTCACAGGAGGTTGCGTACGAGTAGATTCAACAAATGAGCGACGACGTGTGAAGCGTTTCAACAAAGTCCCGTATGCGTTCAAATACCATTCGTCCGATAGCGAGATTGTAATGAAACTTGGGTGAGATGTTGTGTACACTTTCATGAGGGTTTCTAACTTAGTAAATCCATTTCACAGGAGGTTGAGCATGAGTAGATTCAACAAATGAGCGACGACGCGCGAAGCGTTTCAATAAGGTCCCGTATGCATTCAAATACCATTCGCATGATTACGATGAAACTTGGGTGAGATGTTGTGTACACCCTACGGAAGGTTTCTGGCTTAATAAATCAATTTTACAATAGGTAGCGCACGAGTAGATTCAACAAATGAGAGACGGCACGCGAATCATTTCAACAAAGTACCGTATGCATCCATATACCATTTATGCGATTGCGATGAAACTTTGGTGAATTGTTGTGTACACTTCAGTAAAGGTTTCTGGCATAGTAAATTCATTTTACAATAGGTAGCGCACGAGTAGATTCAACAAATGTGCGATGGCGCGTGAATCGTTTCAACAAAGTCCTGTATGCGTTCATATACCATTTATCCGATTGCGATGAAACTTTGGTGAATAGTTGTGTACACTCCAGGAAAGATTTCTTTCTTAGTAAATCCAGATTTCAATAAGTAGCGCACGAGTAGATTCAACAAATGAGCGATGGCGTGCGAATCGTTTCCACAATGTCCCGTATGTGGTCATATATCATTCATCCGATTGCGATGAAACCTTGGTGAATCATTGAGTACACTCCAGAGAAGGTTTCAGGCTTAGTTAATCTATTTTACAATAGGTAGCGCATGAGTAGAATCAACAAATGAGTGACGGCACGCGAATCGTTTAAAGAAAATCCCGTATGCGTTCATATATCATTCATCCGAATCCGATGAAACGTTGATGAGTTGTTGTGTACATGCCAGGGAAGGTCTTCAACTTGGTAAATCCATTTTACAATATGTAGCGCACGAGTAGATGTAGCAAATGAATGACGACGTGCGAAGCGTTCCAGCAAAATCCCGTATGCGTTCATATACTATTCATCGATTGCGATGAAACTTTGATGAGTTGTTGTGTACACTTACGTGAAGCTTTCTAACTTAGTAAATACATTTCACAGTTGGTAGAGCACGAGTAGATTCAACAAATGAGTGACAGGGCACGAATCATTTAAACAAAATCCCGTATGCGTTATATGCCATTTATCCGAATGCGATGAAACTTCGGAGAGTTGTTGTGCACGCTCCCACGAATGTTTCTAGATTAGTTAATTAATTTCATGATAGTTTAGAGACAGTTAACAGAAATTGAAAAAATATATAGTGTATCCAAAAGCACTTCAAGAAACAAAGTTACAACACTTTCTTTCATTGGCAGGACAACGTCTGCCGGGTCAGCTTGTATATATATCACTTTCTTGTGGACACGATAACTACCGCAATTTTGCACCAATCATTTTGAAATTTTTACATAATATGTATCCCTATAAAATCTCGGTTGAGTTCGTAAAGGGGTACAATCGGTCGACGGGGGTGAAAATGGGGGGCTTTTCTTGAAAAAGTGAAATATCGCTATAACTCTCTTAATATTTGAAATATCGAATCCATTCAAAGTTCATACTATGTGTTGGATAAGTCCCAAAAATGTATGTTTGAAAAGTTTTTGATAGCACCAACCATTGACCAAAGGGGTGAGAAAAGGTGGGTTTTTCGGGAAACATTAATCATATCTCTCTTAATAGGCACAATATCAAAACCGTACAAAATGGACAATATTCCCCTAATAATTACCTAAAACTTTTGTCTGAAAGAATTTTCGATATGACCCACCATTACGCCAAGGGATGAGAAAAATAATTTGGGAATTATAAGAAAATGCCAAAAGCCATCAGAGGTTGCCATGACAACACTACTAAATTGATGAGGGATGAGCCATCAGACGTTGCCATGACAACGCACTCGCACGAGATCACATTCAGTTTTCCATCTGACTAAGTGTGAAGCGGCTTCGGTGACTTAACTGGTAGCATGCTGGACTTCTATGCCCAAGGTCGCGGGTTCAAAGCCGGCCGAAGTCGTCAGATTTTCTAAGAGCGCTAAAAATCCCTCAGTATGCTTTCCTTTGGAGGGAAAGTTCCAACGTTCGTTGCGAGTTGCTGGTTGCCGTGGCATCTAGTAGCCAAGTTCACAGCTAGGTGTCGTTGACGGTAGTATTTGATAGTAACATTAGGAACTACTGCTTGAAATTGACCGTCTGCAGTCCTTACCTGAATTACAGACTAATACAGCCATCACAATTCACACCGTTTATCAGACAGATTCTACACTCACCCAAAGTACACGGGGTTACATGACCGCGTTGTCGCAGCCCTGAAACTGTGGAACCAACCAAAATCTCTGCGGGAGATAAAGTTTTGCGTGAAGAAGTCTCAGACAGTTAGATAGTTACACATCAGTGTCGAAACCTTGCATCAGGACAGTGTGACCACGAGTTTAAAAATGGACCCCAAATGACAAGAAGGTTACCGTCCCCATAAGACAATATAATGTTTATAATATGCATAAAATGATGAAAAACAAAGTTAATTAAGCTCCAATTATAAAAAAAATCGCGCAATAAATGAGTTCTGATCTTTCTACGAAAACCTGCATATTCTGCCTATTTTCGCCTATCCCCAAGTTTGCCCGGTGAAATCTACCTCCGCCTTCCGGCGTGCCGAGAGGACTTTTTTTGAATTACGTCTGGGACTTTCCGTCCATACGCCATTTAAGCTTGCACTGGGTAAACCGTTAAATATACCGGGCGAAGCCGGGACGGGTTGCTAGTTCAATTACAATGGATAAAATTTCCTCGAATTAAAGACGTTGTAAATAAGCAACGCATGAAATACTGTGTAAGCATTTTAAGCCAATCTGTATATTTGAAAAGTTTCCCCATTCTCTGCTAGTGTATTGAGTACCAATTTACTGTACATAGTGAATTGAATTAGCGGGCACTTTCAGTTCCCAAGTCCAATCACAAAAGAAGACTTGAAACGAAATGTTTGAAAGTTCACGTCGTCCTTAGTAAGCAGTAGCATTAGATAAGAATCTCGAGGTGGGGATATGCTAATATGTTGTGCTTTCTGCGCATCCTGCTGTGGAATGTCTTAATTTGAGTTATCTGGCGTGTGACCCGTGACCTTTTCTACTAGTCATTTGGTTGAGCTCGGTACGGCATGGTCTGGTGGTCGTTACTGCCCCTAGCGGCAGGCCTCGGCACTATCAAACGGATCTAACCTACAATGCAGCGTGGCGCCAATGAACGAATACAATATTCATCGTCTACGCAGGCCTACAAATGTTGAGGTGTATCGCAAATTGGAGTGTGCATATTTTATACCGTTTGTGCCTTCAATGACCCATACATAATGTAGTGGACATAATAGCTGCGCTTTCAGCTGCCTGACCGCTGTGAATAAAACAAAACCGCTAACCCAATGCTTCCTACTGCAGAGTAACGAAATAACGTCTCAATAACTACTCGTTGGCCTGAACCATCTGTGGGAATCCTCCCCCGACATGGGTTATTGCCCTGTGGTGGAATAGTTAATCTTTTCGTTTGAGGGGTTTGAACATTGTGGTCATATAACCCCGTGTATTTGGGTGTGTTTATTTATATGGTGTATCTAGGTTTGCCATATTTCAAGAATGGAAAAACGGAGCACACGTCCCAAAACGTTTTTTTTTAACAAGGTTGTTGAAAATCCACAGCCTGCTTCCAGTCTCCGACCGGCTCAGGAATGGAATGAATGAAGCCCCCATCTAGCGGCGAGGATATGAACTGTGCCGGCTGCCGAGGCCTGACGCACTCCTCTGGGACAATGATTAAATGAATGACAGATTAAATGAAATGATAGTGGAGAGTGTTGCTGGAATTAAATTTTGACAGGGAAAACCGGAGTACCCGGGGAAAAACCTGCCTGCCTCGTTCTCCTGTAACACCACATTTCAAACGCTTCAATTCTCCTCTTTTCTGCTGCACCAATAGTCCAAGTTTCACTTCCATAGAGCGCCACGCTCCAGACAAAGGCCTTCAAAAATGACTTCCTAACACTTAAATCTATATTCGATGTCAACAGATTCCTTTTGTGTAGAAATGCTTTCCTTGCCTGAGCTAACCTACTTTTTATATCATCTTTGCTTCGTCCATCACTGGTTATTTTGCTTTGCAAGTAACAGAAGTCTCCTACTTTTTTAGTTTTTCACATGCCAATTTTATGTCCATAGAGAATTCTGATTTATTGTTGCTTATATTTATGGCAATATTAGTGTGTGTACTCGTAAGTCAGGTGAGGATTGGGAAATAAACGGCCGTGGCCTTCAGTTAGGTTCCATCCCGTTATTTATCTTGAGTAGAAGTGGGAAACCATGGATAACTACAGTACTGTACTTCCAAGATGACTGAGGTAGAAATCGAACTCACCTCTCCTCAGTATTGCCTCACGACGCTGAGTGCACCCCATTCCAGTCCTCAGACCAGAATTGAATTTCTTGGCAGAGCTGGGAATCGAACCCGGACTTCCTGGACGACAGTCAAGCATGCTCGTCGCTACCCAACGAGGTGGTACTGCCCCCGTAAATTGAATTATACTGAGACCACGGTGGCTGTATTGGCATATGTGAATAAAGTTATGGCCGTCATAGTTGTGACGTGTATATTCATGACGTAGGCACGGATGACGCAGACTTCATGCAAGTAGGCTGGATGAGCTGAGATTCTTGGTGACGTCATGATTTTGTTCGAGAAGGATCTGAGATTTACGACGCAGTCGCAGGGAAGCAAGGAATTGTGCTGAGGAAGAAGTTACGCTATTGGAGGAGAGGCTCGAACCAATGAATGATAGCTTGGAGGGAGACGGAGATTGCTGAAACTACCATATTTAATTACTTTTGGCATGCAGAATTGTGGAAAACTATTTTCAGTTATGGCATTGATTTGGAATTTTGAAGAAATTAATTATGAGTTTTTGAAATTTGAAAATCCGTCAAGTATAGCCAAAGTTAGAACTTCTAGCAATGACGGAGGAACAAGCTATGGTAGGGATGGATACGCCCCTTAAGAAGTTGATAAAAGGCCTTGCACAGCAGAGAGGAAGTTCTCATGTCTCATGTCTCAGAGATCAGGGCTCATTTCGCATTCTCATATTGTCAGACTTCGAGTTCTTAATTCTGATAGAACAAGTATATATTATTCAGTGAAGCAAGTCGTCATTAGCAAGTGTGGTAGAGCCCACAGCATCGAACAAGCATTGAGCGTGCAGCAGTGCATTTTTACGGTTACTAAAACTAGGCGAAGTTGGAGCGCACACATAAACGAGTCTACAAGATTATCTATCAAAAGTTAGCTACTGCATTTATGCTAATTCAATTGTGCATTACAATATTGAGGCGTGTGCGAAAGTTGAACATTTTCACTATTATACTTTGGAAGATATTCGCATTTTAAGACTGCAGACAAAAGTGATTTTCTCGACACCTGAGAAGCACTTTTATAATACCACATTCTACGCTACGGCTGACACATGTATTTCAACCGTGATACTGAAGATTACATTTGATGATACAACGCTACATTCTACAATGGAACTATATAATCTAGCAGTACTTTCGACTATTATTATAACGGAAGTGGAGATGGAAGACTAAAACTTTAATGCAATTGGGACATATATCAATGGAGTGAAATAGCAGCATGGAGCTTCGTTAATCGTCATTCTACAAAAGCGAGCATGTAGTGAACATCCAACTACACTCATGCATCGTAATCCATCGCTGAATTACATCAAATGGCAGTGGAAATATCTTCATACTCCACAATTATGAACATTTCTGCGGAAATAATTGCAATAAACTTCATGGCGAATTTCTACCAGAACTTCAGGGAACTTTCAAGAGAGGCCAGGGTGGACCCGGCTCACACAGAAGAGTTTTGCCAGAAGGATGTCTATCGTCTACACGGAGCAGTGCGATTTCCGGAGGAAACTGTTCTATTCTCCGAGGGCGCAGATTCCAGGTTCGAGGTCGGAGCACATCTTTACGGTGGTGAAATGGAACCAACAGCAGTCTTCTTTGGAAATTTTCCTCTAGAACTTCAATCAACAGATAAGGTAGTCGTGAACGTTTCTTGATTTATTTGAGCCATTTAGCGAAATCTGAGCAACCATTTTTCCCATATTTTCTGTCCCATATATTTTGCCCCATATTCTTGCTTGATTTTCTGTACACTTTGCTGATTTATGCCTTTTTCTACGATTTATTGAGACATTATTATGTCATTGGCATATTTAAATAATTTTGGATCAGTTGAGACTGATATTATATATTCTTTCAGTAATTTGCATATTTTTGTAGTCACGATTTAACTGTAAAGTTAACGATTTTCTATGGCAAGTTTGAATTCAGACAGCGTGTCATTTTATTAAAGTAATTCTATTCAGTAAATTACTTTGACCAATTTTCTGTCATCCTCAAGAAAGAAGAATGATTAAAAGATTTTAGAGCGTTAAAATCAACTACTTTATCGACGATCTTGGAAATACTAGTCGTTTTATGAACATGATTGCAACATAGACATTTATCGTCAATTCTGAAATACCATTGCATTATAGACAATTTTATGAAATATGAACTTTGATTACGATTTATTGAGTACACTAGAGTAATGAACATTTGATAGGAGTTTTTCTCAATAATGTTTGCAGTCCAGAGTCTAATTGTATTCTATTCGACTATTTATGCAGTTTAGATGAACTTTGATTGAAGATAGTATTTTTATACTGCGATACTTTGATGATATTAATCTCAATTTTGATAGACCAGGGAGGCGTGTCTAATCGTATTTGCTATTAAATTTATTTGTGACTGGCAAATTTTTACTTCATATCGCTTCATGAATGAAACCCACGAAGGTTAAATATAATAACAGTTTTTGATACAATTGATGAATATAAGAATTTTTAAAGAGGAGCTATGGATGTATAACCGTTAGTTCAGTGGACGTGTAAAAGTCGCTGATGAATAATGCCCTTTAATAAGTGAAGGAGGTTCCCACAGTAATATTGATGATGATGATGATGAATTTATTAGTGGAGTTTTTTTGTGTGTATTGTGGAAGATTTTGATGCCATATATAATGAGATATATGATGAATTATGGGCCAATTTTGGTGCAATTTTGTGCGTTTTGAGCGAGGTATTTTTCCGCTGAGTGTATTGTTCAGGTCCATTGAAAATTATTCATGTGAAGTTACTGTTAAAATTAACAAGAGTGTTTAAATAATTTGAGATAACGATTTTGAATGGAGGTTACCGTCACTAATAATAATTATTAAATCTTATTAAACCTGAATCTAAAATTTAAATATAACTAACCTTCATTGGTCGATTACATCACCACGATTTAAGTAATTATCAACCGGATAAACGTGTGGTTTAATGTATTTCTAGTATAAATAATATAAATAATGTAAATAACTATGTAAATATCTTTAATAATAAGTTGAAACGAACGGGATTAATAGAGGCGTGTATAAATTTTTCAATTGTCGTTTGACAATGTTATAAACAATTTAAAATGTTATAAATAATTAATGAACATTTTGTTATAAACATTAAGCGTTTTCGTTATTATACTCTAAACAACGCTAGTTCAACAATTGGATTATACAATTAAACAAGATTTGGGATTATTAGAGTAATCCATAGATATTTGAACGGAGCATTTAAAAGATTTGCGTGATAATATTTGAGTTGAGATGTGAACATTTAAAGTGTTTTGAAAAGGAGCTAGGCTCTGAGGTAACTAGCATATGCTAACATTGGTGGGACAGGTGCGTCCATTTGACGAAGCAAGCATGCGACACGGTGCAGGGTGTATCACAGGTGGCCAGATAACTGAATGATAGAGGCCAAGGTCAGCTACATAGCAGCCTTGCGGTTATAAATAAAATGTGAAGTTCATGAACAAGGAAACAAATGCTTTATGTCTCGTCCCAGCTCCCTTATCCATTCCAATGTGCATTGTTGTTATTATTACGTTCTTTTGAGCTAGAGAAAGCTGAATTTTTGTATGTGAAGTCTACAAGTCCTACAGGAGGACATGGTTGCATTGACAATGGCTTCTGATTGCCACGTATATTTTGTTGTAAAATTTTGTTAAATTATATTTTTCTTTATGTGAAATAAATTATTGTGCAGTTTAAATTTTCTTGTTTCCGACTTGGTTCATTTTAAATATCGTGGTGGAGGTTATTGTGAGGGCATACTATTAAGTGATCCAGTTGAAAACCCAGACCCGAGATTAAATTGAATAGGTAAGTAAAAGGTAAGTATGAACCCCCGTATATTTTGGTGTGTTCCACAATAATGTCATGTTAACTACTGTGCTCTAACCTAGGTAGTATCTGTCAGTGCCATTTTCAATGATGTAGCTGTGCCGGTGCGATTGATTATTGGCAATCCGATTGAGGGGGCGGATATCTGACAGCCTACTATCCAGATTATCGGGGACAGTACCATACAGTATTTGTCTGATAATGTGTCTAATTGTGGTATCTCTAGTAGTAAAAAAGTTTGAAGTTTTACGTGACCGTTAGTCTCGTGATTATGAGCCACAGGACCTCCTTCTTATGTAGAATCTGAACCGCAGGACATGGCATTTCACTTTGAAAAACTGACATGCATTGACCAGGAATCGAACCCGGTCCGCCATGGTGATTATGTGTAGTATTGTGAGTATTTTCAATTCAGGAGAGGATAAGGAAGTAGTTGCCCGTGGCCTTTAGTTAGGAACCATCTCGGCATTCGCCTACAGTAGAAATGGGGAAACCACGGAAAACCAGATCCAGGATGGCTGAAATGGTAATCGAACACACCTCTTGTCAATTTTGCCTCACGACACTAAGTGCACCCAATTGCAGCCCTCAAACCAACAGTATATTTCTTGGTAGAGCCTAAAATCGCACCAGATACCCCAGGGGTTTTATAGATAGGATGGAGTTGTCTGCTCCACGCCCGACCACCTTTGCTGGCATGAATACCCTGGTACTCATTTCTGTTGCAGGGTGAGTGGACACCAGGGCCATATACGTTTCTGAAAGTGGTACTTTTGTTTGTAAAATCCACTACCTGATTGGGAATCGAACTTACTCCCTTTCAGTTAAAAGCTCAGCATCCCTATTGACTAGGCTACGCAGCCCCTACACTCGTCTAAATTCACGGAGAAAATGGCCACGACGTTTCAAAACCCTATATGAATTAACAACAAAGTGACATAGCCAGTAATCGAACCCTAGCTTGGTATCCAAAATCGCTTGCCACTACACCGCGTCTGGGAGCAGTGCATAGGCTATTAAGTTAGTTTTAATGCTTGAGAACTGGCGTGAAATAGTACATTATGCAACGAGCCTATAATGGCAATAATTAAGACACGCTCGTTTTATAATTTCTTTACGAATGTCTTAATTATCATTGTAGGCGAGTTGCATACGACTGTTTATGTTCGACGATAATTATTATAACTATTTTACGTTCGAACATAAATATTCATAAATATATATCGAGATTTCGCCAGTTTTATGTACCGAACAGAGCGCATAGGACGCAGAGAATGCCTTTTATTTGACCATGGTCTCCTCGACTACCCGACTATGCCACTATGCCACGCAGTGAAATTTAAATTAGAAGGCCTTGGAACTCAGCGCAGGTGCGATGCTATCCTTACCTAATTGGTCAAACAACTGCTTCTTGAGCTCTGATTGGTGGGAGAAACTGTCCCATAATGAAAACTTGTACTATAATGAACCTCATTATAGTACAGTTTTCTAACAAATAATATTTACATTTCGACATCGTCGATCATAAAAATATAACACGAAGATTGGCACCGGGTCACGTTGACCCATAGTGTGTCACTCCCTTTTTGTCGTAGTCATACGGATCTTAATGAAGTAATTTTACAACTGGTGTCTTACTATGAACTATTCCCAATGTGAAATGAGGTTTTGCAAAAAATGAAATTAGACTTGTGATATCTACACAGGGCCAAATATTGTGTGTCTATGGGTGAGTGTGTGTGTGTCTGTGTGTGTACTCTGTATCAATTCAAACACGGTGAATCCGAATTGAATGAAATTTGGTACAGAGGCAGCACTAGCAAAGAGTACCTCAGTGTCATGTTTTATATCGCAGCCATCTTGACCAAAACTCAATGGCGGCCACTCAAACGCTCAAAACGTAAAATCATATAACGGCTAAACTTATCATCCGATCTCTACGAAATTTGGTAACAATATACCTCCATATAGGACGCGTCTTGTGCTCAATCCAGAAGGTCATCAACCGTACCATTGCAGGATGGAGGCCGTGTGAATTATGCAAACTTTATAATCCATAACATGGGACCCACCAGTTCCGATTATGAAACGAAAATCGTTTAAACTGTTCTAAAGGACGTGGTCCGTTCGAAATTAATTGTAATATTGTAGTGCAGAAGTTACTTAATAAAGCCGAGCCGTCTCAGTTAGAAAACAAGATGGCAGCTAATATCTTGTGCCTGACCTATATTTCACTAGTTTGAGTATTGCATGCAATAAAGCCTACTGTTAGAAATAACATAATCTTGGTATGAAATTATTTATACATAAAAAGTATGCTCCACTGAAGAAATCTAGTCTAAATCATTATTTGCTAAGACGTTGTATGTAATTCAACTGTTACCGGCGAACTTTTGTTGACTTGTTTGGCTGCGTGGTAAAGCGTTAGCCTCTTACTCGTATAACTGGAGTTCTAATCCTACCAAAGTTGGGTTTTTTGCTTTTATTATATTTATTATTTTGTAATTACTCAGACGTTTTAAAATTATATTGTGCGTATTACAATGAAAAATATATATTTGATTAAAACAAAATTTGCCAGTGGATCTGCAAGAGACATCTAACAGCAACCAGGAGAACCATCATGGCCAACTTATTGCGCAACGGCCACAGATTACCTACGGCAACGGCCCACAGATTATCTTTCACCTTTAATTGAAAAGTTTATTTTTATAGCCGCTAGAATGCACTCTCTATTAGGATTATATCCGCCTGATGCCATGACTGTTCTACGTGGGACTCCACTGGTTGGCATTCTATACGCATCGAATTTGAAGAATGAAAAGTTGATAGTACGTTACATTTTTATTTTAAAGCGTTTGTAACAGCCTATTGTGTGTATTTTGAACTAAAGACAAAACGATCTCACATAGTACCTGTGCTCTATCTGTTGGTGCTAGTTCAGGATATTAATTAATAATTTTATTGCAGCCAAATAGCAATCGAAATAAAGAATGAACATGTACACTAAAATTGCACTGTGGGAATTTGAATTGCATAGATTTGATTGATTGTTTCCTTTACTAGCGCTCACATATCACTGTAGGGTCAAGGAAAGATTTGTTAATGCAATTATGGTGGTGAAAACCATGGACAGCCAGACGTGTAAACACATGCCTCAACTCAAAGTTGGGTGTTGCCCACGTCCGGTCGATTATGTCTCCTGTTCCATAAAATTCTTGAGATATGTCTTCTCTTTCTTTCTTCAATGATGGTGGTAGTTTTTCCGATGTTCTGGTGTTTGGTAGAGGTAAATATATTCTAAGGTCTTCAACCAAGAAATGGTAATATTATACTCTTTGATAAAGTTATTTAATTTTTTTTTATTTTATTTAGTCAATTTACCCTCTAGGTTGGTGGTTCGCACGGTCTCAGCGAGGGAACTCACCACTACCGCCTCTATGGGCAGTGTCCTGGAGCTTGGAACATCTGGTCGGGATGGGTACAACTGGGGAGGTGTGGTCAGCACTTCGCCCAGGCGGCCTCACCTGCAAAGCGAACAGGGGCCTCATGAGGGATGGGAAGGGATGGAAGATAGGGATGGATAGGCTAGGAATAGGGAAGGAGGTGGCCGTGGCCTTACAGTAGGTACCATCCCGGCATTTGCCCGAAGACGAAGTGGGAAACCACGGAAAACCACTTCGAGGATGGCTGAGGTGGGAATCGAACCCCCTCTACTCATTTGGACCACCCGAGGCTAAGTAGACCCCGTTCCAGTCCTCATACCACTTTTCAAATTTCGTGGCAGAGCCGGGAATCGAACCCAGGACCTCCGGGGCGGCAGCTAATCGTGCTGACCGCTCCGCTACGGAGGCGACTCCTCTTTGATAAAGACGAAGAGTTATAACTATACCCATATAGGGTAACAGTATCATTGGCCTTGTTAGTGGTGGCAAAGCAGTCATTCAATTTTTTTGAACAAAGGAGCTGATGACCAAGGTGTCCCTAGACTCTAAGCATGGATCAACAAGGACGTGAACTATGTGATAGTGCTGCACCAAAATAGGTGGATTTTTCCCCATTTTTTTAAACAGATTTTTCCAACTACTTAAGTCGACAATTGTCACGCGAGGACTGGCGCCATGGGTAAATCTGACCGGTTGTTGTTTAGAGTTTGAAATCTGATCAAAGTCTCCAGTGTTCACCTTACGACTTTACCATCTACATTTTAGAAATGCCACATTTGTAAGTGTACCTACCTCCACGAAGGCAACACCATACACAAATTGAATAAACTAATGAGAGTGAAAATGTACGGAAAAGAAGCGTACTGCAAATCAATCGGTGCCTGGGAACTTTGGATGGGAGAATTGACTCTGCCCCCAAAACCTTCCCTACAACTCCCTAGAGGGATCATCTGTTTTCCAAATGAGTTCCGAAGGATGCCCTCCGGGGAAAGTGAAATCGAAGGAGGAGTAATGTTAGCTCTCTTCGCACGGCTTTACCTTCCAATCGGTGTGCGGCGGAGATCATTTTACTTCATTAACTCTTTAGAAAGCCAAATACCTCTTGCAATCTATCTAGCAGACCTCAGTAGCCGTGGCGAAGCTACATTCATGGAACTGGGTATTCTAAAGTTCATGAGTCGTCAAGTTACAAAAGTAGAAACAATAAACACAAAAGATACGTGAGGCAAAGTCCTGAGAGACGTTCCTCATGAAAATGATTCCTATTCACAAGTGGAGTAAACGAGTTTTGCAACTGGATGACTCTTATCTTATAGTTGTTTTGTGAATAAACTCCAGTCGTCGTGTGTTTTGCTCTGATAGAGCATGCTCTATTCTCATATTTCCTAATTAAGAATATATTGGTTAGGAATGTGATGCTTTCGTGCTCTACGATGAACATTTTTAATACACGCAATCCCAGTTTCAATTCATTCTTTAAAAGATCCAGCAACCACTGAGACCGTGAAAGCGCGATTCCTAAAGACCGCCCTGGAGTGCCAAAATACACCCGCTCACGGCACCTATACCCACGTACTGGGAAGAGAGACATTTTTACTGGAGGACCTCAGGTTCAAGTTTAACCTCCCTTCAACAGGCAATTGAAAAAAGCAAATGGAAATACGAAGGCAGAAATCATTTGAGATATGGACTAAATTCTATGCTACGGATGGCTATGATAAACATTAGGAGGATGAAATCCAACCAAGATTTACGCCATTTCGTAAATTCGCTCGCGATGTACGGATACCACCACAAGGTATGTAAAGTGAAGACGTACCACGATCCAAACCCAACACCATGCGTGTGCGAACGTTGTGATCTCTCGTGTGACCGCTATCACGTTACTGTATGAAAAAAACCACTCAAATGATTAACTGAGACCTGCACAGACTAAGAAACTATTAAATAGTGCAAACGATCTAATTAATTTCTATGTAGAATTTCGAAATATATAATTCATTCTTCACTATCGCAACCAAACATAATACAAACATAACAAGTAGTTCCGTGAAGAACTATACAGCCTATTTTCATATATCCTACTTATGTTAATTGCCACTATCAACATACACAATTTCAGTTCGATTGCTGTAATAGATTCGTAGATATTGAGAACCGACTAAATATTTCGGATGGTCGCCATGTTGGATTTTATATATGTAGGTCCTAGAGTTATGTACTGTTACATGCAGATTATTGTGAACGTGTAGTATTCAAACTTCAATCGCATAATTAGGACACAAGAAGTAACAAGGAGAATTTAAAATTTTTCACAGCTGCCATCTTGAGGTTATGGAAACAATTGAAATAAATTAGATGTCAGTGGATTAACATTCGTATAAGGATTTACTGTACCAAGTTTCACTGCACGCGGATGGTTAAATTGCGAGAAACGTCCATGTGAATATTTAAAATTCGCATCGCCGCCATGTTGGATTTGTGATCACCAGGTTAATTAAAGTCCTATAGGTGAACTTAAGTTCATAGCCCCTATGAACAATAAAAAATGCAGTTTGATTGCTAAAATAGATTCGTAGATATTCAGTATCGTCTAAATATTTCGGATGGTCGCCATGTTGGATTGTTAAATGTATAGGCCATAGAGTCATGTACCATTAAAGGAAAATTATTGCGTAGGTTCATTATCAAACTTTCACTTCGATCGCATGACTACATCACAAGAAATAAAAACTTAATTTTAAAATTCGCACTGCCGCCATCTTGAGGTTATGTAAACAATTGAACTAAATTAGATACCAGTGGATTACAATGTGTATAAATATTTCCTGCACAAGGTTTCAGAGCGCTTGGAACATTAAATCGAGAGAATGGTCTATTTAAAATTTTCAAATTCGCTTGGCCGCCATGTTCGTTTTGTAGTTAACCGGTTTTTGAAAGTCTTATAGATGGACTTCCAGTAGTGCCTTTTATCTCCGTACAAAATTTTAGGGAGATACCGCTAATAGTTTCAGAGATATAGAATGCCGGTGAAATATTTCGCACATCCGCCATCTTGTGATTATGTAAACAATTGAACGAAGTTAGATTTCGGTGCATTACAATGTATTTAAACATATACTGTACCAAGTTTCATTGCGTTTGGTTGGTCAAATCGCGAGGAACGTCTATTTAAAAGTCGCGAATTCGCTTGGCCGCCATGTTGGTTTTATAGTTACCAGGTTTTCAAAAGTCACATAAGTGAACTTATAGTAGTATCCTCTATCACCATAGAAAATGTCAGGGTAATATCGGTAATAGTTTCGGAGATATTGAATGCTGGTGAAATATTTCGCACAGCCGCCATGTTGGATTGGTGAGTCGTAACAAAATTTGATGGGCACGGTCGAGGTCGCCCGGAATAGTGCTATGAACTTTCCGAGTTTCATTGAAATCGCTCCCACCGTTTAGATTTTATTAGGGGGACACACACACACGAATCACACACACACACACACGCACACACACACGGACAAAAGGTGATCTCATGAGCCTATTTTTTCAAAATTGAAAATAGGCTAAAAATGCATCGTGCCCGTCGTTACACTTGCTGTTATCATCCATATTTCTTATACCACTGAGACTATAATTTACGTTACTGATGTTTATCACTATGTAATATATTTAGATCTTCTCTCTTTCACTGCAATTTTTTCTTCATAGGACAGCGAAGATTATGGTCTTAATTTTAAATACAATTTAAATCACTGCACTGACCCATGTTTTAACACTCACAAACGAGCATGCATGCGCTAAAATACCACCCGCCTCACGAATGCACTGCTTGGAGCCGATGCTCTCTGCTGACGCATTTAAAAATTCGACCTTCCGCCTGGCGCATGCGCAATTGCCTTCTCTACTCGCAGAGACTTGAGCCTGTTTCAAAGGAGACTCACTGGCTGCTCAGTGCCGCGCTTTGAAGCTGACGTCAATCCCACCTTGGCTACAGAGAATAATACCGAAAACGAGAGATTTAATTTGCCTGTGCCGATGAAAAATAGGAAAATTTAAATGTGCTAATTCCTCCAGAATGAAATGGGTATTCTAAGTCACAAAGATTCCCCTCCAGGTTCACCACTGCTCAGTAGATAATTTACCTTTCACAAATAATACTTACTTTAATTGGTAAAGTCTTAAGTTTTATTTTTGATTGATGAATAGATACGGCTAGTACATAAAAATGGTTATAAGCTCCCATTGGAACGTTCATAAATGTTGAGTACAACTTTCCATCTTACAGGGAATACTCAGCAAATCAACCTCTCCGATTTCAACGAAACTTGGTGTAAGGCATCGTCTCACAATCAGCAGTTCATATTTCACGGCGATATGAGCCGTACAGAATGAAGAGTCAGAATGTTGGCGAATGCCACTAAGGCCCCCTGCCTCCACGAGCGGTTGGCTACGCGAGGACCTTAAAGCATACAGTTTCCCAAAGGCAGAAAATTAATGTGGAGTACTACTGCTCGTTTTTGAGAGTCAATCAGTGAGAAGCTCTGAGAAAAAAATGGCAACACCTTATGCGTAATCCACCCTTCGTCCTGCATGACATCGATACGGCGCAAACATCAGGAGTTGCCTGAATTGTACAATGTTGGGCTGGGGAATGCTTTACCACTCTCCTGATTTAAGTCCCTGAAATTTCGATCTAATCTCTAATATAAAATAATCATTTCGAGAGATTCGCTTCCGAACGCTTGAAGACGTTTATCAAACTCGTTTTGCGCCATTAACAGATTATTCAGTGCCAACGGGATCCAACCGCTTACGTACTCTGTATTTCCAGAGTAAGAACCTGGCATATTTGGCGGGAACGATAGTAAAATGGCTGCCGCGGGCCCCTATTGGCTGGATTTTGACAATTAGCACGACACGTTGTCAGCGCATTGCTCACGATTCAGTCGCTTGTTAGCTGCTGTCTGTGTCTGAGTTAGTTTCATTGTCATCGTTCCGTTTACTTTTAGCATGGAGTTTTAATATTTTTGTTTCCATTTTACTTCGTTATTTAGTTTATTATTGTCATTATTATGTCATAGTTTCATCGTATTCTTAGTTAGCTAGTTAGTTTGTTAATTATTATAGGTAGGTTATAGGTAGATAAGTACTGTAGTTATTTATGTTTGAGATATGATTTCTCGAAGACGTAGGCCCCGGACTCGTCCTCCCCGTGAAAGATCTAACACTGGTCGAGGTGTTACAATTTGCAGCCAGGCGAGGGAAATGGTTTGTGCCGCCAGACAGTTTTTTGAGGAGAACACAAATATGCAAACTTTGAATTCTCCCCTGATTCCGTTCCATCAAGCTGTGGAGAGAACTGCCTCAGCGCTCCAGATAAGCAGGAGTTCTGTCTGCAAAATATCGAAAGAAAAATCAGAATGGATCGAAATCGGTTCTCCTCATCTATCTACTTCTGGGAAGAGTAGACAACGAAGCCCAACCGTGACGAAACTATATTAGTTCCAGATAGATGCAATTCGCCGGCATATTTATGATTATATAGCCAGGAAGGAACACCCAACAATTAAAAAACTGCTTGTGACTCAGTGGCGGATCCAGAGGTTCACCTCGCAGGGGGCACTCTAGGGTTTCAGAGTACCGGTAGCTACAGAAAATATGTAATAAAATTACTAAATTGGTATTTAACCTACACACACTACACTACATCCAACCACCATATTTTATAATTCTACAAGAAATTCATTATATAAAAATGGTTTATTGGTTTCAAATTCAAGTCATTGTCATTATGTAAAAAAACTTTTAATTGTACAAAATATGTAGCCTACATTTCCACATTGTAATGCACATTACTCCAGTGGAAAATTACGATTCCTCTCATTAAATTCCGCAACATAAATAACCGCCCGACTCAGCACGGCTCATATCCTCGCCGCTAGGTGGAGGCTTCATTCATTCCATTCCCGGTCGGAGACTGGAAGCAGGCTGTGGGTTTTCATTTCATGTACCGTATTTCTCAATTTGAATGTCCTCTGCGTTGACTCAGGATCTACATTTACATTATATTGCGCATAATGGTACCGAGTCGCCTCCGTAGCGTAGCGGTCAGCATAGTTAGCTGCCGGCTCGGAGGTCCTGGGTTCGATTCCCGGCTCTGCCACTAAATTTGAAAAGTGGTACGAGGACTGGAACGGGGTCTACTCAGCCTCTGGTGGCCCAAATGAGTAGAGGGGGTTCGATTCCCCCTCAGCCATCCTCGAAGTGGTTTTCCGTGGTTTCCCACTTCGTCTTCGGGCAAATGCCGGGATGGTACCTTCTTCAAGGCCACGGCCGCCTCCTTCCCTCTTCCTTTCCTAACCATCCTTACCTTCCCTCATGAGGCCCTACTTGAATTTAAAAAAAAAACAGATACACACACTAATACAGTCATCACAATTAACACTGGTTATCAGACAGATTCTACACACACCCAAAGCACACGGGGCTACATGACCGCGTTGTCGCAGCCCCTAAACTGAGGAACCAACCAACCAACAGATCTCACATGGAGTGACCGGGATTTGAACCACGGACCCAGCGGTGAGAGGCCGGCGTGCTGCCGCCTACCATAAGCCACGGAGGCTTCCAGAAATACGGTACATAAACTAATAAATAACACACGGAAGCTATGCTACTTTTATCACCGTTATTCAATAAATACGAGACAGTGTCCAAACAGCTATACAAATATAGACTACCGGTAATACAAAATTCAAAGTAATCTGATGAAGAATATATCACCACTCACCACGCAATGATCCTTCAAGATGAAACAATATTCTGGGTGGAGGTCATTCACAGTTTACAACAGTTGAACACAGAAACAACATCATGGTAACACCTAGCTCACTCACTCACTCACTCACTGTATCATGACTCAGTACGGTCAATACCAAATAGCTTTTATCAATCCACAAACGTAATGTTAAGGTAAAGAAGTATTTGTGTTTGCCACTGATGTTGCTTCTGCTCGAAGAACATGCCGTTACTATCCTACACGACCTTCTCTCATCTTGTCTACAATAGGTGCCACTCCATAGAGCTTGCAAACTTCGTCGTTTGTGACATGGTCGTGCCGTGTGAGTCCTCATGTCCAGCCGAGCTTACTGTTATGTAGGCCTATGTGTGCATGTTTCTTATTAAGTTAAGCTCCTTCAAGAAAATTCATTATCGAAAGCAAATGCGATGTTGAGAAAGACAAATATTGAAATATTTTTTATGACCTGGTCGTAATCTCAGGTAAGACGGTCGTAAAGTTCTCCCTCGCTTAAAGCCCATTTTCAGAACTGTCTAGTGTTCAGTCAACAAGGTCGAAGTTTCCGAATAAGTTCTAGCGGTACAATATGTACGAACGGTTTGTTCGTGAACTCAGGGGTTCACCAATTTTTGGTAACCAATTATTGGGAAATACTATCAAGGAAAAAATTATTAACGACCAAAACCCAAAAACTCTCGCGTAGCTGTGATATGTGCTATGACTGAGGTGAGATAGTTAATGTTGTGTAAGAGGCGGAGTAGCGAGATCATAATTCGCTATTAAGTCATCATCTTCCTGGCATTAATCCCGCTTTATTGCAACGTCTGCTTTTCTGCACTTTTTCTTCCATACTGATCGATCTTGAGCGTCTCTAGTTGTGGCATTCATTAGTTGCATGTCGTCCCGCATAGTATCCAGCCAGCGCTTTCTCGGTCACCCTCATGGTCGTCGGCCTTCTGGACTGATGTCAAGTGCAGTTCTCGCGACTGAAGAGTGATTGCTACGCAGTACATGGCCATACCAACGCAGACGGCTCTCCCGCATTTTTTCAGGGATTGGAGCCACACCAAATGTAGCTGGAACATTGTCATTCCTGATGCGGTCCAGTCTAGTAAGTCCCTGTGTCCAGCGAATCATCTTCGTCTCCATAACATGTAGTTGCTGTTCATGTCTCTTTGTTAGTGGCCGGCATTCAGTATCATACAATGCTACTCGTTGAACAATGGTTCTGTAAATTTTCGACTTCAGATATAGTGGCACATTCCGGTCAAAAAGGACTCCAGTAGCTTGGCGCCATTTCAGCCATGCAGCGTGGACTCTGTTTCGGGCACCTGGGAGTGTTTGGCCATCTGAACCGATTAGCGTACCCAAGTATTTGAATACAGATGATTTTCGGTGTTCAGTGCCATCAATGAGAATAGATCCTTCACTTGGTACTCCACACTCCATATACTTCCCAATATTCGCTATTAAGTAGCCTACCGTATACCGCTATAATGATAGCTCGTGGTACCCTGGGAAGGATAAATGAGGACGAGTACTGTTATAGTCCACGCCACCTTGGAGAAGTGACTTACAAGGGAAGTATTAGGTAAGACAGGTCGAAACCTATCTTGAAACTTTGTGAACGCAATTGTTGTACTATAAGAGGACAACGTGTGGAAAAGCAGCCTCCATATTGAAGTGCAAGGTTCCGAAATCGTACCTGACATCCTGGTACGCAGGCATGACGACTGGTGGAGCTGGACTTCCCTGCGGCACTCGTTATTGCTGTTGCTTCTTATTTCTGAACGCAGTGCAACATGCCCCAGCTGAATGGAGCTTGCTGCTGCTTCCCTCCGTCCTTGAGTGCTTGGGCCGTCAGGGCTGTTCCTTCCAACATGTACGCTACTTGCTACTTCCCATTGATTTATATGAGAGATTCGCCACATGATTTTGGAGCCTTGCAATTCAATATGGAGGCTAATTTTCCACATGCTGCCCTCTTATAGTACAACGATTGCGTCCACAAAGTTTCAAGATAGGTTTCGACCTGTCTTACCTGATACTTTGCTTGTAAGAATTAATTAATATGTAAATTTATTTTTAGTGTTCAAACCCCCCGGAATGTTATTGGCCCCCAACTATTTACAATGCGGCCCTTAGTTTAAAAAGATTGGGCACCCCTGGCAGTAGAGTATTCAATAATTTATTCATTTACTTTATTTGCAAATGGGAGTAATACTCCGGTGGCAAATTGTACACGTACAGAAAAATATTACAATAATATCAAACATAGTTAATGTACTCAAGTCGCGATGTGGGAACTATTATAATTACATCGTAGTATTTACACAAAAATACAGTCTTCTCTTAGACATATCAATATGTTTGGGGAAAGGCTCTAAGTCGGTGGCAGGTAATAGGTTCCAATTATTAATACTACGGTTGATGAGAGAATATTTCCCATAATTTTACGTTGCGGTCGGCCCACTTGATGCGGTTGATCTGCCCTGCTCAGGTAGGTGAAATTTACCAGACGTTTGCTTAGTTCTCCCCATGCTGGCTGATAAGTGTTAAACATAGCGTATAGTATATCTTCCAGATATCAATAACATTACCATGTGCAAACTAAACCAATAGAACTGTCAGCCAGAAACCACTCAAATTTCATGCTTTCTCGACAGCATTCCAATAGCCTTCAGTATACTTAAATTTCAGATAGCGCCACTTCAATCTATCAGAAAAAAATCCTTGAAAATGCTAACCGCACGTGTTGGTGAAACGTCAGAAGATCCCATGAAATATTATACATGTCCTAATAAGCCGTTCTGACGAATACTCAACTGGCCGAGAAAGCCAACACATGTAGAACAATTTCTACCTTGTTTACCCAAGTCTGTCCGAGATATCTCCTGTTCCCTCGATGCTTCTGAACTAAGGGACAGATATTGTTCGACTTGGAAGATCAACTGTCTGACTTCCCCGGCCTTATTCGAACCAACGATCTTGGTATCATCAGTATAACACTTTACCACTATTATAATATCGTATGGCCTCGGGTGCCGGATGCATGCTTTGTTATTTGCGCCCAGAGGGCAGCTTGCATGTCGAATTTTGTTGTTCCTTGGAGTGTCATGAAAGTCAAGGAGGTTAGATATCTAAGTTCCATGACACTGTAGCGCTCTCTAGTAGAGAATGGAGGAACTATTTGTGTTGGTGGAAAATCCCGAGATTAATTTTGCCATTATGAACACGGCCTACTAAAATCAAATGGTTTCTTTAACATGCCAATAACGTATGACATACTTGTCTTGATTTTAGTCGCCTTTCAAAAATCACTTACCACGGCCAGGAGCGAACTTGCAAGCTCGGGTTTGGTAGTCCGACACGATAACCACTCACCCACCGTGGCAAGCACTTTACCACTGATCTACTGAGGAAGCTAATCCTTGATTGTGCAGACTGAAATCAAAGCTGAATCACCTAATCTGGAAATATCCCAGTTGCTCCTAGACCACGCACGACAGCTGTGATAGGAATCAGTAAACGGAAATTTTATAATTAAGTTTTTTAGTAAGTGTATAAGATACTGTACTTGTGTGAGCCACTCTCAGGATGGCCTCTGTTAGAGTGGACCACGGAGTCCTTTGTGGAAGGCTCAATGGTTATAAAAGTCTTCCTCCAGTTGGAATTACAGAAGCTACTAATCTAGATATGTCACGTGTTCCGGAACGAAGTACAGTTTGATTGATGGTCAACTTGCTCATTCTGACAGCATGACTGATGTTGAGTGAACAATATCGTGAGCTCTTTAGCCCACATCACTTCTCTGAGGTAGGTTTATAGCAATGTAATGAATCATACTGACTGCTTAACATCAGAAAGGAGCATACGTTATACGTTTTCAGACCAACTGCCATCAAGATAGAAATGGATAAAATATTGTGTGAACAATGCAACTCCCAGGCCTGCCACAACATTTAATTCTCGTTACAGAGCTGTTATTGTGCCATCTACAAGCCGCTCCTCGACAGCGTAGCATCTCATGATGATGATTATGATGATGATTGTTGTTTTACGGTATCATCTGTCCCTTACTACGAATGAAGCATCTAGGGAACCGGAATTATCTAGGGTAGACTTGGGTAAACAGGGTAAAATTTATTATACTGCTCTAGGCTTTCACGAGTGAGCACACCTGTATTTGGGTAAGCTAATGTTCTATTTACCGGTAATTTGATTCCGATATACATTATTATTATTATTATTATTATTATTATTATTTTACAGTATACTGTATACAGGCAATTCATATTTGATAATCATCTTCCTCTCATGAAGTGACTACATTAATATTTAACCCCTGGGCAAAGGGTACTCCATTTTCTTAGCCTATTTTCATTTATGACAAAAGAGGCTTATGAGTTCACTTTTGTCCTTGTGTCTGCCTGTGTGTGTGCGTATGTGTGTCATTCGTGTGTGTGCCCCTCTCCCCCACCCCCACCCCCCACCCACCACCCCGCCTCTAATTAAATCTAAACGGTTGGAACTATTTCAATGAAACTTGGTAAGTTCATAGCACTATTCCGGTCGACCCCGACCGCGCCCTTCAAATTTTGTTACTTCTCACCAATCCAACATGGCGTATGTGCGAAATATTTCACCAGCATTCAATATCTTCGAACCTATTACTGATATCATCCTGGAATTTTTTACGGAGATAAAGATCACTACCGGAAGTTCAACTATGAGACATTCAAAAACCGATTAACAACAAAACGAACATGGCGGCCAAGCGAAGTTGAAAGTTTTAAATAGACTTTTCTCGCGATTTAATGATCCAAACGCAATGAAACATGGTACAGCAAATGTTAATACACCTTGTAATGCACTGGTATCTAATTTAGTTCAATTGTTTACATAACCTCAAGATAGCGGCTGTACGAAAAGGTTTATTTCTTGTGTCGTAATCATGCGATCGAAGTGAAAGTTTGAATGATGAACGTACGCAATAATTTTCCTTTAATGGTACATGACTCTATGGCCTATACATAACAAGGGCTCGTATCGATATGCTCGATAAAATCTCCAGATATGCTCGAAAACCATGTTATTTATGCTCGATAGATATGCTCGAAAATCCCACTATATGGTCGATGTGCGGTTAAATATGCAGAATATGCTCGAAAATCACCGTTAAAAACTTTAGAAAGGAAAGTGAAACGATAAAACCAATAACATACCTTTATATACGAGCTTTATTTTCTAATTGTATGTATAATACACTGCAATAAAGGCCTACTCGCATGCAAGTTTTTCAAGTATATATAGGAGACGTTTTCTTATAAAAGTTACAGTTTAAACGTTCATTTACATAATGTCCAGAATTAGGCGAGTCAATGAATTAGATCTGCATTGGTCTGTACAACAAGATTTTTTTTTTGTTCTCAGTTCTGAATGATTTTCTTGAATCAGCCAATAAAAGTTTCAATGACGAGAACGACCTCACTAAAGGTTAAAAACCTGAGGTTCTATAATTTTCAATAATTATTTGTGTTTTCGAACCGATGGTCAGGGTTCGAATTCGGCGGGGGGGGGGGGGGGGGGGGAATTCGAAGAAAAACAAATTATTTTGACGAAAACCACAAAAATATGCATATATATGCTTCTATTCCGAAAACAGCGGTTTTATGCATTTATATGCTCGATAAATTTCAATTCTGTTGGTCCCAGAGAGGTAAAAAAATACCACCAAAAGGCTTCTTTCAATGTGTACGATTCAGGAAAAAAAAAGCCCTACATATAACAATCCAACATGGCGACCATCCGAAATATTTAGACGGTTCTCCATATCTACGAATCTAATTCAGCAATCAAACTGAAATTTTTATGTTCATAGGGGCTATGAACATAATTTCACCTACCGTATATTACTTTCAATAACCTGGTGATCGCAAATCCAACATGGCGGCAACGCGATTTATAAATATTCACATGCACGTGTCTCGCAATTTAACCATCCGAGTGCAGTGAAACTTGGTACAGTAAATCCTTATACAAATTTAAATCCACTGGCACCTAATTTATTTCAATTGTTTCCATAACCACAAGATGACAGCGGTGCGAAATGTTAAAATCTCGTTTTTACTTCTTGTGTCCTAATCATGCGATTGAAGTTTGAATACTACACGTACACAATAATCTTCATGCAACAGTACATAACTCTAAGACCTACATATATAAAAATCCAACATGGCGACCATCCGTAATATTTAGTCGGTTCTCAATATCTACGAATCTATTACAGCAATCAAATTGAAATTTTGTATATTGAAAGTGGCAATTAACATAAGTAGGATATATGAATATATGTTATATAGTTATTCACGGAACTACTAGTTCTGCCTGCCATTCTGGCCGGGATTCATTTTGTGTCTGCGTCTGTTTTTTTTTTATTATTATTTCTAATTTTATTAAATATTCATTTCTATTTATCCAGTATCTTATTTAGTAGTGTTTGGCAATAGGAGTGCTCTCTTACCCTCTCTATCTCTCTCTCTTCACATCTATATGTAGCCTATTTTAGTTTGCAAACACAGGAGGGTATTCCTACAACTCGTCGTGGGACCACCTTCATGGAGTCTGGAGTTGCTTGGCACATCTGGCCTGTTAATACGGTCCCAGGGGTTAGAATTTAACATTCACTTCCACTGCGTACTCCTTTCTCTTCCAGTTGGTTCCAGTAGTGCAGATAGTAGCACGCCGTGAACATACACAAATTATAAGGCGGTGCACATGGTAATGTAGCTAATGTGCCGAACGTAGTTGGGCTATCACTTCAATCCTTACCGCCAGTCAGGCAAATAGTGAAGCCAAAAGATTCAAATACTGAGGCTGAAAGTCATGAACTAAGACAAGAATAGGCTACTGTAATTGGGCACAATTTGTGTTGACCGACTGGAAAGCATTCTTTAAGGGGGCACCTACACCTATAAGGATCCACAAATCATGTATAATTCACTTTTTTATTCCTCAGCAAAAGAAAGTACTAAGGAAAAGTAATTTGGTCTGCCAATCACACTATGCTTTGGCAATATGTTCGTGTATTTACAAATCATATGGCGAATGCATTTCAGGAAATTAGGTATTTAATATAGCGGTTGCATATTGTGCACTGTTCCACCGTTTCCCTAATATTTTACACAAATATCATTGTTTTTCAAATATTCTTTTCATTATATTTACTAATGCAGTAGCTAGAGATTGACCTGGAATCATTGGAATCTATAAATAAGTTTTTTTTAAAGCTTATATTAAAGTGTAAAGTTTTTGCAACTTTTTTCACTGAATATTTAACAAAAAGAATCTGAAACTATGACATGTAGGCCTACAGCAACAGTTCTAGGTCATACTGTTCTTCCCTATAAGAGACACATGTATGCTAAATGTCACTTCATTATATTGAAAACTCTGTCGGTTACTAAGGAAATGGATTTGAAAATCCAAAGTTTAGGGAAACGAGCAACACAGTTTCCAATGTGTATGAAAACTTCTAAAACGTCGCGTCGGTGGCAGAGACGGTGACAGTCCTGCACGTTTTTGGTCATAACTTCAAAAGTATTATACATATCAAAGAAATTGTTGCAGTGATTTGAAGAGGAAGGATCAATGAACGTAGGAAAAAAAATTAAAACTGACAAATGTTGATCCTTATAGGTGTATGTCGACCCTTAATAGAACTAGGCAACACTGAAAATTGGCTTCTATCACTTCGAGTGATAATTTGTATCTGATGACTCCTTCCATGGTTTTCTTTACCGTTTTTCTCTTTCAATTTTATTTTCTTACCTATTATTGTCAAGTTTGTTTTTGTAGTTGTTAATTTTCCTGCAAACCGTACGGACCAAAGGGATCTATTTTTGCCCCATTCAGGAATATAATCTCGATCAAATAGGAGTCAATTATCCTACACTGAACTAATTATTATCAACAAACGTAGAAAATTATCTTAAAAGAATAATGAGTTCATTTCTTGCTAAAATACCATATTGTTGGTGGTGTTTTTTTCCTCTGAGGGATTGGAATATCTCGGTTATCAAACCCATATACTTGTTTGTGGATTGGATTTGTCTAATAACCTGTAATTTTGTGTTTACTCTAGTAGTGCTTTTAATTGTATTTATTAGGTCGTTTGTTGTTGTTGTTGTTGTTGTTTTATTTGTGAGGTTTGGACATCGTGGTCATTTAGCCCCGTGTAGTCGGGTGTGTGTAGAATTTCGTCACATAACCTGCATAATTGTGATGTCTATTTTAGTGTGTGTATTTGTAATTTAATTGAGGAATGGGAGGATGTGGCCGCAGCATTAAGTTAGGAAATGTGCCGTCATCTGCATGGAGTAGAAGTGAGAAACCACTTCTACGATGGTTGAAGAGGGAATCATATCCACCTCTTCTCAGTTTTGCCTCATGAGGCTGAATATACCCCCTTTACAGCCCTCAGACCAGAAATCAATTCCTTGACAGAGTCAGGAATCGAACTCGGACCTCAGGGGTTACAGTCAAGAATGCTAGTCACTGCGCCACAAAGTGAACGTATTTATTCGACTCTAGGGTTAGTGCAGGTAAGTACCGTCCCGTCATTTTCCTGGAGGAAGTGCAAAATACCCTACTTACATAAAATCACTTACATGTTGGCGACTACCAGCGTCGGTATTCTGACCCTGGATATACTAATTTGATGTAGCTGCCATGTGAATATTGATATTTCGCGTCGCCGCCATGTTGGATTTGTGATCACCAGGTTATTGAAAGTCTTATAGGTGAACTCATGTTCATAGCCCCTATGAACATAAATAAATCAGGTTGATTGCTATAATAGATTCGTAGATATTCAGAGCTGTCTAAATATTTCGGATGGTCGCCATGTTGGATTGTTTTATGTATAGGTCTTAGAGTCATGTACCATTAAAGGGAAATTATTGCGTAGATACCAGAGCATTATAATGTGTATAAACATTTGCTGTACCAAGTTTCATTGCGTTTGGATCATTAAATCGCGAGAAAGGTCTATTTAAAATTTTCAAATTCGCTTGGCCACCATGTTCGTTTTGTAGTTAAACGGTTTTTGAAAGTCTTATAGATGAATGTCCAGAAGTGCCCTTTATCTCCGTACAAAATTTCAGGGTGATACCGCTAATAGTTTCAGAGATATAGAATGCCGGTGAAATATTTCGCACAGCCGCCATTTTGAGGTTATGTAAACAATTGAACGAAGTTAGATGTCTATGCATTAAATGTGTATAAATATATACTGTACCAAGTTTTATTGCGTTTGGTTGGTTGAATCGTGAGAAACGTCTGTTTAAAAGTCACAAATTCGCTTGGCCGCCATGTTGGTTTTGTAGTTACCAGGTTTTCAAAAGCCACATAGGTGAACTTCTAGTAATTCTTCTTATCACCGTAAAATATTCCAGGGTGATATCGGTAATAGTTTCGGAGATATTGAATGCTAGTGAAATATTTCGCACAGCCGCCATGTTGGATAGATGAGACCTAACAAACTTTGAAGGGCACGGTCCGAGTCGTCAGGAATAGTGCTATGAAGTTACCGAGTTTCATTGAAATCGCTCCAGCCGTTTAGATGTTATTAGGGGGAAACACACACACTTACAGACAGACACACGGACAAAAGGTTATCTCATAAGCATATTTTTTCGCACAAGACACGGCACAAACCTAGAAAAATTGCTGAGTTTTAATTCACTGGCCGTGAAAGTCAATATACCATATTTTTACAGTTCACGTTTATAATGTTCCTAACGATTGTAATTCTGTCTGAAGTCGTTTCCGATGAATGGTGATGTTGTCCAGTAATTGAATATCGTATGGCCTCGGCTGCCGGGTGCAAGCTTTGTTATTTGACACCCAGAGGGTAGCTTGCATGTCAATTTCGTTGTTTCTTGGCTATGAAAGTCAAGGAGGTTAGATGTTAGATACACTATCTAAGCTCCTTGAACACTATAGTGCTTTCTAGTAGAGAAATGAGGAACTTTGTGTTGGCGGAAACTCCCGAGATTCATTTTGCCATTATGAACTCGGCCTTCTGAATTCAAATGGGTTCTTTGACATGCCAACATCGTATGACATGCGTATCGTATTTTTGCCGCCTTTCAAAAATCACTTACCACGGCCAGGAGCGAACCTGCAATCTTGGGGTTAGTAGACCGACACGATATCCACTCACCCACCGGGCAAGTGATTCCTTTCAACGACCTCTGAACTGTAATGTTATGCTATGTAAGAATAGTTATATCAATTATATGATGACTGTGGGAATTTTTTGCGTTTCTCTTACTTGACAATTATTGTGTTCCTCACCTTACACAGTAGCCAAAATAATTGAGATTGCATAAAGTGGTTTATTGTTGCAGTTTCATTTAAGGGGCTTGGATATCGGGGTCATTCCAGTCCCATGTACTTGGCGTGTATGTGTGTGTAGAGAAATTTTTCATTTTTTTTAGCGTATGGCTTTTAGTGCCGGGAGTGTCCGAGGACATGTTCGGCTCGCCAGTTTTTGTAGCTGCTTCGAGACGGACACCCAATGGGTGAGCTACAAGTACCGTCGCGTGTGGAGTGTTGTCTGGGGAGGAAAGTTTGAATGTAAGGACGAGGAGTTGGAAGGTAGCGGCTGTGGCCTATAGTTAGGTACCAACCCCGGCATTTGCCTGGAAGGAAGATGGGAAACCACAGAAGATCATCTTCAAGGTTGTCGGCAGGGGGATTCGAAACTCGTCGCCTCCCGGATGTGAGCAACTGCCAGCAGTCATGCCGTAACGACCACGGCTAACTCACCCGGTAATTTTTCTAATAACCTGTGTTCTTGCGGTGTCTGTAGTAGCGTCCTTGTGACTGAGCATTGGATTGGGAAGGAGACGGCCCCAGCCTTAATTTAAGTACCATCTCCCCCAAGGTTTGCCTCAGGAGGTAGAGTGGACCCCATTCCCACCCTTAGGCAAATATTAAATTTCTTGCAGAGTCAGGAATAGAACCCTGACCTTTTGGGGTGACAGCCAAATATGCTAGTAGCTTTTCTGTTATTGTACGCATTAGAAGTTATCCAACTCAAAATAATATTACTTGTAAATCAATAATGCTATTTATAACGACATTCTCTTACTACACAATGAAAATGAAAATCCACAGCCCCTTTCCAGTCGACTGACCGGGTCAGGAATGGAATGATTGAAGCCCCCATCTAGCGACAAGGATATGAACTGTGCCGGCTGCCAAAGCCTGTCGCACTCCTCAGGGACAATGTTTAAATGAATGACAGATGAAATGAAATGATAGTGGAGAGTGTTGCTGGAATGAAAGTTTGAGACGGAAAACCGGAGAAAAAACTGTCTGCCTCCGCTTTGTCCAGCACAAATCTTACATGGAGTGTCCGGGATTTGAACCACGGACCCAGCGGTGAGAGGCCGGCGCGCTGCCGCCTAAGCCACGGAGGCCTACTACACAATCATGTTAAAAACTATCTACCATTGCGACCACATTAGCATAGCAAATCATGGTGTAAATTACATTACATTGCCCTATGAGTTGTTAATGATCTTCTGGACAAATATGATGTATTCCAAATATTTCGTCTTTTTCTACATTTGATGGACTGAAATTAAGTTATTCTTTAAGGATAGACCTACGTCTCGGTAGACCTTGTGATAAATTATCATGTAAATAGAAACCATTATTCTAACGCATAATTCCCCCATTCAGGAATGTTCAAAGGGTTGTAATTACACGCAAGTTACACGCACGACCAATCCGAGTAGTTAACATCCCCATTGTTCCAGGCTTTACGGAGTCTTCTTTGGGCAACGGCTCGCACAGTAAATGTTTCTCATCGTACAACTAGTCCTCGTGTAATCCTTGAGACACCGGCACGCCTGGAAACAGTTAGCTACACTCTTGCTAGCTTTAGGTTAAAAAAAAGTGCTTGCTGTATCACTGCATCATTTTAAGCCTGTATGAACTCATAAATCTTGAAATAATAAATCTCCGCTCATGTTTTAACAGAGTAGAAATGAAGCAGACGACTTGGAATTATAGCTACTCCTAGTCCCATATCACTGCACGAACCGTCACAGTTCCATCATCAATTATTATCACTGTCCTCGATATCACGGAAGATTTTCCAGAAATAGCTCTGAGTATTACATAATTACAGTATATTGTCCCCACTTGTTCATAATACAGTGAAGAGTGATAGCGATCACAGTGCTGCAATCAGATATTAACAACCATGACTCTAATACTATACGTACTCACTCAATTGTTACTGCTAAGTGATGGGGAGATAAAGCATAAAAACAAGTAGTTCCGTGACGAACTAAAGAGCCTACTTTTCTTAAAATTTCAGATTGAAGCCAATCTATATAGACCTATCTAGAATAATGACGAAATCAAGTAATAGAGTAATTGAGTAAATTACTACAGTAGACAGCCATGGTGACTCTGAATAGCTACTTAGTTCCATCTCTTAAACCGGGTGAGTTAGCCGTGGTCGTTACGGCATGACTGCTGGCAGTCGCTCACATCCGGGAGGCGAGGAGGTTCGATTCCCCCCGCCGGCAACCTTGAAGATGGTCTTCTGTGGTTTCCCATCTTCCTCCCAGGCAAATGCCGGGGTTGGTCCCTAACTATAGCCCACAGCCGCTACCTTCCAACTCCTCGTCCTTCCATTCCAACTTCCCTCCCCAACGGTACTTGAGTCAAGTTTGTCGCTTAACAGTCTTCTTTAGTGATGTACTAAGAAGTTGTCGCTACTGCTAAGTCAGTAGGTCTCGTGGTTCTTACTTCTGATGAGTAGTATCTGCTTTCTATGAATGAGAACTCGTTGGTTAGTTTGTAGAAGTATTTATTAATCTTTGACAATCCAATATATACAAGTTAACACCAAACAGTCAACCTGTTTGGTCGCTGCTGTAACTGGAAGAGGACCTTTGCTTCTCAGCCCAGATCTTTTATACAAAATCCCTTCATAACAAAGCGCGTCACAGTGGAGGGGCGTACTAGATAACATGTATGTGGAAATATATATCTTACAGGATATGGACTCATGTCTTTGATAACAGTTCCATGAATTTGATCACTCATAGCTGTTGCTGTTAATACATCTGGAAATAACAGATTAAGTAATCATATGAGGAAATGTGCAGGGCCATTTCCTTAGTCCTTCTAGGAAGTATTTGATAAATAATAATCTACAGATAGTAAACCACATGTGTTGAAGATAACATGTTTGTGAAGGAATCATTTTCTTGTTTCCTAGAATGAGCATTGTTCCAGTTAACACGTTGATAATAGCATTACATTGGGCAATGGTGTTCCTTCTATAGGAAGAATGACCATAACCTTTAGTTTAGAATGGAGTCTGGGGTTCGACCCTGGACGGGATACATAACTCCTCCACCCTTTGTTGCTCGTTATCGTCCTCGATAACAATTTTCTTAAGTCTATTCTTTGCAGATTTAATACCTTGATATATTCTTGTTCTAAATATTAACATAACAACACAGAAAATAAGTATTATAATACTTGTGTTCACAGACACAAAAGTTTTCATTTTAGTATTGTATTCTGGAGTGGGTTTTAAATCTAACTTCATTCCTTTCACATCGAGGTGGGATGAATGGAAATTTATTTCGGTTTTAACGTGTGGATCATTTGGAGTTGACAGGAGTGGAAACAGGTGCACATAATTTGTAGGTTGCTGTTGCAAAGTTATGCCCATACTTGTAATAGGGCAAGACTCATTTGAGTAGATAACATATGATCCTGCTAATTTTATAGTTCTCTGAGATTCTGGGCAGGTTTGCAAGATTATTTGAGGATTTTTACTAGAGAAAAGGCTATGCTTCTTATTTAGTGGTTGAAATAGTTGTACCTCGTTTTTGACAGTGGCAAATTGATATCTGGTAGTGTCCGTTAAATTACATGAAGTTATTCTAGTATTAAAGAGTATACATGCGTAATATTGAGTAATTTTTATACAAGGTGCGTTTGACCATCTTAAGGTAGGTCCTTGCAAGTAATATTTTTCCGGAGGGATTAATATTAGATTATTGCTAGGTACAGGAGAAATTTTATACAATGTATAAGTTTTAGCATCAGTGATTGGCATATATAATATTACAACCATTTCTTCGTTCATCATGAGAACTTGCGTTTTTGACAGTTTAAGGTTCTCAAATTGATGATACTGGTCAGTATGAATTATAGTTTTTGTTGGGTAGATTAGTTGTAAATGTTTTACAACATTTGTTAAATCTTTTTGGGAGAACATCTTGATATTTGTCGTTTCATTAAATGACAAGCTAATAGTATCTTGCAATACTTGTATGATTTTATCTAATTTGTTCGTACACAAGAGTACATATTGTTGATGTTCCAGAAGGTTAATCTTGAAGTCTTCTTCTTGTAAAATACCTTTAATTACCTTCATATTATAGTTTACATGGTTCATTTCATTATAGAACTTTTGAGCAATGGAGTTACTGAATGATATTAATGTATTAATATGTTTAATTTCTTTGGCGTTACTTTGTTTTAATGCTTATAATTGTTCTTGTAGGTTGTCTAGGTCATCTTGGTCTAGATTACCTGATATGAATTTAATTATACTACCTAAACCATTTATAAGACCTCTCTTACTTCTAGGTGTAGCAGGCAGCAACTTATTTAATTCCTTTTTTGTTTCTTTAATTGATTCTCTTAATTCTGATATTAGATAAGGAAAAGTATTATTGCTTCGTGATACGAGACTCGAGATAGTGTCTTGGATATTATTATAAGATTCTTTTAAACTCGTTAAATTGAAATGAAACATGAACCGGTGATAATCGTTAATTATTAAGGCTGGTTCTAATGAGTCGGCATAGAATCCTTGTGTCTGGATGGGCTGTGTGATGATGGTGCCATATCCAGGGAGGAATCTGGAATAAGAAATTTTCTTTTTGGTTTAATGTCCCGAAAATTCCTTACATGAGTTTTACCGTTTCTCATTTTACAGTATACCCTGTTTTCTTCGATTTTGGTAATGATACCTTCGTTGTACAGGTTTTTTGATTTCTTGTTTCTGGTGAGGGGATCTAATACGTAGACAGTTTCATTAATTTGGTAATTATGATTGAAAGTGTCGGTGTTTGGTTTAGTATGACTCTCTTTTACAATTTTCAACTGATTTCCTTGTATTTCAATGTACTCAATGATTTTGGGACATGGCGAGAAGACGTGGTCTAAAGCCTTATAGTATGGTCCATATAGACCGTTGAAAGGAGGTTGTTTAGTTGTGGAATGGATTGAGGAATTGTAATTCGTGATTATGGTGGTCACGAGCTCTGAGAGCGGAGTGAACTTATCGTGATCTCTGGAGATACGAAGTTTCTCTAGAAGGGTCGAATTCAGTCTTTCTACTGGAGAATTAGATGATGAATTCAAAGGGGTAGTAGCGTGATATTCGATGTTCGTGGCTTTACAATATTCTTTTATGACATTGTTTTCGAACTCTCCTCCTTGGTCATGTGTGATTTTCCTTGGTAATCCATGGTGGGAAAAGTAAACTTGTAATTGGCTTAGTGTGGCCAGACCTGTACCATTTGGTAAAATGTAGGCTTGTCTATACTTTGAGAAAATGTCAATTATAGTTAATATGCGACTTTGCTCGAAGTGAAACGTGTCGATGTGAATTTGAGAGAAAGGGTGATCGGCGGTGATGGGACCTTGGTTCGATACCTCGTTAGGGTGTCTCTCGTATTTGTTTCTTTGACAGAGGTTACATTGATTGATGATTGTCCTAATTTGTTCTCTTAAATGAGGCCAGTAATATTTGGTCTTAAGATGTTCGTAAGTTTCTACTATACCATTGTGGTTTTCAGAATGATAGTGTGAAATCAGCTGTGTCTGAGTTGCGGGGCTTTCAATGTCTTCCAAGAATTTGGATGACCTGATAATGATTAGTTCAGAAGTAAATAGCTTCTGGCAAGCCCTGATGAATGGGATCTCGAGAGTGATGTCGTCAAAATAAGTAGCGTACTTGTTTGAGGTTACTATTATTTTGAGGAGGTGATTTGCTAAATCTTCCTGAATGTTCTTCTTTCTGACAATCATTATGTGTCTGGTACATTTTTTAAACAGGTTTTGTTTAAGTACCTTGGGATAATTACCATATTTTACAATAATCTGATTGCGGTTTTGGTTTAAGTTCCATTCAGATATTTTCAATGTGAATATGGGGTCTGTTTGGTTTGAATGGACAGTTTCATTATCCATATCATTTTGGTAGGTGTCATCTCCGGGGATGGCAATGATTGAAGCTGCTTCATCAGCCATGTTAATCTCTACTTTAGAGAGTGCGTCTGTGACATAGTTAGTTTTGTCATTGACGTAATCAGGCTCTCCTAGTTTTGTGTGGGGATATTCTTGAATGTTACCGTATGTAATGGAATTTATTTCCATTGGCTCAACTAAAATTGGTTCCTTAAACTCGTGTTTTAGTTGTCTCTCTGTGGGCTGTATGGCTTGGTGAGTTTTGGCATCTAAGAGATACATTTCACCATATTTAAAATTCAGAACATACTCTCCTTCTTTTTCGATATTGACGGGAATCGCATTGTTAGCTGTATCTACCGTGGGTTGAATATGATTCACTTGATTATGTGAAGAATGTAAGTGAAACGGTATGTCTGTGCTGTTGAGAGTGACTAGGTTCGAGGCGTAGTCAATCTTTGCGTCTAATTGAGCGAAATCTGCGCTACCTAAATTATTTAAGTCTTCGATTTTGATGGCTGGGCCAAGCGAAAATCCTGAGACTGTTCCTCTGTATCGTACCCATATTCATAGTACTGAGTGTCGTACTCTATCGGGTAGTTTTGTATGTTGTACTCATCTACATACTCTAGTGATTGCTGTATGGGACCTAAAGCTTCCTGTTCGATGTCTTCTGAAGGTTCTAAGTGAGCATTCAGATTACCTCTAATGGTTGAAACACCGGGCATCGGCTGTGGAAATCTTTGATGGTTAGTGGGTGTGAATCGTCGGCCAATATTATTGGGAGTTGGGTAAGGACGATTCATGGAGTTTGGTGGCTTGAAAGGCTGAGTGTTCGGAGCTTGAGCATGTCCGAAAATTGGTTGTGGTTTATCTTTAAAGAAGGGTCTGTGGGTTTGATTTTGCATGAAAGGTTGGTTAAATGGGTTCCTTGGTGGAGCGGGGTTAGAATTCGAGAATGGATTGTGTGCTGAGTGGCCTAGTGGTCGAGCTGTTGGTTGAAACTTGCTAGGAGGTAGTTTTCCTCTTAGTTGGTCCATGTAATCTTCATGGGCGCGATCGTTATCATAAGACCTGCATAACCTGAGGCAATGATTCAGGTCTGTAATCTGTGCATATCTTAAGTATGAACGGTAGGGTTCCAAAACTCCTGCTTTAAACGTGTTTAGGCTTAACTCTTCAAGTTCTCTTAATTTCAATTCCAAAATTTGATTTTGGTAATTGAGTTTGCATAAGCTTTTGCATTGCAAAGTCAATCCTTCTAATTTATCATGATAGTCATTGTATGATTCGTTTCTTTTCTGGTAGCAATTAGAGATCTCCTGGATGAGAAGTCTCCCGTCTTTGACGTTACCGTATTTTCTTATGAGTTTATCTTTAAATTTTTCATAAGTACTGTTGGCTTCTAAGTCAAGAATGCTACATGCTTCACCTTTTAGTTTTGACTTTATGACGTTAAATAGGAAGTCATTTATTAATACTGAGTTTGTAGCTGACGCTATTCTCTTGTGAGTGTTTAGAAACGATTCTGTTCTTGCTAAGAAATAGTCAAGACTGCAAGAATTAGTGCCGTTAAATTCAGGCAAAAGCTGTATCTGAGCATATTCGAATTTTGAAAGTAACTCGGTTTCAGGCATTTTGTTTGAATTTATAAAGACGGTTTTCAAAATTGTTTATAATAAATATTTAATTTGCTAGATTAAATTTTGTAACAGTGGTTACTTTTAAAAGTTAATGTCTTACTTATAAGTGTTAATTATTAATCAAAATATATATGAAAGAGCCCCGGTTAGGTTTTCACAATAAAGGAAATAACTTATTATTATTATTATTAATCGAAATATATGTGAAAGAGCCCCGGTTAGGTTTTCACAATAAAGAAATAACTTATTATTATAAATAATCAAAATATATGTGAAAGAGCCCCGGTTAGGTTTTCACAATAAAGGAAATAAGTTATTATTATTATTAATCTAAAATTAATGATATGTGGATATCTCGTTTCGATTCTCCACAATATGAACTAGTAAAATGATAAAATTAATTATATGTCTTCTGAAATGAGGATGATGGTTGATGATGATAATAAATATTTAATTATTTTATTAATTCCTCTAATAGTGAAAAGCGAAAGACCAGTATGGGCTGCACTAACCAGGGACCCGGAACAGAACGTAACGCGGAACGGAACTCTTGTCTATGTGGAACGGAGAAATTCCGTTATCTCCAAGGTTATTTCCAAGTTGTAACGTTACCGCTGTCTGTTCCAAGCGTAACGTTACCGTCCTGGAACGGAACTGATTCTGAAACCGTACCCGGTATCTGGAACAGTGGAATGTTAGCCGAGCCTGTACCGGTACAGCGTATTGGAGACGGGTGGAACGTTACGTTGTCCCGTACCGAAATGAACAGAGGAATATCCGATACGTTACAGTTCGGAACATTCTACTTATAATAACGGAACAAACAGACGGAACGGAACGTTACAAATTTAACGGGATTGTATTGTTACAAGGCTGCATTATGACGTCTCAAGGTCAAGCAGAAGGCGTGCGATGGAGCTGTTATTTTTATTGGGACGACGTGCATGCATTTACTCACTCAATCCCATTTTCCCGCTCACCTCACAGCACGCCAGCCTTCTGTTTCAGCTAATGTAGAGATCCTGTACCCCAAAAGAAGCTGCGCGATTCCGTCCCCTCGTTGTGATCGGTTGATCAAAATTTCTTTGGGATACCGTACACGATTTGTGAGGTAGGGCAATGGGCAAAGCACAGTGCTATCAAGCGGTTCCGTGGCACATTTTCCGTATATAACTAAGTAGATCTAAGTTGCGGGAACACCGTAGTGTTTGTTTGTACTTCAACGTTGATTATCACCGAGACATGAGTTTTGAGTCCACATATAAAATGTATACATTTCAAGCTGCCTGGAGTTGGAGAGGGGAGTACAGACGATTCTCTAGTTTAATCAAATTTTGGTTGGCTTACATATCATTGACAATCATTTCATGTCTCTGCTTTCAGAATAAGGCTATATTATGACTACCCACATCGTCACTCCAAGAGGACAGCGAAATACTTATTATTAGACTATTGTTATTATTATTATCATCATTAGACAGTTATTATTATTTTCATAATTATTAGTCAATAATGATTATTATTAGTATACTATTATTATTATATTTTTCATTATTCTAGACAATTGAGTTTGTACAAAAATTCGCTATCCAGCAACAGAGAAACTACCTTATACTATCGGGGCGCAGTTAGCCTATTATTAGGAACCGGATTCTTAGGTTCTTATCTATTTTTCCCATACTTCTAAATACTTTTACGAATCACACTGAAATTCCGTACTACCTAATAAACTAAATAATACGCGAGTACCTAAAAATAACTAATTGCAGTTTTGTACCATTTATTGTAGTATATTTGAAATTGTGTCCATAATCCTTGAAATTAAATGTGAAGATAGTGTTTATTCCTAGCTCCAGTTGATTGAAAGCAATCCTACCTAATGGAAAAATGAAATATTTTCAGCACTTTCCAGCTTATAAATTATTGTTTGGTTATTTACCGAGAGGAAAGAGCGAATAAATCTCTTATTATTCCCAAGAATCCAATATTGTAAAGAATCAACATTATTTGAACGAGATAGAGTGTGAAAATCATCTCTGACATCCTTGGCTTTATTGCAATCCCTAAAAGTGTAAAGTTATCGGTGATAATTTGATTACGCATGAAAATGAAAATCCACAGCCTGCTTCCAGTCTCCGATTGGGTCAGGAATGGAATGAATGAAGCCCCCATCTAGCGGCGAGGATATGGACTGTACCGGCTGCCGAGGCCTGACGCACTCCTCTGGGGCAATGATTAAATGAATGACAGATGAAATGAAATGATAGTGTAGAGTGATGCTGGAATGAAATTTTGACAGGGAAAACCGGAGTACCCGGAGAAAAAACTGTCTGCCTCCGTTTTCCCAGCACAGATCTCACATGGAGTGACCGGGATTTGAACCACGGACCCAGCGGTGAGAGGCCGGCGTGCTGCCGCCTAAGCCACGGAGGCGAGTTGATTACGCATCATTATGTAAAATATTTACTCTCTCGTTGCAATCAGATTGTCTACTAACAATGAGGTATTAATTTTAAGCCTTATGTAATGTATGTCAACTTTCGCTACCCTTTAAACATATGAACCTATTGTAAAAACCCATTCTACCTAATAAAAAACTAAAAAGAACAATTTTATGTTTTTGAAAACCTAAAATGACAATTTTAAAAACCACCAAAATCCGGCCCCTATTTATTATATTCTGATGGTTGGGTGGTAGAGCAGCTGACTCTGTACAGGGATAAACGCCAGGAAAGAAGAAGATGGTTGGGTGGTTTCGTAAGTATAACAAGAAGTTCCGTGAAGAACTATACAGCCTACTTTTCATGCCAATGATTATTCTACAGTATATGAACCTATCTAGAATAATGACGAAATTAAGTTGGTAATATCGAAATATCTAATTAGTTCAAAACATACCTGGTGTAATGTAGCCTAATAACGCACTACAGTTTGCAGCCCTGGTGACTGAATATATTCTTATTTCCATCTCTTAAGGTACAGAATACAACATTTGGTTGAAGTCCAATGGACGTTACATGCAGTTAGACACTGGATCTATCAGCACGCGTAAAAGCATGTTGCCAACAATACCATGCGTGTGATGGTCAGAAATAATCTGAAATTTTATGATATCTTGTTGTGCCAATTTTGGATGAAATCCATTTGTTAGTATAGAAGCTACATGTATATTAAAATTGGACTTATCAGCAGGCATAGAATCATGTTGGCAGCACTGACATATTAATTACTCCAAATTAATCTAGAAAGGCAGGTGCTATACGTGTGCAAAGTATAGAGCTCTTGGCTTACATACTTTCTGATATATTGATATTAGGGTAAAAAATATAGACAGAATTTATTAACAGTTGGCAGCCCTGATTGCTCTGAACAATACTTATAGTCATATCTGTTATGTTACACATAGCACATACGAAATTTGGTTGAAATCCAACTGATAGTATAGAAGTTACATGTATTTAAAAATTGGTACTATCAGCAGGCTTATAATCATGTTGGTAGAACTGATGTATATAAGTTAATCCAAATTAATCTAAAATGTCAGAATATACGTGTGCATAGTTTAAAGCTGTCGGCTTGCATACTTTCTGATATATTGGTATTTGGATAAAAAAAAATAGAGAGAGCAATTATTAACAGTTGGCAGCCTTCGTGGCTCTTAAGAATACGCTCAGTCATATCTGTTTATGTACACATTTTACATACAAAAATTGGTTGAAATCCCATTGATAGTGTAGAAGTTATATGCATTTAAACATTGGACCTATCAGAAGGCTTAAAATTATGTTGGCAACATTGTCATGTATGGCCTCCTGGAAATTAAACTGAAATAGTAGTATCTACATGTGTGCCAATTTTGGAATAGCTCCCATGCATACCTTGCAAGATATCCAACATGGAGCTCAAATTTCTAGTGCGTTTTTCAGCAGTTGGTACCACTGACATCATTTTCAAATATGGACGTGAGATATTCCGGTGCACATCTTTACTCATACTAAATTTGGTTTTGATTGCTGCAGCCGTTTAGGAGTTGATAGGGGGGGACACACACACAGCCAGACAGACAGACAGACACACATTTTCCCGGATCGATCTCATAAGTCTACTTTTTCCTCATTTTTGCAAAATGTGAAAAGTAGGCTAGGGCCCACAGCCACTCCTATTTCAGTACACGAGCTATCGAGTCTAATACCAACAGGCCGAGTGGTTCGAGGCTGGCTGGCGTACCTCTGGTCGTATTGGGTACTGACGCACATTAGTAGTATATGCCAAAAGCATAAGATGGCGTCGATAATTTAGAGGTGGAACACCCGATTCGACGAGTTGGCTGGGTATCGGGCTGGTCCGGAAGGCACCAGTAGCCAGCCTAACGCCACTATGGTGGATACTGTCCAGCATTTTCAAGGTTGCCGGTCTTTCTGAACCGTAAGCCGCAGAACCATAGTCTAGCCGGGACACGCCGAGGGCTTGGTAGAACCGTAGCAGCACCGCTCTGTCAGCCCCCCCACGTAGTGCTACTAAGAAACTTGAGCATGTTCTGTTTCCTGAGACACGTCGTTCTTAGTTGCCGTATATGGGGCTGCCACGTTAATTTGCTGTCAAAATGGAGCCCCAAGAAGCGACAAGTGTCAACCAACGGCAACGCAGCATACCTGAGATGTAGTTCAGGGTGTAAGTGTAGCCTTCGGAGCCGACAAAAATGGACGACGGAGGATTTCGCTGATGAAAACCGGTCGTGAGCCCACCTGTCGACCCGGTTAATAGCTATCTGCAATTGCCGTTCCACGATTGACATACTTCCAGAGCTGTAAAGCAGAGCTAAATCGGCTACATACAGCGATGGAACTATCGTGGGCCCGGTGGCGGTAACAATGCCGTTTATGGCAACCTCTTTTACTTTTACGCTCATCGGCGTATCGCAGGTTCTTTCTTCTTTTATATTTAAGGAAAATATATCAATTCAAAACAACCATTTATTGACACTTCTGGATGCCATGACAGTTAATTTTACAACAGTGGAAAAAAGATAATAAAGAAAAAAATGACAATCTTAATGTAGCATGTTTGGCCAAAAGATATGACACACTCCCACCCTGAGTTGGTGGAAGAACAACTCAACCATACATAAATAACTATAATTACCTCAAAATACAGTAATCATAAATCTAATCTCTTTGGTGTATTTACAGCTCTACCACTTTTAGAGGTTACTCTTGACATCCCTTCTCATCCCTAAACACATTTAGGCTAATGAGACTTTTGTCATATTTTGAAGAGAAAGGCTCTTCCTGTACCAATCTTGCGACTATTTTTTCCTGCTGACATTATCTCCTCACATGATAATTCTCCACGAGCTCTTGTAAGGTTTGCTCTTCGCGTATTTTGGATAAACCTCTTTATCCAAGCAACCAACCGAATTATTTTTCCATAGCTTGAAAAATATAAGTAATACCAATTAAAATCGTGGTACCTGCACTGATCATTATTTACATGTTTTGGGGTGCTACATGAAGTATCTACAAAGTAACTCATTATTTGAGTTGATTTTCTCTTTTCTTGCAAAATCAGCTCTGCCTCTGCAGGTGGAAATTCACCAGGCCACTCTGGCCGGTCCTTTCGTAAAAACTCGGGCCCCTCCCACCATTGAAGTGCTAACAATTTTTCTGCCAGACAACTCTTGTAGGAAGATCTGCAGGATTCAAATGGCCAGGAACATATCTCCACATTTCTGGTAAAGTCAACCGATGGATTTCTTTAACACGGTTGTGGACAAACACAGTCCATGTTTCTTCCTATAGAATCCATGCTAAAACCGTTGTCGAATCAGTCTAGAAATTCAACTTGACATCTTGGTAGTTTAGTCCTTCTAGCACTGAATTACCTAATCTAGCTCCCACTGTTGCAGCAATTAGTTCCAGTCGGGGAATGATGACTGTGTTTAATGGGGCTAATCTTGCTCTGGCTGCAAGAAGGTGTACCTTACTCTCACCGTCAATTTGTAGTCGTATGAAGACTACTGCAGCGTAGGCCTGTGCACTAGCATCACACAAAATATGTAGACTGACATCCCTGTGGTTCTTGGAATAATGAAACCAGCGTGGAATTCTCATCTCTTTCAGGAGAAAAGGGCTTAAATACCAGGTTACAAATTGGTCCTTAATATCAGTAGTAACCTCTTCATCTCAAGATATACCACTTAGCCATATCTTTTGTAATAACAATTTAGGAACTAGAAGTACTGGACTAACTATGCCAATCGGATCAAATATCTTTTGTGCAACTGACAGAATGGATCTTTTCGTGATCACTCCCAATTCATGGTTCTGTAACCATTCCAAGTTTAACAATAAATTGTCAGATTCCAAATCCCATCGTAAACCTAGCACCGATGTCCGTCCAACAAGAATGAAAGCATCATTGTTGGCCTGCCAACCTCTGAGGTCGAACTTTCCTTCCTGCATTATATCACGTGCTTCATTAATGAATTCTTTCAGTTCTGATTCAGTATCAACACTGGTTACAACATTGTCCACATAAAGGCTCTGTTTAAGTCTTGATATCTGTCCTTTACTATATTGACAATCTTCCATTGCCTTGTACAAATGGTAATCAAGAACTGTTCCTAAAAGGAAAGTGCTACATTTTAATCCAAATACCACCCTCCGATGCCGAAATATCTTTATATTCTTCCAGTCATTTGGATCACACCAGAAGAACCTAAGAAAATCTCTGTCTTCTTGACGAACACTTATTTGTAGAAAAGCCATTTCTACATCAGCTGTCACCCCAAATCTCCCTTCCCGAAATTTTAGTAACAAAGAAGGAATCAGTTCAATCAGATTGGGTCCAAACTCTAAACAATTATTGAGAGAAGGAGCATTTCTTCCTCTTGCTGACACGTCAAATACAGGACGAACTCTGGTGGTGCTATTCTCCTTAATAACAGTTCGATGTGGTAGGTAGTGTCCATAATTCCCTACTTCTTTGACTGGTACTTCTTCAATAATTCCCAGTTCTTCCCACTCAGCTAGAACTGCATCGTATGAAATGAGAAGATTTTGAGACTGAAGCTTTCTAGTGGTAGATTCTAACCTTTTGAGTGCTAGCTCCCTGTTACTAGGAAGAGCCAAGCTATCTTCTTTCCATAGCAATGAAACTTCGTAACGTCTCTCATCATTTACAGTAATACCTCTTAGAAAATCATCTCTAATTTGAAGCTGTCTTTCATTTTTGGACATTTTAACAGCTGAGTCTGAGATTCCAATGGTATCTAGGCTCCAGCGATCGTTGATCTCATTAACAAACAGAGCTGTAACTTCTTCTGCCAAGTTAACAGAAGATTGTTGTGGAACTTTCCCCATCAAAGTCCAGCCTAAATTTGTTTCCACAGCAACCAAACCAGAAGATAGAACTTTAATATTTCCTGTCAGAAGTGTGTCCGCTACATCCGCTCCAATCAGCAAGTCCACAGGCCTAGACTCATCCCCAATATCTGTCAGGCTGATATTCCCTTCCTCAAGTTCATTCAACCAAGGTCCTTTCTTGACCGAAGGGATGCCATTACATATTAAAACCTGATCCAATACTTCAAAATTACATTGATATTTGCCATCCAGGCTTTCAATTTCTACTTTGTAACATGAATGTTCATTAACACTCGTTTTCCCTCCCCCAAAAAGGTCATGTTTAATTGTTTCAGTTCTGACTGGAGTGTAACCTAATCTTTTAACAATGTCTTTCTTAACATAGGATAGGGGCAGATGACCTCGTAGTTCCGCCCCTTAAAACAACAATAACTAACTAACTAACTAACTAACATAGGATCTTTGGGATCTTGAGTCAATTAAGGCTCTAACAGAGAAGGAAGAGCCAATACCTTTCATCTTTATAACTAAAGTTTGCAAAATAACTTTAGGATATTTAGAAATATTACTCAGCGAATTTGTCTTTTGTTCATTCTTCCCCTCGGATTGCCTGTGTTCGACATTATTATGGGATATATTTTGTTTATTCTGAGGTAAATCAGGGCACATCAAAACTTGGTGGCTCTTACTAAAAATAATGCACCGTACTACGGCTTTACATTTATTGACACAGTGTCCCTTCTTAAAACACTTAAAACACCCACCCTTGTCCTTTAGGACCTTCTGTTTCTCAGATAGACCTAATTAGTGTGCTTTAAAGCAATTAAGGGCATCATGTTGACCTCCACAAAAAATACAGTACCCTCTCCTCTCCTCAACTGGGTTAGTGTTTAACAAGTCAGCTGCAGTAGCAATGTGCTCTGATAATTTGGGTTGGTCTCTACTCCTGTTATTATCTTTGATTCCAAAACCGGAAATTGCTAAACTGATCCGTTCCTCGGCTTCCACTTCCCTTTTCATGAATAGCATGAGATTGTCTAACCTATCTTTCGAATCACGTGTGTGTGCAAAATTGGAACTTCTTTGCCAGGCCCTAAGAAACTCCTCAGGCAAACATGACTCTACTAAAGGATACAACATAGATGCACACTTATCTGTTGTAACACCTAAGGTTTCAAGTGACCGTATGTGCGATTCCAAGTTGTCATAAAGGCTACACATTGAATTGCCATCACCGGGAGTGGAAGATTTCTTAAGAACTAAAGATAACAACTCTCTTTCGTAAACTTCAACCAACAGATCATCTCTACCGAACCTGCTCTTTAAACATTCTACTGCCTTCGTATAATTTTCCCCAATAGGTGGAAAACTTTCAGTAATTTCTCGAGCACGAGACCCTTTCACTGTAGCTTGCATTAAGTATTGAAACTTATCTTCCGGTGCAATATCCGGATCCTTGTCTATCTTTTCAAGCTGGCCCCTGAACTGTATCCACTGTTTTACATCGCCATCAAATTTCCTTAGTTCTAATTTAGGTAGTTTGAATTTTCTCTTACTCACAAAATCTACACTGCTACAATCACTGTTGTCTTGAGCGATACCTCCTGAAGGTAGAATAAATTCAACACTCACCTCTATATCAAGAAATTGACGTTGATAGTCATCGGCAAGTCTACATTCGTCGTCCAAGTCCTCTTGGCCGACGTCAAGTTTTAGACTTACGACCTTACCATCCAGCTGCAGGAGCTCATCATTTTTCTTCCGAAGTAAAGAAAGGGAAACCTGAACTTTCCTTCGCTTTTCATGAGCTGTCATCTGGACGTCATCAATTTCACCTTTGAGGTTATTCAACTGCCTCGAAAACGCCGCCCGTGTTACCTTACGTAGCTTTATCGCTCGATCCAGTTCACGTTGGGTTGTCTCCATAATTAAAATATATTGATATATTTATCCTATCACTGGTCGCCACTTATTTTACTTTTACGCTCACCGGCGTATCGCAGATTCTTTCTTCTTTTATATTTAAGGAAAATATATCAATTCAAAACAACCATTTATTGACACTTCTGGATGCCATGACAGTTAATTTTACAACAGTGGAAAAAAGATAATAGAGAAAAAAAATAACAATCTTAGTGTAGCATCTTTGGCCAAAAGATATGACAACCTCGAACAAGGTGACAGGACAGAACCCCGAGGAACTTCGTTTTCTTGGGTATAATATTGCGATATGTTCTACCGACCCTTACACGGAAGAGTCGGACTACATGAAATTCGTCCCCACTCATGAAGGGTGGAAAGGATCTCGTAGCGCCATATGGTGTCGTAGGTAATTCGGAGAAATGCCTCCTGTATGGCGCTCACAAGTCGCACCAGATGGACGGTGGTGGACATATGGGAGCGAAATCTAGACTGGTACCCTGACAGTAAGCCTCTCTCTTCCAGGAACCACACCAGTCGATGGTACACCATCTTCTCTCGCAGCTTACATAGGGCATTTGAGACCCCTGTAGCTGCTGACAAGTTTGGGATCCTCTCCAGCCTTGGGAACCGGTATCATGATCCACTCTCGCCATTGAGATGGAAACTGCCCATCAATCCATATACGATTGAAGAGGACCAACAATTGCTTTATACTGGATTCGCACAGATGTTTTAACATTTGATTCTGTATGTCCGGTCCGGGAGACGTATCCCTACACAGTGAAAGCGCACTGCGCAGTTCCCTTTCAGAGAATGGTACATTGTAGGACTCCAAAGCAGCAGTGGCAAAGGACAAGGGGTGAGCCTCCGCCTCCCGCTTCAGAGTCAGAAACGTAGGATCGTAACTCCCAGAACAGGATACATCATTGAAGTGCGATCCAATACGGTTGGCAATGGCGAGTTGGTCCGTGATGATGTCTCCGATGATGGAGACTCCGTGTGCCATCAATGATATCGGGAGTCCGGAGATCCGACGAAGCTTAGTCCACACTTGAGATGAAGGAGTATGTGTCGTCATAAACAACACATACTTTTCCCACGTCGTTTTATTACTCTCCCGAATCAGATATCGGGCTCTAGCACGCATCCTTTTGAAGGTGATAAGGTTGGCCATAGTGTTTTGCCTCCGATAGCATTTGAAAGCACGTCGACGATCTTTAAAGGCTACTGCAATCTCGGCTGTCCACCAAGGGGCAAGTTTCCGGTGGGAGTTTCCGGATGAGGAAGGTATTGTTTCCTCAGCAGCAGCCGAAATACCATGCGTTATGTGAATGGTATGATCATAGACACTCTCAAAGGTATCTTCGGCAAAATCAGCACGTGCTGTGAAAGTTGTCCAATCAGCCCGACGGAGAAGCCATCGACTTGGTAATTCGATGGCTCTCTGGTTCGGAAGAGTAACGATAATCGGGAAATGGTCACTAATACAAAGGTCGTCGTGTACACCCCACTGTAGCAGGGGAACCAGCGCACGACAGCACAAGGTGATATCGACATTTGAATAAGTGCCGTGTGCAATAGACCAGCGCCTGATCAGTATCTCAAAATCTCTCCCTCCATCACTAGTGGTAGCGGAGCCCTAGATGGTGTTGTGGGCATTAACATATCCCAGAAGGAGAAAAGGAGGGGGGGGGAGCTGGTTTCAATCCAGTTGAGAATCAGGTGGAATGTACACGTTACATACTGTTGCCATTACTGGCGACGAAGTACGAACTGCAACTGCCTCTAGCTGAGTACGCAACGGCACCTCTTCACTAAAGAGGCTAGAGTGGACGAGAATGCAGACGCCACCGACGGCCACAGCTCCATCCACCGGGTCTTCAGAGAAGAGGTTGAAGTAACGCATTATTGTCTCACGTCCAGGACGAAACCTGGATTCCTGAAGACAGACAATGGTTGCCGAAAACGAAGATATTAATTGACGTAACTCATTGAGATGACCAGAATAGCTATTACAGTTCCCTTGTAAGTAGAAGTGGGTCTTCTACTTACGCTTGACCGTTTGCCACCATTCCCCATCTCTAGTTGGATATGATGGGGCAGGAGAGCGCACCTCAATCTCCACATCTCGGTCCGAAGACGAAGAAATTGGAGCGGGCAGTCCCCTGGTTGGCGCACGGTCCTCGTCGGACTTCACGAGTCTCGCTCTTGGGGAAGAGCGAGAGCGGTGTCGAGGGACTTTCTCCCGGTCCGAAGACTGGGTGTCTGTCCCCGACATGTCCCGAAGAGATTTCTTTCTTGATCGGCGCTGACGTCTATTTGGGGAAGTAGATGGTCGCTTCCCCACAGACGCCAGTTCCTTACAAAACATGGCCGCTCCTGCTGACACCGCTCCACTGGTGGTGGTGGGAGTGGAATGGCCAGCAGATACCTGAGCAGCCCTGTCTCTAGGAGAGGAAGAGAAACGGCGCTGAACCGTTCCTCTCTCCTCCGCTGATGTATTTTCCTATTTGTAGGGGAGTTCCTCCATACGGTCGAGTTTGGCTTCAGCCGACTTCCCTCCCTTGATGGTCGTGGGAGCGGGAAGGCCAGCAGAGTCAGTAGCCACTCCGTCAGGAGGAGGGCGAGAGAGATGGCGACGAACCTTCTCTCTCATCTCCACTACTACTTTTGTCATATCGGGTGGACTGGAAGAAGGACCAGCCCTGGTCGGCAAACTCTTCTTTCCCCTGTTAACTGGAGAAGACGTGTTAGCCGACCGGTTCGGAGAAGAAGAGGACTTCTCCGATTTCGCCGGTTTAGATGGTATAACTGTCGCCTTCGTTTCCTTGCCCGAAGAAGGCTGTGGGACCTCCTTCGGGCAGACAATTTTTGCTGGTACAGCGAGGGGTGATTTCAAATCTGCTGAATTACCGGACGTCGAGGGTACTACACTGGGAACTGTGACAGCAGGGGTGAATGAGGACGTCGCTGCGGCCACAAACGTCACCCGAAATTCGGGGGCATTAATATCACGGTACCTCTTGCGAGCATCGTGATATGAAAGCCGATGCAATGTTCTGATTTCTTGGATTGTGGCTTCTTTACAGAACTCAGGGCACTGCTTCGATCGTGGAGAGTGGCTTCCTTGGCAGTTATACCAGGCCCAAAACAACTGTGAACATGAGGGAGGAGCCAGATTCACGCGCTCACCCGCGCCAGCCAATTGCATAGCGCGGCGTTGCCGAGTTAACTACGCAATCTGGGCTCGCTGTGCCGTACGAAATCACTATTTCTCTCCGCACACGAAAATCATTAATTATCCAATTATTTAGATGAACCTATGTTACAGAGCTAAACATTTTGAAGCTGACTGTGCAAACCCCATGACGATACGACCAGCCGTTCGGGAGATATCATCTGCTCTTGAACTGAAGGGATAATTAGAGCGAAGAATGGTTAGGTGTTGAAATATTTAGTTTCGCTGGGGAAGATAACAGTGACAGCATGGCTGTATCAATTCAGTAGTGGAGCTTATAGAAGTTAGTGCTGTGAGCTGAAGTTTTGAACTCATAACAATGTTCCGTAGCAAGTCGAGTGGCAGTCGAACAGCGAGGCAAGAATAATATTTTCAGGGTATACGGCCTTTTAAAGAATCTTTCGAATACATAAGTACGTGAAAACACAAAATCTGATAACCTGTGTTGTTGTGTTGTCGGCAAATATGTTTTCTTTTTTAAAATTGAGTCGAATAAAACTCACCTCTTCACAGTCTTACCTCACGAGGCATAGAGTACCCGGATCTAACCCTAAGACCAGAACTAAATGTCTTGATTGAGCCGTGAATCGAATCTGGACATCATGGGTGACAGCAAGACTTGTTGTTGTTGTTGATTATTATTGTTGTAGGGGCTTTGTGACATCGTGGTCATGTAGCCCCGTGTATTTGAGTGTGTGTGGAATTTATCTGATAACCTGTGACACTGTGATGTCTCTACTAGTGTGTATATTTGTAATTGAGGAAGGATTTGCGTAGGAAGAGGCCGTGGCCTTACGTTAGGTACCATCCCGGCATTTGCCTGGAGTAGAAGTGCGAATCCACAGAAGAATCACTTCCACGATGGCTAAGGTAGGAATCCAACCCACATATTCCTAGGTTTTCATCACGAGGCTGAGTGTACCGTGTTCCAGCCCTCAGACCAGAATTACGTTTGTTGGGAATCGTACCCGGGACTCCGCGGTGACAGCCAAGAATGGACAGCAATGTGCTAGCCAGTACACCACAAGGTGGTCTCCAATAAACAAAAACTGATCCCAAAAATTGTATTCTCTGTTTCTATTACCTTTTAAAGGGCTACCAAGCAATGTTACTCAGAATGGCTTGGGGTGTAGATTACGTCATGTGATATAATAACGTTGTAATTGTTGTTTCATTTGAGGGGCTTGGACATATTGGTACTTTAGCCCCGTGTACTTGTCTGAAAATCTGGGTTACTGTGGTGTCTGTATTAGAGTGTGTGTATTATTATTATTATTCTGGTGAGGATTGGGAAGGAGGCGGCCATGTCCTTAAGTTAGGAACCATCCCGGCATTTGCCCGGAGTATAAATGAGAAACCACTTTCAGGATGACTGAGGTAGGAATTTTACCTACATCTTCCCAGCTTTGCCTCACGAGATTGATCGAACCCTGTTCTAGCCCTCAGACTAAAATTAAATAGCTTGGCAGAGCCGGGAATCGAACCTGAACCTCCTGCGCGACAGCCAAGAATGCTGGTCGCTGGTGGTCACTTTCACGAATAACGTTTGTGTGGCATCTTATATCTGCCTCATATCAAATTGTGTGCAATCCGTTGTGAGGATAGATATTCGTAGGATTAGGTCCCCCAGCTCGTACATGCGCTTGCATTCGGAGCGCCTTGTGTTCTGGGGGAAGGTCGTGTGTATACTGCGAGCGTAGAGCTGTGTCATCTCTGCCAGTCTCACTGTGGCAACAGCGCTCCGCTGGACGCACGCTAATGGGCGAGCCCATGTTCACAGTTGTTTTGGGTCTGGTATAGGACAAATCGGGGGAGGCGTACACCTCTCACCCTCATGTGTCCCCTTGTCACACTCTCTACACACGGCCTTGGCAGTGCACCTGGCAGAAACTGCCCGAATTTCTGGCATTGATAACATCACATAGGTGGAGGGATGTATACTCTGTGAGCTGCCAGAATAGGATTGACAGTTCTCGTCTCGCCATGTGGTCTGATAACGAGATTGCCAAACTGTACAAGCCAGAGATACGGCTGACCAGGCACTGAAGCACGTGGGCTGTAATATTGCAACGCAGAGTATTATGACATCAGCTATGCGAACATGGATTGGTCAAGACACTGAGGGGTGATGACTGACATGGAATTTCCAGCGAAATGTCAATACTATTCAGGCAGCTCACAGAGTATACGGTCGAACATCGCAGTGGTTCGATGTGACCTACATCTGCTTAGGTAAAACATCACCCTCAAAATGGAGAATAAAAGCGCCGGTATCGACGCTGTTCTCTCCGATCTTTCGGGTGATGCGCCCAAACTTGGTGACGCCTATCTTCCCCAGATTCCACAACAATTCCGCATCGCTATTCAAAATGAATTTACGATGGAAAATAACTCCACGGACCTCATTCATCGTTTCGTGTTTTGAGACCTTAACGGGAATTTCGCTGAAATGCGTGCATTCCAGCAACGTTTCGGTTTGCTGCCGGCTAATTGTATGCAGTAGGAGCTGTCCGTTCCGGAGCTTGGAAATCCCGTTTAGATCTCCAAATTTCCCCTCGAATTCCTCGGAAAAGATCATTGATTTCACCACTTTGAAATAATCCCCGTCTGTCCTGATAGCTACCAGGTAGTGAGGTGACTTGTCAACAGGGAACCGTGCATTGAAAGTTTTATCCCTGATCCGACACTCAAGAGACGGCTATTTACGGGGGACACCCTCTGATGATTTATTGGGCCGCTTTCGCGTCATCCCGAAATCACCCTCCACGAATACAATCTACTCCGAACGAGGGTCATCACTGTGGGCGCCACCCAGCCAAGGCAATACCTACCTGGCATAGCAGGTATTGCCCGGGGTCCCAGTGTCTTGAATAGGCACTTCCCCCTCGGCATGCACAGTGATATGTTTGGCGAAATTATTCGGCCGTGCAGGGACCTCCGTTGTGAGGCGGATACCACTGCAAGGGTACATGGCGCACCCACCTGACGGGATGGGTAATACCGTCCAGGCTTTCTGGACAGATGGCCAAGTTGGTGGCCCTTCCGGAAGGCAGCATGACGTTTATTTCTAAGGGTCAAACCAAAAATGGGACCGGAAGTCGGAAAAGACCTTTTACAGGCAGGGGATACCGTAGATGAATTTTCTCTTCCCATCAACAGGGAGTCTTCAAAATCAAAGTCAGTCATGTCAGTCTGTCTTGTCGGCCCTATTAGTGTCCTCCTACGACAAGCAGAGCATACCGTGTGTGTATTCTAATCCGCAACCCACACGGGGGTGTACCTAAAAGGATGTCTGTCGCACCCAATGGGGATTATCCACACTCCAGTAATGCATATTATGACGATAAACGGTTCCATTGTTGTGGAATCGTGCTTCGTCCGTAAATAAGATGGTCGCTAGAAAAGCCGGATCAGTTTCCACAGAACGCCACCCGTGCTTCGAAATCATGACCATGTATCTCCAGGTGTAAGTGCAGATGGTACGGGTGAGACCAGTGGGTGTGCATTATCCGCATAACAGACACTCGGCTGATGTTCGTCTCCAGTGCAATGGCCCATGTGGTAGTATGAGGGTGACGCCGGATATCGTCAAACACAACCTCTTCATTGTGAGCAGACGTCACGCGATGATCTCAAACAGGCCGTGTTTTTCCCAGGGATCCAGTATCTCCCAGGCGTCTTTCCACACTCCGAAATACCATGCCTGTCGGTCGTTGTCTATCCGGATAGAGTTCTTGGTACAGGCCATGCGCCTGGTATGCATTCTGTCGAGCTCCTCCATTAATATAACTTATTCTGGCGCGGATTCAAGGGGGGGGGGGGGTCACGGGGGTCATGACCCCCCCCCCCCCCAAACGGAGAACAAATTTTTTACAAACTCAAAAAACCAAAACACAATAACCAGACAAATGAAACTTAACGAATTTTAACTTTTTTTTTTCGTGTAGCCTCCTGAGAGGCCGAGTGCAGGTCTTTCTAGTCGACGCCCGTGGGCGACCTACGCGTCGGGATGAGAGATGAGATGAATGGATAAAAGTGGGCAAGGATGTGGAAGGAAACGGCCGTGGCCTGTCAGAAGGTACTGTCCCAGCATTTGCCTGGTGTTGAAAATGGGAAACCACGGAAAACCATTTCAAGGACAGCCGACGGTGGGGCTCGAACCCACGCGTCTACCGAGTCAGCAGAGAGCTTGGCCCCATGACCAAACGCCGCGCTTTAGCCAGTGTAGCCACTACTGTCGGTGGTATATTATTGAAAATGTAGTATTTATGATTGACAAACCTTTCTCGGAGTTGTTGGGAGTAGTTTCACAATTTCAATTGCCACTGCTGCACCGGAAATTACCTTTAACGTAAATAGGCCTAAAGCATTATTGGTCGTGTTCATTTGAACAAGGTCGGCCATTTTCCATTCACCCCGGACACTACGTCATACCCACGTGACACGTTGCCAACATGAATAATGAAATAATAGACAAAACCATTGGCCTGGATAAAGATTATTGATGCCCGACTTCCCCACTGTGCGTGACAAAAACCAGGGGTGTTATATATTAGCTAACGTGGCCCATCAATCCACCATTGGTCTGGACGAAAATATTGGTCTAGGCAAAACCATGGGTCTGCCACATACGATATAGTTCCGAATGCGTAGGGTTGGCATTATGGACTCCTTCACAAAGATGGCAGTCAAGGCAGCAATTTCAACTATTAAGTCGTGCTCCTATTAGGGCGGGATGGTGGGTCTACGGCAGCGGACGAGTGAACATCCATTACTATATGAGTCGTCTAGTATCAAAACCGGCCAAGTCACTGAAGGCATATTTTTCAGTATGGATGAAAAACCTCTAGAGACAAAGCAATGGAGGTCACAAAAGATTTTATTGCATAGTTATATCCGTAATGGTTTAATATTTAAGTTCTGCTATTTTGAGAAATCTGATTCATAATGAACCCATCTTTTTTGCTAATATTAATTTTGACTTGGACGTTTTTGTTGCAATTTGGTGTAAAGAAAAATCTTGCATTTCTTGAAAAGTCAACGGAAATAATTTATTTGTTTATAAAGTGCTTTTAAACAAATAAACAAAATGATAGCCCCTGCGAGAACTCTGTCGCCTACAGCCCGCAGAGCACTAAACCGAGCGGGTAGTCTGTACACAAGGAGCACACAATCCATTATGCGAGAGTTCTCGCACGGCTCCGCTAGTTGTTCCTATTTTAATAAGTGACTCATTTTCTTTTACTGTGTTCAAGATCTAAGTGAACTACTAACTTTTAACGAATTTTAACTGAAAAACTGTTTTTTTTTTTTCATTTTATTCAATACTGAAAATTTCTTTATTGCAATTATTATGTTCTGTTACAACTGTACTTATTTACTACTTCATACCTGTTATATAAAAACATATTCATAAACGATGTTTATAGTGATGTCACGATGAATGTGCAGCAATGCACGAATAGGAATTTGGGGCTTTTTTCGCACCAAAAAAATTTTCCGACGTCCAAACTGCAAGCTTGGTTGGCAATTTAAGCTGTGACTTTCTCCCTTTGTCGGTATCAACTCCACTTGCCGAAACTGCAACGTACTTTGGTATTTTTCTCGAAGCTCGATGTAAAAGTCGCAAAACACGCCGTTGCAATTTGTACGAATATTTTAGGTGCGCTAAACGCATCAAATTTCTATCCATGTAGCTTGCAAAAAATTGGTCTGGTTTTGTACGTTTGGTTATTTTGAGATTGCGTTTTTAGTGATACCATTTTGCTTAACTATTTCGATTCGCTGACCCCCCCCAAAGCCAAACTCTAGATCCGCGCCTGAACATATTCATATGCTCTTCGCTGGAATACATCTCGAGGCAGTGAATACGCTTCGTGTTGTGAATTACGTCGAAGGAGCGAGTTCGCGCAGCTACATACTGACTTGCCATCGCATGTTGTTTTCGTTCCAATGGGGCACACTTTGCCCTAACTGTGGTCTACGAAGCTTGGAACATGTACGACGTAGCTAACTGGTTGCCTGTGCCCTAGCCAGAGACAATCACCTCCTCATCCTTGTCCAATCCAGCACCTTAGCTTATGCAACGATACACACGGTCTTCTTTTCTTTTTCTTTTTATTTGATCGCTTACCCTCCAAGCTCGGCTTTACCCTCGGACTTTGCGAGGGATCAGTCCTCTACCGTCGAATTCCAGGACAGTGCCTCGTAGCTGAACACACCTTGACAGCAGATACAACTGGGGATGGTGACAAGCCAATCGCCTAAGTGACCACGAACTTGGGTCTAATGAAGGAAAGGGCAGCGAAGGGAGTGGGAAGAAAGATGCCGTGGTCCTGTCGAAAGGAACCATCCCAGCAATCGCCTGGAGGAGACGTGGGAAACCACGGAAAACCACTTCTAGGATGGCTGAGGCAGGAAGCGAACCTGCCTCTACAAAGTCAGTGTGCCACACGAGGTTGGGTGAACCCCGTTCCAGGCCTCAGACCAGGAACAAAATTTCGTGGCAGAGCCGAGATTTGAACCCAGGCCTCCGCAGTGACATGGTCTTTTACAGAGCCAAATAAACAAATCGTGTCGCCTCCGTGGTGTAGTGGTCAGCGTGCATAAATGCCACCCCGGAGGTCTGAGGTTTGATACCCGGCTCTAACAAGAAATTTGACAAGTGGTATGAGGGCTGAAACGGGGTCTACTCAGACTCGGGGAGAAGAGTAGAGTGGGTTCGATTCCCACCTCAGCCATCTTCGAGTGGTTTTCCGTGGTTTCCCACTTCGTCTTCGGGCAAATGCTGGAATGGTACAGTACCTAACCAAAGGCCACGACCGCCTCCTTCCCTCTTCCTTGCCTATCCCTCTCACTCTTCCCATCCCCTCAACAGGCCCCTGTTCACTTCGCAGGTGAGGCCGCCTAGGCGAATTGCTAGTCACACTCCCCAGTTGTATCCCCTGATTCAGAGCCTCAAGCTGCAGGACACCGTCCTTCGCTTAGTCCGTGGGAAAAGCCAACCCAGGAGGGTAAAAAGATAACGAAAAAAAAATCAGTCTGTGAAAACGATTAAGTATATAACCTTGCCACTTGCCAGGCAACTCCAATCGCGCGCTTGCCATGTGAGCTACTGCGACATTTGACCTGCAGCGCGCACCTCCCTGTCTATACAATAAAATTTGACACTGGCGCCATCTAGTGGTTAAAAAACAATTAAGTTTGATTGCTGTCACAGATTAGTTGACATTAAGAATCGTCTAAATATTTCGGATGGTCACCATATTGGATTTTTATGTACTTTGTAGGCCATAGAGATATGTACTATTAGATGATGATGATAATTGCGTAGGTTCATTGTTCAAACGTTGGTTTCGATCGCATGATTAGGACACAAGAAATTAAACCTTAATTTTAAAATTTCGCACAGCCGCCATCTTGAAGTTATGTAAACAATTGAGCTGAATAGGATGTCAGTGCATTACAAGGTGCATACCATTTGATGTACCATGTGTGACGGCACTCGGATGGTTTAAATTCGAGAAAAGTCTATTTAAATACAACAACTTCGCTTGACCGCCATGTTCGGTTTTTGAGAGTCACATCATTACACTTCTATTAGTGCTTTTTTCTACCATACAAAACGTCAGGGTGATATCTGTAATAGTTTCGGAGATTTGGAATGCCGGTGAAATAGTTCGCGCAATTGCCAAGTTGGATTGGTGTGATGTAATAAAATTTGAAGAGCACAGTCGGGGTTGGACAAAATAGTACTATGACCTTACCGAGTTTCGTTGAAATCGCTCCAGCAGTTTAGATTTTATTAGGGAGAGGAGCGAGGCGACGGTCACATGCAAGCACACACATACGAACACACACACGGACTATATGTGATGTCATAGGCCTATCTTTCATAAATGTAAATAATAAAGGAAGCTTTCCAGTCGGTCAACACGACTGAATAGCTTTCATTATTAGAATTAAGCATCACTGAAAAATGGCTTCTATCACTACTAAATGACAATAGGCCAACAAGTAAACGAAAAGCAGGAACGGGAGGTTTAATTTAGAAGAGAAATACTATTATTGGTCACAAAGGAGCTAAAGTTCCGCTTACACGTACCTTGATGCTCGGTACAGTTGGGAATCGAGTTCCGACTGTACCGTTCCATACGTAACGTTCCGCTAACACGTACCTTGATGTTCGGTACAGTTGGGAGTCGAGTTCCGACTGTACCGTTCCATACGTAACGTTCCGCTAACACGTACCTTGATGTTCGGTACAGTTGGGAGTCGAGTTCCGACTGTAATGTTCCGGGGCTGTAACGTTCCACACGCTCGTTCTGAGTTCCAAGTTACAGTTCCGGAACGATACCGCAAGCCAGCTCGGGGCCGCGGTATGGCGTACGTTACGTAACGTGGAACACAGCGGTACGTAACGCATTTCAGTTCTGTTCCGGGATTGATTAGTTTAGTCGTTTATTAATGTTAAGTTTTGACCAATTGAGTAGCTACAATTGAGATTTGGTAAAGATGGCGGCAAAATAAATATGACACTGAGGTGCCCTTTTCTAGTGTTACGTCTGTACAACATGTCGTGTTTCAATTGATAGGGGGGAGCCGACATATACACACACAGATACACAATGTTTCTTTAAAAAAAAGGTCCCTTAATACTAGCCACGTTCTTCTACTGGCAGTGATCTGTAAGAAAATCAGGCATTTTTAGTCTACTTTTGACATTTTGCAATAATGAGGAAAAAGTAGACTTATGAGATCGATCCGGGAAAATGTGTTTCTGTCTGGCTACCTCTCTGTCTGTCTGTCTGTCTGTCTGGATCTGTGTGTGTCTCCCCCCCCCCCCCAATCAACTCATAAACGGCTTCAGCAATCGAAACCATTTTTAGTATGAGTAAAGATGTATACCGGAATATCTCAAACCCATATTTGAAAATGATGTCAGTGCCACCAAGTGCTGAAAAAAACGCACTAGAAATTTGAGCTCCATGTTGGATATCTTGCAAGGTATGCATGGGAGCTATTCCAAAATTGGCACACAAGTAGATAAAGCTATTTCTGTTTAATTTCCAGGAGGCCATGCGCGACAATGTTGCCGAAATAATTTTAAGCTTTCTGATAGGTCAAGTTTTTAAATGCATATAACTTCTGCACTATCAATTGGATTTCAACCAAATTTTGTATGTAATATGTGGACATAAACAGATATGACTGAGCGTATTCTTAAGAACCACAAGGGCTGCCAACTGTTAATAATTGCTCTCTCTATTTTTAATCCAAATACCAAAATATCAGAAAGTATGCAAGCCGACAGATTTAAACTATGCACACGTTTAGTACCTTTAATTTTAGATTAATTTGGAGTAACTTATATAGTCAGTTCTACCAACATGATTCTAAGCCTGCTGATAGCACCAAATTTTAAATAAATGTAACTCCTATACTATCAGTTGGATATCAACCAAATTTCGCATGTGCTATGTGTACCATAACAGATATGACTATGCTTATTCTTAAGAGGAATCAGGGCTGCCAACTGTTAATAAATGCTGTCTATATATTTTTTCCCTAATATCAGTAAATCAGAAAATATGCAAGCCAACAGCTCCATAATTTGCACACGTATAGCACCTGGCATTCTAGATAAATTTGGAGTAATCAATATAAGACAGTGCTACCAACATGATTCTATGCCTGCAGATAGGTTCAATTTTAAAAAAACATGTAACTTGTATACTAAAAATGGATTTCATCCATAATTGGTACAACAAGATATCATAATATTTCAGATCATTTCTGACCAGCACACGCATGACATTGTTGCCAAACATGCTTTTACGCGTGCTGATAAATCCAGAGTCGAACTGCATGTAAAGTTCATTGGAATTCAACCAAATTGTGTATTCTGTACCTTAAGAGATGGAACGAAGATGTATATATTAAGTCGCCAGGGCTGCCAACAGTACTGCTCTATTAGGCTACATTATACCAGGTATATTTCGAACTAATTAGACATTTCGATATTAACAACATAATTTCGTCATTATTCTAGATAGGTTCATAAACACAAGTTTAATCATTGGTATGAAACTTAATTTTAGGAAAAGTAGGCTCTTTAGTTCGTCACGGAACTTCTTGTTAGGGTTTTAATATGTGTTTGAAATTTGTTGCAGATGATTATTTTATCATATTTTCATACATCATGTTGCGGTATGTTGATTTAGGCGTTCAATTTTCAATCCTTCTTTATGGTGCACCATGTAAGGTTTAATACCAAGGGACTTTTTAGTGTTACGCTATACATTTATCTTGTGTCTTTGATATTTATCAATTCATTCATATCGGCTGATGTTGTTGTTTGAGTCTTCAGTCCTTTGACTGGTTTTATCCCGCTCTCCATGCCTCCCTGTCCTGAGCTAAGCGTTTCATCTCCACACAGCTACCACACCCCACATTCGAGGCAAACTGTTTAACATATTCTAATCTCGGTCTACCCATGCAGTTCTTGTCCTCGACCTTCCTTCCATAACTAAGTTTGCTATTCCTGGGTGACTTAGTATGTGTCCTACCAACCTATCTCTTCTCTTCATTAGCAGTCGCCAGAAACATCTCTCCTCTCCCACTCGTCTTAATACCTCTTCGTTTGTAACCCTCTCTTCCCATCTGATCTTCATCATTCTCCTGTAACACCACATTTCAAACGCTTCAAATCTCCTCTTTTCTGCTGCACCAATAGTCCAATTTTCACTTCCATAGAGTGCCACGCTCGATGTCAACAGATTCCTTTTCTGTAGAAATGCCTTCCTTGCCTGAGCCAACCTACTTCTTATATCCTCTTTCCTCCAACCATCACTGGTGATTTTGTTTCCTAAGTAACAGAAGTCTCCTGAGATTCGGGGATATAGAATGCCAGTGAAATATATCGCACAGCCGCCATGTTGGATTATTGAAACGTAATAAAATTTGTTGGGCACAGTCGGGGTCGACCTGAATAGTACTACAGTATGACCTTACCGAATTTAATAGAAATCTATCCAGCCACTTAGATTTTATTAGTGGGGGGTGGGGGCACACACACGGACACACACGGACAAAAGGTGATCACATAAGCCTATTTTTTTCATAAATAGAAATAGGCAAAAAACGAGATTTTAAAATCTGACACTAGCGCCATCTCGTGGTTAAGAAAACAATTAAGTTTGATTGCTGTCAGAGATTAGTTGACATTGAGCATCGTCTAAATATTTCGGATGGTCACCATATTTGATTTATATATACATTTTAGGCCATAGAGCTATGTACTATTAGCTGATGATTATTACCTAGGTGCATTGTTCAAACGTTGGTTTCGATCGCATGATTAGGACACAAGAAATTAAACCTTAATTTTAAAATTTCGCACAGCCGCCATCTTGAAGTTATGTAAACAATTGAGCTGAATAGGATGTCAGTGCATTACAAGGTGTATACCGTTTTCTGTACCATGTGTGACGGTGCTCGGATGGTTTAAATGCGAGAGAAGTCTATTTAAATACAACTTCGCTTGGCCACCATGTTCGTTTTGTAAAGAGATTTTTGAGAGACCCATCGTTACACTTCTATTTGTGCTTTTTTTTTCACCATACAAAACGTCTGTAATACTTTCGGAGATATGGATTGCCGGTGAAATATTTCGCACAGTTGCCATGTTAGTTTGGTGTGATGTAATAAAATTTGAAGAGCACAGTCGGGCCGGACAAAATAGTACTATGACCTTACCGAGTTTCGTTGAAATCGCTCCAGCAGTTTAGATTTTATTAGGGAGAGGAGCGAGGCGACGGTCACATGCAAGCACACACATACGAACACACACACGGACTATATGTGATGTCATAGGCCTATCTTTCATAAATGTAAATAATAAAGGAAGCTTTCCAGTCGGTCAACACGACTGAATAGCTTTCATTATTAGAATTAAGCATCACTGAAAAATGGCTTCTATCAATACTAAATGACAATAGGCCAACAAGTAAACGAAAAGCAACAACGGGAGGTTTAATTTAGAAAATAAATAATATTATTGGTCACTAAGGAGCTAAAGTTCCGCTAACACGTACCTTGATGCTCGGTACAGTTAGGAGGCGAGTTCCGACTGTACCGTTCCATACGTAACGTTCCGCTAACACGTACCTTGACGCTCGGTACAGTTGGGAGTCGAGTTCCGACTGTACCGTTCCAGGGCTGAATCCTTCCACTTGCTCGTACCGAGTTCCAAGTTACAGTTACGGAACGATACCGCAAGCCAGCTTGGGGCCGCGTTATGGCATACGTTACGTAACGTGATACACAACGGTACGTAACGCATTTTCGTTCTGTTCCAGGTCCCTGATGATTAGTATAGTCGTTTATTAATGTTAAGTTTTGACCAATTGAATAGCCACAATTGAGATTTGGTAAAGATGGCGGCAAAATAAACATAACACAGAGGTGCCCTTTTCTAGTGCTACCTGGGTACAAAATTTCGTGTTTCAATTGATAGAGGGGAGCAGACATATACACACACAGACACACAATGTTTCTTGAAAAAAGTCCCTTAATACTAGCCACGTTCTTCCACTGGCAGTGATCTGTGCGAAAATCAGGAATTATTAGTCTACTTTTCACATTTTGCAAAAATGAGGAAAAAGTAGACTTTTGAGATCGATCTGGGAAAATGTGTGTGTGTCTGTGTGTGTGTGTCTGTCTGTCAGTCTATCTGTCTGTCTGGCTGGCTGTGTGTGTCCTCCCCCCCCTATCAACTCATAAACGGCTGCAGCAATCGAAAACAATTTTTAGTATGAGTAAAGATGTATACCGGAATATCTCAAGCCCATATTTGAAAATAATGTCACTGCTACCAACTGCTGAAAAACGCACCAGAAATTTGAGCTCCATGTTGGATATCTTGAAAGGTATGCTTGGGAGCTATTCCAAATTCGGCACAGATGTAGATAATGATATTTCTGTTTAATTTCCATGAGGCCATACATGACAGTGTTGCCAAAATAATTTTAAGCTTTCAGATAAGTCAAGTTTTTAAATGCATATAACTTCTGCACTATCAATTGGATTTCAACCAAATGTTGTATGTAATATGTGGACATAAACAGATATTACTGAGCGTATTCTTAAGAACCAACAGGGCTGCCAACTGTTAATAATTCTCTCTATAATTTTTTTTATCCAAATACCTGTATATCAGAAAGTATGCAAGCCGACAGCTTTAAACTATGAACACGTATAGTACCTTACATTTTAGATTAATTTTTAGTAACATATATAGTCTGTTCTACCAACATGATTCTAAGCCTGCTGATAGCACCAATTTTTAAATACAATTAACTCCTATACAATCAGTTAGATTTCAACCAAATTTCGTATGTGCTATGTGTACCTTAACAGATATGACTAAGCTTATTCTTAAGAGCAATCAGGGCTGCCAACTGTTAATAAATGCTGTCTATATTTTTTCCCCAAGATCAATATATCAGAAAATATGCAAGCCTACAGCTCCATATTTTCCACACGTATAGCACCTGGCATTCTAGATAAATTTGGAGTAATCAATGTAAGTAAGTGCTGCCAACATGATTCTATGCCTACAGATAGGTCCAATTTAAGAAAATATGTAACTTCTATACTAACAAATGGATTTCATTCAAAATTGGCACAACAAGATATCATAATATTTCAGATCATTTCTGACCAGCACACGCATGAGATTGTTGCCAAACATGCTTTTACGAATGCTGATAAATCCAGAGTATAACTGCATGTAAAATTAATTGGACTTCTACCAAATTGTGTATTCTGTACCTTAAGAGATGGAACTAAGTCGTATATATTAAGTCGCCAGGGCTGCCAACTGTAGTGCTCTGTTAGGCTACATTATACCAGGTATATTTCGAACTAATTAGACATTTCGATATTAACAACTTAATTTCGTCATTATTCTAGATAGGTTCATATACTGTAGATTAATCATTGGCATGAATCTTAATTTTAGGGAAGGTAGGCTCTTTAGTTCGTCACGGAACTTCTTGTTAGGGTTTTAATATGTGTTTGAAATTTGTTGCAAATGATTATTTTATCATATTTTCATACATCATGTTACGGTATGTTGATTTAGGCGTTCAATTTTCCATCCATCTTTATGGTGCACCATACAAGGTTTAATACCAAGGGACTTTTTAGTGTTACGCTATACATTTATCTTGTGTCTTTGATATTTATCAATTCATTCATGTTGGCTGATGTTGTTGTTTGAGTCTTCAGTCTTTTGACTGGTTTGATGCAGCTTTCCATGCCACCCTGTCCTGAGCTAAGCGTTTCATCTCAACATAGCTACCACACCCTACATTCGAGGCAAACTGTTTAACATATTCTAATCTCGGTCTATCCTTACAGTTCTTGTCCTCGACCCTTCCTTCCATAACTAAGTTTGCTATTCCTGGGTGTCTTAGTATGTGTCCTACCAACTTATCTCTTCTCTTCATTAGCAGTCGCCAGAAACATCTCTCCTCTCCCACTCGTCTTAATACCTCTTCGTTTGTAACCCTCTCTTCCCATCTGATCTTCATCATTCTCCTGTAACACCACATTTCTAACGCTTCAAATCTCCTCTTTTCTGCTGCACCAATAGTCCAATTTTCACTTCCATAGAGTGCCACGCTCGATGTCAACTGATTCCTTTTCTGTAGAAATGCTTTCCTTGCCTGAGCCAACCTACTTTTTATATCCTCTTTCCTCCAACCATCACTGGTTATTTTGCTTCCTAAGTAACTTAACAGAAGTCTTCTGAGATTCGGAGATATTGAATGCCAGTGAAATATTTCGCACAGCCGCCATGTTGGATTGTTGAAAAGTAATAAAATTTGTAGGGCACGGTCGGGGTCGGCCAGAATAGTACTATGACCTTTCCGAATTTAATTGAAATCTATCCAGCCACTTAGATTTTATTAGTGGGAGTTGGGGGCAAACACACCGACACACACGGACAAAAGGTGATCTCATAAGCCTATTTTATCATAAATAGAAATAGGCTAAAAACGAGATTTTAAAATTGACACAGGCTCCATCTCGTGGTTAAGAAAACAATTAAGTTTGACTGCTGTCACAGATTAGTTGACATTGAGAATCGTCTAAATATTTCAGAAGGTCACCATATTGGATTTTTATATGCATTGTAGGCCATAGAGCTATGTACTATTAGATGATAATTATTGCGTAGTTGCATTGTTCAAACGTTGGTTTCGATCGCATGATTAGGACACAAGAAATTAAACCTTAATTTTAAAATTTCGCACAGCCGCCATCTTGAAGTTATGTAAACAATTGAGCTGAATAGGATGTCAGTGCATTACAAGGTGTATACCATTTTCTGTACCATGAGTGACGGCGCTCGGATGGTTTAAATGTGAGAAAAGTCTATTTAAATACAACAATTTCGCTTTGCCGCCATGTTCGTTTTGTAAAGAGATTTTTGAGAGTCCCATCGTTACACTTCTATTAGTGCTTTTTTCCACCATACAAAACGTCAAGGTGATATCTGTAATAGTTTCGGAGATATGAAATGCCGGTGAAATATTTCGCACAGTTGCCATGTTGGATTGGTGAGATGTAATAAAATTTGATGAGCACAGTCGGGTCGGACAAAATAGTACAATGACCTTACCGAGTTTCGTTGAAATCGATCTAGCAGTTTAGATTTTATTAGGGAGGGGAGCGAGGCGACGGACACATGCAAACACACACATACGTACACACACATGGACTATATGTGATGTCATAGGCCTATCGTTCATAAATGTAAATAATAAAGGAAGCTTTCCAGTCGGTCAACCCGACTGAATAGCTTTCATTATTAGAATTAAGCATCACTGAAAAATGGCTTCTATCACTACTAAATGAAAATAGGCTAACAAGTAAACGAAAAGCAAGAACGGGAGGTTTAATTTAGAAGAGAAATACTATTATTGGTCACAAAGGAGCTAAAGTTCCGCTAACACGTACCTTGATGTTCGGTACAGTTAGGAGGCGAGTTCCGACTGTTCCGTTCCATACGTAACGTTCCGCTAACACGTACCTTGATGTTCGGTACAGTTGGGAGTCGAGTTCCGACTGTAATGTTCCGGGGCTGTAACGTTCCACACGCTCGTTCTGAGTTCCAAGTTACAGTTCCGGAACGATACCGCAAGCCAGCTCGGGGCCGCGGTATGGCGTACGTTACGTAACGTGGAACACAGCGGTACGTAACGCATTTCAGTTCTGTTCCGGGATTGATTAGTTTAGTCGTTTATTAATGTTAAGTTTTGACCAATTGAGTAGCTACAATTGAGATTTGGTAAAGATGGCGGCAAAATAAATATGACACTGAGGTGCCCTTTTCTAGTGTTACGTCTGTACAACATGTCGTGTTTCAATTGATAGGGGGGAGCCTACATATACACACACAGATACACAATGTTTCTTTAAAAAAAAGGTCCCTTAATACTAGCCACGTTCTTCTACTGGCAGTGATCTGTAAGAAAATCAGGCATTTTTAGTCTACTTTTGACATTTTGCAATAATGAGGAAAAAGTAGACTTATGAGATCGATCCGGGAAAATGTGTTTCTGTCTGGCTACCTCTCTGTCTGTCTGTCTGTCTGTCTGGATCTGTGTGTGTCTCCCCCCCCCCCCCAATCAACTCATAAACGGCTTCAGCAATCGAAACCATTTTTAGTATGAGTAAAGATGTATACCGGAATATCTCAAACCCATATTTGAAAATGATGTCAGTGCCACCAAGTGCTGAAAAAAACGCACTAGAAATTTGAGCTCCATGTTGGATATCTTGCAAGGTATGCATGGGAGCTATTCCAAAATTGGCACACAAGTAGATAAAGCTATTTCTGTTTAATTTCCAGGAGGCCATGCGCGACAATGTTGCCGAAATAATTTTAAGCTTTCTGATAGGTCAAGTTTTTAAATGCATATAACTTCTGCACTATCAATTGGATTTCAACCAAATTTTGTATGTAATATGTGGACATAAACAGATATGACTGAGCGTATTCTTAAGAACCACAAGGGCTGCCAACTGTTAATAATTGCTCTCTCTATTTTTAATCCAAATACCAAAATATCAGAAAGTATGCAAGCCGACAGATTTAAACTATGCACACGTTTAGTACCTTTAATTTTAGATTAATTTGGAGTAACTTATATAGTCAGTTCTACCAACATGATTCTAAGCCTGCTGATAGCACCAAATTTTAAATAAATGTAACTCCTATACTATCAGTTGGATATCAACCAAATTTCGCATGTGCTATGTGTACCATAACAGATATGACTATGCTTATTCTTAAGAGGAATCAGGGCTGCCAACTGTTAATAAATGCTGTCTATATATTTTTTCCCTAATATCAGTAAATCAGAAAATATGCAAGCCAACAGCTCCATAATTTGCACACGTATAGCACCTGGCATTCTAGATAAATTTGGAGTAATCAATATAAGACAGTGCTACCAACATGATTCTATGCCTGCAGATAGGTTCAATTTTAAAAAAACATGTAACTTGTATACTAAAAATGGATTTCATCCATAATTGGTACAACAAGATATCATAATATTTCAGATCATTTCTGACCAGCACACGCATGACATTGTTGCCAAACATGCTTTTACGCGTGCTGATAAATCCAGAGTCGAACTGCATGTAAAGTTCATTGGAATTCAACCAAATTGTGTATTCTGTACCTTAAGAGATGGAACGAAGATGTATATATTAAGTCGCCAGGGCTGCCAACAGTACTGCTCTATTAGGCTACATTATACCAGGTATATTTCGAACTAATTAGACATTTCGATATTAACAACATAATTTCGTCATTATTCTAGATAGGTTCATAAACACAAGTTTAATCATTGGTATGAAACTTAATTTTAGGAAAAGTAGGCTCTTTAGTTCGTCACGGAACTTCTTGTTAGGGTTTTAATATGTGTTTGAAATTTGTTGCAGATGATTATTTTATCATATTTTCATACATCATGTTGCGGTATGTTGATTTAGGCGTTCAATTTTCAATCCTTCTTTATGGTGCACCATGTAAGGTTTAATACCAAGGGACTTTTTAGTGTTACGCTATACATTTATCTTGTGTCTTTGATATTTATCAATTCATTCATATCGGCTGATGTTGTTGTTTGAGTCTTCAGTCCTTTGACTGGTTTTATCCCGCTCTCCATGCCTCCCTGTCCTGAGCTAAGCGTTTCATCTCCACACAGCTACCACACCCCACATTCGAGGCAAACTGTTTAACATATTCTAATCTCGGTCTACCCATGCAGTTCTTGTCCTCGACCTTCCTTCCATAACTAAGTTTGCTATTCCTGGGTGACTTAGTATGTGTCCTACCAACCTATCTCTTCTCTTCATTAGCAGTCGCCAGAAACATCTCTCCTCTCCCACTCGTCTTAATACCTCTTCGTTTGTAACCCTCTCTTCCCATCTGATCTTCATCATTCTCCTGTAACACCACATTTCAAACGCTTCAAATCTCCTCTTTTCTGCTGCACCAATAGTCCAATTTTCACTTCCATAGAGTGCCACGCTCGATGTCAACAGATTCCTTTTCTGTAGAAATGCCTTCCTTGCCTGAGCCAACCTACTTCTTATATCCTCTTTCCTCCAACCATCACTGGTGATTTTGTTTCCTAAGTAACAGAAGTCTCCTGAGATTCGGGGATATAGAATGCCAGTGAAATATATCGCACAGCCGCCATGTTGGATTATTGAAACGTAATAAAATTTGTTGGGCACAGTCGGGGTCGACCTGAATAGTACTACAGTATGACCTTACCGAATTTAATAGAAATCTATCCAGCCACTTAGATTTTATTAGTGGGGGGTGGGGGCACACACACGGACACACACGGACAAAAGGTGATCACATAAGCCTATTTTTTTCATAAATAGAAATAGGCAAAAAACGAGATTTTAAAATCTGACACTAGCGCCATCTCGTGGTTAAGAAAACAATTAAGTTTGATTGCTGTCAGAGATTAGTTGACATTGAGCATCGTCTAAATATTTCGGATGGTCACCATATTTGATTTATATATACATTTTAGGCCATAGAGCTATGTACTATTAGCTGATGATTATTACCTAGGTGCATTGTTCAAACGTTGGTTTCGATCGCATGATTAGGACACAAGAAATTAAACCTTAATTTTAAAATTTCGCACAGCCGCCATCTTGAAGTTATGTAAACAATTGAGCTGAATAGGATGTCAGTGCATTACAAGGTGTATACCGTTTTCTGTACCATGTGTGACGGTGCTCGGATGGTTTAAATGCGAGAGAAGTCTATTTAAATACAACTTCGCTTGGCCACCATGTTCGTTTTGTAAAGAGATTTTTGAGAGACCCATCGTTACACTTCTATTTGTGCTTTTTTTTTCACCATACAAAACGTCTGTAATACTTTCGGAGATATGGATTGCCGGTGAAATATTTCGCACAGTTGCCATGTTAGTTTGGTGTGATGTAATAAAATTTGAAGAGCACAGTCGGGCCGGACAAAATAGTACTATGACCTTACCGAGTTTCGTTGAAATCGCTCCAGCAGTTTAGATTTTATTAGGGAGAGGAGCGAGGCGACGGTCACATGCAAGCACACACATACGAACACACACACGGACTATATGTGATGTCATAGGCCTATCTTTCATAAATGTAAATAATAAAGGAAGCTTTCCAGTCGGTCAACACGACTGAATAGCTTTCATTATTAGAATTAAGCATCACTGAAAAATGGCTTCTATCAATACTAAATGACAATAGGCCAACAAGTAAACGAAAAGCAACAACGGGAGGTTTAATTTAGAAAATAAATAATATTATTGGTCACTAAGGAGCTAAAGTTCCGCTAACACGTACCTTGATGCTCGGTACAGTTAGGAGGCGAGTTCCGACTGTACCGTTCCATACGTAACGTTCCGCTAACACGTACCTTGACGCTCGGTACAGTTGGGAGTCGAGTTCCGACTGTACCGTTCCAGGGCTGAATCCTTCCACTTGCTCGTACCGAGTTCCAAGTTACAGTTACGGAACGATACCGCAAGCCAGCTTGGGGCCGCGTTATGGCATACGTTACGTAACGTGATACACAACGGTACGTAACGCATTTTCGTTCTGTTCCAGGTCCCTGATGATTAGTATAGTCGTTTATTAATGTTAAGTTTTGACCAATTGAATAGCCACAATTGAGATTTGGTAAAGATGGCGGCAAAATAAACATAACACAGAGGTGCCCTTTTCTAGTGCTACCTGGGTACAAAATTTCGTGTTTCAATTGATAGAGGGGAGCAGACATATACACACACAGACACACAATGTTTCTTGAAAAAAGTCCCTTAATACTAGCCACGTTCTTCCACTGGCAGTGATCTGTGCGAAAATCAGGAATTATTAGTCTACTTTTCACATTTTGCAAAAATGAGGAAAAAGTAGACTTTTGAGATCGATCCGGGAAAATGTGTGTGTGTCTGTGTGTGTGTGTCTGTCTGTCAGTCTATCTGTCTGTCTGGCTGGCTGTGTGTGTCCTCCCCCCCCTATCAACTCATAAACGGCTGCAGCAATCGAAAACAATTTTTAGTATGAGTAAAGATGTATACCGGAATATCTCAAGCCCATATTTGAAAATAATGTCACTGCTACCAACTGCTGAAAAACGCACCAGAAATTTGAGCTCCATGTTGGATATCTTGAAAGGTATGCTTGGGAGCTATTCCAAATTCGGCACAGATGTAGATAATGATATTTCTGTTTAATTTCCATGAGGCCATACATGACAGTGTTGCCAAAATAATTTTAAGCTTTCAGATAAGTCAAGTTTTTAAATGCATATAACTTCTGCACTATCAATTGGATTTCAACCAAATGTTGTATGTAATATGTGGACATAAACAGATATTACTGAGCGTATTCTTAAGAACCAACAGGGCTGCCAACTGTTAATAATTCTCTCTATAATTTTTTTTATCCAAATACCTGTATATCAGAAAGTATGCAAGCCGACAGCTTTAAACTATGAACACGTATAGTACCTTACATTTTAGATTAATTTTTAGTAACATATATAGTCTGTTCTACCAACATGATTCTAAGCCTGCTGATAGCACCAATTTTTAAATACAATTAACTCCTATACAATCAGTTAGATTTCAACCAAATTTCGTATGTGCTATGTGTACCTTAACAGATATGACTAAGCTTATTCTTAAGAGCAATCAGGGCTGCCAACTGTTAATAAATGCTGTCTATATTTTTTCCCCAAGATCAATATATCAGAAAATATGCAAGCCTACAGCTCCATATTTTCCACACGTATAGCACCTGGCATTCTAGATAAATTTGGAGTAATCAATGTAAGTAAGTGCTGCCAACATGATTCTATGCCTACAGATAGGTCCAATTTAAGAAAATATGTAACTTCTATACTAACAAATGGATTTCATTCAAAATTGGCACAACAAGATATCATAATATTTCAGATCATTTCTGACCAGCACACGCATGAGATTGTTGCCAAACATGCTTTTACGAATGCTGATAAATCCAGAGTATAACTGCATGTAAAATTAATTGGACTTCTACCAAATTGTGTATTCTGTACCTTAAGAGATGGAACTAAGTCGTATATATTAAGTCGCCAGGGCTGCCAACTGTAGTGCTCTGTTAGGCTACATTATACCAGGTATATTTCGAACTAATTAGACATTTCGATATTAACAACTTAATTTCGTCATTATTCTAGATAGGTTCATATACTGTAGATTAATCATTGGCATGAATCTTAATTTTAGGGAAGGTAGGCTCTTTAGTTCGTCACGGAACTTCTTGTTAGGGTTTTAATATGTGTTTGAAATTTGTTGCAAATGATTATTTTATCATATTTTCATACATCATGTTACGGTATGTTGATTTAGGCGTTCAATTTTCCATCCATCTTTATGGTGCACCATACAAGGTTTAATACCAAGGGACTTTTTAGTGTTACGCTATACATTTATCTTGTGTCTTTGATATTTATCAATTCATTCATGTTGGCTGATGTTGTTGTTTGAGTCTTCAGTCTTTTGACTGGTTTGATGCAGCTTTCCATGCCACCCTGTCCTGAGCTAAGCGTTTCATCTCAACATAGCTACCACACCCTACATTCGAGGCAAACTGTTTAACATATTCTAATCTCGGTCTATCCTTACAGTTCTTGTCCTCGACCCTTCCTTCCATAACTAAGTTTGCTATTCCTGGGTGTCTTAGTATGTGTCCTACCAACTTATCTCTTCTCTTCATTAGCAGTCGCCAGAAACATCTCTCCTCTCCCACTCGTCTTAATACCTCTTCGTTTGTAACCCTCTCTTCCCATCTGATCTTCATCATTCTCCTGTAACACCACATTTCTAACGCTTCAAATCTCCTCTTTTCTGCTGCACCAATAGTCCAATTTTCACTTCCATAGAGTGCCACGCTCGATGTCAACTGATTCCTTTTCTGTAGAAATGCTTTCCTTGCCTGAGCCAACCTACTTTTTATATCCTCTTTCCTCCAACCATCACTGGTTATTTTGCTTCCTAAGTAACTTAACAGAAGTCTTCTGAGATTCGGAGATATTGAATGCCAGTGAAATATTTCGCACAGCCGCCATGTTGGATTGTTGAAAAGTAATAAAATTTGTAGGGCACGGTCGGGGTCGGCCAGAATAGTACTATGACCTTTCCGAATTTAATTGAAATCTATCCAGCCACTTAGATTTTATTAGTGGGAGTTGGGGGCAAACACACCGACACACACGGACAAAAGGTGATCTCATAAGCCTATTTTATCATAAATAGAAATAGGCTAAAAACGAGATTTTAAAATTGACACAGGCTCCATCTCGTGGTTAAGAAAACAATTAAGTTTGACTGCTGTCACAGATTAGTTGACATTGAGAATCGTCTAAATATTTCAGAAGGTCACCATATTGGATTTTTATATGCATTGTAGGCCATAGAGCTATGTACTATTAGATGATAATTATTGCGTAGTTGCATTGTTCAAACGTTGGTTTCGATCGCATGATTAGGACACAAGAAATTAAACCTTAATTTTAAAATTTCGCACAGCCGCCATCTTGAAGTTATGTAAACAATTGAGCTGAATAGGATGTCAGTGCATTACAAGGTGTATACCATTTTCTGTACCATGAGTGACGGCGCTCGGATGGTTTAAATGTGAGAAAAGTCTATTTAAATACAACAATTTCGCTTTGCCGCCATGTTCGTTTTGTAAAGAGATTTTTGAGAGTCCCATCGTTACACTTCTATTAGTGCTTTTTTCCACCATACAAAACGTCAAGGTGATATCTGTAATAGTTTCGGAGATATGAAATGCCGGTGAAATATTTCGCACAGTTGCCATGTTGGATTGGTGAGATGTAATAAAATTTGATGAGCACAGTCGGGTCGGACAAAATAGTACAATGACCTTACCGAGTTTCGTTGAAATCGATCTAGCAGTTTAGATTTTATTAGGGAGGGGAGCGAGGCGACGGACACATGCAAACACACACATACGTACACACACATGGACTATATGTGATGTCATAGGCCTATCGTTCATAAATGTAAATAATAAAGGAAGCTTTCCAGTCGGTCAACCCGACTGAATAGCTTTCATTATTAGAATTAAGCATCACTGAAAAATGGCTTCTATCACTACTAAATGAAAATAGGCTAACAAGTAAACGAAAAGCAAGAACGGGAGGTTTAATTTAGAAGAGAAATACTATTATTGGTCACAAAGGAGCTAAAGTTCCGCTAACACGTACCTTGATGTTCGGTACAGTTAGGAGGCGAGTTCCGACTGTTCCGTTCCATACGTAACGTTCCGCTAACACGTACCTTGATGTTCGGTACAGTTGGGAGTCGAGTTCCGACTGTACCGTTCCATACGTAACGTTCCACTTGCTCGTACCGAGTTCCAAGTTACAGTTACGGAACGATACCGCAAGCCAGCTTGGGGCCACGGTATGGCATACACAGCGGTACGTAACGCATTTCAGTTCTGTTCCGGGTCCCTGATGATTAGTTTAGTCGTTTATTAATGTTAAGTTTTGACCAATTGAGTAGCCACAATTGAGATTTGGTAAAGATGGCGGCAAAATAAACATGACACTGAGGTGCCCTTTTCTAGTGCTACCTCTGGACAAAATTTCGTGTTTGAATTGAAAGGGGGGAGCACACATATACACACACAGACACACAATGTTTCTTGAAAAAAGTCCCTTAATACTAGCCACGTTCTTCCACTGGCAGTGGTCTGTAGGAAAATCAGGCATTTTTAGAGTTTTAATATGTGTTTGAAATTTGTTGCAAATGATTATTTTATCATATTTTCATACATCATGTTACGGTATGTTGATTTAGGTGTTCAATTTTCCATCCTTCTTTATGGTGCACCATATAAGGTTTAATACCAAGGGACGTTTTAGTGTTACGCTATACATTTATCTTGTGTCTTTGATATTTATCAATTCATTCATATCGGCTGATGTTGTTGTTTGAGTCTTCAGTCTTTTGACTGGTTTTATCCCGCTCTCCATGCCTCCCTGTCCTGAGCTAGGCGTTTCATCTCTACATAGCTACCTCACCCTACATTCGAGGCAAACTAACATATTCTAATCTCGGTCTACCCCTACAGTTCTTGTCCTCGACCCTTCCTTCCATAACTAAGTTTGCTATTCCTGGGTGTCTTAGTAAGTGTCCTACCAACCTATCTCTTCTCTTCATTAGCAGTCGCCAGAAACATCTCTCCTCTCCCACTCGTCTTAATACCTCTTCGTTTGTAACCCTATCTACCCATCTGATCTTCATCATTCTCCTGTAACACCACATTTCTAACGCTTCAAATCTCCTCTTTTCTGCTGCACCAATAGTCCAATTTTCACTTCCATAGAGTGCCACACTCGGTGTCAACTGATTCCTTTTCTGTAGAAATGCTTTCCTTGTCTGAGCCAACCTACTTTTTATATACTCTTTCCTCCAACCATCACTGGTTATTTTGCTTCGTAAGTAACTTAACAGAAGTCTTCTGAGATTCGGAGATATTGAATGCCAGTGAAATATTTCGCACAGCCGCCATGTTGGATTGTTGAAAAGTAATAAAATTTGTAGGGCACGGTCGGGGTCGGCCAGAATAGTACTATGACCTTACCGAATTTAATTGAAATCTATCCAGCCACTTATATTTTATTAGTGGGGGGGGGGGGGCACACACACGGACGTACACACACGGATGAAAGGTGATCCCATAAGCCTATTTTTTTTTTCATAAATAGAAATAGGCTAAAAGCGAGATTTTAAAATTTGACGCTGGCGCCATCTCGTGGTTAAAAAACAATTAAGGTTGATTGCTGTCACAGATTAGTTGACATTGAGAATCGTCTAAATATTTCCGATGGCCACCATATTGGATTTTTATATACTTTGTAGGCCATAGGGCTATGTACTATTAGATGATGATTATTGCGTAGGTGCATTGTTCAAACGTTGGTTTCGATCGCATGATTAGGACACAAGAAATTAAACCTTAATTTTAAAATTTTGCACAGCCGCCATCTTGATGTTATGTAAACAATTGAGCTGAATAGGATGTCAGTGCATTACAAGGTACCATGTGTGACGGCGCTCGTTTGGTTTAAATGCGAGAAAAGGCTATTTAAATACAACAACTTCGCTTGGCCGCCATTGTGGAGAAAGTGAACTAAAGCTCTTTCGAGCAATCTACTTCCTGTAGAAAATAGACAGTGTTTTGATTTAGAAAATAGACAGTGTTTTGATTTACATAGTTTTGATTTTGTCAAGGCTTCATAACTTAACATAACGAAAATGGTTGTTTGGGTAGATTATGTAACAAAATGGGTCTTGGTCACATTGTGGTCGTTACGTTTCATATCCGGAAGTCATTTGTATCGCATGGTAACGTTATTGGGCCATATAACGTTATTATGATATTGGTTATCGTAGAAACGAAATAGTATTGTCCGACAGAAATAACGTTATTTGAATAAGTCTCTCGAAAAATATCCCCTAATACCGTTATTCGGACTAATAACGTTCTTCAGATATCGGTTATCGTAGAAACGAAATGCTAGTGCCCTCCTGAAATAACGTTATCGGAATACATATCTCGAAAAAATCTCCTAATATCGTTATTTGGACTGATAACGTTATTCGAATATCAGTTAACCAAGGAACGAAATGGTAGTGCCCGCCTGAAATAACGTTATTGGAATACATATCTCGAAAAATATTCCCCCAATACCGTTATTAGGATTAATAACGTTATTCGGATATTGGTTATCTCAGGAACGAAATGGTAGTGCTCACTAGAAATAACGTTATTTGAATAGATCTCTCCAAAAAAAATCCCCCAATACCGTTATTCGGACTAATAACCTTATTCGGATATCGGTTATCGCGGGAACGAAATGGTAGTGCTCACTATAAATAACGTTATTTGAATACATCTCTCGAACATTATTCCCCCAATATCGTTATTCGGACTAATAACGTTATTCGGATATCGGTTATCGCAGGAACGAAATGGTAGTGCTCACTAGAAATAACGTTATTTGAATATATCTATCGAAAAATATTCCCTCAATACCGTTATTCGGACTAATAACGTTATTCGCATATCGTTTATATATTACAAACGGCATCATCGATTGAGAACGGCACCATTTTGATACATTTTGCGTTGGAGAACTCCATAGAGTAGAAAGAGTGGAAGTGTCACTTTGCGACCTACGTCGTGTTAGGTTCTGAGTTTAGCCGCGAGGTTAATAAATACTCGGAAGTGCTTACCGTGATAGGGTATTGTATTTTTAGCCTACTTTTCACATTTTGCAAAAATGAGGAAAAAGTAGACTTATGAGATCGATCTGGGCAAATGTCTGTCTGTCTGTCTGTCTGTGCATGCCCCCCCCCTTATCAACTCCTAAACGGCTGAAGCAATCAAAACCAAATTTGGTATGAGTAAAGATCTATATCTGCATATCTCAAGGCCATGAAAATGAAGTCAGTGCTACCAACTGCTGAAAAACCGAAATTGAAATTTGAGCTCCATGTTGGATATCTTGGAAGGTATGCATGGGAGCTATTCCAAAATTGGCACATAATTATATAGATAATAATATTTCAGTTTAATTTCCAGGAGGCCATACATGACAGTGTTGGCAAAATGATTCTAAGCATGCTGATAGGTCAAATTTTTAAATTAATAGAACTTCTACACTATCAATTGGATTTCAACCAAATTTCGTATGTAGTCTACTATGTGTACATACCAGATATCACTATGCGTATTCTTAAGAGCAACCAGCTGCTGACAACTGTTGATAATTGCTGTCTCTACTTTTTTACCCTTATATTAATATATCAGAATGCATGCAAGCCAACAACTCTAAACTTTGCACACGTATAGTACCTAACATTCTAGATTAATTTGGAGTAACTAATATTATGCCAATGCCGCTAACATGATTCTAAGCCTGATGATAGGTTCAATTCTAAAATGCATGTAACTTCTATACATACAAATGGATTTCGTCCAAAATTGGCACAACAATAGATCATAATATGTCAGATTATTTCTGACCAAGACATGCATGACATTGCTGCCAACATGATTTTACGCGCACTGATAGATCCAATATCTAACTGCATGTAACGTCCACGTTATCCATTTAACTTTAATCAAATTTTGTATTCTGTACCTTAAGAGATGGAACTAAGAATATATTAAGTCACCAGGGCTTCCAACTGTAGTGCAGGTATATTTCAAATTAATTAGAAATTTTGATATTACCAACTTAATTTCGTCATTAACTTAGATAGTTCCATATAGATTAAACATCGGCATGAATCTTTAAGTTTAAGAAAAATAGGCTCCTTAGTTTGTCACGGAACTGCTTGTTGAACTTGCGAAAGTGGCGAATGTCCGGAAAAACACTCTTCAATGCGCTTTTGAAGAAAGGAACAACAGACCGACACCACTTGAAATACATAGACCTAGGTGGATAGCAAACGACCTGAAGCTTAATAGAGATCAAGTACTAGCGAATTAACTAGACAACGGGGAAAATTCAGTGTACATTAAATTAGTGTACACCCTACTTTAAGAAAACATATTATCTCGACATGAAGGTGAGAAATCCTTTCGGCTAGCTAGCGGTAACACCACAAAGATAACTATCACTGCTTCAGACTCTTTAACAAAAAAGTGTGCGTGTCTGTTTAATCTCCTCCCGAAGTCAACAATGAAAGGCTCTCCCGCGTGCTTTCTACGCATGGAGTTCTCAAGGACATACGGAACGAGTGCTGGAATGAAGTATACAAATTTTCTGCTGTAAGTAATGGCATTGAACTTAAATACCCCATTCCATCATATTTGACGGTCAATGATTGTAAAGTTCTGTTAACATATGAAAGACAAGCTAAGTATTGTTTTTATTGTAAAGAAACCTCCCACTTACAAATAGACTGTCCGAACAGAAGGAATCGCCCGGTACTTCATGTCAGACAACAAACCTACAGTACGGTGCTGGGCGAGTCAGATGGGAGTAGTAAGCTAAGCGACACTACCGACATGGAAACTGCAGTACCTTCCCCTGAATATCCAGCCATATCAGAGGCCTTTCATAAGAGGCCCCATTCTACAAACACATATAGCATTGCGGAAGTAACTCAACCATCAGATAACGTAGCTGAAACATCCCTGACTACTTTACATAGCAATGAAGAGGGAACTGTGACGTCACGATCGGACAGCACGGGGAAGGGACACACCAGCAGGCAACACAGCAGTCTATGCAGCAGCCAGATACTACACACATCAAAAAAAGTTTTGCATCACCTCGGTTCCCAGATCTCCGGCATATAGACGTTGACTGTGTGTATTGTATCCAAGATACAGTCCCTTTGACTGTTCATAGATGTCACTAAAACTGCTCAAAGATGTAAACAACCATGCATGAGCAGGGCCTATTAGACGGAGGGGGTACGACAGCCGATCAGTTCCAGTCATTCCACCAGGACGAAGGTACGCTGCTCATGTTGTCTGTAGTTCTACCATGCCTAGAAGGTCAATACCGCAGTTCGATCGCGTCCGCATTGTTACTTTGTGTCAAGAAGGGCTCTCAACAAGGGAAGTTTCCAGGCGTCTCAGAGTGAACCAAAGCGATGTTGTTCGGACATGGAGGAGGTACAGAGATACAGGAACTGTCGATGACAGGCCTCGCTCAGGCCGCCCAAGGGCTACTACTGTAGTGGATGACCGCTACTTACGGATTGCCGCTCGGAGGAATCCTGACAGCAATGCCACCATGTTGAATAATGCGTTTCGTTCAGCCACAGGACGTCGTGTTTCAACTCAAACTGTGCGCAATAGGCTGCATGATGCGCAACTTCACTCCCGACGTCCATGGCGAGGTCCAGCTTTGCAACCCCGACACCATGCAGCGCGGTACAGATGGGCCCAACAACATGCTGAATGGACCCCACGGAATTGGCATCACGTTCTCTTCACCGATGAGTGTCGCATATGCCTTCAACCAGACAATCGTCGGAGACGTGTTTGGAGGCACCCTGGTCAGGCTGAACGTCTTAGACACACTGTCCAGCGAGTGCAGCAAGGTGGTGGTTCCCTGATGTTTTGGGGTGGCATTATGTGGGGCCGACGTACGCCACTGGTGGTCATGGAAGGCTCCGAAACGGCTTTACGATACCTGAATGACATCCTCCGACCCATAGTGCAACCATATCGGCAGAATATTGGAGAGGCATTTGTCTTCATGGACGACAATTCTCGACCTCATCGTGCACATCTTGTGAATGCGTTCCTTCAAGATAACGACATCGCTCGACTACAGTGGCCAGCATGTTCGCCAGACATGAACCCTATCGAACATGCCTGGGATATGTTGAAAAGGGCTGTTTATGGACGTCTTGACCCACCAACCACTCTGAGAGATTTACGCCGAATTGTCGTTGAGGAGTGGGACAATTTGGACCAACAGTGTCTTGATGAACTTGTGGATAGTATGCCACGGCGAATACAGGCATGCATCAATGCAAGAGGACGTGCTACTGGGTATTAGAGGTAGTGGTGTGTACTGCAATCTGGACCACAAATGCTGAAAGTCTAGCTGTATGATGGTACAACATGCAATGTGTGGGTCTCATGAGCAATAAAACGAGCTGAAATGTTGTTTGTGTTGATCTCTATTCCCTTTGTATTTAACGGTTCCGGAACTCTTGGAACCGAGGTGATGCAAAACTTTTTTTGATGTGTGTATTAAGACTAAATGTCCCGATTTTTAGTTTGTAATTCTGACACCACGTAGCAGCACCAAAGTGAGGCAATTTCTCTTGAATGGAAGCTCGTATTTGCGATGTCAAAACCACTATGTATACTAGAGTGCAATAGAATTGATATCAATTCAATGCATTTTCCAAAATGTGAAAAACAAAGACGTTACTAGCAGTTTTTTATATTTCTGCTTAAAATATGAAAAAAAACTTGTAATACGGAAACGGAGATTTATTTCCTGATTCCAATGCATTTTTCATAAATAAAATCGGGTGAATGGAATCGTCGGCATTTGTTTGGGAATTGTTTTGAAAAGGGTGGTTGGAGTAGCGGCGCGGCTATACAAGATCTCTAGCGCAAGGAAAATGATGAACACGCCGAGTTGACGAATATTGTATTTCGGCGAGTTACATTTGTACAAGTGCCTAGGCGTGGAACAATATCTGAGCAATAAAATTATAGTAATGTCACGCTTATGTAACGTTGACACAATGTGTTTATACAGATACTTTCTTACTTCCTCAAACATTCTTGATCTTGTTGATAATAATACATTGTAGGGGCTTGGGACATCTTGGTCATCAGTCTCATGTAGTTGACTATGTGTGTTACTGTATTAGAGCCAGGGATGGGGCAGGTGCCCTGAGTCTTCAAGTAAGGTACTATCTCGGCATTTACCTGGAGGGAGTGTGGAAAACCCTGAGAAACACAAGACACAACTGAACTTCAGGTGCAACCACAATGGTAGGTTACAGGTGAACTAGTCAATGAGAGATGTTGGACTGATGACAGTCTCCTAGGAAAAAAATCATAAAATAAGAAGGAATTTCTGAATGGCAATAAACATCTGCTGTAAGAAACATTGTTTCAGTTCCTTACCTTTTATTTCGTTCAATACGCCAATACACAAGCTCTGCTGGGACTTTTCTTCGTTTTCTGTGAGCGTACAAAGGAAGTGGATATTTATGCAGGACGCTTGCACCTAGAGAACATGCGCTTGACTGTCGTCAGTATCTATGGAGACCAATTTTCCATTTTCACAATGGCTACGTCTTACTTTTCCACACAACGCATTGTTTCCGTTTGAATACGAACTCTCTTCTCTGAAAAAAGTTGTCACTGAATAGTTCGTGGTCTTGTACTCTTACAATTATATATTAGAAGTTCAAAAAAAGACTAAACCCGTGGCGCGACAGCCGTTGAAGAGCCTAGTTCTACCAAGCAACCGCTGTTCAGCCATGTAGCTTGCAGATTGTGGGGTGACGTTTAGTCATCCAACTTGTACAAATAAATTTAAAGTGAAATCAAAACTGCTCAGTACTTTACACATTCTCTAATGCAAGCGTAATTTCAAATATAAACTAGGGAAAAATCTTATGTAGGCCTATGTGTAGAGGTTTTTCTTAGGGCCTGGCTTCCTTTTCTTGGTACAGTACTTACTGTCGACCAAAATATTATGTGCACTCGAGTTTGAAGGTTGTTTGTGAAGTAACCAATAGACCTATATAAAATCCACTAACACAATCATTTTCGTCGTTCTATTTTACGTTAGTTCATGTAGGTTTGGAATTTTTTATTTATATTTTAATTTTTTATCGCAGTTGAAACACAAAAGGCGACCGTTTATAAGCATGTTTCAACCATGCGCCACATTTAATAATTATTATCTCACAAACCCGTCATCAGATCAAATCCAAATTTTAGCACAATATACATTGGAATGTTGTATAACAGGTTTATTAATTTCAACATGTTGTGTGTTCAAGAAAGAATTTTGTTATCATTTTTGTAAGGTAACTATTTCTAGGCTCGGGGTCGTTGTAAAATTTAGTTCTTGGTTGCGTTGTAATCCTTATACATCAAAAGGTTATGTTGTATGACTGTGAAATACGTAAATTAATTCACTTATTTTATATCGGTTTGTATTTATACGGGGAATTAAAACATGGTTCACCAGCTAGACGCTCCGGGATATTCTGTACAGCGTTGCTGATATGGAGCCCATTACTTCCGAGCGAAGCGTGCCTTGACGCGTGATGGAGCCCATCTTGGCAACGCTGTACAGCTTTTACAGGAGCGGCCAACTGGTGAAGCATGTCTCAATTCCCCATACAAATACAAACCGATATAAAATAAGTGAATTAATTTACGTATTTCACAATCATACAGCATACCTTTTTGATGTATAAGGATTGCAACGCGACCAAGAACTACATTTTCAAACCAACCCGAGCCGAGAAAAAGTTACCTTACCAAAATGTTAACAACTTTGTTTCTCGGCCATACAAAATTTTAAAATTAATGAACCAGTTATACAACATTTCAATGTATATTGTGTTAAAATTTGGATTCGATCTGTTGACGGGTTTGTGAGATAATAATTCTTAAATGTGACGCATGGTTGAAACACGCTTAAAAACGGGCACTTTTTGTGTTCCAAATGCGATAAGAAATATTAAAATATATTTAAAATATCCAAACCAACATGAACTAACGTAAAACAGAACGACGAAAATGATGATGTTATTGGATTTTACGTAGGTCTATTGGTTACATCACAAACAACCTTCAAACTCGAGTAAACATAATATTTTGGTCAATGGTAGTCGCAATTCCCCCTGGGATTTAGTGGTATGCCCTTGAATCAGGGCTGGCATGCGAAACGAAATGTATGGCTGTGGGGGCGAATATATTTGAAATTCGCCGTGAGCGCGATACTCGGGAGCGAAATTACAATGATTGTCGGCGGGAAATTAAATCGAAACGAAACTTAATTCGAAGCGAAATGACATAGCGAAATCAACGCGAAACTTAATAGCAACGCGAAATTACATTGTACAATTCAATAAAATTTCACTCACGGCGCGAAAAAAATCGTTACAATCTTTTAATTTCGCTCCCGGCGCGAAATACAATTCATTACAGACTTTTAATTTCACTCGCGGCGCAAAATAAAATTCGATACAGACTTTTAATTTCGCTTCCGGTGCGAAATAAAATTCGTTGCAGTATTTTAATTTCACTCCCGGCACGAAATACGATTCATTACAGACTTTTAATTTTACTCGCGGCGCAAAATAAAATTCAATACAGACTTTTAATTTCGCTTCCGGTGCGAAATAAAATTCGTTACAGACTTTTAATTTCGCTCCCGGCGCGAAATAAAACTCGGTTACAGACTTTTAATTTCGCTCCCTGCACGAAATAAAATTCGTTACAGACTTTTAATTTCGCACCCGGCGTGAAATAAAATTCCCAAACGGTATTTAGTTTCGCCCTCCGATGTGAATTTAAAATGAATGGAACATTTCATTTTGTTGTTGAAATTAAAATGTATTCGTTTCTAGAGTGAAATTATGTTCGGAGCGATGTTCAAAGTCCTGACGTTGGCAGCAGTAGCAGTCTTATTACCGTTCACCGCCTGCACAATCTGCAGGGCTGCAACAGCAACGTGAGTCATTCAATGGTCATCACTCCAGTAGAGGAGAAAGTCAGTGCTATGGCATCAACATCACCATCGTCGTTGACTGCACCTCGGACTCGTGGCTGGACCTCCCTGACGTTCATAACGCAATGGGGCAACAAGTACCTTTACTTGTTCTATAGCGAACAAGAAGACGAATGTGCTGTGTGGACAGACGTTCAAGATAAGTGACGAACTCCAATTAAAATACAAATTGTCAGTTGTAACTCTTCAGTCAGTCAGCACTAATTTGCCCAATAACTGGGAGGGGTACAATGTATATACAGTAATATGTAAATAACATTATATGTATTAGTTTATGGTCACGATTATAATGCAGCAATTTTAGTGATCTTAAATCTAATACATGTTTTTTTTTTCAGGAGTGTTACTTACATCTTATATACGTTGTACCCCACCCAGTTATCGGGTAAATTAATGTTGACTGACTGAAGAGTTACAAATAACAGAAAATCGTCTGTGGTAGTACCGCGGCGTATATTGAGTTCTGTTTCGGAGGCGGGTTACTCGCACAACAGGGTTGAGGGGTCATTCCTCTCATTTCTACATTCTTTATTCTTACACTTCCGGAAATTTCGGGGGGACTTGGCATTCCTTACTACTTCCTTCTTACCCTCAGCGCATTTATACTGACCATGGCACGAAAGCAAACCCCTGTGCCACGTACAGTATTTCGTTTCGCACTGCAATTCGTTTTGCATCGCCTTTCACTATGTTATTGTGCTTAGAATTACATTTTGCTTCCATTTTAATTTTCGCGCTTACAATCAATATCATTTCACACCCGAATATCACGCTCATGGCGAAATTAAAATGTTAACGCGTCCACAACCATTTTGTTTCGCATGCCAGACCAGATTTAATTTCAGACATGAAATGATATATTCCATGCATTTTAAATTCACGCCGGGGGCGAAACTAAATGCTGTTTGAGAATTTTGTGTCATTAAATAAACCGTGGCACTACATCCCATGAAAGGCCTAGGCCTACCAAGCGACCGCTGCCCAGGCATCTGCAGATATTGGTCAGCGCATCGGGTTCCCTCGGCCGTTAATCTTGGTTTTCGTGACTTTCAGACAGCTACTCTCGAGGCTGAGTGCACCCCGTTCCAACCCACACGTCCGTTTCTAAAATCACTAACGGAGCCGGGAATCGAACCCGGGGCCTCCAGGTGAGAAGCAGGCGCGATATCCCCAACACCATGGCGCCAGCAATTTTTGTCATACCAGGAGCAAAATTAACAGTCGTTAAAAATGTTATTTCGCGCCGGGAGCAAAATTAAGAGACTGTGGCGGTTTTCATTTCGTGCCAGGAGCGAAATGAAAAGTCTTGTATCGAATTTTATTTCAGGCCAGGAGCAAAATTAAAAGTCTGTAATGAATTTTATTTCGAGCCGGGAGCGAAATTGAAAGTCTGTAACGAATTTTATTTCGTGCCCGGAGTGAAATTGAAAGTCTGTATTTTTTTTATTTCGCGCCAGAAGCGAATTTAAAAGACTAACGGTTTTTATTTTACGCCAAAAGCGAAATGAAAAGTCTTTAATGAGTTTTATTTCACGCCAGGAGCAAAGTTAAAAGTCTGTTAAGAATTCTGTTTGTAGCCGGAGCGAAATTAAAAGTCTGTAACGAATTTTATTTCACGCTGGGAGCGAAATTTAAAGTCTGGTACGAATTTTATTTCGCACTGGGAGCGAAATTAAAAGTCAGTAATGCATTTTATTTCGCGCCGGAAGCGAAATAAAAAGACTAATTAATTTATTTCGCCTCTGCAGCGAAATCAAAATTCTGTTACTAATTTTATTTTGCGCCAGGAGTGAAATTTTATTCCTTTGAACAATTTAATTTCGCGACGCTAATTTAAATTGATGATACATTTCGTTTTGCATGCCAGTCCTGCCTTGAATCGGTTTTGGTGGTGGCTCCATTTTTCACCTAAAATGTAAAACTAACTGCACTTGATGTCCGTAATGCTCTCCATCAGTCGTACCTATATGTACATCGTACACGTATATGATCTAACAGAGATACTGTCCAAAAATAAATTGCCGAAAATAGAACACCTAACGAACACTAAAAATAATGGTGTTGCAGGTAAAATAAACTAAGTAAAAAGTAATTAAAGGGATCTATGAACTAAAAACAGGAAAAACAACATGGAAAATTATAAGTCGTAAGTACAAACCGGTAAAATTTCAAAGGATCACTCAGAAATATCCAGAACTGAACAATAATTCAGAACTAGCCATCACAGTCACTGTCAATCGCAACATCGGACTAGATGCTCAGGAATCCCATACCGTCAGGTAAGGGATAAGGTCATCACTCTCTCACTTGACTTTCGCTCCCCTTTCCTGCTGCTGCGGTGGCCTTGGTCGAGCTTGTGGCGCACCGTGGCCGCCTGCTTTAAGCGTGTGTACAATCCTGTATGAAATATTACCTTATAAAAGATGATGGAAGTGTCGTCCTTCCTGGGTTATACAGCCATTGTATCCGGTAACCACATTTTGGCTCCCACGAGTGAGTTCTGCCAATGTAATGTTTCTGATTTTGTATTTTATGATCTTTATTGAGCACTGAGTCAGTAGGCCTAGTGGAAAACTTATTTACAATTACGTGAATCTGTGCTAGTGAAGGTGACACTTCATCAGGAAATTGCTGAACTTACCCACCGGGCCGACTCGTACTTAAAATAAGTTTTACAAACAAAAATACGATGTTGCAATGATAACTGTCTGAACATGTTACCATCTGAGGTTCAGACTGGTGACTGACAACACCTGCACGCTTATTGCAAGGTCAAGTTTGTACTATGCACGCGCTTTCAATACTACAGCAGGGGGCCGTGGGGCGCCAGAAACTCCGCCAAACCCGCAGCAGTAGCGAATAACAAAACCGCCGCTCGTCGTTCTTACTTAATATGAAAGACCCTATATATAGACCATAGAGTTATGTACTATTAGATGACTATTATTGTGTAGGTTCATTATTCAAACGTTGACTTCTATCGCATGATTGGGACACAAGAAATAAAAATAATAATTTAAAAATTTTGCACAGCTGCCATCTTGAGTGTATGTAAACAATTTAACAAAATTAGATATCAGTTCATTACAATGTATACAAACAATTGCTGTACCAAATTTCACTGCGTTCGGATGGTTAAATCGCCAGAAAAGTCTATTTAAATGTTCAAATTCACTTGGCCGCCATGTTCGTTTTGTAGTTAACAGGTTTATGAAAGTCACTTAAGTGACTTTTATCACCGTACAAAATTTCAGGGTGATATCGGTGACAGTTTCGGAGATATAGAATGCCAGTGAGATATTTCGCACAGCCACCATGTTGAATTGGTGAAACATAATAAGCTTTGAAGGGCACGATCGGGGTCGGCCAAAATAGTAGGCCTACTATGACCTTACCGAATTTCATTGAAATCACTCCAGCCGCTTAGATTTTATTAGGTGGGGTGTGGGGGAAGAGGGGGGAGGGGTGGGGATGCACACCAAGGCCCGGCGTAGGTGCGTGACGTCATGTCATGTCAGTAGGTAATCTGTGTCCTTGACTCTCCCCGCCTGCCGCTAGCTACGTGTGCGAGTGAGCTGTGTATAGTATCTCGTGGTACCCTGCAAGCCAGGCAAGTGCTTTTAGGGCCATATGGCCCAGGCGCACACTGTCTACGCTGGAACTCTCAGTTCAGGGGTGCGTGGCCAGCCTGTCGCGGCTGGATTTCTCGAAGTCGTTCTTCTCTTCTCTTCATATTATTATTATTATTATTATTATTATTATTATTATTATTATTAGACTATTATTATTGGCAATAAAATGTTATTGGATACCAATAGACTACGTCTCATACTGTTCCCGAGTACATTGTAGATCAATTCTCTATTATTGAATGGATTCATTTGATAGCAAAATTATGCCATTTACACTTAAGTGAGGCATACCCAAACACGATAAGTTATTAAAAAATGTTGATGTTGTTTCTTTCCCTTATTCGAAATGTACCACAAGCTTTCAATTCTCTTTGAAGCCTATCGTTAGCTCTAAACGACCTGTCTTGTTATGCCGATGGTTATTTCACATCTGATGGTGGGGTCCGGCATAAATCTTGTATCCTTCTTACGGCCAATAACAATTATTATTCTATTGTACTTTTGCTTCTAACACGAGGAAGACACGAAAACATGGATCGCGTAACATTTATGAAATGTTACAGATGCATCTTAAATCTATGTCGGTGATTCCCTTCTTAATTTTGGTGTTTGAACAGAGCTAGTTTATCAGACACTCCACAGTGGTTGCAGCATACAGTCTCACACAAGAGCAACCTTTGCCTCCACCTATTTGTGCTTGACTACTCCCTTTCATGTGTACTTCTGGATAAGTTGTTCTCCATAAAATATGGTGATTAGACACTTTCGCAATCAACCAGCAAGTTCATTTTGTTTTTTCTATACATCCGCTTCAGGCTTAATTCTCAAGTATTCCTTTGGTTCCTAACTAGTAAATCACCGTCTTCATCGTTACCACCATCTTCATCATCATCACCGTAATGAAAGCCTCATTCGTTGTACAAACACAAATTACGCACCATGTCACCCTGCCTTCAAGCAATTCTTGCACTCTCTGTATATATGTGGCACGGTGTCCCTACATGATGATTACTATACTTTGGATGTTCATTCACTGAAAATTGCGAAATTAGCTTCGAGGTTTTCCTATGCCCAGAACATAGAATGCTATGAAAATCAAATGTTCTTAAATACGATGTGTGGATTACATATAAATATGCAATTGGATTAACTCACGACGGCTATTTGTAGCATTGGCCTTTGAGAATATTTTACGGAAGCTATTCTAACAACTCTACGAGGTGAGTTTCTCTCCGAGTTCCCATATGAATGTTCGAATTGCAGAATAAGAATCTAGAAAAAAAAAAGGAAAACTTGTGCTCACTGACCTGGTGCAAGTCCTCAAAATGAACACCCCTTTGATGACTTAGGTATCATCAATACCATTTCAGTACCTCAAAGCGAAATTAAATTTCTTGGCAGGCCAGGGAATCAAACCCGGACCACCGGGGCGACAGCCAAGAATGTTAGCCGCTACACCACAAGGTGATCTCTTTCATTGTCAGCGCAATCTATTGCACGATGCCATGTAATTTCAGCACGAACTATAATAGTACACCTTTCTTCGTATTTTTGGCATTACATTGCCCCTGGTAAGTTAGATAGATGGTTCGCATACCATAACCAAAGAGCCGCATAGTTCCATAAACCAACAAACAAGCGAAAGAAATACCGACAAGCTGGTAGAAAGACAGACAACAGATTTTGTAATTTTCAGAGCAAAATTGTTTTACAATTAAGAGCACTCTTGGTCTCCATACTGTTGAAATAATGAAAATTGTCCTAAAACTTCAAAAGTTAGAAGGATTTCATGTCAACTTGCTTATTTTGCCGTATATCTTATGTGTAGGTAAATTCCATGAGTTATTGTTTCAGGCGATGTTGAAAATACGAATAAAAGACATAAATTACCTCAGATTGCAACGGAATATTGTTCAGTTTAAAAACCTGATAAATTTACTAACGCACGTTTCTCGAATTCACATATCCCTGAACAGCACCAATCTAATCAGTTGGTGAATTCAGAATCTTGTTATTGAAATACTGTAGACTATAGCTTTATAGTCCTAATGTAGTTTTTTTTTGTTCTACCCGTAATTAATTAGGTTGCTATGAGGAAGGCGATATGGTGAGACAGTTTCCTTGTGGGAATGATATTACGGATAGATGCCCTTCATGACGTCAATCTAATGAGAGGATTTAATGACAAATGAAATTAATGAGGCAAGGTATGAAATGGTTGTGTGTGGTATTTCGAGTTCGGTGTAGTCTGACCATGCACGCTAGCGTGTGTAGCTACGTCGGCTGGTTTGTGACCTTATGTCAACAAATTTAAAAAAATATATTTTAACACTCCTGATTCCATACCGGCCCTGTTACTGTCACATGCATGGTTACCAATATGCTTGATTCGATTTTTAGGATTATTATATCTCGCTGCACCTGCTACATCACCCAAAAAGTAGGGGCAGATGACCTCGTAGTTCCTCCCCTTAAAATATCAATAACTAACCCAACAAGTAGTTCCGTGAAGAATTATACAGCCTATTTTCATATATCCTACTTATGTTAATTGCCTCTATCAACATACAATAGTTGAGTTTGATTGCTGTAATAGATTCGCAGATATTGAGAACCGGTTAAATATTGCGCATGGTCGCCATGTTGGATTTTTATATCTGTAGGTCTTAGAGTTATGTACTGTTACGTGAAGTGTATTGTGTATGTGTAGTATTCAAACTTCAATCGCATGATTAGGACACAAGAATTAAAAACGAGATTTTAAAATTTCGCACAGCTGCCATCTTGTGGTTATGGAATAAAATGAAAAAATTAGATGCCAGTGGATTAACATTTGTAGAAGGATTTACTGTACCAAGTGTCACTGCACTCGGATGGTTAAATTGCGAGAAACGACCATGTGAATATTTATACTTCGCGTCGCCGCCATGTTGGATTTGTGATTCTAATTACACCTGTGTGAAACTAAATTGGATAGGTTAAGAATATAAACAACGCTCTTAGGTTGCTACGTTCGTTGCCAAGAGCCGACTGCGGTGGCGTCTAGTAGCTAGTTCTGAACTAGGCCTAGTAGTCGTTGACGGTGGCGTTTGGCGGCAAAAGTAGGAACTATTTGAAAATTCAAAGTTGCAGTCCCTACTTGAATTAAAAAACAGATACACACACTAATACAGTCATCACAATTAACACCGGTTATCAGACATATTCTACACACACCCAAAGTACACGGGGCTACATGACCGCGTTGTCGCAGCCCCTAAACTAAGGAACCAACCAACCAACCAACCGGATTTGTGATCACCAGGTTATTGAAAGTCCTATAGGTGAACTTATGTTCATAGCCCCAATGAAGATTAAAAAATTTAGTTTGATTGCTGTAATAGATTCGTAGATATTGAGGTCCATCTAAATATTTCGGATGGTCGCCATGTTGGATTGTTATATGTATAGGTCATAGAGACACGTACCATTAAAGGAAAATTATTGCAAGGGTTCATTACTCAAACTCTCACTTCGATCGCATGATTACGACACACGAAATAAAAACTTAATTTTAAAATTCGCACATTCGCCATCTTGAGGTTATGTAAACAATTGAACTAATATAGATACCAGTGCATTAAAATGTGTATAAATATTTCCTGTACCAAGTTTCATTGCGTTTGGATCATTAAATCGCGAGAAAGGTCTATTTAAAATTTTCAAATTCGCTTGGCTGCCATATTCGTTTTTTAGTTAAGTTAACCGGTTTTTGAAAGTCTTATAGATGAAATTCCAGTAGTGCCCTTTATCTCCGTACAAAATTTCAGGGTGATATCGCTATTAGTTTCAGAGATATAGAATGCCGGTGAAATATTTCGCACAGCCGCCTTCTTGAGGTTATGTAAAAAATTGAATGAAGTTAGATGTCGGTACATTAATGTGTATGAACATATACTGTACCAAGTTGCATTGCGTTTGGTTGGTTAAATCGTGAGAAACGTCTATTTAAAAGTCGCAACTTTGCTTGGCCGCCATGTTGGTTCTGTAGGCCTAGTTATCAGGTTTTCAAAAATCACATTGGTGAACTTCTAGTAGTTCCCTTTATCACCGTGAAATATTCCAGGGTGATATCGGTAATAGTTTCGTAGATATCGAATGCTGGTGAAATATTTTGCACAGCCGCCATGTTGGATTGGTGGGATGTAACAAAATTTGAAGGGCACGGTCGGGGTGGTGTGGAATAGTGCTATGAACTTACCGAGTTTCATTGCAATCGCTCCAGCGGCTTTGAAGTTATTAGGGGGGGCCACACACCATATCACACACACGCGCACACAGAGACAGACACACTGACAAAAGGTGATCTCATAAGCTTATTTTTTCATAAATGAAAATAGGCTAAAAAGTATGCAACTTCTTGTATCCTTGTTGCAGATCTGGTTCATGTACGTCCAAATATCATGTTTTATACGTCTTCGGTGTGTTTCTTTAAGGTGTGACTTTCCCACTATGGTATGTTTGTGCTCCCCAGGCACAAAAGACGTTATGAGCACGGCAGACCACAAGCATATGACAAAATGTTGGCTACAGTGCGCCTAGTGTCCAGGCTCTGCGCTCAGTACTAAACGTACTGCAGCACCCCGTCAAATGGACAGTGCTTGTGCGACTAAGCGCTGCAGTGCTAGTGTGATGTGCTGCACTGCTCAGAAATAGGCAGAATAGGGCTGCGCTTCACCTGCTAGCACTGCTTCACCTTGCCCTTTGCACGGCCCTGGTGCACACACACGGACAAAAGGTGATCTCATAAGCCTATTTTTTAATAAATGGAAATAGGCTGAATACGAGATTTTAAAATTTCGCACAGGCGCCATCTTGTGGTTATGAAAACAATTCAGTTTGATTGCTGTCATTGATTAGTTAACATTGAGAATCGTCTAAATATTTCTAAATATGTGTAGACCATTGAGCTATGTACTATTAGATGACGATTATTGCGTACGGTAGGTTCATTGTTCAAACGTTGGCTACGATCGCATGATTAGGACACAAGAAATTAAAACTTAATTTTTAAATTTCACACAGGCACCATCTTGCAGTTATGTGAACAATTGAGCTGAATAAGATATCAGTGCATTACAAGGTGTAGAACATTTGCTATACCATTTGACGGCGCTCGAATGGTTTAATCGCGAAAAAAAAAAAAAGATCTATTTTAATGTATCAACTTCGCTTGGCCCCCATGTTCGTTTGTTACTTAACAGGAATTTTGAGAGTCCCATCTAGTAGTTCATTTTATCACCGTACAAAATGTCAGGGTGATATCTTTAATAGTTTCGGAGATATGGAATACCAGTGAAATATTTCGCACAGTCGCCATGTTGGATTGGTGAGCTGTAAAGAAATTTGAAGATCACGGTCGGGGTAGGACAAAATAGTACTATGACTTTACCGAGTTTCATTGAAATCGCTCCAGCCGTTCATATTTTATTAGGGGACACACACACATACGCACACACACGGACTAAATGTGATGTCATAAGCCTATTTTTTTTTCATAAATGAAAATAATAAAGAAAGCTTTTCATTCGGTCTACGCGAATTTCGTGTTGACCGACTGAATAGCTTTCTTCATTAGAAATAACCATCACTGAAAAATGGCTTCTATCACTACTAAATGAAAATAGGATACCAAGTAAACGAAAAGCAAGAACGGGAGGTTTCATTTAGGAAATAAATACTCTTATTGGTCACAAAGGAGTGAAAGTTTGGTGTGTAGGTTACACTCTGCCTTATATGGCAACACTGCGAGAAGGTGAGTTCGATTCCCATCTTAGCTATCTTAGAGTGTTTTTCTGGGGTTTCCCACTTCCACTCCAGGAAAATGCGTGGATAGTTCCTAAGTCAAGGCCATTGCCAACTCCAAAAATAACAAAGTTTATCAGACTTCAACTACATGGGACTGATGAACAATAGGCTATGTTCCAAACCCCTATATGAAGCAACAAGAAATATTTCGAATCAATGGGATCCATCGTATTGATTTTAGGAAACATGTTTCTAACGTAGGCTACAATATGACCGCGATCGAAACGAGCAAGGTGCCTTGCCCTGTCTGATGGGGCACGCGCTCAGATTGAAATCATTATGTTGATTATTATTGATATTTCAAGAAGTAATTATCCTATGTTTGAATAAATAATTGGCCTGGAATTTCATATGGCCCAGCATCGTCAGTTCACGGTCACCTTCCATGCTTGTCCGGGAAGCGGGCAAATAGACACTTCCATAACGTTATTGACGAGATTCTTTTCTGAAATAACGGAATCAATTTCTCCGCTTAGAATAATGTTACTGATAGCGCATAGCTGGTAAAAATCGCATGTATACCGTTATTAGACTTATAACGTTGTTGGTGGGTTCGCATTTCAAAATAACTGAATTAATTTTTCTGCCCTGAATAACGTTATTGATAGTGTATGGCTGGAAAAATATGCTCGTATACCGTTACTAGACTTATAACGTTATTGGTGGGTTCGCATTTCTAAATAACGGAATTATTTTTCTCCCATGAATAACGTTATTGACAGCGCAAAGCTCGTAAATATCGCTCGTATGCCGTTACAAAGCTTATAACGTTATTGGTGGGTTCACATTTCTAAATAATGGAATTAATTTTTCTGCCCTGAATAACGTTATTGATAGCGTATAACAGGTTAAAATCTCTCGTATACCGTTACTAGGCTTATAACGTTATTAGTAGGTTTGCATTTTGAAATAACCGAATCGATCACTCTGCCTGAATAACGTTATTGATGGCGCGCAGCGGGTCAAAATCGCTGTCATACCGTTACTAGACTTATAACGTTAATAACGGGAGCGCATTTTAAAATAACGGAATCTTTTCCTCTGCTGGTTATAACGTTAATAGCACAAACCAGGGAAAATTATAACCCCTTATTTCGTTGCCGCACTAAAAACGTTATTCATATACCATTTGTTTTGGGTACGGAAGCAGTAACGTAACAAAAATTAATTCGTTATTTCTGACAATTCTGTTACGTTATGAAGCCTTGGATTTTGTTATCTTTGAGTGTAGTGTCTTTGGAATGTCTTTGGATGCGATGTTGAGTTGTGTTAATAAAATATTGATTACTCTATATTAAAATGATTTGGTATGGTATATAACTGGCGACCGTGACAGGACTACTGGCAATCTCAACATCAAATAAAACAGAACAACGATGACCGAACGTCGAGTATTACGCGGCGTATTTACACGTGAGGTAAACAAGCTTGAAGAACTGTTGGCGCTTGCTGATGGTGACCACGTGGAGATTCGTAGCAGATATGCTTCACTTGTGGAACGCTACGAGAAGTTAAAACGTCTGGATGATGAAGTTTACAATGAGCTGCTGCTAAAGGAAGACCTTGAAGACATCGTGCTTGAAACAGAGATCAACAATTGCAGTGAGTACGACTTGAAATATTTTAAGGTTAGGGAAAAGGTGCAGGCCTTACAAGTTGGAGATCAAGCCGTTTATGAAGCTAAAATGAGTAACTGTTCACGTACTTCTAATCAGAGACTACTAAGACTACCAAAACTAGAACTGAAAAAAATTGACGGAAACGTGAAGTGCTGGATTGGGTTTTGGGCGCAATTTACTAAAATACATGAAGATAGCAGCCTTAAAGATAAAGATAAATTTGTTTATTTGATTCAGTGTATGGAACCTGGTTCGTGTGCTCAGAAGTTGGTAGAAAACTTTCCTTCTTCAAAGGAAAACTACAAAAAGGCTATAGAATTGTTGAAGTCTAGGTATGGGAATGATGAGTTGCTCATTGAGTACTATGTTAGGGAACTTTTATCCTTGGAGTTAAAGAAGGATAGTATAAGATCCAGCGCCCAACTGTATGACAGACTGGAGGGACAGTTGAGAGCACTTGATTCCTTGGGAGTAACAAAGGAGAAATACGCTGCAATGTTATTTCCACTAGTAGAGAGTGCCTTGCCAGAGGTTATGTTTAGAACTTGGGACAGGTGTCGTGTATCAAAAGAAACGTCTACCAAGGAACCTGACTGTTGCTTGAGTGAATTGTTAGCCTTCTTAAAGACTGAGGTAGAAGGTGAAGAACAGCTTAAGCTAAGACATAGTTCTTTTGAAGTTAACGAGAGGACGGATCGAGTTAAGCAAGATGATAGGACCAAGACTAAGAATAGGGACATACCTTCAGCGGCTTCTTTAATTTCAATAGAGGATGTTTCAGTTAGTAAGGGAAACAGAAATAACAAAGATACGGCTTGTATATTCTGTGGCAGAACCTCACATCTATCTCAAGACTGTGCTGTAGCTATTGATTATTCTCAAGAAGAACGCCAAATAACGTTAAAGAAAAAGGCAGCTTGTTTTAGGTGTCTACGACCCGGACATTTCAGTGTTAAGCGTAAGATGTTTGTGAAGTGCCCATTTTGCAAGGGGAAACATTACGCTTTGATGTGTGCGAAAACAGACTCAGATGAACCAAAAGGTAATTCGGTTCCAAAAACAGTTAGCATGATGGAAGGTAGTAATAAAGGACATGTGACCTATCTGCAGACTTTAGTTGCTAGAGTAGTTGTTGGTGGATCCACGCACAGAGTAAGAGTTCTGTGTGACAGTGGATCGCAGAGAAGCTACATAAAGAAGTCTTGTGCTAAGAAATTAGAGTTGGAACAAACTGAAAAGGTAACACTAAGTCAAGAATTATTTGGAGGTAGGAAAACAGCACCTGTTTGTTTCGAGTCCTATCAAATAACTTTGCTGGGTATGAACGAGGAAATCAGATGTGAGGTTGCAGTGTTAGGCTCTGATAGTATCTGTGGAGGTGCTCCCCTAGTTGATGCTGACTTGTTTAATTTACTGAGGGACAAGGGAGTTGAACTTAGTGATGTTGGCCAAGATAATGGTGGCAACAGTACTGACATTCAGGTATTGTTAGGAGCTGACGTGTGGGCTCAGATAATCACGCCAGACTTTCTACATGGAAACAAGAGTCTAGTAGCTGTGAGAACTTGTTTAGGGTGGACACTTATGGGCTCTTCTGAGACCACTTCAACTACTGCCTCGTCTTACACTCTACTTACTTTAACTCAATCAACAAGAGTGGCGGATTTGTGGGAAATTGAGACTTTGGGTATAAAAGATCCTGGCGAACAGATAAAAAAGGAAGAAAGGGAACAAGAAGTTCAGATGTTCTTCGATAGGACTGTGAAGAGAGAAGAGGAATCTGGGCGCTACATTGTCAAACTACCCTGGATTGATGGTTGTACTTCTCTGGAAACGAATCGTGAAATTTCTCAGAAACGATTATTGAACACTTCAAGAAAGTTACGAGGGATGCAGAAATTTCAGGATTATGATGAGGTGTTACAGGAATGGGTAAACAAAGGGATTATCGAAGGTGTTGAAAACGAGGTTTTGGATGGACCTACACATTATTTGCCTCATAGAGCTATGCTGAAAGATGGTGGCACTACAAAGATAAGGCCGGTGTTCGATGCTTCCAACAAAGACAGAAATGGTCATTCCTTGAATGATTGCCTCGAGCCCGGACCCAACCTCATCGACCTTGTTCCATCAGTGCTGACCAATTTTCGAACCTATCCTATAGGTCTAATAGCTGATTTAGAGAAGGCATTCCTGCAGATTATAATTGATCCTGAAGACAGGGATATGCTCCGTTTTCTCTGGTGGGATAATGATAAGATTACCACTTTTCGACATTGTCGGGTGGTTTTTGGTGTTTGTTCCAGTCCCTTCCTATTGGTTTCTGTACTGAACAACCTTCTGGAAGAGCCCCCAACTCATTTGAAGGAAGTAGCTACAAAAATGAAACCTGCATTTTATGTGGACAACTGTCTTACTGGAGTCGCTTCAAAGGAAGAAATTGGACCCTTTATTTTAAAGGCACAAGAATTGATGTTATCCGCAGGTTTCAATTTGAGGGGATGGGTGAATTCCTTTGATTGAGGTGTTGGTAAAACTGAGAATGTCTTAGGACTTCGTTGGTATTGCGACGTAGATGAACTTGGATGTAACTTCAGCCCGACTACCGGTTTAGTAACCCGAAGAGTGGTACTATCCAGCGTGCAAAAAATATTTGATCCGATTGGGTTTTCAGCCCCAGTAACTCTGATTCCCAAGCTCATTCTGCAGAAGACATGGCAGAAAAGTATAGGATGGGATGAGGTTTTACCAGGAGACATTTGTGAGGAATTCTGTCGATGGACTCAGCAGTTGCAATACCTACATGACTGTCGGATACCTAGAAGGATTTTCCTGAATGACAACAGCACTTTGCATGTATTTGTGGACGCTAGCAAAAGAGCGTTTGGTTGTTGCATATTTCTGAGAACGGAAGAAGAAGGTAAGATCAAACTGAGTCTTCTGATGGCTAAATCTAGAGTGGCGCCTCTCAAAGAACTGACACTACCCCGCCTTGAACTGATGGGAGCGCTCCTTGGAGTTAGAATGTCTCGGTTGAGCCTTCGATGCCTACACCGGAATGACATACACACAGTGTTTTGGTCCGATTCAACAGTAGTCTTGGCTTAGATTGCTAATAAAGGGCTTTGGTCGGTGTTCGTAGAGAATCGGGTAAAGGAAATTCATGAGTACAGTAAGGCTAGTTCATGGAGACACATACCGGGCAGCCTCAATCCAGCAGATCTCCTGTCTAGAGGGTGTTCACCAATACAACTTTGGAGATCCAGATGGTGGGAGGGTCAGTCTTGGCTTAAATGTAAAGAAGAAGAATGGGTATTTAATCGTCCTGAACCATTGTTGGAAGAAGTCAACAGGGAAAGGAGGAAGAGAGTTGTAGCTGCTAAGAACACTGTTGTGGAAACTATTTTACTGCAATTAAGTTCACGATTCTCTGGATACATCAAAATCGTTGGGACCATTGCTTGGATTTTGAGATTGAAACAAAGGAATCGTAGAGACCACGTATCAACGGAAATTGATAGCGAAGAGTTTCTCAATGCTGAGAAGAAACTGTACTTCCTTATCCAGAAGGAAACGCTTTATGAAGAAGAGAGAAAAGAACAATTGAAGAATCTGGAGGTGTTCACAGACGATGAAGGAATTCTACACATGAAGTCAAGAGTCGTTGATTCTGACGACACTCCTGAGTATACCTATCCAGTTGTACTTCCATCAAAACATGTGATGGTTGAAAGAATGATTGAACAATTTCATCGATTCCATAACCATGCTGGGACGCACACACTGCTTGTTTTGTTGCGCCAAAGGGTTTGGATATTTAGAGGAAGAAGGACGGTGGCAGCAGTTGTTCGGAAATGCGTGATCTGTCGTCGTAACTCTGCTAAGGGTTTTGAGGTACCTTTTCCTCCGTTGCCACAGGATCGAATCAAGGCATCGAGTGTTTTCCAGATCACGGGCACAGACTTGGCCGGCCCTGTGTTTCTACGAGGAGGAGAAAAGGGATGGATTTTGATATTCACTTGTGAAGTTTATCGGGCTGTACATCTGGAATTGATCACTTCACTTAGTACAGTAGCGTATATCCAAGCACTACGCCGATTTGTGGCAAGAAGAGGAAGAGTGAATACCATGTATTCGGACAATGGGACGAATTTCACCGGACTTCGCAGAACCATGGAGCAATTGGATTGGACTGAAAGAGAGAGGATATGCAGCCTTCTGAAGATTAAATGGAAGCTGAACCCTCCCACTGCAGCCTGGTGGGGAGGATTCTGGGAAAGGTTGATTAAGATTCTAAAGGATTTGCTTCGCCGTAATTTGGGTAAAGCTTGCCTAAATTATGAGGAAATGTGTACTCTTCTGTGCGATTGTGAGAACCTGATGAACAATCGACCTTTGACTTATCTTTCTGAAGAAGATGAACTCAAGCCACTCAGACCCTCCATGTTCCTACAGAGCCTAGAGGGTAATGATATAACCGACTTAGACCAAATTCAAACCAGCAGTTTAAACGACAGATGGCGTTATCTACAAGCTGTTCGAGAGAGCCTGAGAAATCGTTTCAAAAAAGAATACCTGGGATTTCTCCGATCACGGAGCAAAATGCAACAGGGATCCATACAAGTAGGAGACATAGTACTGGTGGAGAGCGACAACAAGAAACGTATCAACTGGCCCTTAGGGAGAGTGGTGGAGCTGTTACCTGGAAGAGACAATGTGACTCGTCTGGTTGAAATTAAGACAGCAACTGGCATTCTACTTCGTCCAGTACAGCGACTTTATTCGTTAGAGATAAACTGTCTTAACAAAGGTGATTCTATCAACACTTCACAACACCGACTAAGTGAGCCGGTCCTTAATGAAGATATTCCCTGCAGTAACTCAGGAACTGAAAAGGAGAGTGAATTCAACACTCGTTGTGGTAGAACTGTCAGGCAACTCAAGAAACTAGACTTATAGTGGTTCACATTCCTGAGCTCAATGTTCAACTATAATTTTAGAATGTTTACTTCAGTTTATGAGTGTGTGTTGCAAAACTACCTTTTGCAAGGTGGGAGAATGTGGAGAAAGTGAACTAAAGCTCTTTCGAGCAATCTACTTCCTGTATAAAATAGACAGTGTTTTGATTTAGAAAATAGACAGTGTTTTGATTTACATAGTTTTGATTTTGTTATCTTTGAGTTTAGTGTCTTTGGAATGTCCTTGGATGCGATGATGAGTTGTGTTAATAAAATATTGATTACTGTATATTAAAATGATTTGGTATGGTATAGCCATGTTCGTTTTTTAAAGAGGTTTTTGAGAGTCCCATCGTTACACTTCTATTAGTGCTTTTTTCCTTCATACAAAACGTCAGGATGATATCTGTAATAGTTTCGGAGATATGGAATGCCGGTGAAATATTTCGCACAGTTGCCATGTTGGATTGGTGAGATGTAATAAAATTTGAAGAGCACAGTCGGAGTTGGACAAAATAGTACTATGACCATACCGAGTTTCGTTGAAATCGCTCCAGCAGTTTAGATTTTATTAGGGAGGGGAGCGAGGCGACGGACACATGCAAACACACACATACGTACACACACACGGACTATATGTGATGTCATAGGCCTATCTATCATAAATGTAAATAATAAAGGAAGCTTTTCAGTCGGTCAACCCGACTGAATAGCCTTCATTATTAGAATTAAGCATCACTGAAAAATGGCTTCTATCACAACTAAATGAAAATAGGCTAACAAGTAAACGAAAAGCAAGAACGGGAGGTTTAATTTAGAAAAGAAATACTATTATTGGTCACAAAGGAGCTAAAGTTTGCTGTGTAGGTTACACTCTGCCTTATATGGCAACTCTGCGAGAAGGTGAGTTGGATTCCCATCTAAGCCATCTTAGATTGGTTTTCTGTGGTTTCCCACTTCTACTCCAGGAAAATGCGTGGATAGTTCCTAAGTCAAGGCCACGGCCTACTCCTTCCCATGCCATGCCATCATTACAAATACACACGTTACTACAGACATCACAATAACAAAGTTTAGACCTATCAGACAATTTCCATAAAAACCTCAACTACATGGACCGATGAACAATAACCTATGTTCCAAACCTCTATATGGAGCAACAATAAATATTTCGAATCAATGGGATCCATCGTATTGTTTTCAGGAAACATATTTCTAACGTAGGCTACAGTATGACCGCGATCGAAACGAGCAACGTGCCTTGCCCTGTCTGATGCGGCACACACTCAGACTGAAATCAGTATTTTTATTTTTATTTTTATTGATATTTCAAGAAGTAATTATCCTATGTTTGAATAAATAATTTGCCTGGAATTGCATATGGCATCGTTCAAACTGGGATAGTTGTTGACGCAGAAAAAAAGATCTTTTCATCAGGGTTCTAGGTAGGACAGTAGATACTGAAAAATATCCTTAGGCTAGATAGAGTATTTCGATATCATGAAAGAAATGCCCCTAGATTAGATAACAGGTATGTAATTGATGTAGTTGTTGTGTAATTAGGCTATTATGTGACAGTTTGTAACAACCAGCGTAACAGTGTAATAAACGCAGTGTTACAATTGCCGTGGTAACTAAATAGACTGTGTAATAGCCGTAATAGTCTACGTAAAAATTCGGTGTAATAGCCATAATGGTTTTAATAGCTAATGGACAGTAGTACCGGTAACAGTCCTGTAATAGCCTGTAGGCCTACATACATTTTGGGAAATGCTGCTGTACTGTTACAGGCTCTGTACCGTTCCACTTTCCGTTGGAACATGAGAACCTGGAACGTTACGCATAGATACCGGGTGGCTGGTTGGTATAACCTGGAACGGTACACAGTGTAACCGGGTACTGGTGGAAACGTTACTCTATTTCGATAACCAAGAACGGTACGCAGAGTAACTTTCCAACTGGTAACGCTGAGGAATCGTTCCAGTCATGTACCGTTCCATACGTAACGTTCCGCTAACACGTACCTTGATGCTCGGTACAGTTGGGAGTCGAGTTCCGACTGTACCGTTCCAGCGCTGTAACGTTCCACATGCTCGTACTGAGTTCCAAGTTACAGTTCCGGAACGATACCGCAAGCCAGCTCGGGGCCGCGGTATGGCATACGTAACGTAACGTGGAACACAGCGTTACGTAACGCTTTTCAGTTCTGTTCCGGGTCCCTGGCACTAACTCACTTTTGTTAGGAAATGATATAACTTTATTATTAATTTTTGTTTTAATTGTTTAGTTACAATAATAATTCAAAAGTAAATAAAGAGTGTAAGGTCTGCTAATTAGAGCCCACTAAATTATTTCCTCTTGAAAGTACAAATATTTATTATTATGTATTTATTATTTGTTTTAAGTTTATTAATTTTAATTCAAATCGAAATGACAAGGCAAACTCTACTAGTTAAAGTTAACTGTAATTTGTTTTCGTTTGAAAGGGAAAGAATGTATTATTTAGGTTTTATTATTATTATTGTTGTTGCTCTCCCAATTTGTTACTTGAAATATTGAACCATGCTTTACTAATAATACTCTAGTTCACAAATAAGGTATTATTTGGAGTTTGACTTACAGACAAGAAAAGATGATCAGTGCTGGCTGCATCCTCTTGGAACTGCGGAGTCGGTTGGTTCTCTTGTGTCGTCGTGTGGTCGTAAATCGCTTCTGGAGCGTTGTCGGCACATACGGCGATGGCAGTCGGTTGTTGCGAAAGGCGTTTTCTTGGAGCGTGAGCTTCTTGGATCGTTTGTCGGCGAACTTCCTTCCTTCCGTTAAGTTAGCAAAGTTGGTTGTGGACGAAAGGCGTCTCTCTTGGTACGTTGTCAGTTCCACTTCTAACTTGCTTCCTTCAAGCTGGCGAAGTCGTTTGTGGACGAAATGCCTCCGTGTGAGGTTGTCAGTACCACTCCTGGCTTGCTGGCTGATTCATAGAAACGATGACTGCATCTAGTACTGAAGATAGGTACCTTGGTGTCGCTAGTATAGTGACGAAAGGCTTCCTTGTGAGGTTTGTCAGAACACTGTACTAACTTACTCGTAGATTATCTGGCAAGGATAATCGTTACCTATTCCGGACTGGGCCCCCAGTTAAGTTTGTCGCTTAACAGTCTTCTTTAGTGATGTACTAAGAAGTTGTCGCTACTGCTAAGTCAGTAGGTCTCGTGGTTCTTACTTCTGATGAGTAGTATCTGCTTTCTATGAATGAGAACTCGTTGGTTAGTTTGTAGAAGTATTTATTAATCTTTGACAATCCAATATATACAAGTTAACACCAGACAGTCAACCTGTTTGGTCGCTGCTGTAACTGGAAGAGGACCTTTGCTTCTCAGCCCAGGTCTTTTATACAAAATCCCTTCATAACAAAGTGCGTCACAGTGGAGGGGCGTACTAGATAACATGTATGTGGAAATATATATCTTACAGGATATGGACTCATGTCTTTGATAACAGTTCCGTGAATTTGATCACTCATAGCTGTTGCTGTTAATACATCTGGAAATAACAGATTAAGTAATCATATGAGGAAATGTGCAGGGCCATTTCCTTAGTCCTTCTAGGAAGTATTTGATAAATAATAATCTACAGATAGTAAACCACATGTGTTGAAGATAACATGTTTGTGAAGGAATCATTTCCTTGTTTCCTAGAATGAGCATTGTTCCAGTTAACACGTTGATAATAGCATTACATTGGGCAATGGTGTTCCTTCTATAGGAAGAATGACCATAACCTTTAGTTTAGAATGGAGTCTGGGGTTCGACCCTGGACGGGATACATAACTCTTGTAGCTCACCCATCGGGTGTCCGTCTCGAAGCAGCTACAAAACTGGCGAGCTGAACATGTCCTCGGACACTCCCGGCACTAAAAGCCATACGCTAAATAATAATAATAATCCATCTCTTAAGGTATAGAATGCACATACAGAATTTGGCTTAAATCTAATGGATAGTATGGACGTTACATGCTGTTTGTTATTGGATTTATCAGTGCGCTTAAAATCATTTTGGGAACAATGTCATGTATGTGATGCTCAGAATTAATCTGAAATATTACGATCTATTATAGTGCCTATTTGGATAAAATCCATTTGTTTGTATAGAATTTACATGTAATTAAAAATTGAAACTATCAGAAAGCTTAGAATCATATTGGCAGCACTGAGGTATATTAGTTACTCCAAATTAATCTAGAATGTCGGGTACTATACGTGTGCAATGTTTAGAGATGATGACTTGCATACCTTCTGATATATGATATTAGGATTAAACAAATAGAGAGAGCATTTATTAACAGTTGGCAGCCCTGCTTTTTCTTACGAATACGAATAGTCATAACTGTTATGGTACACAAAGCACATTCGAAATTTGGTTGAAATCCATTTGTTAGTATAGAAGTTATATGCATTTAAAGACTGGACCTATCAGAAGGCTTAGAATCGTGTTGGTAGCACTGATGTATATAAGTTACACCGAACTAAGGTAGAATATCAGGTACTATACGTGTGCAAAGATTAGAGCAGTTGGCTTGCATACTTTCTGATATATTGACATTAGGGTTAACACATAGTGAGAGCATTTATTAACAGTTGGCAGCCCTGGAGGCTAATTACAATACGCACAGTCATATCTGATGTAGTACACATAGTAAATACGAGGTCTGATTGAAATCCAACCAATAGTATAGAAGTTACATGCATTTAGAAATTGGACCTATCGGCAGGCTTTAAATAATGTTGGCAATACTGGCACGTATGGTCTTCTGGAAATTAATCTAGATTGATATTGTATATATGTGTGCCAATTTTGGAATAGTTCTCATGCATAACTTCTGAGATATCCAACATAGAGCTCAAATTACAATTGCGATTTTTCAGCAGTTGGTAGCACTGACGTCATTTTCAAATATGGCCGTGAGATATTCCGGTACAGATCTTTGCTCTAACCAAATTTGGTTTCGATAACTGCAGCCGTTTAGGAGTTGATAGGGGGGGACACACACACAGCCAGACAGACAGACAGACAGAAGGACAGACAGACAGATGGACAGACAGACAGACATTTTCCCGTATCGATCTCATAAGTCTACTTTTTCCTCATTTTTTTGCAAAGTGAAAAATAGGCTAAAAATGGACAACTCCTGACTGACCAAGAAAATATTCCGCATAGTTAATGAAACCCGACAAACCAAAGTACCCTCGCTAGCATACAATCAAGATGACCTCACTTAAATCAACATTGACCCACCAACAACGACACGGACTGCATATAGACAGAATGTAAATTTAATTTAGTTTCCACCCAAGTTCCCTACGGGAAGGAATTTGAAACTCAAGGCTGCATGGACACAAGAAACAAGACAGGCACATAGCGAAAGGATGAGGACGTTTTGGGAGGATAAGAAGAACAAGAAAACCAATGCAAAATAAAGATTCTACGTGCTCCTGAGTGGGCCAAACGCATTATATATATACTAGCAATCCACACTGGCTTCGCCCGGGAACAGTTATGAATGCACTACGTGATAAGCGGTTTTTTTTCAATGCAAATGAACTATGACCTATATCCGTTTTACGTCTCGACATGATGGGTTAAAATCACTGGATGGTCTATTAATTATATTATCATCGAGATGCATGTGCAACGAATTCTTGTCAGACGTAATTAAAGAATGGCTAGGTGCATGAAACACAAATCCGTCCAATCTTAACTTGACTGTGTACTTTGCGGAACGAAAAGTTCACAGGCGAAATGAAGAAAAGTCAAGTTGCAATTCCAGGGAAACTCCAAAAGACCACCACTCTTCTCTGAAGTCATAACTCAACACGACTTGATAGTTTGCTGCTGGCTGTATCTGGGATAATAGCCGTTCCCACTAGCTAGGCAGTAACTAGGTTGATAGGCTCGCCCATAGCTAGCTCGTAAACTGTCGCCTCAGTAATTGAATGGAGATTGTTGGAGAAATGAAAACGTAAAAACACTTTTTGTGGACGATGTATTGAAGATAGAGATATGCTCTCACGGACTTTTTAGTAGAACTTTTCATGCTAAACAATTCTAACAATTATAGAGTGTTGATATTTTAACGGTTTGCCCAACGAAAGCTTAAAAAGCGCATGGACGCCATTGTTTTCTTTTTTCACTGAAATCGTTACTGCTTGGCTTCCTTTGATCATAAATAAATTATTTTCTTCAGAAATTTTCTTCGAGACATCCTTTACAGAATGGTGAAAATCGCATCAAAATCCATCCAGTGGTTCTCGAGATTACCTGTGACATCCAAGAATCGGGGCCTTTGTTTTATACTAGCACTCTTTGCTGTCACCCCTGAGCACCGAGTGTGATTCCCGGCTCTGCCAAGAAATTTAATTCTAGTCTGAGGGACGCAACATGGTACACTAAGTCTCGTGAGGCAGAACTGAGGATAAGTTTGTTCGATTTTCTCTTCAGCCATTTTAGAAGTGGCTTGCAATGGTTTCCCCACTTCTACACTAGGGAAATACTGGGATGGTTCTTAACTTAATGCCTCGGCCACCTCCTTCGCAATTACAGCACCCAACTAAAATAATTGCACACACTAGTACAGACATCTGAATTACATAGGTTATCAGAGAGTTTCCACTCACATTCAAGTACTCTGAGCTAAATGACCACGATTTCGCAAAGCCCCTAAATTAACCACCAAAAACAACGATAAACATCCGACCACAAATTGATCCTCAGTCATTTCTACATTTGTTAATTGTTAAAGCAATAAGTACGACATGAAATATTGTTTGCCTACAACTAATGTGTACAAATATTTATTTATTTATCGTATCGCTATTAGTGCCGAGAGTGTCCGAGGACATGTTCGACTCGCCTGAGTCTGTAGCTGCTTCCAGCGGGCACCCTTAGGGTGAGCTACAAGTTCCGTTCAATTTCATGTAGTTCCAACTTTCGCTACCAGATATCAAGGATACCTAGTGGTGAACGTTGGAACTTTAATAGAGCGTTCCGACGAAATCTAACCTAACAATTTAGCTTCACACAAGTTTAGTCTGTGGAAGGATCTTTTACATGCCATAAATCTATGATATGGGACCACCGGCTTTACTTCCCCTCCGAAGGAAGGCATACTGAAGGATTGTTAACGCTCTTAAAAAATCCGACGACTTCGGTCGGGTTTGAACCCGCTATATTGGGCACAGGAGTTCAGCATGCTACCAACTACTGTTGATACGTATCTGAAGTTGTAGAATGTCTACAGGCTGCTCAAATAACCAGGTTTGGTGTATAGTAAGATTTATAAATTATTAAATGCTTTGTTTGGAGTGTGGCACTATACGGAGCCGAGACCAGGACGCTAAGAATACTAGAAGCGTTTAAAATGTGGTTATAGAGGAGGATGGAAAGGATATCCTGGGTGGAAAGGGTCCAGAATGAGGAGGTATTGGAGCGAGTTGGAGGCTGTAGCTGCCTCACTTTCCTGGTTAACGTGCGGCTCGCCTTTGATATCTAGCTGGGCGGATTTGTTTACATTCCTTGGCACCTGGGGTCAAGGCTTTCCCAGCGTGAGGCACAGCGTTGTCAAATTTCCGCCGTAGCCACTGAGGGCAATCAGCGAGACTGGACAGAACTATGTGCAGATGTGCAACATTGGACACTAATACTTGTCGGACACACAAGCTAGCCATCATGGCGGGCCTTAAGAGTCCACGTGGAGTGACAGATGAAGCATTCCATTGGTCAACAACCATCAGCTATTGGTCAGTAGCGAACAATGGGTATTGTCGGCGCGTACTACTGCCTTACGTTTGAATCGCCACTCGTTAACCAGGGAAGTGAGGGAACTAAACATACCATCCATACAAGGAAGAGGGGCTGGCTTGGACACTGGCTGCGAATATAGAAGCTCTCGAAGGTTCAGTAAACGGAAAGAGAGGAAGAGGACGGAGAAGGTACCAACTGGTGTGTACCAACCAAGTGTTAAGATAGCAGGAAATTACCACCAATCAAAGAGAACGGCTGAAGACAGGACTGTATGGAGAGCTGCTGTGTGAAGACCTTCCTAAGGGCAGAACACGTTATATGTATTATTATTTAAGTAGCTTTCATAAAAGCACGTATCTCATGAATAGGACATTATGCAACGAGCCTACAATGGCAATAATTAAGACACGAGTATGTTTATAAAACGAGCGTATACGTGTTTTATAATTTCTATACGAGTGTCTTAATTACCATTATAGGCAGGTTGCATACGACTGTTTATGTTCGACGATAATCATAACTTTATTACATGTTTTAACATAAATATTCATAAATATCTGTTCAGATTCAGTCACTTGAATTTTGTGATCGGAGTGCAAGCGCTGGGTTTGATATATCTGTTTTCCAAGTTCTCTGACCGACCGACGCATGCGCTCTGTATGCTTGGCAACACATATTCTTTGATGCCATATGTTTACAGCCTTCCGATGTGCAACAGAATTCAGTCAAACTGTCACCGAAGTCGTTTGAAAGCAATGTGCTGTGTAGAAATTGGAGTTGGGGATATTAAGGTACAGTGCTATTTCTTGTCTCTTATTCGCCAGCTTATTTACGCGAATATATGAACGGTACACTTTCCATGTCGGTAATTTATATAGACATGTTGGATTTTGAGCGCATGCGCAAAGGTATCCTTACCTAATTGGTGAATGAATGAGCTCTGATTGTCTGGAGAAACTGTATCATAATGAAAACTTGTACTATAATGAGCCTCATTATTATACAGTTTTCTCACAATTAATGTATTCATTTCGACATCGTCGAAAATAAAAGTCTTTTAATTATAATTATAATTTAATGATCACAACAGAGTACTTATAGTTCATTTCCGCATATTAGTATACATTTCTACTGTGGTTTTAGGGCTTACTGCTTAAGTGAATCACAGCAATAGTAGCAACACCTTCATAGATTAGTTTATGGGGGAGAAAAAATGGTTTTGGTTGATGGGATCGTCATTTCTAAGCTTTTGCTACAATAAAATAAATTGTTTTTTATGTTCGACCCTGACTATTATATGTCAAAAAACTGTACTATAATGAGGCTCATTATAACACTATTTTTCAGTATGAAACAGTTTCTCCCACCAATCAGAGCTCAAAAAACAGTTGTTTGACCAATTGGATAATTAGATGAGCTGAGTTCCATGGCCTTCTAATTTAAATGTCACTGCCTGACCTAGTGTCATAGTAGGGTAATCGAGGAGGCCTTGGTCAAATACAAGGCATTATCTGCGCCTCATGCGCTCTATTCAGTACATAAAACCGGTGAAATCTCGACAGATATTTATGAATATTTATGTTCGAACATAAAAGAGTTATAATAATTATCGTCGAACATAAACAGTCGTATGCAACTCACCTATAATGGTAATTAAGACACTCGTATGTAAATTACAAAACTCGCATACGCTCGTTTTATAAACATACTCGTGTCTTAATTATTGCCATTATAGGCTCGTTGCATAATGTACTATTTCAATGCTTAATGCCTTACGATTTATCAGTAATATTTACCACAGTTACTAAGCTTCTGACAGGTTTTCTTGTATTTTGTTTTTCGGAGGACAGAGACTGTCTGTGGGTGTCACTGTAGGTTTCATAGTGTTTTGTAGAGCTATTTGTCTTGCATATGTGGATCTGATGATGTTCGCTTGACGAGCGAAACATGTGATCACTTAGTTTTCTTCTTCTTCTTCAGTAGTCTGCAACAATATATATAAATCTTTATCTCATCATATATATTATTTCAGTAGTATAGATCCCTTCTGCGGCTCTCACAAGCGACCGATCGTAATAAATGAGCATTCAAATAAAAGAGAATAGACATTAGCAGTGACGATTTGCACTCTAATTTCATAAATATATATAATTTCATTAATGAATTACTTTTTTAAAAATGTACTAAGGGTGCGATTTTCAGATACTGTTGCTGTAGGAAAATACGCTCCATAATTGCTGTCAACTTCATATTTTGGCCGCTGTGACGCCTATTTCATGTCATTTTAACATTCTGAGGTATTTCCTTTATCATTTTGCAGGGATTTCAGAAACAGTAAATCAGAGGAATGAGTACCCAAATCGTATACTTTCATAAATATCGAGTAACCGGTGAGTTTACAGCTAAGCTGTCAATCAATGGACTCAACACACAAATGACAATAGCAGTGACGAATTGCATTCTAATTTCATAAATATACATTTTTGTAAGAAGTGTACGATTTGTAAATACTGCTGTTCAGTTCGCATATTGGCCGTAGGGTTGCCGGGGAAAGTGTGGTTTATGAACATGCGAGATTCCTCGCACGGGTCCGCTAGTATAATTTATTTCAGGTTATTTTTCACATATTCCAGTAATTGGAATGGTTCTGTGTCGATCGACTGAAAGCCATAATATTAATTGTTAATAAGGCAACGCTGAAAATTGGTTTCAAGGCTATCATTATAAAAGTTAACCAAATCGCTACTGGTCTGATGAGTGAGTGTAGGCTACTGTATCTCCCCCCTGTACTCCATTGGTCTCCTTTGGGGATTGAAGTCAGTCAATGAAAGGTACTTCGTCAGTGCTTCTAAGTTGTGAAGACGTTACTGACGTCAAAACTCCCTTATTACACTAGTGAAGTGTGTGTACACCCAACAGTGTGCTCAGGTTAAGGTGCACGCAAGCATTAAATAATTTAATATTTATCATGTCCTATTTATTTTCTATACTTATATTAACCACATCTCAAACCTTTGTAAACAGGATATGTAAAAACAAGCCAACAACATAATAATATCTTAGGGGAAACCGAAGGTGTGTAATATCAAACAAATAACACGATCGCATCTTAGAACACACCTCAAATCATAGTAGCATAGCGTGTAAAATCAAACGAACAACACAATATATAATAATAATAATAAAATCGTATGGCCTCGGGTAACGGGAGCAAGCTTTGGTATTTGACACCCAGAGGGTAGCTTGCATGTCGCATTTCGTTGATCCTTGAAGCACTATAAAAGTCACGGAGGTTAGATATCTAAGCTCCTAGAACACTATAGCGCTTTCTAGTAGAGAAATGAGGAACTTTGTGTTGGCGGAAACTCCCGAGATTAATTTTGCCATTATGAACACGGCCTACTGATTTCAAATGGGTTATTTGATATGCGAACATCATATGACATGCGTGTCGTAATTTTTGTCGCCTTTCAAAAATCACCTACCAGGGCCAGGAGCGAACCTGCAAGCTTGGGGGTTAGTAGACCGACACATTAACCACTCACCCACCGTGGCAAGCTACAACACAATTATATCATAGAGCACATCTCAAATCTTAGTAGGCCTATCATAGCGTGTCAAGTCAAACAAACAACACAATTATATCATAGACCACATCTCAAATCTTAGTATCATAGCGTGTAAAATCAAACAATGAACACAATTATATCATAGAACACATCTTAAATCTTAGTATCATAGCGTGTAAAATCAAACAAGCATCACAATTATATCATAGAACACATCTTAAATCTTAGTATCATAGCGTGTAAAATCAAACAAGCAACACAATTATATCATAGAACACATCTTAAATCTTAGTATCATAACGTGTAAAGTCGATCAAACAACACAATTATATCATAGACCACATCTCAAAACTTAGTACCATAGCGTGTAAAATCAAACAACTCAACACAATTATATCATAGAACACATCTTAAATCTTAGTATCATAGCTTGTAAAGTCAAACAAATAACACAATTATATCATAGAACACATCTCAAATCTAAGTATCATAGCGTGTAAAATCAAACCATCAACACAATTATATCATAGAACAGATCTCAAATCTTATTATCATAACGTGTAAAATTAAACCAACAACACAATTATATCATAGAACAGATCTTAAATCTTAGTATCATAGCGTGTAAAATCAAACAAGCAACACAATTATATCATAGAACACATCTTGAATCTTAGTATCATAGCGTGTAAAATCAAACAAGCATCACAATTATATCATAGAACACATCTTAAATCTTAGTATCATAGCGTGTAAAATCAAATAAGCAACACAATTACAGTATATCATAGAACACATCTTAAATCTTAGTATCATAACGTGTAAAGTCGATCAAACAACACAATTATATCATAGACCACATCTCAAAACTTAGTACCATAGCGTGTAAAATCAAACAACCCAACACAATTATATCATAGAACTCATCTTAAATCTTAGTATCATAGCTTGTAAAGTCAAACAAATAACACAATTATATCATAGAACACATCTCAAATCTAAGTATCATAGCGTGTAAAATCAAACCATCAACACAATTATATCATAGAACAGATCTCAAATCTTATTATCATAACGTGTAAAATTAAACCAACAACACAATTATATCATAGAACAGATCTTAAATCTTAGTATCATAGCGTGTAAAATCAAACAAGCAACACAATTATATCATAGAACACATCTTAAATCTTAGTATCATAACGTGTAAAGTCGATCAAACAACACAATTATATCATAGACCACATCTCAAAACTTAGTACCATAGCGTGTAAAATCAAACAACCCAACACAATTATATCATAGAACACATCTTAAATCATAGTATCATAGCTTGTAAAGTCAAACAAACAACACAATTATATCATAGAACACATCTCAAATCTTAGTATCATAGCGTGTAAAATCAAACCAACAACACAATTATATCATAGAACACATCTCAAATCTTAGTATCATAGCGTGTAAAATCAAACCAACAACACAATTATATCATAGAACACATCTCAAATCTTAGTATCATAACGTGTAAAATCAAACCAACAACACAATTATATCATAGAACACATCTCAAATCTTAGTATCATAGCGTGTAAAATCAAACCAACAACACAATTATATCATAGAACACATCTCAAATCTTAGTATCATAACGTGTAAAATCAAACCAACAACACAATTATATCATAGAACACATCTCAAATCTTAGTATCATAGCGTGTAAAATCAAACCAACAACACAATTATATCATAGAACACATCTCAAATCTTAGTATCATAGCGTTTTAATCAAACAACACAACACAATTATATCATAGAACACATCTCAAATCTTACTATCAGAGCGTGTAAAATCAAACAGAGAACACAATTATATCATAGAACACATCTTAAATCTTAGTATTGAGCCCGCTGAGCTCATGCTCAGTGATATTTTTCTTTGGAATACATTTCCAAATGTAATGCATTGTCTTAGAACGCACCCGGAGACCATCACATGGCCGGATATGATGGAGGAAGTGATCTTGACTTCGAAGAAATCTCCGAATTATTTATATGAGTACTTGTTAATATGTGTCTACTCTTCACAAGGCTCAGATTATATCATCAAGTAATTGTGCATTTTTTAAACATTCTGGTGAATGTATTTTATATTAAGGTAAAGGTATTTAACGTCGCAGATGTGCGAAGCGGAATGAGTTAGTTGCTCAACGACTCAAGTATGAACTGCAACCAAGAGCAACTCTCACACACCTGAGTTTGGATCCGTCCACACTGGACGCGTGTTACAGTCCGTCTTGAAAGACGAGGAATAGTCCGCCCACGAGGCGAGGAAGTATAATTATCGGTGTGCATCGCCATTTATTTGAGCACTTATTTGAGTGCAACGATTGAATATTTAACGCCAGTGACAGCGTAGCAGACATTATTGTAAAAATTGTGAAAGTTGTATATCACTTTACCATATTTTCGTCGTCGTGGAACACCACACTTCAGACCACGAGGCCGACAAAATCAATGTCCGCAAGGGACGTAAAAATATCCGAAGTTTCTGAACTGAAATCGTCTTATGTGGTTTATTTCAACTCCAATACTTCCGAAAACATTATCGCTTGTAACGCGAATATTTTTCGACCATGGACTACCAAGATTCCATGTGATTTGTACAGTTATAAATTCTGTGAGATTACGCCAAGTAGCCGCTTTAGAATCTGTGAAAAGCAGACAGTGAATGGCCAATTTGATATAAAGTCTGCACCACTGTGTAACTTCAGTGAATCTTTCAATATCCACTATTTGTGCAATCTTAAAAGCTGTGATTTCCACTTGTGTAACATGCATATTGTAACTGACCACGTGAGTGAAAGAGTTCAACGCTTATCTGCCATGGGAGTTATGGAGTAAATCCCCATAATGTGAAGGATCCCTTCAGAGGAGGAATTACAACATGACGGATGAACCAGCCGACCACGAAGAGAGGATGAACGTGTTCACGCCTGGATAAGGTCCGCTACCGTGGAGAAGAAGACATCTTTGAGTCGACCACGAGGACTCATCAAGTACCTGGTAAAGGATTGGATTGGAAGCCTAGGTTGGATAACCAATATCTCGAAAGCAAGAGGATATTTTACCCCCTCAGTTCCGGAGCGAATGAGGTGAAGATGATATAGTCTGTGAGTCTGTTCCTTCTCTCATGTACGGGTCTTATTGTGGTAGAGTAATTAGTTAAATTAACCGAACTCATCTTGGCAGCCAAATAGGTAGGGATTTTGTAGTTTAGCACTCATGCTTTGTCATTAATTTCAGTGATAGTTAGCCACCGTTTTGATTGGACATGGTTCAATCGCTGCATTCTTTGAACATCGTGAGACGTCAGGTCTATTGCTACCTAAAAGTGACTGTAGCTGCTGAGCTACTTTGGTCAACCCAAGTATGGGATTTTGTACTTTTCTTTGAGATGATGGATAGCCGTAATTTTAGTGGTTAATTTTTGCGACGCCTCAATTTGGGTATTTTCACGTCACGCCACTGACTTGCTTAGACAGGTCGTATCGGTTGATGGCTGACAGAAGCCATCAGTTTTGTAATTATACTGTGATTTTTCATTATAGTGAGCTTTAACGCCACTTAAGTTCTTGGTGAAGAACAAAGGTCAGGGATTAACTAGTATGCTACTAGAGCAGCGAACCCTGGACTAATAACGTATCATTAGCAAACTCAGCAGATGTGAGGTTTTGCCCATTTATTGTATAATTTGTGTCCAGTGATTTTAGAGATAGGATTTATGTTATTTTAAAGTGTAAATAATACTTGAAGTGACATATCTGTCAAGCCAAAGCACTCCAAAGGAGTGACATCTCTTTCTTTTACTACTGTTTGTTATTGAAGACATGAGGTCTCTTTGTACTGCGTATTTCTACGTAGTAAATGTGTTGTTATTTACTGTTATATTGGCACAAGCCACAGGCCAGTTCATATTAGGACTTTCTTTTGAGAGAAATGCTGCCTACAATGATCAATGTTTGTTATAAATTGCCAGACGCAATGCATGTAGTGTGCGTGAGCTCAGTGACAGAACAGGTGTGAGCTTACCCAGAAGCCACCAGCGCACGGAATTGAGACAGACTAAATGTAGACCCTTGACTGATGCTTCAGCATCAAGTTACTCTTATGATTTGCTTTTCATTATTTGGGTCAAGTTTGGAGGCAATTTTGTCAAATGAGATGTTTATGCTCTTGTAATGGATGGCCACCCGAGTCATATGTTTTGATCGCTCTGCATAGCGACTATGTTTGACACTGTTTTGAAAGTGATTTAAATTTATATGAGGTTTATTTTCTGTTATTGACTAGTGTAGGACACCCTGTTTGGGGGCTATATTTTCGGTATTTTGTGCCAGTAGAGCACTGATGTCCAGACTCAGTTCTGAGACCTTGTTGTTGCCGGGAGGTAGCTGATGTGTTTCCCAGGCCTACCCGAAGGTTGTTTAGATGTGCCGAGCGCCACTAACAACGTGTGTTATTGTATTGTACGAGCATTAGGAGCTCGTGGTAGGTATTCCGACTTTTATGTCGATGATATAGCAAGTAAATGATCTCGCAGGAGACGTTACTGCTTAGTCCAGGTGTCTAGGATAGTCAGCACTATCGTCATAAACCTACAATTAAACTTAAACCTACGATTTAATAATCATAAGAGTAATTATTCTAAATGAATCTGATAATTAATTAATTGTTTATTATAATCTTGGATGTACATTTTGAGCTTGCTGACCGACGCCTTTGATGTGAATCATTTCCTAGCGGGAATGACATAGGACAGAACACACAATATTGAGATGACGGAGTGCGCTTAACCATTCGTTCATGCTAGGTGGAGCACGACACTCAAGTAATGTAAGTAGTGGTTATAACTACGCAATTACCAACCTAACAAGCAAGCACGTAGATGACTGTTGGTACAAACAGTTTTCCAAAACGTGTAGGCAGGGTTTAATAATATGAAACTGTGTTCTAGTGTCTTATTTATTTCTTATGTGTGTAATCCCTTGTATACCTTTCTCTGTGTTGATGAACACATAGTTGTAACAGTGTCATTAATGTTTTTTTTTATTGGCTGTCATGTAGATTTGCCTGTAATGTTTTTGCTTACAGACGTCATCGCCGTAAATTTTGTATTCATTGTTAGGACTTAGCAAAATTGATTAACTTAAACGTAAATAAGGAACTGGTACCATCATAACTTAGTTTTGCTTTGCTACCCTGTTAAACGTAAATTCTGTTATTAACTTGATCTTTTGTAACTTGAGTAGGGTTCCTTAACGTGTAATTTTTCTAGCTTTGTTGTTGTTGCTTAACCTTTTGTATTTAAATCTTTCGTGAGGGTTTAACTTAGTTTACAAATAGGGCCTGGATTATTATTTTTTATTATTAGCTTGCGGACTAGCCGATACAAACCCTCCGAACTAGGATAGGAGTTTGTCTATTTTAAAATAAAATTGTTCACGAGTTTTACTTAAGTCTGGATGTTCTCATTTATTAGTTTTGTTGTTTTTGGTGTACTTCCTGGGTTGTCTATGACTTTAGCCACCATGTTACCCCAGATCCCCAGGATCATAGTTTCTCGTGCCGCTCTGGCCTATAAGAAGTACATCCGATCCTCTCGGCACATGTGTCTGACAGGTGAGGCGTCTAGGAAGTCACTTCGGTTGTTGGCAACCCTGACAGCTCCTCTGACGGGCTCAGTATCATAGCGTGTAAAATCAAACACACAACACGATTATATCATAGAACACATCTTAAATCTTAGTATCATAGCGTGCGAAGTCAAACAACACAACACAATTATATCATAGAACACATCTTAAATCTTAATATTATAGCGTGTAAAATGAAACAACACAACACAATTATATCATAGAACACATCTTAAATCTTAATATTATAGCGTGTAAAATAAAAGCAACACAACACAAATATATCAAAGAACACATCTCAGATCTTAGTACAGTATCATACCGTGTAAGATCAAACAAATAAACAATCAAATCTTAGAACACATTTAAAATGAAAATTCGTGTCTTCGACAATTGAGTGGATGTTATTTATCGATACCTTATTAAAGTTGTGTTTCCTAGTTTCTTTTGTCAACATTTTGTATTTGATCTGAAGCTTGCGTGTTATTGAGGAAGGTCGCGTGCACGAGCACAATAGACTACTCCGCCAAGTCACGTTTGAATTAATGACAGACTATCCAACTCGTTAACTCCCATTCTTAAAGTCAATCAACCACTAGCAAGAAACGAGCTAAATGAGTCATAGTTATTGTAAATAACTTCTTAGGTAAGGAGAATACACCACGATTCAAACTCCACACAAGGAACTTCATTAGGAAATACAGAGCTCTCCCAGAGCTTATTCCATTATTAACCCCACTATTTTCTGCTCAACCCTGGCGATACGTGACTTCACAGGCCAATGACGTCATAACCTCCTTTCCCCTTTTGTTCTTGAACGGGGCTCTATAGAGCGGGCAAAGCAAACATAGAGAAATGATTACTACCACTTGAGGCAACAATTGAGGGGAGTAATCTAGAAGGCACTGACTTTATTTGACTCCTTCGGTATTCTTTATTATTTCTTATACAGGCTCATTCGTCGTCGAATTTATTCTAACGAGGTTCCCTCCTACATCGTAAAGCGACGTATAGTAAATCTCCACCACAATAGAGTGCAGCAGCTTTGCGCTGAAAGGGAGACATTCGTAAAATAAACGGCCTGTGCCAGTTTATCACTTTGGAATTGTGAAATCTTGAGGGTGTGAAGCAGCGAATTGAGAATTGCATTGGAGCAGGAATAGGCCCTAAAATGTTTAAAAAAATTATGACGAACTAATTATATTCTAACCATGTCTGATTCAAAACGTGATGTCTTTATTACATAAAGCTGGCCCTTTAAAATAACGTGTTATAATGAGATGTACAAATTTACAATGCACTTTATCAAGCATTCTCTTTCCTTGACCAAGTTCCCTCACTTGTCGGAGGCAAGGGGCCCGAATGTCCGAGCCTGGTCGTTCACCGCCCGCGGAATGGTTATGCACTACAGGCTAACATACCTTTGCGTTTTTCTCCGAATGTTCATCTAAAATCAACACTCCAGCAATTTTGCCAACAATACCATCCGTATGTTGGCGAATTTGACGAGCATATCATTGAAGTTCAGGCACTGTGATCGCCGTACAAGAAATTACGGCTGAAAATAGCGGTATCAGAAATACTGGACCTGAATTTCCTGGGTTGGCATCATGGGATATCTCAGAGTTCTCGGACAGGGCACACCGAAGAAGGGAAAGCGTAGGAACACGATCTCCAAACGGGGTACGTCAATGACGACTATAAGCTCAAGTACGTCTACCACAGCATCCATCCTGAAACTCACGAATCTTCTCTTATAAAGCGCACATTGGTGTATTTTATATCACCAAGAACCAAAGTTGGAATTTTTGGACGAAAAACCATGAAAGCTCAGTTTATACCCCCTTAACGATTGATGTTATGTAGCAAGACGGGTGACAGCGATTCAAGCGATGCCGCAGTTTGACTCCTGCATTGCAATATGTATGTAGCCTATAGCAAGCTTTGGGGCCGTATTTTAAAGTTTTTCCTAGATAAATTCTGTGAATGTGCTCGGTCGGTCCATACGTTTATGGGAAACCAACTATTTTAAGTGGCCAAAATTAATCGGTACAAATACAGTGTGCCCGGAAATTCTCTGTTATGTTGGCAGTACATTTTTTTTTTTTTTTTTCGTGTGGCCTCCTGAGAGGCCGAGTGCAGGTCTTTCTAAGTGACGCCCGTGGGCGACCTGCGCGTCGGGATGAGAGATGGAATTGATGAAGGCGAATGAAACTGGGCAAGGATGTGGAAGGAAGCGGCCGTGGCCTGTCAGTAGGTACCGTCCCAGCATTTGCCTGGTGTTGAAAATGGGAAACCACGGAAAACCATTTCAAGGACGGCCGACGGTGGGGCTCGAACCCACGCGTCTACTGAGTCAGCAGAGAGCTTGGCCCCATGACCTAACGCTACGCTTTAGCGCGCGTAGCCACTACTGTCGGTGGCAGTACATTGATGTCGCTGTATACGCAGTCTCACCGCAGCGCTTGTTCTATGTTGACCTTCAACTGGAGTGATAGGGTGGGGAATCCCGGTTCACTATTGCTGACAGTGAGTGCCTGTGTGTGACAGTGTTGACGCTGTAAGTTGTGTTCTTGTCAAATTCTTGTGTAAGCCGAGTCAAGTGGGAATGCTTACAACTGAAGAGCGTGTATTTTTAGGGGAAGAGGTTTTCCGTACTGATGGAAACTTTACGGAGCAAGTGTGGCGGAAATTTAGTTCAAGGTGTCCCCATCCTAACACTGTACCCGATTCAATTAGGAATTGCATGTACATTCGATTTCACGTGAATCATTGGTAAAGTTGTTCGCAATAATGTAAACGTGTTGATCTACGCCTTAAAGAAAGAGGAAAGCACTTCCAACACTTACTGTGATTGTGGTGAGCTGTCCGACCGTACATTTACAGTAAATGCATTAGAATACTTCATGTAATTGTTTTCCTTGTAACAACATAACATGAATGTACTGCCAACCTAACACGTCCCGCAGGGCAAGATCAGCGTAGCTTGCCGCTGCAGTGAGAATTTCCGGACACTCTGTATATAGTGTATCAATATAACAATCAGAACCGACAGCAGTAGCTCAGCTGGCTACAGCGCAGCGTTAGGTCATGGGACCAAGCTTTCTGCTGACTCGGTAGATGCGTGGGTTCGAGCCCCACAGTCAGCCGTCCTTGAAATAGTTTTCCGTGGTTTCCCACTTTCAACACCAGGCAATTGCTGGGACGCTACCTTCTGATAGGCCACGGCCGATTCCTTCCAAATCCTTGCCCAGTTTCATTCATCTTCATCCATTCCATCTCTCATCCTGACGCATAGGTCGCCCACGGGCATCGAATAGAAAGACCTGCACTCGGTATCTGAGGAGGCCACACGCCAAAAATAAAAAAGCATTTCAAAAATTAAAAAGACTGATAGTCTGAAAGACTAGACTTTATATAATTGTAAATGCTACAAATGCTGCGTGAACTCAAAGTCCGTTAGCAAGTGCAAACCAAGGTCAAAGGAGGTAGCTGTCTGGATGACGTCACGCTCACCGGAGCGCGCGGGGAAAGGAGGAAGCTCAAGCAGTACTATGACGTCATACAGCTCAGTGCATTCTCAGTACATTTCGTCCCGTCGCCGTAACGTAACGCTAGACCCCAGCGTAACGACGAAGTCGACAAGATCATTTAAAATGATAAAAACGAATGTGATGACGGTAAGGAAGAATCAGATTCCAAGTAGAAGGAACTAAACTGGAGCAGATGGACTGTGGGCTATATTGTGTGTGCTCTCAGGATGGTAGTGTAGTAAAAGGGAGAGAGTCAAGGTGTAGAAAATCCAATGCAGTGAGTTCTCACTTGTTATCTACTGTATTCTGAAAGAAAGAAGTTGGAGAAGCGACTTCAAAGTTCTGACTTTCTCGGTCAGGAATCGAATCCGTGATCTTGGGACTAAGAGGCGGACATTCAGCTCCGCCCAAGTCTCGTGCACAATTTAAGATGAATAAAGGTAGTATATTAGTATACTTACAAATGAGCAAACATTTTTGATGAGGTCGATTCACATTCTGAAGGCTTTGAAATCTTGGCATTATTGCTTCTTACCTGTAACAAAAGAACACTTGGTCTTTATTATTTTCTATCACAATAAGGAAAACCATATTAATAGCCTGAGGGGCAGTTGAATCTGAACTATGTGAGGTATATGGAAAATAATAAAACAAAAAACTTTATGAGTCTTACAGTAGTCGCATATGATGTTACACTTCTGACATAGAAGAAACCTCACGTGAAATTGTTGATACACCGGTATTTTATGATATTATTGGCACAAATATTAATCTATTGTAAAAGGGAGTGTTTTACAGATATTGTAGTTTATAATACGGAACTCATTTTATTAGATTATTTGAAGCTTCCACCAGCACTAGCCTAAATAAAGAATACGATATGGATCAACTAGATTAATGGACGCGACACCGCTCATAACCTTAAATTCCTTATAAATAGGCCAACTTGCGAGTAAATGCAATGTGCACAGCAGTAGATCATGACGGCTTCGGTGGCGTAGTCGGTAGCATGCTGAGCTTCTATGCCCAAGATAGCGGGTTCAAACCCGGCCGAAGCCGTCGGATTTTTTAAGATCCTTAAAAATCCCTCAGTATGCCTTCCTTCGGAGGGGAAGTAAAGCCGGCGGTCCCATGTCTTAGATTTATGGCATGTTAAAGAACCTTCCACTAATTGCACCTGTGTGAAGCTAAATTCGATAGGTTAAGAATGTAAACAACGCTCTTAGGTTTCTACGTTCGTTGCCAAGAGCCGACTTCGGTGGCGTCTAGTAGCTAAGTTCTGAACTTGGCCTAGTAGTCGTTGATGGTGGCGCTTGGCGGCAAAAGGAACTATTTGAAAAATTCTAAGTTGCAGTACTTAAATTAAAAAACAGATAACACACACTAATACAGTCATCACAATTAACACCGGTTATCAGACAGATTCTACACACACCCAAAGTACACGGGGCTACATGACCGCGTTGTCGCAGCCCCTAAACTTAAGAACCAACCAACCAACCAGTAGATCATGAAAGGCTACCAGTTACCGGACCTCTTGATTCGCAGACCAACACGTAATTTCATATGGATTCTGTTAAAATGAGTCCTTGATATGATTAGCAGCAGAGTATCAAGAAAGCATTGCGAGAACAATCAAGAAAGCAGTGCGAGAGTAGAAATATCAAGTAGGCAGTGAAGAAAAAAAAGAGAGTCTTGGAATTGTTATGTATTATTAGTGTGTAAATAAAAAGATTTTTGTTTGTTGATGAAAGTCCACGAGGGATACGATCCAGCTGGCAGTGCGTCTTACACACTTCCGTCCGATCCACTTCCGTTCCATTTTTCAAAATCACTCCCACAAAAATATCCAGCAACTGAGTGGAAAGATGTTACACATCAATATTAATGTCATATGGCCTCGGTGCCGGGTGCAATCTTTGTTATTTGACACCCAAAGGGAGCTTGCATGTGCAGTGTTCGATGTTACATTATATTAACACATTTTAAAATTACGTTTTTGGTTTTGCCGTCTTCCGCTGAGACATAACGATTTTGTTTTCCGGATGCTCGCGAGCACGCCACATACAGTTGCCCATGCGAAAAAATTGTTTTGTCTAAATGTACACGTGCTATTGTTAAGTGTGTCTCATTGCGCTTTGTTAAAGAAATTGCGAATGTTGTTTGAAGAGGGAACTGCACTCTTGCACACTGGAATGGCAAATCTATCGGAATGTGGGGAATTAAAAGTATTCTTACTTAAGCTATTCTGGGTGTAATTTGGCCGTACTTCTTGATGATTTGAACTCATCATATCGCTGTTAATAGACCTATAGTTAAATATCTCTCACCTTGGCCGCTGATGTACATTATGCAGTCTCTTCCAGTGTTACATCCCAGGGATTGAAATTCTCCAACCACCCTTTTGCCTAACATGCCTCTCTAAATAATTAAAATTCCTGATTGTTGTTGTTTGAGTCTTCAGTTTTTTAACTGGTTTGATGCAGCGCTCCATGTCTCCCTCTCCATAGCTAATCGTTTCATCTCTACATAGCTACCACACCCTACATCCGAGGTAATCTGTTTAACCCTGGCTTACCCCTACAGTTCTAGTCCGCGACCCTCCCATCCATAACTAAGCTTGCTATTCCTGGGTGTCTTAATATGTGTCCTACCCTCCTATCTCTTCTCTTCATTAGCAGTCGCCAGAAACATCTCTCCTCTCCCACTCGTCTTAATACCTCTTCATTTGTTACCCTATCTACCTATCTGATCATCATTCTCCTGTATCACCACATTTCAAAAGCTTCAATTCTCCTCTTTTCTGATGCACCATTGGTCCATTAGTCCAACTCAGCAACTTTTCTAGGTTTAAGCCGTGCCTTGTGCGGGGATTCAATGGCCGTGAAAGACAAAATACCAACTTTATTGAAATAGGTTTGCCCAATTCCTCAGTAAGAGTAATTAAGAAAAAATAATAATTAACGTGACAGCCGGTAGAATACGACACATTCGACTGTGAATATGGGTTGCTGATCATGGTCAAAAACGAAAAAGAACAGATCAAAATGGGCAAAAAAAATATTCAGTTAACAACAAATAGTTCCGTGAAGAACTATACAGCCTATTTTCATATATCCTACTTTGTTAACTGTCACTATCAACAGACAAAATACCGACAGTAGTGGCTACGCTGGCTAAAGCGCTGCGTTAGGCCATGGGGCCAAGCTCTCTGCTGACTCGGTAGACGCGTGGGTTCGAACCCCACCGTCGGCTGTCCTTGAAATGGTTTTCCGTGGTTTCCCATTTTCAGCACCAGGCAAATGCTGGGACAGTACCTTCTGATAGGCCACGGCCGCTTCCTTCCACATCCTTGCCCAGTTTCATTGTTCTTCATCCATTCCATCTCTCATCCCGACGCGCAGGTCGCCCACGGGCGTCGAATAGTAAGACCTGCACTCGGCCTCTCAGAAGGCCACACGAGAAAAGATATGATGATAATTGTTGTTTCAAGGGGCCTAACATCTAGGTTATCGGCCCAACGAGAAAAGAAAGAAAGAAAGAAAGAACATACAAAATTTCAGTTTGATTGCTGTAATAGATTCGTAGATGTTGAGAACCGACTAAATATTTCGGATGGTCGCCATGTTGTATTATATATATGTTGGTCCTGGTGTTATGTACTGTTACATGAAGATTATTGTGTACGTGTAGCATTCAAACTTCAATCGCATGATTAGGACACAAGGAGTAACAAGGAGATTTTATAATTTCGCACAGCTGCCATCTTGTGGCTATGGAAACAATTGAAATAAATTAGATGCCAGTGGATTAACACTCGTATAAGGATATACTGTACCAAGTTTCACTGCACTCGGATGGTTAAATTGCGTGAAACGTCCATGTGAATATTTATACTTCGCGTCGCCGCCATGTTGGATTTGTGATCACCAGGTTATTTAAAGTCCTATAGCTGAACTGAAGATCATAGCCCCAATGAACATTAAAAGAATTCAGTTTGATTGCTATAATAGATTCGTGATATTCAGAGCCGTCTAAATATATCAGATAGTCGCCATCTTGGATTGTTAAATGTATAGGCCATAGAGTCATGTACCATTAAAGGAAAATTATTGCGTAGGTTCATTATTCAAACTTTCACTTCTATCGCATTTTTACGACACAAGAAATAGATACTTAATTTTAAAATTCACACAGCCGCCATCTTGAGGTTATGTAAACAATTGAACTAAATTAGATACCAATGTATTACAATGTGTATAAACATTTCCTGTACCAGATTGCATTGCGTTTTCAACATTAAATCGCGAGAAAGGTCTATTTAAAATTTTCAAATTCGCTTGACCGCCATGTTCGTTTTGTAGTTAACCGGTTTTTGAAAGTCTTATAGATGAACTTCTACTAGTGGCCTTTATCTCCGTACAAAATTTCAGGGTGATACCACTAATAGTTTCAGAGATATAGAATGCCGGTGAAATATTTCGCACATCCGCCATCTTGTGGTTATGTAATCAATTGAACAAAGTTAGATGTCGGGGCATTACAATGTGTATAAACATATACTGTACCAAGTTTCATTGAGTTTGGTTGGTTAAATCGCGAGAAACGACTATTTAAAAGTCGCCAATTCGCCCAGCCGCCATGTTGGTCTTGTTGTTACCAGTTTTTCAAAAGTTACATAGGTGAACTTCTAGTAGTTCCCTTTATCACCGTAATAAAATTCAGGGTGATATCGGGAATAGTTTCGTAGATGTTGAATGCTGGTGAAATTCTTCGCACAACCGCCATGTTGGATTGGTGAGACGCAACAAAATTTGAGGAGCACGGTCGGGGTCGCCCGGATTAGTGCCTTGAACTTACCGAGTTTCATTGAAATCGCTCAAGCCGTTTAGAATGTATGAGGGGGACACACACACACACCTCACACACACACACACACACGCACACACACACACGGACAAAAGGTGATCTCATAAGCCTATATTTTCAAAATTGAAAATAGGTTAAAAACAAACTTATAAAGAAAATGAAAGCATACCGTGCAAAATTAGACTCAAAATCAGTATCGTATCCGACCCCAAAAGCCACCTCTATAAATAAAATATATCTCATGTTACGCGTATCAAATCGAGGAGCAATGTTCGTGGTTAGAAGTGGGAACCGAACCCCGCGTTTTAAGACCCTAAAACGAACGGTTTTCGAGATATTGCCAGAAAACTATCCCCGGTCTGCGTAATTTCAGCGGTTGCCATAGTAACGTTGATCTATTTCTCGGAGGGAACACAGTTATTTGGGAATATCTCCGAAACCGTTCATTTTAGGAACTTAAAAAGTGTGTTTCGGGGTCCCTACAGGACCTCCGAGTATTGTTTCTAGTATCTGGCGGCTTAAAATGAGCTAAATCCGAAATTCTTACCGACTGTCCTTGCTCAGTGCCAAAGCTGAAAAAAGTCACTTACAAATTGAATTTTCAAAAACCGTTTCTTAGTGGGCCTATACATACTCGGATCAACCAACATGCAAAATTTCAGCTTTCTAGGTCTAGTGGTTCGAGCCCTGCGTCGATGAGTCAATTTTGGATGGTCAATGCCAAAGGGCCGAAAAAAGTCACTTACAAATTGAATTTTCAAAAACCGTTTCTTAGTGAGCCTCTACATACCCAGATCAACCAACATGCAAAATTTCAGCTTTCTAGGTCTAGTGGTTTGAGCCCTGCGGTGATGGATTATATATAATAGATTGGAATCCTAACGGCATTTTTAGCCTACTTTTCACTTTTTGCAAAAATGAGGAAAAAGTAGACTTATGAGATCGATCCGGGAAAATGTGTGTCTGTCTGTCTGTCCTTCTGTCTGTCTGTCTGTCTGTCTGGCTGTGTGTGTGTCCCCCCCCCCTATCAACTCCTAAATGGCCGCAGCAATCAAAACCAAATTTAGTATGAATATAGATGTGCACCGGAATATCTCACGTCCATATTTGAAAATGATGTCAGTGCTACCAACTGCTGAAAAAACGCACTAGAAATTTGAGCTCCATGTTGGATATCTTGCAAGGTATGCATGGGAGCTATTCCAAAATTTGCACACTTGTAGATAATACTATTTCAGTTTAATTTCCAGGAGGCCATACATTACAGTGTTGCCAAAATAATTGTAAGCCTTTTTATAAGTCCAAGGTTTAAATGCATATAACTTCTACACTATCAATTGGATTTCAACCAAATATTTTTATGTAATAACTGTACATAAACAGATATGACTGAGCGTATTCTTAAGAGCCACCAGGGCTGCCAACTGTTAATAATTGCTCTCTCTCTATTTTTTTATATCCAAATACCAATATACCATAAAGTATGCAAGCCAACAGCTTTAAACTATGCACACGTATATTCTGACATTTTAGAATAATTTGGAGTAACTTATATACATCAGTTCTACCAACATGATTATAAGCCTGCTGATAGTACCAATTTTTAAATACATGTAACTTCTATACTATCAGTTGGATTTCAACCAAATTTCGTATGTGCTATGTATACCATAACAGATATGACTATAAGTATTGTTAAGAGCAATCAGGGCTGCCAACTGTTAATAAATGCTGTCTATATTTTATTACCCTAATATCAATATATCAGAAAGTATGCAAGCCAACAGTTCTATACTTTGCACACGTATAGCACCTGACATTCTAGATTAATTTGGAGTAATTAATACAAGGCAGTGCTGCCAAAATGATTCTATGCCTGCTGATATGTCCAATTTTAAAAATACATGTAACTTCTATACTAACAAATGGATTTCATTCAAAATTGGCACATCAAGATATCATGATATTTCAGTTTATCTCTGATCAGCACACTGCCATTGTTGCCAATATGCTTTTACGCGTGCTGATAAATTCCATGTCTAACTGCATGTAACGTCCATTGGATTTCAACCAAATTTTGTAATCTGTACCTTAAGAGATGGAACTAAGAATATATTCAGTCACCAGGGCTGCCAACTGTAGTGCTCTATTAGGCTACATTATACCAGGTATATTTTGAACTAATTATATATTTCGATATTTTCAACTTAATTTCGTCATTATTCTAGATAGGTTCATACACTGTGGAATAATCATTGGCACGAAAAGTAGGCTGTATAGTTCTTCACGGAACTTCTTGTTTTCTATAATAACGGTGCGTTTTAGCTACATTTCTTTCAGGTTTTGTACTAACCCTGTCGTTGAGGAACTTCTTTCTTTGACAAATTGACAATCTGAGGAATTCTAGGAGTTTCGCTCTTGCTCAGAGTTAACCTCAAATCACTGCTTGCACCTAGCCAATTTCTTTGTTGGTTTTTAATCAAAAATAAGGTCAAGAATTCCTGTCGTTGAGGATAACATCAATTGTACCACTTAGATAATATTTATAATTGACTTAGAAGGTAGCTTTGTGTAAGCTACACTGACCTAAAATGAACAAAATGTTCAGTAAAGAACATATGGCCTACTTTCTCCTAAATGAATGAGTATAGTTATAACTCGTTGTTATTATCAAAGAGTATAATAGAATCATTTCTTGGTTTAAGACCTTAGAAACTATTTACCTCTACCAAACGCCACAACCTAGAAAAAAACTACTACCATCATTGAAGAAAGATAGATAAGAAGTATCTCAAGAATGTTATGGATCTGGAGACATAATCGACCGGACTGGCTGCGTGGCTCAGCGGTAACGTTCTCGCTCGCTGGGCCCTAGGTTGCAGGTTCGTATGCTGGCGCAGTCAGCTGGCATTTGAGGGTGCACAAATGCGAGGGAGCCGTTTCAGTAGATTTACTGGCACGTTAAAGATCCCCTTCGGGACAAAATTCCGGCACCCCGGCGTATCTAAAAGCAGCAGTAGTTAAAAGGGACGTAAAACAAATAACATTATTATTATTGTTATTATTACGTAATCGACCTGCCGTGGGCAACATCCAACTTTGAGTTGAGGCATGTCTTTACACGTCTGGTTGTGCATGGCTTTCACAACCCTAATTGAATTAACAAATCTTTCCATGACCCTACAGAGACGTGTGTATACAAACTATGTGGATATTTTCGATTGCTATTGGCCTGAAATAAAAGTATTAATTAATAACCTGAACTAGCACCAACGGCTAGAATTCAGTTACTATGTGAAATCGTTTTGTTCTTTACTTCAAATAACATTTTCAAATAACGCACAATAGGCTATTACAAACCCATTAAAATAAAAAGTATAAATTTATCGTAGTATCATCTTGCCATTCATCAAGTTCGATGCGCATAGATTGCCAATGGTATACGGTACTAACCAATGGAGTCCCACGTAGACCAGTCGTGACATCTAGTGGATAAGTTTCGAACAATATAACCCTAACAGGGCGAGTGCATTCTAGTGGCCTTAAGAAGAAACTTTTCAATAAAATCTTGAAGTTAATAAGTAGGCCGGCGTGCAGTTACCTTTTTGGCTGCTAGATGTCTCGAGCAAATCTGCTGGTGAATTATGTTTTAATTAAATATATATTTTCCACCGTAATATGCAAAATATAACGCTTAATTTTAAAACGTCTGAATCATTACAAAACAATAAATATATAAAATTTCAAGCAAAAAAAACTCTGATGGGGTTTGAACCATAGGCATAGGCATATGAGTGATAAGCCAACGCTTTACCACGGAGCCATTTGTGCCAACGAACATCGTTTTATATAAAATGACTTACATATAACTTGTTAGCAAATAATGATTTAGACTAAACGATTTCATCAGTGGAGTATATTATTTATTTTTAAAGCATTTCATACAAAGTTTATTTATTTTGTATCAGTACGCTATAGCGGTCAGCATGGTTAGCTGCCGCCCCGGAGGTCCTGGGTTCGATTCCCGGCTCTGCCACGAAATTTGAAAAGTGGTACGAGGACTGGAACGGGGTCTACTCAGCCTCGGGTGGCCCTAATGAGTAGATGGGGTTCGATTCCCCCTCAGCCATCCTCGAAGTGGTTTTCCGTGGTTTCCCACTTCGTCTTCGGGCAAATGCCGGGATGGTACTGTCCCCGTTTACCCGGATAGTAGGCTGTCAGATATCCGCCCCCTCAATCGGATTGCCAATAATCGACCGCACCGGCTCAGCTACACCAATGAAAATGGCACTGACAGATACTACCGAGGTTTGAGCACAAAAGTTAACAAGAAATTATTGTGGAACACACCATAATAGACGGGGGTTCATACTTACCTCTACTTACCTCTTAAAAATTATCTCGGGGATTGGGTTGACAACAGGATCTCTAAAGTATGCTCCCACAATAACCTCCACCATGACATTTAGAAATGAACCAGAACGAAGACAAGAACTTTGAACTGTACAAAAGATTTATTTCAAATAAAGGGTATGATTTTAACAACTCAACAAAATAAATGTGGCTATCAGTAGCCCATGTCAATCTGACTATGTCCTCCTGTAGGACTTGCAAAGTTATCATACAACATGTTAGCTCCCACGAGCTCAAAATAACGTAACATTCATAGCACACTTGGACTGGAAAAGGAAGTCAGGACGAGACACAAATATAGAGCATTTGTTTTCTTTTAATAAACATGACACTGATATATATAGGCACAAGGCCAGAATGTAGACGACCTTGCCCGCTGATAACCAGTTGTCTGGCCAGCTGCGATCGACCTTTCAACATGTCGTACACCTGTCAAATGGACTCACTTGTCCTGCTATGTTGCGTGAGAATCCAGCTTCCTCTCAAAAGCTTTAAATGTCCGCAAGACAACACATATATTGTTACGCAAATCTTTCAAATGCTTTACTCACACACCACTGGATTATTCTGACAATCCCTAAACTTGTTTAATTAGCATCAAATGTTTAATAAGCGTTGTTTAGAGTATAAAACAAACTCTTAAATGTTTATAACAAAAACCCATAAATAATTTATAACAATTAGAAATTGTTTATAATATTGTCGAAGACAATTACAAAAATTTTAAACACGCCTCTAACATTACTTTCGTTCCACATTATTGTCAAAGATATTTACATCATTATTTACAATATTAACATTTAAATTATTCAAATTATTAATTTAAGAAATACATTTAACCACATGTTCATCCGGTTGGTAATTTCATAATCGTGTCAATATAATCGACCAATGAAGGTTAGTTATACATATTTAATGTCACAATCTGGTTTAATAAATGTTTAATAATTATTATAATTATTTGTGACGGTAATCTTCATTCAAAATCTTATCTCAAATTCTTTCAATACTCTTGTTAATTATAACAGTAAATTCACTTGATTAATTTTCAAAGGACTAATACAATACACTCCATCGGAAAATACTTCGCTTACAAAATAATGCACAAAACTGCATTAAAATAGGCCCAAAATTCATCATATATTAATATATATGGCATCAAAATCTTCCACAGAACTTACAAAAAACTCCATTAACAAATTCTTCAACATCATTAATTACTGTGGGAACCTTCTTCATTAATTCAAGGGCATTATACATCAGCGACTTTCAACACGTCCGCTGCACTAGCGATTATACATTCATAGTTCCACTTCAAAAATTCTTATAATCATTAATTGTTTCAAAACTGTTATCTTAAACCTTCGTGGATTTCATTCATGAATCGAAATGAAGTAAAAATTTGCCAATCACAAACAAATTTAATAGTGAATACGCTTATATACGCCTGTCTGGTCTATCAAAATTTAAGATTATCATCTTCAAAGAATTGTAGTATAAAAATACTATCATCAAACAAAGTGCGACTAAACTACAAAATAGTCGAATAGAATCCAATTAGATTGTGGAATGCAAACATCATTATATAAATCTCTAATTGAGAAAAAAATCCTAACAAAAGTTCATGACTTTAATGCATTCAATAATTCATAATTAAAGTTCATCTTTCACAAAATTGTCTATGATGCAATGGTCGTTCAAAACTGACGATAAATGTCTGTGTTGCAATCAATTCAAATAACGACTAGTATTTCCAAGATCGTCGACAACGTAATGGATTTTAACGCTCTAAAATCATTTAAATGTTCTTCCTTTTTGATGATGACAGAAAATTGGTCAAAGTAATTAAACTGGGGAAGAATTACTTGAATAAAGAGACACGCTGTCTGAATTTAAATCTGCCATAAAAATCATTAACTTATAGTCAAATCGTGACTACAAAAATAAGCAAAATACTGAAAAATCTAAATATCAGTCTCAACTGATCCAAAATCATTTAACTATGCCCATGACATAACAATGTCTTAATAAATCGTCGAAAAAGGCATAACTCATCAAGGTGTACTGAGTATAGGAATCTCAAACAAGAATATAGGGCAAAATACATGAGGACAGAAAATATGGGGAAAATGGTTGCTCAGATATCGCTAAAAAAAACTCAAATAAAACAATAAACGTTCACGACTACCTTATCTGCCGATTGACGTTCCAGAGGAAAATTCCCCAAAGAAGACTGCTGATGGATCCATTTCACCAACTTGAAGATGAGCTCCATTCTCCAAACAGGAAACAGCACCCTCGGAGAATCGAACTGCTTCCTCCTCCGGAAATTGCACTGCTCCGTGTAGACGAAAGACATCCTTCCGGCAAAATTCTTCTTTGTGAGTCGGGACTACCCTGACCTCTCTTGAAAAATCCCTGAAGTTCCAGTAGAAAATCGCCATGAAGTTTTTGTAGTAATTTCCGAAGAAATATTCATATTCAGTGAGTATGAAATCGTTTCCATTGCTGTTTGATAGTGTTCAGCATTGAACCGCGAAACATGGGTGTAGGTGGTTATTCACCACATGTTCGCTTGTGTGGAATGGCAATTAGCGAAGTTCCATGCTGCTATCTTACTCCAACGATATATGTCCCAATTGCATTAAAGTCCTTTAGCCTTCCATCTTCTCTTCGGTTATGGTAATAGTAGAACAAACTGCCATATTAAACTGCTCCATAATACTGTAGCGTTGTGTCACAATTCAATCTTAAGTCTCCCTGTTATACTAGCAGTGTCAGCCGTGGCATAGAATCTGACGATATAAAGTGCTTCTCAGGTGGCGAGAAAATCACTTTTGTCAGTCTTCTAAAATTGCCAATATCTTCCAAAATAACTCCGCGAAATTGTTCAACTTTTCTACACTCCTTAATGTAGCACAGCACAATAGAATTAGCTTATAGGCGACCGCTAACTGTTCATAGCTAATCTTGTAGACGCGTTATAATGTGCGTTTTAACTTCACCTAGTTTTACTCACTGTAAACTTGTACTGCTTGTCTGCTCGATAGTTCACTGCGGTGGCTTCACCACGCGTTATAATGACGACTCTTTCTACTAATTTCACTCGACGTCTCACCAAAACGACTATATAAGAACTGAAGATCTGACGATTTTAATATCAGAGGTATGAGCTATGACGATTTGAGACTCCTCTCTTCTGCGCAAGGCCTTTTATAAACTTCATAAGGGGCGTATCCATCCCTTCCATAGCGTGTTACTGCGTCATCGCTAGAAGTTCCAACTTCGTCAATACATGACGGATTTTCAAAATTCGAAAACTGAAAATAAATTTCACCAAAATTCCAGATCAATGTCTCTACTGAAAATGGATTTCCACAATTCTGCATTCCAAGAAGTATTAAAAATACCATAGTTTCAGCAATCTCCGTCTTCCTTCAAACTATCGTTCATTGGTTCGAGCCTCCCCTCCAATAGCATAATTTCTTCCTCAGCAGAATTCCACGTTTTCTGCGACTGCGTCGTAAATCTCGGATCTTTCTCGAATAAATACTGACGTCATAAAGAATCTCAGCTCATGTAGCCTGCTCGCATAACGTCTGCGTCATCCGTGCTTACGTCATGACTACCCACGTCATAACTATGAGAGCCATAACTTTCTTCATAATTTCCAAAATAGCCACCGTGGTCTCTATATAATTCAATTTACGGGGGCATTCTCCCCTCACCACGTTTTAAAAACAGTTGCAAATTGTTTTTAAACTTAGTGTTACAAGTACCTCAACTCTCTTGAACACGAAATTGAATTATTACTGGCTTACTCTAGGATAGTATCTTTTCAAATTTCCAGCATTGAACTTGCCGTAAATGACATTATTCTCATCATCGTAGAGCTCATAACAGTTGTTTCCATAAGCGTTCGTAATTCTAAACGGACCCATAAATACAATTCCAAACTTGGGATAGATTTTCTTGCTCATATCAGCCTTGACAGGTCTGCGTAGTAATACAAGATTTCCAACTTGTAAGGGTGCACCAAAACGTTTTCCAGCTACTCTTTTCAATCGTTTCTCTGCTGCTTTCTGGAGTCGTTCCTTCGCCTTGTCAATCCTCTGCTGCCTTCCTAGGTCGGGATCTCTAGGAACGTGGTTGAAAAGATTATCCCACGGCCTTTCTGGGTTTCTTCCTAGATGAAGTCGCATTGGCACTTCTCCTGTGCTCTCCTGCACTGTAGAGTTCAGACATTCCTCAATAAGGGGCACAAATCTCACCCAACCAGAATGATCATTTGGACAGAAAATTCGACAGAATTTCGAAAATTCAGCCATATATCTTTCTGAGGAATTCGATTCTGGGTAACGCACGCTTGAAAATAAGTGCTTAATACCAAGCCTTTCCATATCCGCTGCAAATTCCAAGGATGTAAACTGCGTTCCATGATCTGACAGTAGATATTCTGGTTTACCAGCTTTAGGAAATACAGCATTTTCCAGTCTGCTTACAACGTTCCTCGTGTTAGCTTTCTGCATGGGACCCATTGTAACAAATTTTGAGAAAACATCCACGGTAACCAACAGGTACTGGTTGCCCTGATATCCCTTCGGACAGGGGCCAAATATATCCGTCGCCATGAGTTCGTTTGGTTTAGAAGGAATCATAGCCTTCGGTTTTCCTTTCAATAAAGCAGAAGCATACTTTGCTCTTTGACATTTGTCACATGATCGAATGACCTTCGCAATGCTGGAACGCATGTTAGTCCAAATAAATCTCTCTTTAAGAGTATTAAGAGTTTTATCTAAACCGGCGTGTCCAGTTGCGTGATGAGCTACCCACACTAAATTGACAACAAGTTTAGGTGGCACGACTATTCGGAGTTTTGTATGCGCAGAGTCAGCATACTTGCATACGATGTCTCCACTCAAGACAAAGTGTCGTGAATTTCTCCGTGTAGCTGCATAGTCAACATCAGTATTGTCCATGTAACCCTTGAGGAACCTGTACATTTTCCTGATTGGAGCGTGTCTCTTCTGTGACACACCGATTCGGGCTAACCTCCTAACGGTTTCTTGATCTTCTTGCTCCAATTGTACATGGTGTATCTGCACATTTTTAATAGGGTTACGTGATAGAGCATCAGCCAGTAAGTTATCTTTCCCAGGCTGGTGGACGATAGTGGCGTTAAACTGTTGGGTGAACAAAGCCCAACGTGTCAGTCTATCACTCGACATGTCAGTTTGCAGCATAAACTGTAGTGCTTTATGGTCAGTAATAATGATGACCTTATGTCCCAGCAGGATTTTCTTCCACGCTTGCAATGCTGTTACAAAAGCTAACGCTTCAAGTTCTGTCGTGAAGTAGTTTTCCTCGTGTTTCTTCAACTTCCGACTAGTGAATGCAATGTAGTGCTTGTTGCCTGCCTCGTCTTTCTGGTATAAGACTGCACTAATGCCTATTCTTGATGCATCAGACTCAATATAGAACACCTTCTCAAAGTCTGGGTACTCCAGTTTCACGTTATTTCTGAGCATCTCTTTTGCTTTCTCAAAAGCCTCGTCTGCAGCGGTACTCCATTTCCATCTGTTATTCTTCTTGAGTAAGTCATACAGAGGAGCCATAATTTCAGAGTATCTTGGACAGTGGCTGCTAATAAATTGGCATGCGCCTACAAATTCTCTGACTTGTTTCACCTTAGTTGGCTTTGGAAATCTCGTGATCGCCTCTACTTTTTGCATGTTTGGATGATATCCATCTCTATCAATAGTATGCCCCAAGTAATTTATCTCCTTCTTCAAGAATTGACATTTTCCAAAATTGACCTTGATATTGGCCTCCCTTAAATTCTCGAACAACTTTCTCAGGTGCACTAAATGTTCTGCGGCGCTGGGTGAAGATACGATTAAATCGTCAATGTAGCAGATTACATTTTCTTTCACTTCATCAGTGAGCTTACTATCAAGTGCTCGAATAAGTGCTGGTCCACTGTTAACCATTCCAAAAGGCATTCTGACAAATACCCATGACGTCTGGTCAAATAAGAATCCAGTGTACTGCATACTATCTTCTTCTAGTTGAACTTGATAAAATGAAGACGTCAAGTCAAGAACGCTGAAACATGCTCTCCCTTTGAATTTTCGAAGCAGATCTCTAATCTTGGGTGGTCGGTCATTTTCTGGAAGAATCTTCAAGTTGATGGTCCTGGCATCGAGACAAAGACGTATCTGATCATTACTTTTCTTCACTACTGTGATGGGGTTTATATAAGACGACGCCTGTTTTTTAATAATCCCGTCTACCTCCATTTTTCTGATTAACCCTCGTACTTCTTGATAGTATTTCTCAGGTATGGGGTATATTCTCTTCTGGTAAGGGGTTTCATCTGTCAGCCTTATCTTGTACTTATAATCCTTAATCAATCCAGGCTTTTCATCAAAAATATCTTGGAATTCCTTTATCAGATCCTCAAATTCCCCCTGAATTTCTTCAAATCCTTCAGTTTTTCTACTGGGTATTTCTGCTAAATTTTCCACTTCATTAATTATGGTATTCAAAATTTCTTCCCTAAGGTCTATTTCCAGACTATTTTTCACGTCCTATTTTTCGATCTCTTCTGTGATCATGTACCCATCATTAAAGCTAATACTTCTGTTCTTCATGTCAATAATAGCTCCGACCTTCGATATAAAATCGATTCCAAGCACCATATCAAAATTGATCTTGCTCACCACAATGAAGATCTGTTCATAATTCCTTCTATTGATCTCAAAGTTCAATAACACTTGAATCTTGCACTTCACTGCCTTATCTTGGAATATCCCTCTCACTTTGACGGTAGCAACAGGTAGAACTGTCATGTTCTCTCCTCTTAGCAGACTTTGATAACATTCCTCTGAAATGATGGAGATAATTGCACCAGTATCCATCAGGGCTTTGTACTGTTGGCCATCTATCAGTACAGAAATAATAGGTAAGGCACATGGTCTTTCCTCTTTAACGATGCCCCTCTCTTCTAGCAAATCTTCATCGGTAACTTCATATATCTCATTAATTGTAATCAGATGTGGTGTGGCAATGTATTTACAAGTTCTCACTGTCGTTGAGAAATCGGCGTTTTTTTTTTGTGTTACCGACCTCAAAATTCTTCTGGCTCGTAGAAGGCCCAGGATCGATTACAACATCCTGCCTTTTCTTTTGGTTTTCGGCTTCTTTTTCCCGTAATTATTTCAGGTATTGCTGGCTTTCCCTCTCTCTTTCCTGATACTGATCGGGTGTCATAACCTGACCTTGAGGATTCTGATTTCTGTTTTGGTTTTGGTTATTTCTATTATAATTTCTGTTATAACCATTATTGTTGTAGTATCTGCCTCTTCCATTGTTGTAATTTCCTCGATTATAGTTCCAGCCTCTTCTCTGTTGATACGGACGGTAACCTTGCGATCTGTTATTTCGAAACTGATTATTCCTGTGGGGACCTACATTGTCAGTTTTCTCTTCATCTGGCCTGTCAGTTTGTTGGACTTGGTCCATATATACAGTATTTATTTCTTTGAAGTCATGCCTTTGACCTTTCTGTACCACGTTAGGCATTGGACTTGTGTAGTCTAACCTCCTCAGTAATTCATCCATGCTGGTCAAATCCCTGATGTTTGACGAAATGATTAGTCTCCTCACCTCCACAGGCAGCATACGAGAAATCGCATCAATTAATTGCTCCGTTGACAATGGGGGTTGCAAAAATCTCAAGCGGGACAATTGACTCGTAAAGAAATCAGCGTACCGTGTTGGAAGAGTACCTGAGTATTTTCTTGAATAAACCTCCGCTCTTAACGAATTCTGCGCTTCTATGGACCAAAATCGTTTGATTAATGCCTCTGCAAACTCGTCAAAGTTACTGAATGTGTATCTAAAAGCGCAAAAACCATTCAAGGGGTCCTCCAATCAAAAATCTCTCCACTATCTTCATCTCTCTCTCTCTGGGAATGTGAGCTTCGATGAAATAATCTTTGAGGTTCCTTATATATTCTATAGGCGTCAAACTATCAGTGTTGCTGAATTTTTGCGGTTTGTCTTCAAAATTCCTGATGACCGTCACGTTCCTCGGATATGCATCCGGGTAGTTTTTCCCACTATCTCGATAGTTCCACTCAGGTTCCATATTCCTCTCATCTTCCTCCCTGAATCTGGATATACGTTCTTCAGGAGTCACGTCTCTCTCTTCTGGAGCTAGGTTATATCTTCTGGCGTAATTCCTATTGATTTCGCAAGCCAAGCCTTCTGTATCCTTGTCAGTAATCTCCGTTATGACTTTCTTGATTAACTCTTCTTTGTAGGTCTCCATCAAACTAGCTTCTCCTAGCTTCAAATTCTGCAGTTTGCTCGTCGTTTCATTCACATCAGAGACAACTTTATGAATCTGTTCCTCTAATGCAGATTTTAATGCTTGCACATCCTGACCTATTTGTGTTCTATCTTCAACTTGTCTTTCGGATAGCGAATCCATCCTGACGCTTAAATCTTTCCTAATCTGTACTACTTCATTGTTAATATCTATTTGAGTACTGGCAAGCTTTCTTTCAATACGTTCCTGAATTTGGGTTACATGTTCCCCACTTGACCTATTCCACTCGTCTTTCCATACTGCTACATTTGCCGTTAACATTTCTGCTATGTCTACTTCGATATCTTCTTTCAATAATCTATTATGGTCTAATACCTGGGTTCTCATGACCTCTACATCATACTTTAAACCTGCTAAAGACGCTGTCGTTCTAACTGACTCATCAACTAACCTAGTCCTTAATGCACTCATATTCCGCGTACAAAGGGTTTTCGAATTTTCTATCTCTTCCCTGACTTTATTTACATCAGTTTGGACTTTAGCAATATCTACGAAAACTGTGTTGACTTCTACTTGAATCTTATTTATATCACTTTGCATCTCATTTACATCCGAATGAATGTTATTAATATCAACATGAACATTGGACACATCAGTTCTAACATTTTGGATTTCTCTTTGGACTTCATCAAACTTGTCCTGGACAGTCGCAACATCATTTTTAACAACAACTACTTCAGCCCTAGCACAAGAAATATCACCTCGGACATTAGCCACATCTAGATTCAACATTGTAAGATCTTTCTGTACCTTGGAAACATCAATTTTAACATCAGCAACATCTTTATGCATATTAGACAAATCTTTATGGACATTGGACACGTCTGTGCGCATGTCAGTTACAGTATTCTCGATTCCTTGGGTATTAATCTGTAAACGCGACATATTATCCTCTAAGTTAACAGAACTGGTCTGGAGAACTTTCATATTCTCCTCCATTCGACTAGCATTCTCCTCCAATATCTGCTTCATACTGCTATTCATGCTAGCTTTCATCTCTTCTAACATCATTCTAAGACTTTCATCTGCCATTACAATATTATTCAAAAATAGACTGCTGTAGGGACATACATCAATAGAGCAAAATAACAACATCTGAGCAACACTTTTCACCATATATAAATTTGATCAATTTTCTGTCTTAAATCTAACTTATAACTACCTTATAATTAACCTTCGAAGACCCTTCATGTTGAAACAAACTCAAGCACACGTTCAAATTTCCCTGGCTCATTTTAAAATATCCTAACACAAATAATTTACATTTACAATCCAAATAATTTAATTTTATCTTTAATATGACTAAAACATGTCATAAGCCGGTCAAATAAAATAAGATTCCAGATCATAGGCGATTTTCCTAAGTTTCCAGCCTATTTAACCTCTCAAGTTATATAAGATCTGATCTTTTCTGAGTGTAATTTTCCTAATACAATACAACATTTAATTCCTATATAATCACACTCTTAAATTCTACAATTGGCCAAGACATCTAACAAAGAATCAACCTCTTTATTTGAGTCTAATCGAGCCACACGTTTTAGGTTTGCCAATCCTACTGGCGTTCAACCTGGTGATCCACTTATGTTGAACAAGCCCCATACGTTGACTGCGCCAATCCTTCTGGCGATCAACCTGGTGATCCAGTTATGTTGAACCAGCCCCACGTTTTAGGGTGCCAATCCTTCTGTCCCCGTTTACCCGGATAGTAGGCTGTCAGATATCCGCCCCCTCAATCGGATTGCCAATAATCGACCGCACCGGCTCAGCTACACCAATGAAAATGGCACTGACAGATACTACCGAGGTTTGAGCACAAAAGTTAACAAGAAATTATTGTGGAACACACCATAATAGACGGGGGTTCATACTTACCTCTACTTACCTCTTAAAAATTATCTCGGGGATTGGGTTGACAACAGGATCTCTAAAGTATGCTCCCACAATAACCTCCACCATGACATTTAAAAATGAACCAGAACGAAGACAAGAACTTTGAACTGTACAAAAGCTTTATTTCAAATAAAGGGTATGATTTTAACAACTCAACAAAATAAATGTGGCTATCAGTAGCCCATGTCAATCTGACTATGTCCTCCTGTAGGACTTGCAAAGTTATCATACAACATGTTAGCTCCCACGAGCTCAAAATAACGTAACATTCATAGCACACTTGGACTGGAAAAGGAAGTCAGGACGAGACACCAAATATAGAGCATTTGTTTTCTTTTAATAAACATGACACTGATATATATAGGCACAAGGCCAGAATGTAGACGACCTTGCCCGCTGATAACCAGTTGTCTGGCCAGCTGCGATCGACCTTTCAACATGTCGTACACCTGTCAAATGGACTCACTTGTCCTGCTATGTTGCGTGAGAATCCAGCTTCCTCTCAAAAGCTTTAAATGTCCGCAAGACAACACATATATTGTTACGCAAATCTTTCAAATGCTTTACTCACACACCACTGGATTATTCTGACAATCCCTAAACTTGTTTAATTAGCATCAAATGTTTAATAAGCGTTGTTTAGAGTATAAAACAAACTCTTAAATGTTTATAACAAAAACCCATAAATAATTTATAACAATTAGAAATTGTTTATAATATTGTCGAAGACAATTACAAAAATTTTAAACACGCCTCTAACATTACTTTCGTTCCACATTATTGTCAAAGATATTTACATCATTATTTACAATATTAACATTTAAATTATTCAAATTATTAATTTAAGAAATACATTTAACCACATGTTCATCCGGTTGGTAATTTCATAATCGTGTCAATATAATCGACCAATGAAGGTTAGTTATACATATTTAATGTCACAATCTGGTTTAATAAATGTTTAATAATTATTATAATTATTTGTGACGGTAATCTTCATTCAAAATCTTATCTCAAATTCTTTCAATACTCTTGTTAATTATAACAGTAAATTCACTTGATTAATTTTCAAAGGACTAATACAATACACTCCATCGGAAAATACTTCGCTTACAAAATAATGCACAAAACTGCATTAAAATAGGCCCAAAATTCATCATATATTAATATATATGGCATCAAAATCTTCCACAGAACTTACAAAAAACTCCATTAACAAATTCTTCAACATCATTAATTACTGTGGGAACCTTCTTCATTAATTCAAGGGCATTATACATCAGCGACTTTCAACACGTCCGCTGCACTAGCGATTATACATTCATAGTTCCACTTCAAAAATTCTTATAATCATTAATTGTTTCAAAACTGTTATCTTAAACCTTCGTGGATTTCATTCATGAATCGAAATGAAGTAAAAATTTGCCAATCACAAACAAATTTAATAGTGAATACGCTTATATACGCCTGTCTGGTCTATCAAAATTTAAGATTATCATCTTCAAAGAATTGTAGTATAAAAATACTATCATCAAACAAAGTGCGACTAAACTACAAAATAGTCGAATAGAATCCAATTAGATTGTGGAATGCAAACATCATTATATAAATCTCTAATTGAGAAAAAAATCCTAACAAAAGTTCATGACTTTAATGCATTCAATAATTCATAATTAAAGTTCATCTTTCACAAAATTGTCTATGATGCAATGGTCGTTCAAAACTGACGATAAATGTCTGTGTTGCAATCAATTCAAATAACGACTAGTATTTCCAAGATCGTCGACAACGTAATGGATTTTAACGCTCTAAAATCATTTAAATGTTCTTCCTTTTTGATGATGACAGAAAATTGGTCAAAGTAATTAAACTGGGGAAGAATTACTTGAATAAAGAGACACGCTGTCTGAATTTAAATCTGCCATAAAAATCATTAACTTATAGTCAAATCGTGACTACAAAAATAAGCAAAATACTGAAAAATCTAAATATCAGTCTCAACTGATCCAAAATCATTTAACTATGCCCATGACATAACAATGTCTTAATAAATCGTCGAAAAAGGCATAACTCATCAAGGTGTACTGAGTATAGGAATCTCAAACAAGAATATAGGGCAAAATACATGAGGACAGAAAATATGGGGAAAATGGTTGCTCAGATATCGCTAAAAAAAACTCAAATAAAACAATAAACGTTCACGACTACCTTATCTGCCGATTGACGTTCCAGAGGAAAATTCCCCAAAGAAGACTGCTGATGGATCCATTTCACCAACTTGAAGATGAGCTCCATTCTCCAAACAGGAAACAGCACCCTCGGAGAATCGAACTGCTTCCTCCTCCGGAAATTGCACTGCTCCGTGTAGACGAAAGACATCCTTCCGGCAAAATTCTTCTTTGTGAGTCGGGACTACCCTGACCTCTCTTGAAAAATCCCTGAAGTTCCAGTAGAAAATCGCCATGAAGTTTTTGTAGTAATTTCCGAAGAAATATTCATATTCAGTGAGTATGAAATCGTTTCCATTGCTGTTTGATAGTGTTCAGCATTGAACCGCGAAACATGGGTGTAGGTGGTTATTCACCACATGTTCGCTTGTGTGGAATGGCAATTAGCGAAGTTCCATGCTGCTATCTTACTCCAACGATATATGTCCCAATTGCATTAAAGTCCTTTAGCCTTCCATCTTCTCTTCGGTTATGGTAATAGTAGAACAAACTGCCATATTAAACTGCTCCATAATACTGTAGCGTTGTGTCACAATTCAATCTTAAGTCTCCCTGTTATACTAGCAGTGTCAGCCGTGGCATAGAATCTGACGATATAAAGTGCTTCTCAGGTGGCGAGAAAATCACTTTTGTCAGTCTTCTAAAATTGCCAATATCTTCCAAAATAACTCCGCGAAATTGTTCAACTTTTCTACACTCCTTAATGTAGCACAGCACAATAGAATTAGCTTATAGGCGACCGCTAACTGTTCATAGCTAATCTTGTAGACGCGTTATAATGTGCGTTTTAACTTCACCTAGTTTTACTCACTGTAAACTTGTACTGCTTGTCTGCTCGATAGTTCACTGCGGTGGCTTCACCACGCGTTATAATGACGACTCTTTCTACTAATTTCACTCGACGTCTCACCAAAACGACTATATAAGAACTGAAGATCTGACGATTTTAATATCAGAGGTATGAGCTATGACGATTTGAGACTCCTCTCTTCTGCGCAAGGCCTTTTATAAACTTCATAAGGGGCGTATCCATCCCTTCCATAGCGTGTTACTGCGTCATCGCTAGAAGTTCCAACTTCGTCAATACATGACGGATTTTCAAAATTCTAAAACTGAAAATAAATTTCACCAAAATTCCAGATCAATGCCTCTACTGCAAATGGATTTCCACAATTCTGCATTCCAAGAAGTATTAAAAATACCATAGTTTCAGCAATCTCCGTCTTCCTTCAAACTATCGTTCATTGGTTCGAGCCTCCCCTCCAATAGCATAATTTCTTCCTCAGCAGAATTCCACGTTTCCTGCGACTGCGTCGTAAATCTCGGATCTTTCTCGAATAAATACTGACGTCATAAAGAATCTCAGCTCATGTAGCCTGCTCGCATAACGTCTGCGTCATCCGTGCTTACGTCATGACTACCCACGTCATAACTATGAGAGCCATAACTTTCTTCATAATTTCCAAAATAGCCACCGTGGTCTCTATATAATTCTATTTACGGGGGCAGTACCTTCTTCAAGGCCACGGCCGCCTCCTTCCCTCTTCCTTGTCTAACCATCCTAACCATTCCTTACCTTCCCCTCATGAGGCCCCTGTTCGCTTTGCAGGTGAGGCCGCCTGGGCGAGGTGCCAATCACACCTCACCAGTTGTATCCCTTCCGATTCGATGTTCCCAGCTCTAGGACACTGCCCGTAGAGGCGGTAGTGGTGGGTTCCCTCGCTGAGTCCGTGGGCTCCACCAACCTGGAGGGTAAACGACTAAAAAAAAAAAATCTGTACGCTATATTGCATGCAATACTCAAATTAGTGAAATATAAGTCAGGTACAAGATATCCGCTGCCATCTTGTCTTATTACTAAATCAGCTCAGCTTTTTAAAATCACGTCTGCACTATAGTATTACAAAATAAACTTTTAATTTCGAACGTGCCTCTTCCTTTAGAACAGTTAAATCGATTCTCGGCTCGATGAGCGGAACTGGTGGGTCCCATGATATGGATTATAAAGTTTGCATAATTCGCACGGCCGCCATCCTGAAATGGTACGGCGGATGACCTTGTGGTTTGGTCACAAGACGCATCCTATATGAAGGTATGTTATTACCAAATTTGGTAGAGATCGGATAATTTGGTTAGTCGCTATTTGATTTTACATTTTGAACGTTTGAGTGGCCGCCATTCAGTTTTGGTAAAGATGGCGGCGATATAAAACATGACACTGAGGTGCCTTTCGCTTGTTCTACCTCTGTACCAAATTTCGTTCAATTCGGTTTCACCGTGTTCGAATTGATTAGGGGGGGGGGCAGACATTCAGAGTACACACACACACACACAGACTCACACACACACACACATACACACACACAGACAGACACACAATTTTTGGCCCTGTAGTGATCTCATAAGTCTACTTTCATTTTTTGCAAAAATCGAAAGTAGGCTAAAAATGGGGAAAATTGGACACCACTGGGACTCAAGCCAGTCCCGTGGTGTTGGGGTAGCGCGCCTGCCTCTCACCCGGAGTCCCCGGGTTCGATCCCCGGCTCCGTCAGGGATTTTAAAACTGACGTGAGGGTTGGAACGGGGTGCACTCAGCCTCGTGAGGAAAATTGAGTAGCTGTCTGACAGTGATACAGCGCCCCGATCTCGAATACCAAGATTAACGGCTGAGGGGACCCGACGCGCTGATCACGCGTCACCCCAATATCTTCAGGCCAAATGGCTGGGCAGCGGTCGCTTGATCGGCCTTAGCCCGTCAAGGGCTGTATAGGTCCAGGGGTTGACTTTTTTTTTGTTGACTGGGACTCAAAGCCAGATCATCAGTCTCTCTAGACGTGTGTGATAAACTAATGGTTATTACACCCGTCAAACACTATAGTCGGTATTATGAAAGAAAAACGCTGACAGCTGAGGAAATTCGGCGTTGCCACCGTGACATGTTAATTCAAAATTTGTTGCTGTATGTACGTGTAACATGAGAACCACAGGTCCAATTTTGTGCAGTTACCGCTGTTACCTATAGGCTCTTCTACTTTGTGTATGATTAAGAAAACACAAGTCAGTTCTTACACGGGATAAAACAGACATTTAGTGACAAGGTGCCACGCAAGCGCACTGTATCGCCACTGTCCGTGAGTATATTGCAACACGGCTCATTGATGCCATGGAAACCGTTATTTCGCTCATCTCCTCTACACACCAAGGTGTTCAAAAATGACGCAATATGAGTAGGTTACAATAGGTGTTAAAAGTTATCACTAAGGCTCGGATGTTAAGGAAAAGTCATATTAGCCTACTTTCGATTTTTGCAAAAAATGAAAGTAGACTTATGAGATCAACACAGGGCGAAAAAAAGTGTGTCTGTCTGAGTGTGTGTATGTGTGTGTGTGAGTCTGTGTGTGTGTCTGTGTGTCTGTGTGTGTGTGAGTGTGTGTACTCTGAATGTCTGTCCCCCCTATCAATTCGAACACGGTGAATGCGAATTGAACGAAATTTGGTACAAAGGTAGCACTAGCAAAGGACACCTCAGTGTCATGTTTTATATCGCCGCCATCTTTACTAAAACTGAATGGCGGCCACTCAAACGTTCAAAACGTAAAATCAAATAACGACTAACCAAATCATCCGATCTCTACCAAATTTGGTAACAACATACCTTCGTATAGGATGCGTCTTGTGACCAAACTACAAGGTCGTCCGCCATACCATTTCAGGATGGCGGCCGTGCGAATTATGCAAACTTTATAATCCATATCATGGGACCCACCAGTTCCGATTATCGAGCCGAGAATCGTTTTAACTGTTCTAAAGGAAGAGGCACGTTCGAAATTAAAAGTTTATTTTGTAATACTATAGTGCAGACGTGATTTTAAAAAGCTGAGCTGATTTAGTAATAAGACAAGATGGCAGCGGATATCTTGTGCCTGACTTATATTTCACTAATTTGAGTATTGCATGCAATATAGCGTACTGATATAAAATAAATAAACTTTGTATGAAATGCTTTATATATAAATAATATACTCCAGTGATGAAATCGTTTAGTATAAATCACTATTTGCTAACAAGTTTTATGTAAGTCATTTTATATAGAACGATATTCGTTGACACAATTAGCTCAGTGGTAGAGCGTTAGCCTATCGCTCAAATGCCTATGGTTCAAACCCGATCAGAGCTAGTTTTTTTGCTTGAAATTTGATATGTTTATTGTTTTGTAATGACTCAGATGTTTTAAAATTAAACGTTATATTGTGCATATTATGGTGTAAAATATATATTTAATTAAAACATAATTCGCCAGCAGATTTACTCGAGACATCTAGCTGCCAAAAAGGTAACTGCACGCCGACCAGATTTTATTGAAAAGTTTCTTCTTCTGGCCGCTAGAATGCACTCGCTCTGTTAGGATTATATTGTTAGATATTTCACCACTAGATATCTCGACTAGTCTACGTGGGGCTCCATTGATTACTATACCATTTGCATTCTATGCGCATCGAATTTGAAGAATGACAAGATGATACTACGATACATTTTACTTTCTATTTTAAAGGGTTTGTAACAGCCTATTGTGCGTTATTTGAAAATGTTAATTGAAGTAAAGAACAAAACGATTTCACATAGTATCTGAACTCTACCGTTGGTGCTAGTTCAGGATATTAATTAATACTTCTATTTCAGCCAAATAGCAATCGAAAATATCCACATAGTTGGTATACACACGTCTCTGTAGGGTCATGGAAAGATTTGTTAATTCAATTAGGGTAGTGAAAGTCATACGCAGCCAGACGTGTAAAGACATGCCTCAACTCAAAGTTGGATGTTGCCCGCGTCAGGCCGATTATGTAATAATAATAATAATAATAATAATAATGTTATTGGTTTTACGTCCCTTTTAACTACTGTTGCTTTTAGAGACGCCGGGGTGCCAGAATTTTGTCCCGAAGGGGATCTTTAACGTGCCAGTAAATCTACTAACACGGCTCCCTCGCATTTGTGCACCCTCAAATGCCAGCTGACTGCGCCAGGATACGAACCTGAAACATACGGTCCAGCAAGCGAGAACGTTACCGCTGAGCCACGCCGCCAGTCCGGTCAATTATGTCTCCAGATCCATAACATTCTTTAGATACTTCTTATCTTTCTTTCTTCAATGATGGTAGCAGTTTTTATCTAGGTTGTGGCGTTTGGTAGAGGTAAATCGTTTCTAAGGTCTTCAACAAAGAATAGTTCTATTATACTCTTTGATAATAACAACGAGTTATAACTATACTCATACATTTAGGAGAAAGTAGGCTATATGTTCTTTACTGAACATCTTGTTTTTTTCCTGGGCTCATTTTACCCGAAATCTGAAACATAAGTTAGAATGACGGTCCCTGACCTCGTTTAAAGCAATTTGATGTTGCCTATAAATGCATATTTCGGCCATTTTTAATGTTAAGGTCATATTCGGTCATATTTTACTGATATAAGGTCATATTTGGTTATAATTTCAGCATTTTTGTTTAAATTGAGGCGTCGTTAACAAGGTATGTGTTATCTGCGTCGAGTTTCAAACACAGTATAGTAGAAATATTTTTAATTCTTTTCCCGGAACAGGCAGATAGCAGGTTCAGAAGACCTGATTCCAAGAAGGCGCTCTTCTACGCACGTCTTTTAGCACATATTTCTGGACAAGTTAGATTCGGACACTGTACGCAAGAGGTCACGGAACATGACGATAGTGTGCTTCCACTTTTCAATAGAATGTCACTCCAGTAGGTATATTTAGCTCAAAAGCAATTAGCAAACAAGGAAATGCCATGTTTATTAGGTCATATTTAGCTAGTTTTTAGGGCATATTTACTTGCATATTTTGTACTTCTTGAGGTCTTAAACTTCCGAACCCTATTTATGTGATTCATAATTGAACACGATGTTTATGATGATGATGATGATAATTGTTGTTTTAAGGGGCCTAACATCTAGTTTATCAGCCCCGAATGGTGAGGGTGATCGTGAAGATGATAATGAAATGTAAAATATAACTAAAACTAACTACTAACTTATATACTAGAAGAAGAAATGTAAAACAAAAGGAGAATAAGGCAAACAAAGGACAGGAGGATAAGAAATGCCCGCAACCCTCGAAGAACACGGATTGAGGGACTCGGAAGGAAGAAGAGCCACAAAAGGCAGATAGGAAAGTCAGAGAGGAGAGGGTCCGCCCCAAAGGCAATGGAAAAAGAGGGGAAACTGGACCCAGCTCAGAAATCCCTCGGGGTCGCCAACTCCCGAACTCACCAGCCGTGAGCCCTTGAGGGTGTATCACTATCCAGGGTGCACCAGAAGTGGTGGGGCTACATACACCCTGCCCCCTTGAGGGCCTTGAGCAGAAGGCAGGAGATATCATGAAATGAAAAAGAAGGCTGACCCCTCGCAGAAGGAAGGTATCAGAAAAGATGAGACAAGGGCCAATTAAGGCGGGAAAGGAAGAGACTCCCTAGGCCTCGGATACCCTAATACCGTCGGAGTCGGAAGAGAATAAGAGTTGATCAAGTGAGATCGACAGGAAAGAAGACGGAGAGGAGCCCGGCACAAGTAAGTGGAAGCAATGCCGGACTCAGCTGAGGCTCCGTGGTCGCCAACCCACGTGCCCAAGATCGCGGGTTCAAACCCGGCCGAAGCCGTCGGATTTTTTTAAGAGCGTTAAAAATCCCTCAGTATGCCTTCCTTCGGAGGGGAAGTAAAGCCGGCGGTCCCATGTCATAGATTTATGGCATGTTACAGAACCTTCCACTAATTACACTTGTGTGAAGCTAAATTGGATAGGTTAAGAATGTAAACAACGCTCTTAGGTTTCTACGTTCGTTGCCAAGAGCTGACTGAGGTGGCGTCTAGTAGCTAAGTTCTGATCTTGACCTAGTAGTCGTTGACTGTGGCGTTTGGCGGCAAAAGTTGGAACTAATTGAAACATTCTAAGTTTCAGTCTGTACTTGAATTAAAAAACAGATAACACACACTAATACAGTCATCACAATTAACACCGGTTATCAGACAGATTCTACACACACCCAAAGTACACGGGGCTACATGACCGCGTTGTCGCAGCCCCTAAACTTAAGAACCAACCAACAACATTTGTTGCAGAATCGTAACGACACATCGTTTAATTTCGCGTTGCAAGTCAGGAATGGTGTGAGGATCATCAGGTACCCCCGCAAAGAAACATATTAAGGGAATAAATCAGGGGATCGAGGAGGCCACGATCCTTTCGAAATAACTTGTCCTTGAAAACACTGATCCAAGAAAGACATGTTGTTGGCTGTATGAGGTCCTGCTGCAACTAAGTGTTCTATAGCCGCTCTGTAGTTATGGTGTTTAGAAACTGTTGCACGAACGGTATGTAGCCAACTCTATTCACTATGTCAGGAATGAATTTAATGACTCAGCCACGTCACACACCCATCGTTTATGCATACAGAGGAGACTTATTCAGCTGATGTGGATCTTCTGTAGCCCAAATGCATTCATGTAGCCATTGAGGTGGAACCGTGCCTTGTCAAACCAAAACATCATCGAGGTCTTCCCCATGTGGCGTTTCTGATAACACGAATCACTGACAGAATACAACACGTTTTACATTGTCTGCAGGTAACAATTTATGAACAGCATGCTTTCTGTACGGATACATCTTTAAACACATGCGCAATGCCGTGTGGGCACTACCAACAATGAGACCAGATTGGTTTGATAGGAGTCGAACAGACTTCTTGGATTTCACAGAAGATGCAGCTCACTCATCGATGAACTTTCCTGGTGTTATCACTTTCGTTCGACCACTTTTGGCAGCATCTGCCACATTCACCGTCTTTTGGAACTTTTCATACAGCCGCTTGTTGGAGGACTTGTTCGGTGCATCCACACCAAACTTTTCTGTGAAGGCCTTCTGGGTCTGGGCATAATTACATCGAATGTACTGGGAGGTAATAAATATTCTCTGCTGCAATGTGTAGTCCATTTTTCGTGAATTAAACAAGATTTACCTGCAACAACAACAAAAATAATACGTTCTCCCATAAGGTTGCATCACATTTTGAACACCCTGTATTTGATCACAGCTGTCATCGTTCTTCATTCGCGGTACAGACTATAGTGCTCTCTCTGTGAAGCAGCTCCTATGTTGCTATGGTTATGAATAGAGAAATGACACAAAATTATTCTTAGCTCCCTTGAATTCATCTACTGCCTGAGTTTGAAGCTCGGTGAGTACAACAAATATAGGTATATCACTAACTTCTATCATCAGTAACTGAGTGGCTGCGGCCAACAAAGAGACGCCAGGAATAACAACGCGACTTCTGTCTACATCTTACATGGAAATAAAAACTCGACTCAATGAGTGAACTGAAAGAAAATGAAAGGCAATATTTATTCAGATAGGCCAAAATTTGGATGAGTAATTTTCTCAAGAAAATAAGAAGAGACAATTTACAAGGAAATTACAGCTTTACCAGTACTGTACAAAAAGGAGCGTAAAGAATTGGTCGAATGAACGAATGGGAGGCAAAGTAAAGAACAAAAGGAATAAACTGCAATAAGTAGAGAAAAAGTAATCAGGAGTTTCTACAGTAAATTGGAGATGCAAATGCACAAGGAACAAAATGCAAGAGACGAAATGAGGCTATGTGCTGCTCGTTTTCAGTATCTACTCTATCGCTGTGCAATATCTCAATTGAAGACTTACCGCACAATATTCACAGACAAAGCAGCCACGGATATCATACATCAATATAACACGAGTTCTGCAGTGAAGAGAAGCAACTAGAGAATGTAATTCATGATTTTAACACAGAAATATCCACTCAATTGGTGACACGCCAGTATTAACACTTAAGATGTCTACATCCCCAAGGACTTTTTTGTGAACTTGGGAATTGCGAAACCCAAGAAATTCCTGAACTGGATCCGTTTCCCTTTTACATTGACTTTAAGGGGGGATGTCTCCTCTTTCCCTTTCTATTCTGCCTTTCCTGCTTCTACTTCCTTCCAATCCTCATTATTTAAAACTTTAAGGAACTGGTTCGCAACCAGTGGTCCACGAGAGCCTCGGGAGAGGTCGCTGGACAAGAGGTCCGACGGCATATATAAAAATGTTGTCAATAAATGGGGATTTTAAAAGCGTTGTGCGTTGATTGAGAATAGTCAAAATTTACCCGTGCCGATGACTATCAGCTGTTGAATTAAAATATCTTTAAATCAATAAAATGATATAAAATTACACTGGTCTACAAAAAGGCTTGTTTTCAGTTACACAAACAATATAAGCTGTTTCTGGAAGATAAGTTGTCTCTGAATCCAGATCTAATCTCAGAATGTATGTATCAGCCTGTTTCCACGTTTTTATGGATTTTATGTTCGACCCTGACTATTATATGTCAGAAAACTGTACTATAATGAGGCTCATTATAACACAATTTTTCATTATGAAACAGTTTCTCCCACCAATCAGAGCTCAAGAAACATTTGTTTGACCGATTTGATGAGGATAGCATCGCACCGGCCCTGAGTTCCACGGCCTTCTAATTTAAATTTCACTGCGTGGCCTAGTGTCATAGTAGGGTAATCGAGGAGGCCATGGTCAAAAATAAGGCATTATCTGTGTCTCATGCGCTCTGTTCAGTACATAAAACTGGCGAAATCTAGACAGATATTTATGAATATTTATGTTCGAACATAAAATAGGTATCATAATTATCGTCGAACATAAACAGTCGTATGCAAATCGCCTATAATGGTAATTAAGAACACTCGTATGTCTTATTTATTGCCATTATAGGCTCGTTGCATAATGCACTATTGTAAATGTCAGCCTTTATATTACATGTATCTGGAAAAAGGAGAACGAAACAAACTGTGCTAGTCCAGAAATTAATCAAAGAAATGTGCAACATTAGAGTAAGGAGAAGGAAAAAAAATAAACAATGCAACAATCACCAACGTACTGCAATTTGTTGGAGCATGATTCATCCCTCTCATTCGTACCGTGGCGGTGGGTTTCGGAACTGAGGATAATGATAATGATAATCAATGGAGAACATAGAGAGAGCATTTATTAACAGTTGGCAGCGCTGCTGGCTCTCAAGAATACGCATAGTCATATCTGTTATGGCACACAAAGCTCATACGAGATTTGGTTGAAAACCAATTGACAGTATAGAAGTTACATGCATTTAAATATTGGACCTATCAGCAGGCTTAGAATCATGTTGATAACTCTATCATAATATGGGCTCTTGAACATTAATCTGGAAAGTTATTATTTCTGCGTGTGCCAATTTTGGAACAGTTCGCTTGCATAACTTCTGAGACATCCAACATATTGCTGAAATTTCAGCAGTTGGTAGCACTGATGACATTTTGAAATATGGTCGGGAGATATTCAGGTATAGATCCTAACTCTTACCAAATTTGGTGTTGATAACTGAAGCCGTTTAGGAGTTGATAGGGGGTGGGGGGGGGGGGGTGACACACAGACAGACAGACAGACAGACAAACAGACACACATTTGCCCGGATCGATCTCATAAGTCTAGTTTTTCCTAAACTTTACAAAATGTGATGAGTAGGCAAAAATAACATGAGATTAATAAATACACTTGGATGACCAGTTTTGATCGTCAAGCGATCATCATCAGATCCATTACACTTAGGCTATTAAATCTATGTCTCAAAGTATGGGTGTTAGTATTATAATATGTACACTATAACTACCACTAGTTGCATTAGCTTAACTACTACTGCAACTAAATAAATGTACATACAGTATATTAAATACTAACGCCCATACTTTTAGACATAAATCTATATACAGAGAGTCCAGTTTGTATGTATCGGAGACCCTCGCTAGCCCGCTCGCCCGCGGCGCGAGCCTGTGTCCCGCCACGCACATTGCCGTTATGCGGCGCTCGCGCAGAACTGAGTCATTGAGTATAGGAATTTGTACTTACCTACTTCACAGCTAGTGCTGAAAATGTTCGCCATTCACTGCTACACATCGCTGGCACCTTTTTTTTAGGAAACTGGCATTTACTCTCTGAAGTTCCTCAGCACCAATTGACTATATTTCAGCCGTAATATAGTCTTTAAGCTCATTTATAGTGTGAGGGCTTCTCGCATACACTCTATTTTTAAGCGTCTCCCACAAATAAAAGTTACATGGTGATAAGTCTGGGCTTCGCGGGGGCCACACGTTCCGACTTATAATCCTCGTACCAAAAATGCGATGCAATTCTGTCATGGATGCTTCGGCAGTGTGAGCAGTGGCAGAATCTTGTTGAAAGTAATTTCACAATCGCTCTCCGTAAGTCAGTTCATAAAAAAATTGGTCAAGGAACACATTCACGTAACGCTCACTCTTAATTGCGCCCTCATTAAAAATAGGCCCGATAATTCTGTGTTCATTAAGTGCACACCAGACCCCAATTTTTAGCCTACTTTTCACATTTTGCAAAAATGAGGAAAAAGTAGTCTTATGAGATCGATCCGGGAAAATGTGTGTCTGTCTGTCTGTCCTTCTGTCTGTCTGTCTGGCTGTGTGTGTGTCCCCCCCTATCAACTCATAAACGGCTGGAGCAATCGAAATAAAATTTGGTAGGAGTAAAGATCTATACCTGAATATCTCACGGCCATATTTGAAAATGATGTCAGTGCTACCAACTGCTGAAAAATCGCAATTGAAATTTGAGCTCCATGTTGGATATCTAGGAAGGTATGAATGGGAGCTATTTCAAAATCGGCACACATATAGATAATAATATTGCAGTTTAATTTCCAGAAGGCCATACATGGCAGTGTTGCCAAAATGATTATAAGCCTACTGATAGGTCCAATATTTAAATGCATATAACTTCTACACTCACAATTGGAATTCAACCAAATTTCGTATGTTGTATGTGTACATAACCTGATATGACTGAACGTATTCTTATGAACCACCAGTGCTGCCAACTGTTAAAAAATGCTCTTAATTTCTTTTATCCAAATACCAATATATATGAGAAAGTATGCAAGCCGACAGCTTTAAACTATGCACACGTATAGTACATGACATTATATATTAATTTGGAGTAACTTATATACGTCAGTGCTACCAACATGATTCTAAGCCTGCTGAGAGGTCCAAATTTAAATACATGTAACTTCCATACTATCATTTGGATTTCAACCAAATTTCGTATGTGCTATGTGTACCACAACAGCTATGACTATGCGTATTCTTAAGAGCAACCAGGGCTGCCAACTGTTAATAAATGCTGTCTCTATGTTTGTTACCCTAATATCAATATATCAGAAAGAATGCAAGCCAATAGCTCTAAACTTTGCACACGTATAGTACCTGGCATTGTAGATTACTTTGGGGTAACTAATATACGCCAGTGCTGCCAACATGATTCTAAGCCTGCTGATAGGTCCAATTTTAAAATGCATGTAACTTCTATACTAACTAATGGATTTCATTCAAATTTGACACAACAATAGATCAAATTATTTCAGATTATTTCTGACCAATACATGCATGACACTGTTGCCAACATGATTTTACGCGCGCTGTTAGATCCAATGTTTAACTGCATGTAACGTCCATGCTATTCATTTGACTCCAACCAAATTTTGTATTCTGTACCTTAAGAGATGGAACTAAGAATATATTCAGTCACCAGGGCTGCCAACTGTAGTTCTCTATTAGGCTACATTATGCCAGGTGTACAGTATTTCGAACTAATTAGAAATGTCGATATTACCAACTTAATTTCGTCATTATTCTAGATTGATCCATATAGATTAATCATTGGCATGAATCTTAAATTTTAAGAAAAGTAGGCTCTTTAGTTCGTCACGGAACTTCCTGTTTCACTATGCAAAGGAGTTTCGAGTACAAAATCTGGTTTCTCCTGACTGTAATACCTATTATTCAGAGAACATACGTGCCCGTGTAGATGAAACCACGCTTCATCGGTAAAAAAAAATCAATTTTGAATCGATTTCCAACTTTCTCCAAAATCCAATTACAAAAATCTAACCTCTTATTGGGGTCATATTCCCTTAACTCTTGTACTGTCGGAATTCTGTATGGATTTAATTTAAGTAATTTTACTGCTCACTCCAGTTTCCTGCGCCAGACGTCTAAGACTTTTTTGCGGGGTGTGCTCTGGTCTCTCTCCAATCTCATCTAATTTTTCTTCTGTAAGAACATGTCTCCTTCTACGTATTTTTCGATCATTTATTGAACCTGTCTGTTTGAACTTTTTTTGCTAGATCTTTTATTGTTTTGACGCTAGGCACGGGTCTGTTCGGAAATTTCCGACGGAATTTTCGTCGTGTTTTCTCACAAGATTTCCTGTACTTTTTGAAGGTGTTATATATATACACACGTTCACGTAATGAAAATCGCATTGGAACAGAACACTGAGCATTTATCACGTGAACAATTGGCTAAACTGAACCTCACACTGTTAAAGCTCCTAGCAGACTGCAAAGGAGGGAAACTTGTGGCGCCAAGAAGCGGATTACGGCCAAGTGCGTGGCGGAAGACAGGCTCGCGCCGCGGGCGAGCGGGCAAGCGAGGGTCTCCGTCAGATACAAACTGAACTCTCTGTATATAAAAATGTAGATGTTTGTGGCCGCGAAACTCGAAAACTACTGCTCTGATTTCGCTGAAAATTTTACATTTTATTCTCATTACGGCGAAGAGTGGTTTCAATGAAATCGAATATGTATATTTTAATGAGTAATATTATGTATATAATTAATTTGAATTACAAAGTCACACCAATATTGTTGGTTGGTTCCTCAGTTTAGGGGCTGTGACAACGCGGTCATGTAGCACCGTGTACCTGTCTGATAACCGGTGTTAATTGTGATCGCTGTATTAGTGTGTGTTATCTGTTTTTAATTCAAGTAAGGACTGCAAACATTCAATTTTCAAGTAGTTCCTACTTTTGCTACCAAACGCCACCGTCAACGACAACTAGTCGTTACTTGGTTACTAGAACCCACCGCAGTCGCCCCTGGCGACGAACGTGGGAACCTAAGAGCACCAGCCAAATCTACTCTATAATTTACCCTAACACAAGTGTAATTAGAGGAAGGTTCTTTTACATGTCATAAATCTATGATATGGGACTGCCGGCTTTACCTCCCCTCCGAAGGAAGGCACGGTTGGTTGGTTCTTAAGTTTAGGGGCTGCGACAACGTGGTCATGTAGCCCCGTGTACTTTGGGTGTGTGTAGAATCTGTCTGATAACCGGTGTTAATTGTGATTACTGTATTAGTGTGTATTATCTGTTTTTTTTTAAATTTAAGTACAGTCTGGAACTTAGAATTTTTCAAGTAGTTCCTACTTTTGCTGCCAAGCGCCACCATCAACGATTACTAGGCCAATTTCAGAAATTAGCTACTAGAAGCCACCGCAGTCGGCTCTTGGCAACGAACCTATGCAATTTAGCTTCACACAGGTGTAATTAGTGGAAGGATTTTTAACATGCCATAAATCTATGACATGGGACTGCCGGCTTTACCTCCCCTACGAAGGAAGGCATACTGTGGGATTTTCAACGAACTTAAAAACCAATATTGAATTTAATAATTTTACGGACAGATAATCACAAGGCGACAACGACTAACTCTGTATCATAATAACAGTCTAATAATAATAACAATAATAATAAAAATAATGCAGAAAACAGTCATACTTTCTACGTGTCGCGTAGTAAGGCTGTTCTTGGGCAATCAGGTCTGAAGCAGTGAGGGAAATATGAAGCTACTACTCAATGCAGTCACCAAGAATTTGCTCCTTGTGATATGTACGGTATCTGGGATTGTAAATGTTTTCTTTCCAGCAAATGCTGAGAATGTGTAAGCGCATGCGCAAAATAAATAATAATAATAATAATAATATCGTAAGGCCGCAGTGGCCAGGTGCAAGCTTTGGTATATGACGCCCGGAGGGCAGTTTGCATGTCGAATGTTTGTTGTTCCTTGGAGCACTATGAACGTCAAGGAGGTTAGATATCTATGCTCCTTTGACGCTATAGCGCTTTCTAGTACAGAAAGGAGGAACTTTTGTGTTGGCGGTAAATCCCGAGATTAATTTTGCCATTATGAACACGGCCTACTGAATTAAAATGGGTTCTTTAACATTCCAACAACGTATGACCTGCATGTCGTAATATTTTGTCGCGTTTCAAAAATCACTTACCATGATCAGGAGCTAGCCTGCACGATAACCACTCACCCACTCTGCATCATGCTAGTCCGGTAAAAATTTCTAAAGGACATTGCCCATCTTAAAGATGGTTGACCTAGGCAACGCCGTGAATAGAAAGTAGAGTGCGCATCTTCATCGTGGTTTCCATGGTAGTAATGCGTATCCACTTAAAATAATAGTATAATTGCGCACGAAAGTGCATTTGGAATAACTATATCATTGGCTAATATCACAAACACTGTCAGATGAGAAGTTAAATAAATAGACCAGCGGTGCATGGTTTCCATCGGCCTCCACCAAAATCCGCGCTCGAGACCCGGATCCCACCAACCCACCGACCAGTGCGCGCCTCATATTACATGATCCTTGGTCTGTGATCGATATCATAATAATAAAGGAACTGCGGAAAAATGTGCATTACATTTTCGAGTACTCCAATAAGGACAGTGTTCTCTTAGAGCATTTACTAAAATGATATCGACCACACTGTTTAGCACATAATATGCACACACACTGCTCAGAAGGTTCATGAAAGCCACGCCGCACGCACAGCTTATGATGGAAGCCGTGCACAGCAAGTCTATTCAGAGCACTCCTCATTTCATTGTTCGGTTCAGTCCAATTTCTCTGAGACATGGCATCAGTCCCATAGAATTCTATGTCGATTTCCGCTCGCTTTCTTTGTCTCATCCTTAGGAATTCCTGTTCCTGTCCAGTAGAAGGCAACTGCAATCGAGATCTTAAGTCTTCAACAAGAAAAGTTTCCCTGGCGAGTTCATAAACAAGTCAGGAGTGCGTGTATTTTGATACTCCCAGGGCAGCCTTTAAGTATCGCGCTTTGACTTTTTCAATTGATCTGAGATCGCTCAAGCTTAATTTATCCCAGACTATGTCTAACCCATATGTGAGGACCGGAACAGTCTTGGCATCAAAGAGTGCTAAGGCGGATTTCAGTGAAAGTCGAGATGAAATGAAAATCCACAGCCTGCTTCCAGTCTCCGACCGGGTCAGGAATGGAATGAATGAAGCCCCCATCGAGCGGCGAGGATATGAACTGTGCCGGCTGCCGAGGCCTGACGCACTCCTCTGGGGCAATGATTAAATGAATGACAGATGAAATGAAATGATTGTGGAGAGTGTTGCTGGAATGAAATGTTGACAGAGAAAACCGGAGTACCCGGAGAAAAACCTGTCTGCCTCCGTTTTGTCCAGCACAGATCTCACATGGAGTGACCGGGATTTGAAACACGGACCCAGCGGTGAGAGGCCGGCGTGCTGCCGCCTAAGCCACGGAGGCTTACAGTGAAAGTCGAGATATGTTTATAATATCGAAAATAGCTTTAGTGTCCGATGCCACCCGCTGTTTTATGTGAATCCTGAAGGATTGCGTGGTAGTTTGCAGAGTCAAGCCTAGATAGGTGAAGCTATTTACAATTTGAAGGGGAGTTTGTTTCAAAATTATACTGTCGTCCTTGGACGCTCGTCCGCCTTTCCTGAAGATCATATATTTCGTTTTCTCGACGTTAACCTGCAAATCGTTGGTAGACGCCCATACCTCCAGAGAGGAAACAGCCGATTGTAGCTCACTGATATCACGGGAGCCCAGAACCATATCATCCGCATAAATGTACACTTTTATTTCCGGTGAGTCTTCTTTAATCGCTCGAACAACATCGTGGGTTGCGACGTTAAAAGAAAGGGACTCAATGGGTCTCCCTGAAGCACGCAATTTGTTTGCAATATCTCTTTCGATACTGTTACATTGTCAGAAATTTGAACGTAGTTACTTCTTAATATATTACGGATCAGGATTGTGAGTGGTTTGTTGTCCATCACCAACTCATCTAGTTTCGAGGAAATTATGACCCGGTTTAAGTTGTCGAAAGCCTTTGTAAAATCAATGAAAACTGCGAGAAATTTGCCTCGTGGTGATTTAAGGGCGTTTTCAACATCATCCTTGAGATTTTTGATGGCCTGAATTGTACTCCTCCCCCTTCTAAATCCAAATTGCTCTTCTGGTATCTTACTATCAATTTCATCGGTGAGCCGTTTTGCCACAAGTTTAGTGAGCACTTTGAGAAGAATATTTTCTAACGCAATCCCTCTATAGGAATTGGGGTCAAACTGGTCTCCATTCCCCTTATAGAGCATCTTCAATGTTGACAATTTCCACGTGGAAGGAACGTCTCCTGATCTCAAACAAAGATTCATTAAATTTGTAAATACCGGTAATAGCACGGTACCTGCTGTTTTAATGTGCTCATTAAAGATGCCATCTGGCCCAGACGCTTTTCCGTCCTTCAGAGTCATTAGAGTACTACGAACCTCATCTGGTGTGAACAAGGGGATAGCAGTGCCATCTTGTTCAGATGGTTTCATTTGGAATGCTGTTAAGGTTCCCTTCTGATTTAATATGGCAGAGAAGTGTTGATCCCAAATACTCTTGTCAATTTTCCCAACCATTTGCGTTTTCCTTGGTGTTAATGCTAAGTAAGGGTTCGCTTTCGCATTCTCCACCATTTTGGCCGCCTCAAGTTCAATAAAGTCCTTTCGTGTCTTCTTGAGTAATTCCTTATAATTCTTCCTCAAAGTGCCGTATATATCTAGGTCCTCATGTCTATTGCTTGCTCGCGCTACGTGAAGGGCCTGTAATACTCGTTTTCTCTCGAAATAGCAGGTGTGGTTAAACCAGTTCTCTGATTTTCGTTCGCGAAATAGTGGAACTGATGATTTAATAATGTACTCAAGGGCAGAGGCGGCAGAGTCAAGATCACTTGCTTCAATTCTATTGTTAAAGTGAATTAACTTGATGGTATTTTGAGTCAGTAGTCATTCATTCAGTTTACGTGAAATGTTTAGGACGCGTTTTGACTCTATCTTGAGTGGAATACGAGCAGCCACAGTAAAGTGCGCTACAACAGGGCAATGCTTTTTAAGTGGAGCTTCGGAGCTGGAATAACACACCTTATATTCGGACAACTCGATCCCAGCACCCTTGAAGAAAATTAAGTCTATCATACTTGAGCCGTTGCATGCGAAATATGTTCTGTCCGCCGCTTTGTTAACAAGAGTGTATCCTTCCGCCATCAACTGCAGTAGTACATGTTTCCTATGGTTGTCAGTATCTACTTTGCAGTTGAAATCCCCTGCAATGATAATATTACTCCCGGGATGCGTTTTTCCTAGTGAAATCATAATTGTTGCTATAATATCTTCTGGGAGTGTTGATGGATCGATGTATATGCCTATTATTGTTAAGTTAGCTGATTGGAGGATTATGGTGTCCTCGTCTTAGTAACGTGTTGAAAAACTCCCTAGGGTAGGTTTAAAATAACAAGATATACCCCTGACGGGTCGACCCCTTGGTCCTTGAGTGGCGAAGACGTGTTCTGAATAAAAACCAGAAATGTCTATTGCCTGTGTTGCGATAGTCTCAGTGAGAATTAGGAAATCCTGCTTATCTAGAAGATCACTCTGAGCTAGATCTAGAACGCTCCTCAACCCTTCCACGTTCCATAGAAGAAGATTCATATTCGAATCTCGCCCCTCGTCTTTGGGAACGAAAAAGACGATATCGTCTGACGAGAGCCCCTTTTGGCCAAAGTTCCGGTGATATGACTTAAAAAGCTTCCTATTACCTAAGACCAAACCTCCTTGGCGGCAAACCGCATTCACTTAAACATATTTTATGAGCAAAGAAAGCATCCCTTTGATCAATGCATGCAATAAAAGTTCCATGATGTCAATCGAAAAGAAGAAGGGCAGCACAATTATCTCAACAACGCCAAATTACATCTACAGCTAAGACGTATACAGTTCGCTCTTGGCCGTGGTAAGTGATTTTTGAAAGACGGCAAAATTTACGACACGCATGTCGCACGATGTTGTCATGTCAAAGAACGCATTTGAATTCAGTAGGCCGTGTTCATAATGGCAAAATTAATCTCGTGAGTTTCCGCCAACACAAAGTTCCTCATTTCTCAACTAGAAAGCGCTATAGAGTTCAAGGAGCTTAGATATCTAACCTCCTTGACTTACATTTTGCTTCAAGGAACAACGAAATGCAGCTACCCTCTGGGTGTCAAATAACAAAGCTTGCACCTGGCACCCGAGGCCATACGATATTATTATTATTATTATTATTATTATTATTATTATTATTATTATTATTATTAATATCTGAATGAGTTTCATATCTTCAAGTCATTTGTGCCTCACCAACATTCAAACATAGGACCTAGGTCTCGACGCACAAACACAGAACATCAAAGGAGATCAAACCACACAGATCTAGAACGTTTAGACGATAATGAACGTGTCAGAGTCAGACCATATCAAGCACAATCTTTGTAAGTGTGCGGTTTGAATTTAGAAAACGATTGTTTCTCTCACGGGCAATTATACGTCGCATGCTCCAGATTGGTAAACCATCTGATCTCTATGTTTATCCAGAAAACGGACAAACAAAGAATGTAGTCAATCCACTAGCTTTACAATAACAAATAATTTTATGTGAAAAACATCGTTTCTTCCCTTTCCTTTCATTCCACAGCGTAGCCAAAGCAACGCAAGGCAGAATATTCCATTGAATGACGTGATTTCTTGATGAATCTATGTTCACTACAATACTTTGATTTATTTATTTATTCGTTAATTCCCCATAAGGAGAGCGTTATAACACAATCCATGTTCATGTTCTATTCTGGCCCTTTCTTCTTTTTCACCAAAAACCTCTCATATACACACTATGCTTCCTCTTTTTTTTTCTCCGTCCACTTCTATCCCGGTTGTCTCTCTTTGGGAGTTTGCTCAAACTTCTGTTGTCTACGTTTTTCTCTGTATGTGCTCCTGTCTGTCATGTCTTCTGTAGAGATGTTTAGTTTCTTGAGGTCTTCCACGGTTTCCTTTACCCGATTGGTGTTTAGTGTACTATTCGTAACTACTAAACATTTTCTTGGTCAGTCTGTCTTCGGTTATCCTATGTAGGCTATATCTCCAAAAAAAATTGCCCTCCTTTTCCTTATGTTGTTTATAATTGTCTCTGCCTGTTTGTACAGTTCTAGTGTCGGTCTCTTTATCCATATTCCCTCTTTCTGAACTGGCTCGTAGATCTTTCTCAGAATTTTTCTCTCTTGTTTTTCTAATTCCTTGATTTTTGTTCGTCCCTTGATTGCTGTCGTTTCTGAAGCGTGTAAGGCCTCTGGTAAGTTTACTGTACGATTGTGTCTTAATTTGGCATTGATGGAAATACTTTCTTATAGTAGTGGTTCCATGTCAGTCGTTATGCTTTCTGAAATTTAGTGATCCTGTCTTCATTGGATGTCAAGTTCAGTCCTCTTTTCTGTATAATCTCTCCTAGGTACTTGAGACATTCCACTTCTGTTATTTTTCCATACTTGGTTTCCAGTGGGTGCCTGTCTGTAGATGTTGTGTCCATGAACAGTACTCTCATTTACTTGCCCATTTTACTCGTATATTAGACTGAGCCACAGCTAAGCGAGGCCGGGTCACCTAGTTTAATATAAACCAACAGAAATACTTCATCATTTTAGTACACATTATGTCAATAAATTGAATGAATTGATTATACCAGTTTCGGACACATTATGGCCCTCCTCAGTCATTGCTTTTTAAAAGAAACTATTATAATTGCGAGAAAAGTTTGAATATACGTATATTATACTTGGATATCTTAGTTTGGAACATTATTAAAGAATATATCAAAATAGTTAAAATATCAGATCTGCAACAATTATGGGCTTAACATTGATGATAATATATAATAATTTTGTGGAATGGCATATCTAAACAATTAGTAATTATATATTACCAGTCGCCTCCGTTGCGTAGTGGTCAGCATGCTTACCTGCCACCCCGGAGGTCCGAGGCTCGATTGCCGGCTCTGCCACGAAATTGAACATTGGAATGAGGACTGGAACGGGGTCTACTCAGCCTCGGGTGGTCCAAATGAGTAGATGGGTTTCGATTTCCACCTCAGCCATCCTCGAAGTGGTTTTCCGTGGTTTCCCACTTCGACTTCGGGCAAATGCCAGGATGGTACTGCCCCCGTAATTGAATTATGTAGAGACCACGGTGGCTATATTTGAAAATTATAATTAGAGTTATGGCTGTCATAGTTATGACGTGGGTAATCATGACGTAAGCACGGATGACGTAAATGTTATGCCAGCAGGCTACTTGATAATAATAATGATGATAATTGTTGTTTTAAGGGGCCTAACATCTAGGTAGCAGGCTACTTGAGCTGAGATTCTCAGTGACGTCAGCATTTAGTCGAGAATGTTCCAAGATGTACGACGCAGTCGCAGGAAACGAGGAATTCTGCTGAGGAAGAAACTATGCTATTGGAGGAGAGGCATGAACCAATGAACGATAGTTTAAAGGAAGACGGAGATTGCTGAAACTATGGTATTTTTATTACTTTTGGAATGCAGAATTGTGGAAATCCATTTGCAGTAAAAGCATTGATTTGGAATTTTGGTGAAATTTATTTTCAGTTTTTGAATTTTGAAAATCCGTCATGTATTAACGAAGTTGGAAGTTCTAGCGATGACGCAGTACCACGCTTTGGAAGGGATGGAAACGCCCCTCGTGAAGTTAATAAAAGGGCTTGCGCAGAAGAGAGGAGTCTCCTTTTCGTTCTCTGATCATTCTGAGATCTCATTCTCAGAGCATCGAAGTATAATTGTGAAAGTTCTTTTCTTATACATTCATTATAGTGAGACGTCGAAGTGAACAGCAGTGAAAAGAATCGTCTTTATAACGCGTGGCGAGGCCACTATATTAACGAGATCCAAGTCAAACTAGGTGAAGTTGAAACGGACCTTAGAAAGCTTCTACAAGTTTAGCTTCGAACAGTTAGCGGTCTCCGATAAGCTAATTGTATTGTGCAGTGCTACATGCAGTTATAGAGAAAAGCAGAACAATTTCGACCGATTAGTTCGAAAGATATTAGCAGTTTTATACGACTGAGAAAAGTGATTATCTCGCCACAAGAGAAGCACTTTCGTATAGCCAGAATCAACGCAACGGCTGACGCTGCGAGTGGAATAGAAAGACTTCAGATTGCTTGGTTACACAACGATACAGTATAATGGAGCAATTGAATACGGCAGTTTGTTCTTCTAACACTACAACCGAAGAGCAGATGGAAGGCTAAGGCGCTTATTGCAATTGGGACATACTTCAACGGAGTAAGATAGCGACATGGAACTTCGCTAATTGCTATTCCACACAAGCGAACATGCGGTGAATACCATCTACACCCATGTTTCGTAATTAAAGGCTGAATACCATCGAACAGCCATAAAAACAATTTCATACTCTGAATATGAATAATTTCTTCGGAAATTTCTACAAAACTTCATGACGATTGTCTACTGGAACTTCAGGGAATTTTTCAAGAGAGGTCAGGGATATCCCGACTCACAAAGAAGATTATTGCCGGAAGGATGTCTATTCGTCTTCGAGGAGCAGAGCGATTCACGGAGAAGGAAGCAGTTCGATTCTCTGAGGGTGCTATTTCCTATTTCGAGGATGGAGCTCAACTTTAACGTGGTGAAATGGATCCATCAGCAGTCTTCTTTGGGGAATTTTCCTCTGGAACGTCAATCGGCAGATAAGGTAGTCGTGAACGTTTATTGTATTTGAGTTTACTAATGATGTTTGAGCAGCCATTTTTCCCATATTTTTATCCTCATGTTTTTGCCCTATTTTCTTGTTGAGATTCTTATTCTCAGTACACCTTGATGAGTTTTGCATTTTTCGACGATTTATTAAGACATTGTTATGTCATGAGCATAGTTAATGATTTTGGATCAGTTGAGACTGATATTTAGGATTTTTCAGTAATTAATATTTTTGTAGTCACGATTTGACTGTATGTTAATGATTTTTAATGGCAGATTTAAATTCAGACAGCGTGTCATTCTATTAAAGTAATTCTACCCCAGTTTAATTACTTTGACCAATTTTCTGTCATCATCAAGAAGGAAGAACATTTAAATGATTTTAGAGCGTTAAAATCTCTAACGTTGTCGACGATCTTGGAAATACTAGTCGTTATTTGTATTGATTGCAACACAGACATTTATCGTCAGTTATGAATGAACATTGCATTATAGACACTTTTGTGAAAGAGTCACTTTAATAATGAATTATTGAATGCATTAAAGTCTAGAACTTGTGTTAGGAGTTTTTCTCGATTAGAGATTTATAGAACGATGTTTGCATTCCCCAGTCTAATTGGATTCTATTCGACTACTTTGCATTTAGTCGCACTTTATTTGAAGATAGTATTTTCATACTACAATATTCTTTTAAGATGTTAATCTTAAATTTTGATAGACCAGACAGGCGTATATAAGCGTATTCACTATTAAATTTGTTTGTGATTGGCAAGTTTTGACTTCATTTCGGTTCATGAATGAAATCCACGAAGGTTAAATGAAAATCAGTTTTGAAACAATTAATGATTATTAGAATTTTTAAGTGGAACTATGAATGTATAATCGCTAGTGCAGCGCGTGTTGAAAGTCGCTGAGATATAATGCCCTTGAATATGAAGGAAGTTCCCACAGGAATAAATGTTAAAGAATTATTTGTGGAAGTTTTGTAAGTTATGTGGAAGTTGAATACCATATAGATTAATATATGATGATTTTGGGCATATTTTTAATGCAGTTTGTGCATTAACTTGTTAGCGAAGGATTTTCCGCTGAAGTAAGATTGTAATAGTTCGTTGAAAATTAATCAAGTGATTTACTGTTAGAATTAACACGAGTTTTGAAAGAATTTGAGATAAGATTTTGAATGAAGGTTGCCGTCACAAATCATTATTAAAACCTTTATTAAACCAGATTGTGACATTAACATGTATAACTAACCTTCATTGGTCGATTATATTAATCACGATTATGAAAATTATCAACCGAATGAACATGTGGTCAATGTATTTATTAAATTAATAATTCAAACAATTTAAATGTTAATATTGTAAATAATTGCTGTAAATATTTTTGAAAATAATGTGAAACGAGAGTGATGTTAAAGGCGTGCTTATAATATTTTTATTGTCTTTGACAAATAGTATAAACAATTTCTAATTGTTATAAATAATTTATGTGATTTTGTTATAAACATTTAAGAGCTAATTAAACATTTGGATTGAACTTAACAAATTTAGGGAATTAACATAATGATCCAATAGGATGTGAGAAAAGTACTTGAAAGATTTGCGTAAATATAATGTGAGTTGTCTTGTCGACATTTAAAAGCTTGAGAGAGCAAGCTGTACCCTTGCGTAACTTAGCACGTGAGAAGGGAATGCATTTGACCAGTATGCAACAGGTTCGAGGTTAGCTCGCAGCTGGGCCAACATCTGGTTCACTGAGAGTGAGGTCGTCCGCACTCCGGCCTTGCGACTATAAATACCATTCTCATGTTTATTAAAAGGAAACCAAATGCTCTATATATGTCACACCCTGATGTCCTTTTCCAATCCAATAGTGTTATGAATATTACGTTATTTGGAGCTCTTGGGAGCTAAAATGTTTTATATCATGTTGTATGATAATTTTTGCAAGTCCTACTGAGGACGTAGTCAGATTGACTTGGGCTACTGATAGCCACGTTTATTTTGTTGTGTTAGTAAAATCATACCCTTTATTAGAAATAAAGCTTTTGTACAGTTCAAAGTTCTCGCCTTCGTTTTTGGTTCATTTTTAAATGTCATGGTGGAGGTTATTGTGTGAACAGACTTTTAGTGATCCTGTTGTCAACTCAAACCCCGAGATAATTAAGAGGTAAGTAACGGTAAGTATGAACCCCCGTCTATTTTGGTGTGTTCCACAATGATTTCCTGTGAACTTCTGTGCTCTTATCTCGATAGTATCTGTCAGTGCCATTTTCATTGATGTAACTGTGCCGGTGCGATTGATAATTGGCAATCCGATTGAGGGGGCGGATATCTGACAGCCTACTGTCCAGGTAAACGGGGACAGTACTGTACTAGTATGTTATCAATAGATAACATGTATTTATAAGAAGCGATTATTCACTTTATTGTGGAGATTGCAACTTCCAGTTTTAAGTTATAGCCAGCATGACGCGAGCTTAGGGGAATCGCTTAGGCAACCCTGCTTTGCAGAAGCGATACTTCTCTAGTCCGTGCTCAGTGACCCTGCTCACATATGTTTTCGAAGGATGAACTTGTACACAAGATGGCTGCGGTACGACGGAGACATAAAACCAACGTATATTGATATTTACAGAGATCAAAGAGAGGATCTACAACATGGGATCATAATGAATTATATTTAGGAGTATTCTGAAGACATTTACGGAGAGATATGATCCATTAAAGCAGTTAATATGTGTTTATCGCATCAACGGCATCCACCTTCGATTTTTATCGATCGGAACGCGATTCATCATGGGAGAATCCAGCAGAGCTGTCCCGAGCACTGCGTTAGAATAATCACTCACTTCTTGAAACTGTTCGTATAACAAGTCTCAATCAGAATATTGATATAGTGCGCTTTACAAGTACGATACGGGAGTGGTGTTTCACTGCATACAAGGCAGGCAAAACCGAGAAGACACGGGTCTGTCGCGTAACCCAGTGTTAGCGTGATATGTTTATAACAGTGTCGCGAATGAACTTGGTGCATTTGCTAAACATTCAGTAAGCTTGTCACTATAATAAGTGGACATATATTATCATCGAGTTTTCTACAAAGTATACTGCCATGTCATACGTAACTGAGCTGAGAGGAATTGCCAACCAGTTATTTCTACGTGCAGTAATGAGTGCAAAGCATTCAGAAGGAATCCAACACAAAGCAGAATTGAGAATCTAATTGTAACCAATGCTTGCAACATGGAAAGCATAAAGACGTTTATACAAAAAGAGACTGAAGGATTCTCTAGCTATAATACTGAGATAATTACTTCTACTACATGATGAATCTACAAAGAAGAATGCAGGAGTTTACTATCTCTTCGCTTCAGGCCCATCCAGGCATGTACGTGAGAGAGCTCTTGCGTCGCGAACAGCTGTTCGGACATAGACGGAGACGGTTTCGATCGCTAAGTTCCAGACCAGGCCTCAAACTTTCGACACCCAGGATGATGGTTCGATTCCAGGAACAATGTATGTTCTGACACTCATTTATCTCCTTCGCGGCATCATAAGGTAGCTGCGAGATTCTTTATTAGTAGACAGTATAAATCATGTTATATCTGTAGATGACCTTTTTCACCATATTTCTTTAGTATGTTGAAAATGGACTTGAAGATTAAACTTGACGCTTCTATCATTTTTGTCTGCTCGTCTATTTTAGGTTTTGATTCGACAACGAATGGACCTACGGAGTCAATTTTTGTGTAGTTAGACACTTTTGTTATTTTAGTTTTGCAATATTGATATTAAATTTTTGAAATTAAGATACGAGCATTATAATTAGTTGAGAAGAAATATTAATCAAGAAGAACCGTTTTTAGGAAGAAGACTACGATATATTTGTATAAGAATATGTATTAGGAAGAAGAAGATTTACAACGAAATTATGAACATTCTACAACATTTGTTCTGTTGCTTCGTGGATTACAGAACAGAATTATTTCATCATTTTATACAGTATTGCATTTCGAATGCCTGTATTTTTCTACGTGAAGCTAGATACTTGCATTGAAATCTAGTAACATTTTTAAAGTTGATCTTTGCAACATTTTGTGGATTAGGCATTTATAGCCATTTTTCGAGTAAAGTTAATTGAGTAGAGATATTTTTATTGGATTAGAGTAAGTTCAGTTTTCGATTTTGACAGTTTGATTTGGTTTAGTCTTTTCTGATTTCGTATAATTCTAATGGTTTATATCGCATCCTATTAATATTAGGCATTTTTCCGTGGTGTAGAGTTACACGATTTTCTTGAGAGACGGACCTATTTTGAATTTAGTTTGCGGATCTGAATTGAATCTCGATATCAATTAAAATGTATTCTCTTATAAATAGTTCTGTGATTGTTAAAAATCATAGATGAAATGAATTATAATGAAGAATTGAATTTCGATATCAATTAAAATGTATTCTCTTATAAATAATTTTGTGATTGTTGAAATTCATAGATGAAATGAATTATAATGGAGAATTGAGTCCCGATATCAATTAAAATGTATTCTCTTATAAATAATTTTGTGATTGTTGAAATTCATAGTTGAAATGAATTATAATGGAGAATTGAATCTCGGTATCAAGTAAAATGTAATCTCTCATGAATATATAACATGAGATTGTTGAAATTCACATGTGGAATGAATTATAATGGAGAACTGAATCTCGATATCAAGTTAAGTATATTCTGTCATGAATAAATATGACATAGTTGAAATTCATACATGAAATGAATTAATTTGAAGAATAATGGAACTATTGTGATAGTTTTTCCAAGGGTGGATTAACAGTATGATAATCATGTTATGTGAAGCATGCTGTTTCTGGATATGTAATTGAAATGTATATAAGTTAATTTAGGTGAGGAAAATTACATACAGCTATTGAACGCTATTTTTCGTATTGAATGAACCAATACAGGTATTAATGAAGTTGTTTAAGTATATTTCGATATCGCTGGATATCCGAAAATAGTATGAAGGTTGTATAAGGAATCTCTAGTGTGCAGAGATTGCCATTTTTGTAATGGAATTTTGTGGATTACGCGAGCTGATAAGCAGTCGCTAAATTATATAATAATGAGTATTATTCGTGAATAGAGCATGATCATTGAAGCCACAATGCAGGAATTCAAAAATACCCACCATTTAAAAGTTTATTTAAGGAAAATTTATTTATCTTGAATTAGATTTCGGCGTTGAAGGTCCTTTGCCGAGCAGATCTTCAATCTGAAAACCATTCTCCAGCTAAAACAAGTAAGGAGTACGAAAATCACTGTGGTTTTCGTCGACTTCGCAAAAGCGTATGATTCCATCGACCGCCAGACACTCTTCTCAATACTCCAAGAACGAGGTGTGGATTATAACACACGTACCCTCATCAAACAGACTCTAACGGATACAACCTCTAAGGTGAAGTTCAGAGGAGAACTATCTCGGAGTTTCAAGATCAAAACCGGAGTACGACTGGGTGATGGCCTCTCGCCCATTCTGTTTAATCTGGTACTTGATAAAGTCATCAAGACATGGGAATGCACATTGAGGAATCTAGGAATCAAACCCGAAGAATCGAGATCAGGTGCCTTGCCTTCGCAGATGACATTGCAATCTTAGCCAACAACTCTAAGGATTCTGGCATAGCTGTCCAAGCCCTGCACGAGAGAGCGGTGAAGTCTGGATTAGAGATATCTTACGATAAGACCAAGTACTTTGTGAATCGGCACTCCGGAAACACCCCTTTGACGACCATACATGGAACGATTGGAAGAGTCAATCGCTTTCGTTATCTTGGTGAATGGGTCCACCCCAATGGTAGAGATGGCACCTCCACCTTAGCAAGGCGTACCAAACTCAACGCAGCATACCAACTATCCCACAATTTGTACAACAAGAAATGCATTTCGAGGAATGCTAAGATCTGTCACTACAGAACTGCTGTCAGACCACAGTTTCAGTATGCCGCAGAGACCCTCTTGATGAACAGAAAAGGCACCATGTATGACCTGGAGAAAGCCGAAATACGTATCTTCAGGAAAATCCATGGCCCGAGATGGCTCCCAGCTGGAACCTACCGTTTGAAATCTAATTCTGACCTGTATCGACAGTTAGAATCCGCTAATACCAGGATGCGACGTAGGAGGCTAAAGTTCTACGGGCACCTACAACGAATGAACAGCAACAGGCTTACCAAGAAGATCTTCTCCTTGGTTAAAAGCTACAAGACTGGTAGCCTGTGGCTTAATGAAGTACAAAAGGACTTGGATTCGGCTGGAATTGCTGACCTTGATGTAGAAGATCGTTCTAAATTTTGTGCTATGGTAGAATCTTGGACCCCACCACCTAGAGTCCCTTAATGTCGGAAGCCCCTTTCGCAGGAGAGAAAGGAGAAATTATCAGCAGGGCTCAAGAGATATTGGGAACGGAAAAGAGCATCGAAGAACTAGTCATAAGCGCTCCATATTGGGCTTAAATGAATAATAATAATAATAATAATAATAATAATAATTGTTAAACTTAACGAATATCCAGTGTGAAACGATAGTTGGAGATAATACGATAATGTTGTAATTAAAAGAAGCTACGATTTGAAATTGACTTAAAAAGACACTACGTTTGATAAACTTTGTTGATTGTCAAAAAAGACAGATTATGATTACAGAAAATGTTAAAAGGAGAATATTGATGGATAATGAGAATCATAGCGAGATTCGATGGGAAGATACTACTGTAAATGAATGTATATAATTCCTGTTTAAAATTTTTATAATGTATTTGTGTATTTATCATGCGATATTGTGAAATCGTGTATCGATAATTTCTGTGAACAGAAACATCGCATACTGATACAATAATTTGCTGTATTCGTCGATCTTAAGACGAAACATTTATATTTTTGTCTTGCAGTTGTCAGACTTTCGTTCTACAACAAACTTCGTTTTTCAGTTAATAAACTGAGTCATACATTTTAAATATTCAATGATTTAGTGATTTATATTAAGAACAGGATGTGTTAGGAAGACCAGTGGGGCAATATTTCCAACGTCAGCCATATGCCCGAGATTAGTTTTAGAGTTTTTCGAGTTCACTTTGAGCTAGTTTTTCATTTGTTCTTTTACCACTGGGGCTTTATTATTTTTATTTTTTTATTTAGTCAATTTACCCTCTAGGTTGGTGGATCCCACGGACTCAGCGAGGGAAGTCACCACTACCGCCTCTATGGGCAGTGTCCTGGAGCTTGGAACATCTGGTCGGAATGGATACAACTGGGGAGGTGTGATCAGGACTTCGCCCAGGCGGCCTCACCTGCAAAGCGAACAGGGGCCTCATGAGGGATAGGAACGGATGGAAGATTGTGATGGATAGGCGAGGATGAGGGAAGGAGGCGGCCGTGGCCTTACAGTAGGTACCATCCCGGCATTTTCCCGAAGACGAAGTGGGAAACCACGGAAAACCACTTCGAGGATGGCTGAGGGGGAATCGAACCCCCTCTACTCATTTGGGCCACCCGAGGTTGAGTAGACCCCGTTCCAGTCCTCGTACCACTTTTCAAATTTCATGGCAGAGCCGGGAATCGAACCCAGGACCTCCGGGGCGGCAGCTAACCATGCTGACCGCTACGCTACGGAGGCGACTGGGGCTTTCTTAACGCATTCCATGTTGGCGGAATTTTTGGGGGTTTATTTTAGCCGGGTACCTCCAGATTCTACGATCCAGCTGTTCCATCGCCACTGCCGCCGCCTTTCCTCTTCCTAGTCTATCCCTCCCATTCTTCCCATCCCGCCCATCCCTCTCGAGGCCCCCTGTTCACTTTGCAGGGCAAGGCGCTAGTCCCGCCTCCCCAGTTGTAACCCTCAATCCAATGTCAAGCTCCAGGACACTGTCCGCAGAGGCGGAAAAGGTGGGATCCCTCGCTGAGTCCGTGGGAAAAGCCTCCCTGGAGCGTAAACTGACGGCGAAAAAATAACGAATATTACTATAAAGCAGACTAAAATTTATTTATTTAAAAATATCTTGTGATGGTGAATGGGGAGTGTTTTCTATAAGTTGAATATAGGCTCTTTGCGGAGTTGCAAAGTTTGGAATTTGTAGGTTATGTTATGTATCTTCCTGCACCAATTTTGAAGTGAATTGTTTTTGACAAAGAACTGTTGTTTCGTAATTTATGTTTGGATTTTGACACGTGTAATTGTGTGACTTGATTTTCTTCTGTAGTTTTCATGGATATGCGAGACGTTTATATCTAGTTCAGATGTTGCTAAGATTCTGATGTGGGTAATGGATTTGATGATGATCGCTTGACGATCGAAACTGGTCATCCTAGTGTGTTTATTAATCTCATGTACTCTTTTTTTTTTTCAGGATTAGGGCACAACCCATCACAATTTGCTACAAGCGTGTTGACTGAGTAAAAAACATAAAATTTCGACATTTATTTTATTTTGTCGACTTCTTTCAATTTCTTCCAGTATGCAAGTTAGTTGCAAGTTTAATTGTAGTAGCAGCATTATTTGTTGCCATACATTTTCAAAATAAATCCGTTTCATTAAGATGATGATGATAATTGTTCTTTTAAGGGGCCTAACATCTAGGTTATCGGCCCCTAATGGTTCGGGTGATAGTAAAAGACGAGATGAGAATGAAAACTATAACTAATACTAACTATAAACTTACAAACTAGAAGATGAAATGGTAAACAAATAAAGGATAAGGCAAATAAAGGACAGGAAGAAGAGAAATGCCTTCAACCCACGAAGAATGAGGATTGAGGTACTTTGAAGAAAGGAAAGCCATGAAAGGCAGATAGGAAAGGGGAAAGAGGAGAGGGCCCACCCCAAGGTCAGAGGAAAAAGCGGGACAAAACGGACCCAGCTCAGGAATCTCTCGGGGTTGCCAAATCCCAAACCCTCCAGCTGTGAGCCCTTGAGGGTGTAGCACAGTCCAGGGTGCACCAGAAGTGGTGGGGCTACATGCACCCTGCCTCCTTGAGGGCCTTGTGCAGAAGGCAGGAGATAACATGAAAAGAGAAAGAAGGCTGACCCCTCGAAGAAGGAGGGTTTCAGGAAAGACGAGACAAGGGCCAATTAAGGCGGGAAAGTGAAAGACACCCCAGGTCTCGGATACCCTAATACCGTCGGGGTCGGAAGAGAACAAGAGGTGATCAAGGGAGGCCGACAGGAAAGAAGGTGGAGAGGAGCCCGGCACAAGTAAGTGGAAGCAGTGCCGGACTCAGCTGGGGTCCCGTGGTAGCCAACCCGCGTCCCACTGGATCGTTTCGTTAAGAGTTGATGATGCAAACAATAAACTCCTTCTATTATCATCATAATATTGACCGAGAGGCAATTGGGTTGTGGTGAAGAGAATGAAATAAACTATGTATGTCCTAGTTCATTACTGTCTCGTGCCACAGCATTAAGCTGGTATTCAAATTCTACATCTGGTGGTTTTATAACAACAAACACTCCTCTGTTACGCTCTTAAAATACACAGTTTAAACACACATAAGAGTTTCTCGGTGTTACAGGCTATTCCCTTCCAGACTGGCAGCGTGGCTCAGGGGTAACGTTCTCGATTACTGGGCCCAAGGTTGCAGGTTCGTATCCTGGCGCAGTTGGCTGACGTTTGAGGGTGCGCAAATGCGAGGGAGCCATGTCAGTAGATTTACTGGCACGTTAAAGGTCCCCTTCGAGGCGAAATTCCGCCTCTAAAAGCCAGAGTAGGCCTAATTAAAAGGGACGTAGATCCAATAACAATCTTATTATTATTATTGTTATTTTCATGGATCCAACAAGAATAAATAAACAAATTTTTAATCAAATATATAGTCTGAAGAGCCAAGGGGGTTACACCAAGTACATGAAGGAAGAACTCTGGAGGCTAGAAATTAGAGATGAAGACTGTCGAGACAGAACACAGTTCAGGGAAATACTTTTTTTTTCGCTATCGTTTTACCCTCCAGGGTTGGCTTTTCCCACGGACTAAGCGAGGGATTCCACCTCTACCGCCACTGAGGGCAGTGTCCTGGAGCTTGAGACTCTGAGTAGGGGATACAACTGGGGTGTGTGACCAGCACTACGCCCAGGCGGCCTCACCTGCAAAGCGAACAGGGGGCCTGATGAAGGGATGGGAAGAATGGGACAGGGAGGCAAGGAAGTGGGAAGGAGGCGTCCGTGGCCTTACAGTAGGAACCATCCCGGCATTTGGCCGAAGACGACGTGGGAAACCACGGAAAACCACTTCGAGGATGGCTGAGGTGTGAATCGAACCCCCTCTACTCATTTGGGCCACCCGAGGCTGAGTAGACCCCATTCCAGTCCTCATGCCACTTTTCAAATTTCGTGGCAGAGCCATGAATCGAACCCAGGACCTCCGGGGCGGCAGCTAACCATGCTGACCGCTACGCCATGGAGGCGACACCCGGGAAATACTTTCGAACATAAAGGTTCTTGTGGGAGAAAAGAAAGAACGCAGGGGAGGAAGGTGGACAGCAGAGAGAAAAGTGCAACACTCCGATAGAATGGAGGAAGTGTGGAGAAAGAGAAAGGAAGAAATGAGGGGCAAATGAAATGATATTTGCGTGGTCCTTAGTTTTGGCCGGTTTGCATAATGTAATGTCATGTACGAGGGTAATTCCAAAAGTAAGGTCCGATTCGTCGTAAATATTTGAAAGCGGCGCCAAGGGCAAAACACGCATGCGCGCCGACTCCTGGCATGCCTTGCGCGGTAAAAGCCGCCAGTAGCGTTGTTACTGTTGCTGTGTGCTGTTGATAGTGTCAGTTCACAATGTTTAAGACAATTAATCAGCCCGCCGATTGTGAAGTAAGGGCAGTGATACGGTTTCTGTCTGCAAGAAAAATTTCTGCGGCAGAAATTCATCGGCAGATTACTGAAGTGTACGGTCCTAACATACTGAGTGACAGTAAAGTGCACAAGTGGGTGCGAGCCTTTAATGAAGGACGGGAAACTTTGCACGATGAACCCCGCTCTGGCAGACCATCAGTGATTTCAGACGAGTTGGTTCATGCGGTTGACGACAAAATTCGTGAAGATCGACGATTCACTATTTCAGGGACAACGATCAATAAAGCCGCCTACTGCGCTACCCTGACTAAACTTCGACGTGCAATCCAGAATAAGCGACGTGGTCTTTTGTCGTCTGGAGTGTTGTTGTTGCATAACAATGCCAGACACCATACTGCTAATGACATGCAAACTCTAATCAAGAAATTTGGATGGGAACAGATGGACCACCCACCTTACCGTCCGGACTTGGCGCCAAGTGATTTCCACCTGTTCCGCTACCTAAAGGAGTTTCTTGGCGGCAAGCGCTTCAACACAGATGATGAAGTGAAAGAAACTGTTAAAGACTGATTAGCTTCGCAGGCGGCCGAGTTCTACGACTTAGGCATTCAAAAGCTTGTGGAACGATGTGACAAATGTGTAAATAAGTATGGAAATTATGTAGAAAAATAGAGAAAGACGTAAGGAATGTCAATAAAACAATGGTTTTGGAAACAATTTTGATTTTGGATGTTTTTTTTTACCGGACCTTAGTTTTGGAATATCCCTCGTAATTATTATTTTCTATTCGGCCATCTAAGGACCAGGGGGCTCTCTTTAACTCTTTACATGGGTCTTCTGTTTCTTCTTAGCCCAGAAGACTTTCATTTTCCAAAACCAATAACATTATTATTATTATTATTATTATTATTATTATTATTATTATTATTATTATTATTATTGTCTTTCCTTCCACAAATCACTAGTACACTATGAGGATATGCGACCCGAGTAATACAGCATTTAATGACGACCTTGCAGCAGCTGTTGTTGCTATTTCATTTAGGAGCAGCGGTTTTGATGGCGTAGTTGGTAGCATGCTCAACTGCTGTGCCCAAGATCGCGGGTTAAAACCCGGCCGATGTCGTCGGATTTTTAAGAGCATTAAAATCCTTTAGTATGCCTTCCTTCGGAGGGGAAGTAAAGCCTGCGGTCCCATGTCATAGATTTATGGCATGTAAAAGATCCTTCCACAGACTAAACTTGTGTGAAGCTAAATTGTTATGTTAGACTTCGTCGGAACGCTCTATCAATGTTCCAACGTTCACCACTAGGTATCATTGATATCTAGTAGCGAAAGTTGGAAATACTTGAAATTGAACGGAACTTGTAGCTCACCCTAAGGGTGTCCGCTGTAAGCAGCTACAGACTCTGGCGGGCCAAACATGTCCTCGGACACTCCCAGCACTAAAATCCATGCGATAAATCATACTAATATTGTACAGTACCCCAGGGGTATGCACCCCTTGGAGACCATCCCCCCATCATCTATTTAAATCTCCTAACTGGCAATCCTTATAAGTCCAGACCAACATCTACTAACACCGCAAGGACAGCCAGCCATTCTGGAAAGCTGGCCCAATCCTTGCATCACTACTACAAACAGCGACACACTATTAACTAGGACATCTATTCAGCACAATGCTGACAGCACAGCGCCGAAGAATATAAGAAGGCGTCGTAAGGAGGTCAGGCTCTCAATCAATTATCAGTCTTACAGTGTGGCGGCCCGAGGCTATGCTGGTATCATCAGGTGAGTGAGTCAGCAGTTGTTCAGAATCCTATAACTTTGTAACCTTACCCACCAATTTGTATAGACAAGTTTGTACACATTGTAACATCACTACATCCCTTAAAAGCAGGGCTAGATAACTTAACCGTAACCATAACGTAACGTAATTAGGGAATGTACCGGAAAACTCCATGAGTGCATTTAGGTAAATGCGTTACAGAACGAATTACTTCGTTTCCACAAGAATACCGTATTTATCATATACTATCACAATAACGTTAAATTCAGTAACCGAATTGAAGAACGCTATTATTCCGGTCCCTACCAATAACGTTATTGGGAGGGTGGCTCACATAGTGAATAACTGAATAACGTTATTGGCATCATTTCGTTATTAGTTCAACCTGATGTCCAAGAACGAAATTGAACGAACTGCTGACAATAACGTTATTCGAAAGGCGGGTAAAGGAAGTTCCTCATAAAAACGTTATTCGCCGGTTTTCGTTATTTGTCTTACCCAATCTTTAAGGAACAAAATTGTGAGTACTACCGACGATAACGTTGTTTAAAAGACGGCTAAAATTGAGTTCTACAAATTAATGTTATTCCCATTTCTTGTTTATTATTAATCAAATCCAATCTTAATGACAAGAAATTATGTATATTCCGTCAAGAACGTTATTAAGGAAACAGCTCGAACAGAGGGCCATAACGTTGTTACTAAATGTGATGTAGAAAGAGCGACGTTGTGTGGGATTAGTCACATTATACAAAGAAGGGTCATATGAAATATTTGAGCACATTGCAATAATAAAGTAGGTGCCTTTTCCCATGACAAAATTTAATAGGTAATAGGCCTACTAACATTTCTAATTAGATTGGAATATACCTGAAATATTCTAATACAGCACTACAGTTGGTAGCCTAGGTGACTCTGAATATATCCTTAGTTCCATCTCTTAAGGTACATAATGCACATATAACATTCGGTTGAAGTCCAATGGATAGTATGGACGTTGCATGTTATGAAATATTGGATCTACCAGTGTATGTAGAATCATATTGGCAACAAAGTCATGCACGTGTGCTCAGAATTAATCTGAAATAATACTATATTTTATAGTGCCAATTTTGGATAACATCCATTTGTTGGTATAGAAGTTACATGCATTTTCAGCAGGCTTAGAATTATGTTGGCAGCACTGACGTACATTCGTTACTCGAAATTAATCTGAAATTTCAGGTATCATACGTGTGCAAAATTTAGAGCTGTTGGCTTGCATACTTTATTATATATATGTGTTAGGATAAAGAAAGAGAATGAGCATTCATTAGAAGTTGGCAGCCCTGCTGGCTCTCAAGTATGAGCATAGTCATATCTGTTATAGTAACAATAGCGCATACGAAATTCGGATAAAATCCAATTGATAGTTAGAAGTTAGATGCACTTAAACATTGGACTTATCCGCTGGCTTAAAATCATGTTTGCACCACTGTCATATATGCGATACCTAAAATATATATCTGGAATGTTATTATCTCTATCTGTACTAATTTTGGAAGGGTTCGCATGCATAACGTCTGATAAATCCAACATAGAGCTCAAAAGTGAATTGTGAATTTTCAGCAGTTACTAGCACTAAAATAATTTTCAAAAATGCCCGTGAGATATTCAAATATAGGTCTTTACTTATACCAAATTGGGTTTCAATAACTGCAGCCGTCTAGGAGGGACAGACAGACATTTGCCTGGACCGATGCCATAAGTCTACTTTTCCCTCATTTTTACAAAATGTGAAAAGTAGGCTAAAATATTACGAAGAATATACGATAGCTACTGTATAACATCCAACCTTAGGTGTTTCGATACTGTGCTGATCAGTACCCTCTGCTTATGGACATATCACATGTGTTGTACCGCAATCATTGACCATCAGAATACAAATGGTACAGATTATTACGTTAAAGCTTGTATACAGGCACAATTCCGGTATAGGCTTGAATAACGTTATTCGCAGCAGCATTCCGTGTTCCGATTGGCTAAGCTGCAAGAAATCAAACATGGAGGAAAGTTGTGGATTGAGAGTAATATTTGCAGTTCATTGGCATTATTAATGCAAACCAGTCATTAAGATGCGTTACGTTGAATACATGAAGGGGCACTGACTGAGTGAACGCATTCCTGTCAGTATTTACGATTTAACTGAAATAATTCGACATTTAGCTATACGCATGAAGTTACGTAACTATGAGCTAGGCTACATAGTGAGAAGTGTACGGGTGCTATAGCTGCAACTTAGTGTCCAATGAGTCTCGGGTTCGAGATGCACAAGGGCCAAATTTTTTATTCTTTTTTAATTATTATGTTGCATTCACACTACATTCCTTGTGAGTTTCCAACTACGATTTATTCGCATAATCTACGGAGATGATGTTAATAATGGATATTGGAAGGGAAAATTATTCTATTCTATCATTCAAATTTGTACTTCCCCATACAAAACCATGAATATTTGTACTATTCGTGAAAGTATACTAGTATTTTCATACCTCAATAATAGTCTATGTTTACTCCACAATAGATAATAATATTAAGAATAAGGAGAAATAGTTTCGTGACGATCTAAAGAGCATACTTTTCTTTATATTTAAGATTCACGCCAATTTTTATTTTATTTTTAGTCGTTTACCCTCCAGGTTGGTGGAATCCACAGACTCAGTGAGGGAACTCACCACTACCGCCTCTATGGGCAGTGTCCTAGAGCTAGGAACATCGAATCGGAAGGGATACAACTGGTGAGGTGGGATTGGCACCTCGCCCAGGCGGCCTCACCTGCAAAGCGAACAGGGGCCTCATGAGGGATGGTAAGGGATGGGTAGGATGGATAGGCAAGGAAGAGGGAAGGAGGCGGCCGTGGCCTTGAAGAAGGTACCATCCCGGCATTTTCCCGAAGACGAAGTGGAAAACCACGGAAAACCACTTCGCGGATGGCTGAAGGGGAATCGAATACCCTCTACTCATTTGGGCCACCCGAGGCTGAGTAGATCCCGTTCCAGTCCTCGTACCACTTTTCAAATTTCGTGGCAGAGCCGGGAATCGAACCCAGGACCTCCGGGGCGGCAGCTAACCATGCTGACCGCTACGCTACGGAGGCGATATCTGAAATAATACTTTATCTAATAGTGCCAATTTTGGTTAACATCCATTTGTTGGTATAGAAGTTGCATGCATTTTCAGCAGGCTTAGAATTATGTTGGCAGCACTGATGAACATTAGTTACTCGAAGTTAATTTGAAATTTTAGGTACCATACGTGTGCAACATTCAGAGGTGTTGGCTAGCATACTTTCTGATATATTTATTGGTATTAGGATCAAGAAAGAGAATGAGCATTCATTAGCAGTTGGCAGCCCTGCTGACTATCAAGTATAAGCATAGTCATATCTGTTATAGTACACAAAGCACGTACGAAATTCGGTTAAAATCCAATTGATAGTATAGATGTTAGATGTACTTAAACATTGGACTTATCAGCAGGCTTAGAATCATCTTGGCAACACTGTCATATATGGGATCCTTAAAATGTATCTGGAATGTTATTATCCCTGTGTGTGCTAATTTTGGAAAATTTCGCATGCATAACGTCTGAGATATCCAACGTAGAGCTTAAAAGTGAATTGTGATTTTTAGCAGTTGGTAACTCTGAAATAATTTTCAATTATGTACCTGAGATATTCAGATATAGATATTTCCTTAAACCGAATTTGGTTTCGATAACTGCAGTCATTTAGGGGTTGATAGGGGGAGACACACAAAGACAGACAGACAGACAGACATTTGCCTGGATCGATGCCATAAGTCTATCTCATCATCATTAAAAAAAAAGTGAAAAGTAAGCTAAAAATAGCAAGTAGAATATACGATAGCTAATGTATAACATCCTACCTTAAGTGCTTCGATACTGTGCTGACCAGTACCCTCAGCTTATGGACATTTCACATGTGTTGTACCGCAATCATTGGCCATCAGCGTACAGATGTTACAGATCGTAACGTAAAAGCTTGTATACAAGCACAATTCCGGTATAGGCTTCAATAACGTTATTCGTACCTGCATTACGAGTTCTTATTGGCTCAGCTGCAATAAATCCAAGATGGAGGAAACTTGTGGATTGAGATTAATAGTTGCAGTTCATTGGCATTATTAATGCAAATCAGTCATTTAGTTCCGTTACGTTGAATACTGGAAAAGGCACTGACTGATTAAACGCATTTCTGACAGTATTTAAGATTTAACTGAAATCATTCGACATTTAGCCATATGGATGAAGCTGTGAATTTGCACAGTACATGAAATGTGTACGAGTGCTAAGGCGTTAACTTGGTACTTAATGGGTCCTGGGTTCGAGACGCTCCATGGCCAAAATTTTTATTCTTTTTGAATTATTTCGTTGTGTCAACACTACTGTGTGATGCAACTTTTCAACTTCGATTTACTCGCATGTTCTAGGGGGGCGATGTTAATAATGGATATTGGTAGGGAAAAATCATTCTATTTTATCATTCGTATTTGTACTTTCCAAATCAAAACCATGAATATTTGTACTATTCGTGAAACTAATATAATTTTCACAGCACTGATTACTCCACAGTAAAATAATAATAATAATAATATTAACAATAATATGAAGTAGTTCCGTGTCGATCTAAAGGACCTAACTTTCTTTATACTTAAGATTCATGCCAATGATTAATCTACATAGACCTATCTAGAATAATTACGAGATTAAGTTGGTAATACTAACTTTTCTATTTAGATTGGAATATATCTGAAGTAATGTATTCCAATACAGCTCTACAGTTGGCAGCCTTGGTGACTCTGAATATATTCTTAGTTCCATATCTTAAGGTAAAGAATGCTCATGCAAAATTTGGTAAAGTCCAATGGATAGTATGGACGTTGCATGCTGTGAAATATTGGATGTATCAGTGCGAGTAAAATCATATTGGCAACAACGTCAAGAAGACGTTTTCAGAATTAATCTGAATTATTCCTATATTTTATAGTGCCAATTTTGGATAAAATCCATTTCTTAGTATAGAAGTTACATGCATTTAAAAATTGGCCCTATAATCAGGCTTAGAATTATGTTGGCAGCACTGATGTGCATTAGTTGCTCCCAAATCATCTAAAATTTCAGGAACTATTCGTGCGCAAAATTTAGAGCTGTTGGCTTGCATACTTTCTGATATATTGGTATTAGGATAAAGAGAGTGAGCATTTATTAACAAATAATAATAATGTTATTGGCTTTACGTCCATTTCAACTACTCTGGCTTTTAGAGACTCCGGGGTGCCGTAATTTTGCCCAGAAGGGGATCATCAACGTGCCAGTAAATCTACTGACACGGCTCTCTCGCATTTTCGCACCTTCAAATGCCAGCTAACTGCGCCAGGATACGAACCTGCAACCTTGGGTTCAGCAAGGGAGAACGTTACCCCTGAGCCACGCAGCCGGCCGCATTTATTAACAGCTGGCAGCGCTAATGGCTCTCAAGTATAAGCATAGTCATATCTGTTATAGTACACAAAGCACGTACGAAATTTGATTAAAATCCAATTGATAGTATAGATGTTAGATGTACTTAAACATTGGACTTATCAGCAGGCTTAGAATCATCTTGGCAACACTGTCATATATGGGCTCCTTAAAATGTATCTGGAATGTTATTATCCCTGTGTGTGCTAATTTTGGAAAATTTCGCATGCATAACGTCTGAGATATCCAACGTAGAGCTTAAAAGTGAATTGTGATGTTTAGCAGTTGGTAGCACTGAAATCATTTTCAAATATGGGCGTGAGATATTCCGGTATACATCTTTACTCATACTAAATTTGGTTTCGATTTCTGCAGCCGTTTAGGAGTTGACAGGGGGGAGGGGGGGCCCACACACACAGCCTGACAGACAGAAGGACAGACAGACTCACATTCTCCCGGATCGATCTCATAAGTGTACTTTTTCCTCATTTTTGCAAAATGTGAAAAGTAGGCTAATAAGGAGTGGTGAAGCAGCTGCCTTTAAAGCAGAATGGGAAAAAATATTTTTCTGTACAGCTTATAAAGGGCATGCCAAATGTTTAGTGTGCCACCGAGATTTAATGAGTAAAAAAAAACACAATTTGGAACGGCACTGCAGTGCCAACCACAGGGATGATTACGGTGACTTGACAGACGCCAGTCGGCAATCGAAGTTGGAAGAATTGAAAGAAAATTTCAAGCAGCACTTTCCTGTAAGTATTATTGCCTTAATTTTAAAATGCTTGCTTACAAATGGGAATGAACAAATGATTTAATTATCTGAAGAACACTAAAATTGTGACTTGCCGTATTTTTGTCTGACAGGAGATAGAGGAGAGTGAGGTTGGTGGACCGATTTTACGAGCAAGCTACAAATGTTCGATGCGAATTGCCGAAGCTGGGAAGCCCTTCGCGGAAGGGAATTTCATCAAGGAGTGCCTAATGGACGTGGCGGCATGTATTTGTCCTACGGAGGTAGTTGAGAAATTTGAAAACATCTCTCTTTCTCCTCAAACTGTGGCTCGCAGAATGGACGATATGTCCGTTGATATGGAACAGCAATTAATGGAGAAGGCAGAAAAATTTGTATAATTTTCCATCGCCCTCGACGAATCAACCGACATTGCGGACATAGCATAGCTCGTTATTTTTATTCGAGGGGTGGATGACGATCTTCGGGTCACCGAGAATTTCCTCGACTTGGTAACACTCAAAGTCACCACTACCGGTTTCGATATTTTCCAAGCTGTGGAGGGCGCTTTTGAATCAATGGGATTAAAATGGGAGCGGTTGACGAGTATAACGACGGATGGAGCTCCTGCTTTACGATGTGTACGCATGGGGTTCCTCAGATATGTGAAGTTAAAAATGGCTGAGAACGGTAGTACCCTAATGGTGGCGATCCATTGCTTCATACACCAGGAGGCAATCTGTGCAAAAGTCGCCAAGCGCAAAGATGTAATGGGAACAGTTGTGCGAATGGTAAATTATCTTCACTCCCATGAACTCACGCACCGTCAATTCAAAGAGTTCTTGGATGACATCGAAGCGGAGTGTCCGGATATCCCGTACCATGCAGAAGTAAGATGGCTGAGCAAGGCGAAGGTGCTGAATCGTATTCTTGCGGAACGCAATACATACATTCTGTGACATGAAAGGGCGGCCCGAAGTTCTTTTGCGTGACCCTAAGTGGGTGGCGGACTTGGATTTTTATGTGACATTACTGCCCATCTGAATAATTTGAACACTTCGCTTCAGGGCGAAAAGCACAACATCTGCGATTTGGTGAAAAAAATTGAAGCGTTCACAAGAAAATTGATTTTGCGGGAAAACCAGTTACGTGCAAGGAACACAGGACATTTTCCATCGTTTGAAACAGTGAAAGGTGTCGACTTTGATGAGTACTTGCAGGTAATTCGCCAAATACAAGAAGAGTTTGACAAGCGATTTTCAGAATTATCAGGACTCCAAGCGGTGTTAGATGTATTTGTTCGACCATTTTCTATTAGTGCAGACAGTGTTCCACAGCTATTTCAATTAGAGCTGATTGAACTGCAATGCAATGTTCGTCTTAAAGACCTCTTTCTAAATGTCACGAAGTTAAGAAAACTGCAATGCAATGTTCGTCTTAATGACCGCTTTCTAATGTCACGAAGTTTAGAAGAATTTTACAGTGGCTTTCCGCAAGGAGAATATCCCCTTTTGTAAAGACATGCAAGTGAAGTTCTGTCAATGTTCGACTCAACGTACATTTATGAGCGCTTCTCTTCAGTTCTTAAGCTTACCAAAAGTAAACATCGTGCAACGATGAGTGATAGAAACTTGCGCAATTGTTTACGAATAGCTGTGTCCAGAAATATTGTACCCAATTTGGAGACGATTGTTTCCTCCAAAACTAGAAATTCGTAAAAACGACGGAGAAAGAGTCACTCAAGGCCTGTACTATCTGTTCATATTGGTAAAATGTTGTTGAATTTTCCTCTCTAATATGTTCTCATTTCATTTTGTAATAAAGCACAATATTCTTTACTTAACACTTGCGTTCGTTTCATACACATTCCATGCATCGGAGTACCATTCGATTTGTATACATATATATTATGGCAGTATATATCCTATTATGGTAAAACAGCCCTATCAATATCATGTCAACAATGCCACAAAAGCCGTCGCCTGCATCTGTGCGTACGTATCTAGTTATTGCGGTACGAACATAGTCCGTGTGTCTCAGATCTCCTCGCAGCCACAGTGTAGTGGTGGTAGGGGAAGGAGCGCTAGTCTGACTGCCCAGTGCTCCCCGAGCACGGCCGCGCTCTCGGAGCGCAATGACTGGATGGTCCTGATCTAGGCTTACAGGATAGAGCCACATCGGTGAAGTGGGATACATACTTGTTATTCCCCACCCCATTTAATTGCGCACGTTAATGTGCTGACCCACTGAAAAGCGATTCGTTTATCAGATGTGAAAAGAAAGGCAGCAGAAATCTTCACTCAGATAAAAGAAAGGGTTATACTGAGATTACAGTTTCAAACATGATATCTGATTACTTCATGTTATATTGGCATAACAAATGCCAAGTCTCACTTTTCTAAACAACATACTTCTTGAACCTTCCAACACAAAATTCTAATCACTAGTCTACATTCCCGATCTTTATCATAATGTTCAGACGTCACTGCCGTGGAACTCCCAATCGTCCTCTTTAATAAACATGAATAAATGTAGTGAATTATCCCCTGGAATAAGCTGTAAAATATAGTTATTAGAGAGTAAACCGCATTTGAAATAGTAAGTAGGCTAATGCAATGTGTCCGGTCCTAATCTTGAACACCTCCTGTTTAGTTTCTATCTTGCCATTTCAGCAATTTGTCTTCAACTTGGGTCGAGCTTCTACAGATATATTTTTGAATTTTTTAAAAATATTTAAAAATGTTTGGCCATATCTCAGAAATTCTTTCACACCTGCAATGGAGATGGATCGTATATCATGGACACATACCTCCACACTGATTTTACGATGATTTTGTCACACATACATCAATATAATTTCACCTTCTGGTCATGAACATCTGTGCCTAATCATATACTACGTACTCTTCCTCTTGAAAATTAACTATTAACATTGAACACAATCAACAACCCATTTGTCTAATACAATATTAAAACGTATGTGACACAGTTTCAACCAAGCAAGCAAGGTGAATAGACGTGCAGTGAAGTGTAAGGAAGAATGGGAATCGCTATTCATCAGTACCGGGCGGTCATCGGCCGTTGGCAGGCTAGAGTGAAGTGCGATTTCGGTGTCGGGAAGGTGATAGCGGGCAACGTCACTGAACAGATGGGGGTTTTGGCGATGGGGATGGTAGCGCTGGTTGTGGCGACGCTACTATTAATTGGAGGAGTGGAGTCAAACCCAGGGCCTGGTCAGCTGGGATGGCAAGAAATGGAAAAAAATAAGGGAAATTGTAAAGGAAGTGTCACAAAATGACCAGATCCGGGACATTCTTCGTGAGCAATGTAAGGAATTCAAGGAGATGAAGACATGTATAAGAGAAGAGATGGGAATAGTGACAGAAAGGCTGACCGAGAATAGCAGAGAGATAAAAGACCTAAGAGAAAAGGTGAAGATATTAGAGGGGGAGGTAAATGAATTAAGAAAGGCCAAGCTGGATGAGAGAAAGAAAAACGTCTTCATTTACGGAATAAAGGAAGATGCCAAGGAAAGCACCGAGGATCTAACATCCAAGGTGCTCCGAGTGATTAGTGAAGGCATGCGGATAAGCATTGGAGTCTCAGAGATTGACAATGTGACCAGGATAGGCCGGGGAAGGGGCACGAGGCCCGTGAAAGTGTCTTTAGTTTCTTCGCTGATGGCTCACAGAATTCTGACGAACGCAAAGAACCTGAAAGGGGAGAGGATATGGGTAAGGAGAGAAATGAGTAAAGAAGAGGAAAGCGAGCAACGGACCTTGCAGTTTCATTTAAGGAAGGCAAGGAGCTCTGGTCTCAAGGCTTATGTAAAAGGTAATAGACTGGCGGTTAGCGGCAACAACTGGGATCGGATTTGGACAGTGGCACAACTCCAGGATATGGAGAAGCAACAACAACAGGAGACAGTTAGACCTAGCAACCAGGTGGAAGCAGCTGGCGGTTCAGAGGGAAGTGCGGTGATTCAACAGAGAGCATCGACCTCCAAGTCCAACACGGAAGTGGCGCGAGCAGGAACGACCAACGTCAGCGCCAGGAACACCGGACAAGTGCGTGGTTTGCAGAAAGGTGAGACTGTCAAACAACGAGTTACTAGTCTAAAAGAACTATGGGGCAAGAAAACCTTGACAGAGCAGTTTGATGTGGAGAAGGAGGTCATTTCTTCTCCAGGTGGCAGCATACTGGAGCTAGAGAAAGCTAGAGTTACTAGAAGTAAAGCTACCGCCAGCGAAGAGGGTAGGGGTAAAAAATAACTAAACTGGAATATTGCTTGCGTAAATATAGAGGGTTTTTTAAATAAGAGAAGGAACGATGTAGTTTTGACCCTAATAGAAGATATGCAGATTGTAGGATTTGTTGAGAGTTGGCTCCCTGTAGGTTGCGAGGTTAAAATAGATGGCTTCAATATATATACAAAACCTAAGATTAGGAAAGCTCGTACAGGTAGGTTTCCGGGGGGAATTGTTGTTTTAATTAAAGAAGAGGTGAGGGAATTATCAGAATTTATTAGTTCAGAACTGGAAGAAGTAGTGTGGGTAAATGCAGATATTAGGGGGAGGGGGAAAGGAACGGTATGTTTCGGCTTTGTCTACAACCCTCCGGAGAATTCCCCGTATGCAAGAGAAAGCTTTTTCGATGAGTTAGCTATGGAAATAAACAGAATTCAAAATATATATGAAGAGGCAGAGATTGTGCTTTTAGGGGACTTCAATGCGAGGGTTGCAGACAGAAAGCCCCTTTACAGCAAGGGGGTTGCCGAGGCCGTATGTGGGGATAGGCACAGCAAAGACAAGGAATGTAATAAGAACGGAGAAAAGATTTTGGAACTATGTGGTGCAGAAGAGCTATATATATTAAATGGTGTCTGTGTGGGGGATGAAGAAGGTAACCTGACGTATATAACAGAGACTGGAGGAAGTGTAATAGATTTAGCAATATGTTCCAGAGGAGCACTAGCCCTAATTAAGAGGTTCACTGTTGAAGAATGGGGGGAATCACACCACCTACCAATTGTCGTCAACATGCAGGGAGCGGTGACAAAATTAAAATCAAAAGGGAACCCACAAGTTAAAGCTATAGAGAGAAAAGTAAATAGATTCAGATGGAGGGAGGAAAACTGCAGAGAGTTCCAGAACTACTTCCAGGGAGAAAATTTTGAGCTGATGAAGGTAGGGATAAGTTTAATGATCAGTAATGATGAAATTGAAGGGGTAATACGTATGATTGAGAATGCAATTATGATGGCCGGGCGGAAAATGCGCGTGAAGGCTAGAGGAAAATTAGGGAGAATTAAAGGATGGTACGATGAATCTTGTAGAAGGAAGAAAACCGAAGTTATTAGGGCACTGAAGTTATACAAGAGAGGAGGGGATGATACGATGAGAGTAGAATTTTGTCGTCTAAGGAAGGAATATAGGGAACTGCTCAGCAAAATGAAAGATGAATGGCAGGGTAAGGAAGCTACAGCACTAAATAAGGATTCTAAAGCTAACGACTGTAGCAAAGTGTGGAGCAGGATAAATTCTTACTGTAGGGGGAGCAGAAGTGGTGGGGGGAGCTCTATTAGTGATGAAGTATGGATTGCATATTATGAGAATCTGTTAAATGCTGAAGATAATTGGAGGAAGGGGGATGAGTTTGGCGTCCCGAGGGGGATGGAGGTCGTTCTGCCTATGCTGGACCAAGTCATATCGATAGAGGAAATTAAGGGAGTAATAGTAAAGAGTAAAGGAGGGAAGTCAGGTGCTATTTCGGGGATAACAAATGAATTTTGGCGAAAGTTGAGTAATAATAGGTTCATGATGGAAAGCTTGGTAAAAATCTTTAATAACATCTTTGAAGGAGGTAGATTTCCGAGGGCGTGGCAGGAAGGGATAATTTGTCCAATATATAAGAAGCGTGGGGACAAACTAGACCCAGGCAACTATAGAGGCATAACTTTGCTTGATAATTTGAGCAAAATGTACACCGGGGTCTTATCCAAGCGTTTAATAGCATGGGCAGAGGGCTGTTCGGTGTTCTCGAGACTCCAGACAGGGTTCAGAAAAGGGATGAGAACCAGTGACAATATAATGGTGGTTAAAACGGTGATGGACAAGTACATAAGAAGGAAAAGAGGCAAGCTGTATATCACAGCTATTGATTTGGAGAAGGCGTTTGATTCAGTGAGCAGGGGAGCTGTCATGGCTAAGCTGTGAAAAATCGGGGTGTCACATAAAATGATACGAGCAATTGAGAATGTGTATTCCGAAGTGAAATGTGCAATTAAAACTAAAGATGATGTAATTGTAGGAGAGATAACGTCTAATATAGGATTAAAACAGGGATGCAAATTATCCCCGGTGCTTTTTTTGCAATTTATCAACGATATTTTTGATTCAAAGGGCTTTGAGCAACGGTCCAACCCTTGCCTGGACAATTATGATATCCCGGGCCTAGCTTTTGCTGATGACATCCTTCTGCTTGCTCTAACACCCTATAATATGCAATATAGTATTGACGAGATTGTGAGATACTGTGAGGACTGGAACTTAAAAATTAACCCGAGTAAGACCAAAGTTATGGTCTGCAAAAAGGGAGTTAAACTGGCTAAGAATGAAAAGTGGGTCATGTATGGGTCTCAGTTAGAGACGGTGAAAAATCTTGAGTATCTAGGGACGATAATGGCGAGTAATGGTAAATGGACCGAACAAATTAAAAGGGCAAAATCGAAAGGGCTAGCGGCATTGGCGAATGTTAAAGTGTTAGAGCGTAGGTTACCGAATCTTGACTACAAAGTGTATAAGAATGTGTTCAACGCACTCATCGTTTCAAGAGAACTCTATGGAGTGGAAGTATGGGGTTTAGAGGAAGGAACGAAAACCCTGGACAGTATTGTAAGTGGGTTCGCCAAGATAATTTTGGGGCTACCTAGTTGCACGGCGAATTGTGGAGCGAGAATGTTGTGTGAAGATGTAAGCATTAGACAACATATCATAAAAAGGGTCATAAAGTCTTGGATTCGTTTAAAAGCAGGTGGAGGGGGGGGAATGCTTAAGGTAGCCTACCTACACCAAATGAAGCATCAGCAAGAGGGCTACTGGGTGGACGGGGTAAGAAGTGTACTGGAAAGATTAGGAATGGGTTATCTATGGGATAGGGACTTACAAAGAGAGGAAGGTAGGGTGTGTAAAAAAGTGTGCAGAAGGGTTAATGACGTAGAGTTGCAGGTGCTAAGGGAAGAGTGCACTAGTAGGAGAACCTTAACGGAGTTCTGCGAAATAAGGAACTTTATGAGCATAAAGCCTCAATGCCTAATGAAAAGAGAAATGAGAGGGATAATTTGGTGGTTAATGGGGGTGTATAAGAACAAAGCGTTGAGAGAAGTAGGAAAAGAGGACATTTGCCTGTTTTGTGGGAAGGTTATGGGTGCAGCGCACCTGATCAGGGAATGCAAGGAAATTAAAATGATAAGAGCAAAGTTTGTAGACAAAGCAGATCTAAACAGAATAGAAAATGAAAATGAGTATCACACTTTAATTAAATTACTAAAAAGGGAATGGGGGAAAGGATGTCAATTAGCAAAATATTTTAATACCATCAGGGCAATGTGGAATAAGAAAGCGTCGGATGAGATTCAGAACAAAGATGCATGTAAATTAAGCATTCAAGTACAGGAGATGGCTTCCTAAGCTATAAATCTTGTTAAAGCCTAGGAGAGCCTATCTGTATTAACTAGGTAGCCTATACGATACTACCGTACAGCCACATATTGCTGTCTGTAGATTTTTCCTGTGAGTTTGATGGGTTTTTTTCCTTACCACAAAACTTATCAGACTCTTACAGTCAGTAAGGGCTCGATGGGGAAATAAAAGTAATTCTTTCTGTGAGGTGTCTCCCATGGAGAACTGTCAAAAAATGAAGAACACTGTGTCCACATTTATGATTAAGAAAGATCTTTGTGCAGTTTCCATCAGAAAAGTTGCCCAGTGATATTGTGAATGAAGATAACTACTGCAAAACATTATTAAGTTTTGAAATAACAAGGAAGCTATGAAATGCCGAATGGACATTTGGTTTAATTATCTAACGCCACACTGTACATTTATGTTATCTATGTGTTTATTGTCTGTATGTCACGATATGACTCTCTGAGTTAAAGTGACAATTAACAAGTAGACTTGGTTTAAATAAAAAAATAAAATAAAATAAAAAAAAAAAACGTATGTGTCACCCCTTCCATTTGCTATTTCTCTTATGAATGCTGTTCTCTATTTCCTCCTCCCTTTATTTAAAATTGAAATCCATTGGCAGATTAATCACTCCCGCACCTGGGCACAACACTACTGTGAGCGAGGCTCCGCTTGGACAGAACGTGCTCATGAGATGACTCAATTCAAGAAGTCTCGTCATAACAGGTGGGACACCTCAAGTCTCTCTATCGCTTTAACAGTAGAAAGTGCCGGGTGGGTTGTCGTATTCATTAACAGCAGTGTAATTCTGGTTTAAAAGTAAATAATGCCATTCATACCGTTGACGACAAATCGCAGCGTAAATTTAAACGTACCACCACATCAAACAACATGGAGTAGTGGGCTACGCGTTGGAGCAACTTAGCCATTTTCCGTCTTGTCTTTAAATGAATAATGGCATTTGCTCATTGTTCCCTTTCATTTCACACAGTACATTTATTGTTACAAGAAAAATTATTTCGTATTGGAATGCTGTGAATGATACACAACCCGTTGCTGATATGATCTCTAAAGCCTAAACATACCGTACTGAAAAATCAATTATGTCGAAGAAGAAGTTAAAATATTGTTTACTAATTATCATATACTGTACTAACATACGCTCTACCAGTAGCATACCAGTAATCCTATCATAACCAACCAGAGGTTTCCTCTGAAATATCAAAAACTATGATTGCGTCAAATATTATACATAATGTTGTATATACTATATACAGGATGAAGAACAAATCCCGTACTTGGAGGTCAGCATGCGGTTCCTCGTCGAAATTCATGGCAAATGCTTATCTAGGAAGGCCTGGTCCCGCCAATACGTTTAATAGAAATGCGAGTTAAGAAACGAGGCTCTGGCAACGCTGTAACAGCGTGCAGCATGGCCAAGAGAACAGCACGCATGAAGTATGCGCTGTGCCGGTGCTGTCTCATTAGCTCAGTGCGAAAAGGTATGCCGTGAAGGTCGGTTATGGTCCAATGGCGTTCGCGTCAAAGAGTTCTTCAGTTAAAGTCTCAAATTGTATCCAATGTACACCTCCACAATGCAATCAATACATTATGTTGTGTACTGTGTCTTACATTGCTGTTACTTCTCTACTTCTTTCTTATTTCGATGAGACCCGCTACGGACCACGCACCAATTTCAATTCTTCACTCTTTGTTGTTTTCTTCCCAATATTTCTTCGTTCTTAGACTATGTTGCTTCTTTCTGTCCTCAGACCACTTCGCCCCAGGTTTCCTTTCCACTCTACCCTGGCGTACTTCCAAACATAACACCTTCTCTGTCCAAAGTGTCTTCATCTCTTATATTATTTCCTTCTGTTACCTTTATTTAAACATTAAAACATAACATGAGCCTCTTACATACGTAAACGACCACTTAGTTTCGTCCATGGCACAAATAAAGCCAGTAACATCGTCTGCATCCAATGATTACACTAGATTGCCCATTATGATACGCACAATAATTCCATTCCGTACGCTGCCACGAAATTTGAAAAGTGGTATGAGGACTGGAACGGGATCTACTCAGCCTCGGGTGGTCCAAATGAGTAGATGGGGTTCGTTTCTCACCACATCCATCCTCTAAGTGGTTTTTCGTGGTTGCCCACTTCGTCTTCGGGCAAATGCTGGGATGGTCCCTATTGTCAGGCCACGGCCGCCTCCTTCCCTCTTCCTTGTCTATCCTTTCTATTCTTCCCATCCCGTCCCATCCCACATGAGGCCCCCTGTTCGCTTTGCAGGTGAGGCCGCATTGGGTGAGGTGCTAGTCCCGCCTCCCCAGTTGGATCCCCCGACTCACTCTCAAGCGCCAGGACACTGCCCGTAGAGGAGGTAAAGGTGGGATCTCTCGCTGAGTCCGTGGGAAAAGCCTACTTGGAGGGTAAACTGACTACGAAAGAAAAATCGTTTGAAGTCCAGTCTTATCTTCACAGAGCCACGAACTGACGTCACACAAAACGACGACCTGACGTAGATTCGAACCGTAGTTCGTTGGTGGTTGTGGTTTGGATAATACAGCAGCCTACTCAGTGAGCTACGACGGCTGGTACGGTGATATGTTACACATTCCGCCGCAGGATGCGACAGTGTTGCCGGCTTCTCGTTTTCATACTCGTCTTTTCAAATAACACCCGCTCCGATTTTGCTACAGAAACTTTTGTCTTGCATTTGGATGAGAAGTCGCATGACGACCTCCAAGTACGGCATATTTCTTCACCCTGTATTACTTCTATAAGGGGCTTCGGTGGCGTGGTCGATAGCATGCTGAACTGCTAAGCCCAAGATGGCGTGCTCAAACCCGGCCGAAGTCGTCGGATTGGTTAAGAGCGTTAAAATCCTTCAGTATGCCTTTCTTCGAAGGGGAAATAAAGCAGGCGTGCCCATGTCATAGATTTATGGCACGTAAAAGCACCTACCATTACAATTGGTAGTGTGTAGAAAAGTTTTTAGGTTATATTTGGCGAGTTAGAAACGCTCTATCAAGTTCCAACGTTCTCCGCCAGTGTTAGTGACAGAAGCATCTGGTAGCCACAGTTGGAAATAGTTGAAATTGAACTTCTATACTAAGAAATGGATTTTATCCGAAATTGGCACTATAAAATATAGGAATAAATCAGATTAATTCTGAAAACGCCTTCTTGACATGTTGCCAATATGATTTTACTCGCACTGATACATCCAATATTTCACAGCATGCAACGTCCATACTATCCATTGGACTTCAACCAATTTTGTATGTGCATTCTGTACCTTAAAATATGGAACTAAGAATATATATTCAGAGTCACCAAGGCTGCCAACTGTAGAGCTTTATTGGAATACATTACTTCAGATATATTCCAATCTAAATAGAAAAGTTAGTATTACCAACTTAATCTCGTCATTATTCTAGATAGGTCTATGTAGATTAATCATTGGCATGAATCTTAAATATAAAGAAAATTAGGCTCTTTAGATCGTCACGGAACTACTTTCATATTATTGTTAATATTATTAATATTATTATTTTACTGTGGAGTAATCAGTGCTGTGAAAATTATATTAGTTTCAAGAATAGTACAAATATTCATGGTTTTGATTGGGAAAGTTCAAATTCGAATGATAAAATAGAAAGATGTTTCCCTACCAATATCCATTATTAACATCGCCCCCTAGATCATGCGAGTAAATCGAAGTTGAAAAGTTGCATCACACAGTAGTGTTGACACAACGAAATAATTCAAAAAGAATAAAAATTATGGCCATGGAGCGTCTCGAACCCAGGACCCATTAAGTACCAAGTTAACGCCTTAGCACTCGTACACGTTTCACGTACTGTGCAGAATCACAGCTTCATCCATATGGCTAAATGTCGAATGATTTCAGTTAAATCTTAAATACTGACAGAAATGCGTTCAATCAGTCAGTGCCTTTTCCTGTATTCAAAGTGAAAAATCCACAACCTGCTTCCAGTCTCCGACCGGGTCAGGAATGGAATGAATGAAGCCCCCATCTAGCGGCGAGGATATGAACTGTGCCGACTGCCGAGGCCTGACGCACTCCTCTGGGGCAATGATTAAATGAATGACAGATGAAATGAAATGATAGTGGAGAGTGTTGCTGGAATGAAATGTGGACAGGGAAAACCGGAGTACCCGGAGAAAAACCTGTCTGCCTCCGTTTTGTCCAGCACAGATCTCACATGGAGTGACCGGGATTTGAACCACGGACTCAGCGGTGAGAGGCCGGCGTGCTGCCGCCTAAGCCACGGAGGCTGCCTCCTGTATTCAAAGTAACGGAACTAAATGACTGATTTGCATTAATAATGCCAATGAACTGCAACTATTAATCTCAATCAACAAGTTTCCTCCATCTTTGATTTCTTGCAGCTGAGCTAATAAGAACTCGTAATGCAGGTACGAATAACGTTATTGAAGCCTATACCGGAATTGTGCTTGTATACAAGCTTTTACGTTACGATCTGTAACATCTGTACGCTGATGGCCAATGATTGCGGTACAACACATGTGAAATGTCCATAAGCAGAGGGTACTGGTCAGCACAGTATCGAAGCACCTAAGGTAGGATGTTATACATTAGCTATCGTATATTCTACTTGCTATTTTTAGCTTACTTTTCACTTTTTTTAAAATGATGATGAGATAGAATTATGGCATCGATCCAGGCAAATGTCTGTCTGTCTGTCTGTCTTGGTGTGTCTCCCCCTATAAACCCCTAAAGATTGCAGTTATCGAAACCAAATTCGGTTTAAGGAAATATATATCTGAATATCTCAGGGACATAATTGAAAATGATTTCAGAGTTACCAACTGCTAAAAATCACAATTCACTTTTTAGCTCTACGTTGGATATCTCAGAGGTTATGCATGCGAAATTTTCCAAAATTAGCACACACAGGGATAATAACATTCCAGATACATTTTAAGGATCCCATATATGACAGTGTTGCCAAGATGATTCTAAGCCTGCTGATAAGTCCAATGTTTAAGTACATCTAACACCTATACTATCAATTGGATTTTAACCAAATTTCGTACGTGCTTTGTGTACTATAACAGATATGACTATGATTATACTTGAGAGCCATAAGGGCTGCCAACTGTTAATTAATGCGGCTGGATGCGTGGCTCAGGGGTAACGTTCTCCCTTTCTGGGCCCAAGGTTGCAGGTTCGTATCCTGGCGCAGTCAGCTGGCATTTGAGTGTGCGCAAATGCGAGAGAGCCATGTCAGTAGATTTACTGGCACGTTGAAGATCCCCTTCTGGACAAAATTACGGCACCCCGGAGTCTCTAAAAGCCAGAGTAGTTAAAAGGGACGTAAAACCAATAACATTATTATTATTTGTTATTAAATGCTCACTCTCTTTATCCTAATACCAATATATAAGAAAGTATGCAAGCCACAGCTCTAAATTTTGCGCACGAATAGTTCCGGAAATTTTAGATTATTTGGGAGCAACTAATGCACATCAGTGCTGCCAACATAATTCTAAGCCTGTTTATACGGCCAATTTTTTAATGCATGTAACTTCTATACTAAGAAATGGATTTTATCCAAAATTGGCACTCTAAAATATAGGAATAATTCAGATTAATTCTGAAAACGCCTTCTTGACGTTGTTGCCAATATGATTTTACACGCACTGATACATCCAATATTTCACAGCATGCAACGTTCATACTATCCATTGGACTTCAACAAAATTTTGTATGTGGATTATGTACCTTAAGATATGGAACTAAGAATATATTCAGAGTCACCATGGTTGCCAAATGTAGAGCTGTATTTGAATACATTACTTCAGATATATTCCAATCTAAATAGAAAAGTTAGTATTGCCAACTTAATCTCGTCATTATCCTATATAGGTCTATGTAGATTAATCATTGGCATGAATCTTAAATATAAAGAAAATCAGGCTCTTTAGATCGTCACGGACATACTTCATATTATTGTTAATATTATTATTATTATTATTATTGTTATTATTTTACTGTGGAGTAATCAGTGCCGTGAAAATTATATTAGTTTCACGAATTGTACAAATATTCATGGTTTTGATTGGGAAAGTACAAATTCGAATGATAATATAGAAAGATTTTTCCCTACCAATATCCATTATTAACATCGCCCCCCTAGATCATGCGAGTAAATCGAAGTTGAAAAGTTGCATAACACGGTAGTGTTGACACAACGAAATACACACATCAAAAAAGGTTTTGCATCACCTCGGTTCCCAGATCTCCGGCATATAGACGTTGACTGTGTATATTGTATCCAAGATACAGTCCCTTTGACTGTTCATAGATGTCACTAAAACTGCTCAAAGATGTAAACAACCATGCATGAGCAGGGCCTATTAGACGGAGGGGGTACGACAGCCGATCAGTTCCAGTCATTCCACCAGGACGAAGGTACGCTGCTCATGTTGTCTGTAGTTCTACCATGCCTAGAAGGTCAATACCGCAGTTCGATCGCGTCCGCATTGTTACTTTGTGTCAAGAAGGGCTCTCAACAAGGGAAGTTTCCAGGCGTCTCAGAGTGAACCAAAGCGATGTTGTTCGGATATGGAGGAGGTACAGAGATACAGGAACTGTCGATGACAGGCCTCGCTCAGGCCGCCCAAGGGCTACTACTGTAGTGGATGACCGCTACTTACGGATTGCCGCTCGGAGGAACCCTGACAGCAATGCCACCATGTTGAATAATGCGTTTCGTTCAGCCACAGGACGTCGTGTTTCAACTCAAACTGTGCGCAATAGGCTGCATGATGCGCAACTTCACTCCCGACGTCCATGGCGAGGTCCAGCTTTGCAACCCCGACACCATGCAGCGCGGTACAGATGGGCCCAACAACATGCTGAATGGACCCCACGGAATTGGCATCACGTTCTCTTCACCGATGAGTGTCGCATATGCCTTCAACCAGACAATCGTCGGAGACGTGTTTGGAGGCACCCTGGTCAGGCTGAACGTCTTAGACACACTGTCCAGCGAGTGCAGCAAGGTGGTGGTTCCCTGATGTTTTGGGGTGGCATTATGTGGGGCCGACGTACGCCACTGGTGGTCATGGAAGGCTCCGAAACGGCTTTACGATACCTGAATGACATCCTCCGACCCATAGTGCAACCATATCGGCAGAATATTGGAGAGGCATTTGTCTTCATGGACGACAATTCTCGACCTCATCGTGCACATCTTGTGAATGCGTTCCTTCAAGATAACGACATCGCTCGACTACAGTGGCCAGCATGTTCGCCAGACATGAACCCTATCGAACATGCCTGGGATATGTTGAAAAGGGCTGTTTATGGACGTCTTGACCCACCAACCACTCTGAGAGATTTACGCCGAATTGTCGTTGAGGAGTGGGACAATTTGGACCAACAGTGTCTTGATGAACTTGTGGATAGTATGCCACGGCGAATACAGGCATGCATCAATGCAAGAGGACGTGCTACTGGGTATTAGAGGTAGTGGTGTGTACTGCAATCTGGACCACAAATGCTGAAAGTCTAGCTGTATGATGGTACAACATGCAATGTGTGGGTCTCATGAGCAATAAAACGAGCTGAAATGTTGTTTGTGTTGATCTCTATTCCCTTTGTATTTAACGGTTCCGGAACTCTTGGAACCGAGGTGATGCAAAACTTTTTTTGATGTGTGTAATTCAAAAAGAATAAAAATTCTGGCCATGGAGCGTCTCGAACCCAGGACCCATTAGGTACCAAGTTAACGCCTTAGCACTCGTTCACATTTCATGTACTGTGCATGTTCACAGCTTCATCCATATGGCTAAATGTCGAATGATTTCAGTTAAATCTTAAATACTGACAGAAATGCGTTTAATCAGTCAGTGCCTTTTCCTGTATTCGACGTAACGGTACTAAATGACTGATTTTCATTAATAATGCCAATGAACTGCAACTATTAATCTCAATCCACAAGTTTCCTCCATCTTTGATTTCTTGCAGCTGAGCCAATAAGAACTCGTAATGCAGGTACGAATAACGTTATTGAAGCCTATACTGGAATTGTGCTTGTATACAAGCTTTTACGTTACGATCTGTAACATCTGTACGCTGATGGCCAATGATTGCGGTACAACACATGTGAAATGTCCATAAGCAGAGGGTACTGGTCATCACAGTACCGAAGCACCTATGGTAGGATGTTATACATTAGCTCTCGTATATTCTACGTGGTATTTTTTTTAGCTTACTTTTCACTTTTTAGCCTACTTTCGATTTTTGCAAAAAATGAAAGTAGACTTATGAGATCAACACAGGGCGAAAAAAGTGTGTCTGTCTGTGTGTGTGTGAGTCTGTGTGTGTGTGTGTGTGTATGTATGTGTGTGAGTCTGTGTGTGTGTGTGTCTGTGTGTGTGTGAGTGTGTGTACTCTGAATGTCTGTCCCCCCCTATCAATTCGAACACGGTGGAACCGAATTGAACGAAATTTGGTACAGAGGTAGCACTAGTAAAGGACACCTCAGTGTCATACTTTATATCGCCGCCATCTTTACCAAAACAGAATGGCGGCCACTCAAATGTTCAAAACGTAAAATCAAATTACGGCTACACTAATCATCCGATCTCTACCAAATTCGGTGACAACATACCTTGATATAGGATGCGTCTTTCACCCAAAATTCAAGGTCATCGGCCATGCCATTTCAGGATGGCGGCCGTATGAATTATGCAACCATTTTAATAAATAGCTTAAGACCCACCAATTCCGATTATCGAGCCTAGGGGGGTTTAAGCTATCCTGAAGGTCGTGATCCGTTATTTATTATAATTTAATATTATAATATTATACAGTATGAGTGGCTTAAAAGAGCTGAGCCGTTTGTGTCACACGACAAGATGGCAGCTGTCCTCATGTGCCTGTCTTATATTTCAGTAGTTTTAGTATGTTGTATGTGATATACCGTACTGATACAATAATATAAACTTTGTATGAAATGATCTTTAATGAAGATGTACTGCAGTGAAGAAATCGTTTATTTCAAGTCATTATTTGCCAACAGTTTGTATCTAATATGTCAGTTAAGAACACCTGACGTCATGGATACGGTTAGCTCTGGGCTAGCATGTTAGTCTGACACGCAGTTGACAGGGGATCGAGTACAGCTACAGTTAGGTTTTTTTTCTTGAATTCTTTTACAAATGATGTGCACGGGATTTTTCCACAGATACTGAATAAAATGTCATTTAGCTCAAAGGAGAGGATAAAGTATACACTCGTATATTAATAAAATCACAGTCCCAGCATCGCACATAAACAGAAGCCATTAGGAAAAGGAGAATAGAAGAACTAGATACACGTTGTCATTAACCACAGCCTTCTTAATGCCTCTGTACGGTGCTGTCCTCTTGTGGGTTATGTGGGTAATATTGTTCCAAACATAACGCTGTGTAAATGCCTGAGCTGGCCTCCTGAAGTATGGCAATTTTGTAATACTGGTAGTTCAACTATTAGCCACGATCGCGCTCCGAATACCTTTAAACACTGCCAGCTGGATCGCCTCCCTCTTGGCTACTTTAAACTGCCTACTCATTCAACACCCATAGAACACTGCCATCGTAGTACATTACGATGGCATTGCATAGGCGTACAAGATAAAGATTAATTCATTGATAGGTCGCAGCACCACCTACTGTGATTGGGGCGGAAGATTCTTAATTTTGCAGGCTGGCTTAATATAGAGATTAACGGACGTGAATGCATTACAATAAGTTAGTAGTTTTGTTATTCAATCATCATAAAGTATATAATATTGATTTTGACACTTACTGGCTTATTATCAATATAAAAGAAAACAAACAATACATTGTGGTAGGGGTGATTGTGTTAGGGATGAGGACAAAGAGTCATAAATATACCCATACATTTAGGAGAAAGTAGGCTATATGTTCTTTGCTGAACATCTTGTTTTTAAATGATGATGAGATAGACTAATGACATCGATCCAGGCAAATGTCTGTCTGTCTGTCTTTGTGTGTCTCCCCCTATCAACCCCTTAAAAACTGCAGTTATCGAAGCCAAATTCGGTTTAAGGAAATATCTATATCTGAATATCTCAGGGACATAATTGAAAATGATTTCAGAGTTACCAACTGCTAAAAATCACAATTCACTTTTAAGCTCTACGTTGGATATCTCAGACGTTATGCATGCGAAATTTTCCAAAATTAGCACACACAGGGATAATAACATTCCAGATACATATTAGGGAGCCCATATATGACAGTGTTGCCAAGATGATTCTAAGCCTGCTGATAAGTCCAATGTTTAAGTACATCTAACATCTATACTATCAATTGGATTTTAACCAAATTTCGTACGTGCTTTGTGTACTATAACAGATATTTCTATGCTTATACTTGAGAGCCATTAGGGCTGCCAGCTGTTAATAAATGCGGCTGGCTGCGTGGCTCAGGGGTAACGTTCTCGCTTGCTGGGCCCAAGGTTGCAGGTTCGTATCCTGGCGCAGTCAGATGGCATTTGAGGGTGCGCAAATGCCAGAGAGCCGTGTCAGTAGATTTACTGGCACGTTGAAGATCCCCTTCTGGGCAAAATTACGGCACCCCGGAGTCTCTATAAGCCAGAGTAGTTGAAATGGACGTAAAACCAATAACATTATTATTTGTTAATAAATGCTCACTCTCTTTATCCTAATACCAATATATCACAAAGTATGCAAGCCAACAGCTCTAAATTTTGCGCACGAATAGTTCCTGAAATTTTAGATTATTTGGGAGCAACTAATGCACATCAGTGCTGCCAACATAATTCTAAGCCTGTTTATAGGGCCAATTTTTAAATGCATGTAACTTCTATATTAAGAAATGGATTTTATCCAAAATTGGCACTATAAATTATAGGAATAATTCAGATTAATTCTGAAAACGCCTTCTTGACGTTGTTGCCAATATGATTTTACTCGCACTGATACATCCAATATTTCACAGCATGCAACGTCCATACTATCCATTGGACTTTACCAAATTTTGCATGAGCATTCTTTACCTTAAGATATGGAACTAAGAATATATTCAGAGTCACCAAGGCTGCCAACTGTAGAGCTGTATTGGAATACATTACTTCAGATATATTTCAATCGAAATAGAAATGTTTAGTATTACCAACCTAAGTTCGTGATTATTCTCGATAGGCCCATCGTAAATAGATTAACTTAATCGTTGGCTTGAATCTTAAATTTTATGGAAAATTAAGCTTTTTAGTCGGTCTCGGAGCTACTTGTTTGTCACCTGGCAGCACTACGAATTCGAATTCATTTATAGTTAACTTTCTATTCGTACACTATTAGGAGATTACCGTTATTGAAATTTGGATCCTAGTACGAGGCTAAAAACGTTATTCAACCCGGGACCCATACAACAGAACACGACGTTAATAACGTTATTCGACCTGCGAGGCATGCAGCATAACACAATGCTATCCGGTCTTGTGAATAACGTTATTTGAAGTTCGGAATGAGTGGTAGTTGTTCGCGACGTGTTAGAGCACGAATAACGTTATTCGACCTGCGAGGCATGCAGCATAACACAATGCTATCCGGTCTTGTCAATAACGTTATTTAAAACAACTGAGTGAATGGGGTACATTTGATTGTGTTACAACGCCAATAACGTTATTCGACTTGTGTCTCCTGCGATAACTAAAATGCTATCCGGTATGATAATAAAATATTTAAAATAACGGTATATATACAGTATCCGTTTATTCGTTCTTCGTATGAATAACGTTACAACAAACTTTCTGTTATACGTTACGCGATGTATACCGTAACGCCAAACAATTCGTTATTCAAGGCCATTATGTTAAGTTATCCAGCCCTGCTTAAAAGGGACTCATAATTCAATATTACTGGCCAATAAACACTTGGTCAGTACATTACACCTGCATTACTGTTTACACGCTTCTTTACGCCCTAACTCCCTTCCTGAACTCTCCGTCACTATTAGACGTGACTTACAGTAGCCAGATACTTGCTAGGGCAAGCATCATCGTATTCCCGTACCGGCCTGACTGCAGGAGCGGCACGCGCCATATAGCTGACGCGTGCAAGTCGATTATCTAACTAGCCAGCTGGACGACCACATAAGCCAGCGCGTTGACCTGTACGCCAAGTTCCATCCCCTAAAATACACCTAGATCTTTTACAAGAGCATCCCCTAGCACCCTAACACTAAACAACACTCTACACTGGTCAGCTTGCCCGACTACGGGAAGCTACCCCCTTTTTGGCACTTCTTTATAAATTAACACAATAACTCTTCCGTTTTAGATCCGACCACCCCCCAAATAAGGGATCTAAAACAGATGGTGGAGGCCGGGTACTACGCACAGTAAAATAGGACTCAACCAACGAGCCCTCGTAGTAGAAACGACCCCTTCCGTACCGCATACAGCCAAGCGAGACTGAATTTTTTTTTTTACCTCATATTGCGTCACACATTTTTTTTTTATTATATTATATAGGAGCTGGTATTATTACACCAACCCCCATCCACCCCATAGTGCAAAGTCGGTGGAAATTAAATGTCCACATTTAAAACTACACTAAGAGACTTTGCGCACCATTTGTCGGCTAGTACGACTCCACTCCTGCCGAAGCTAAAAATTAAGAACAGTGACTTAATAACTGACCAGACTGCAGTACAACTTCTCAGGGACCTTGAATTCAAAACATCACAGATCCGTGCTCAACACCCTACCGCCGCAGCACAAGTTATACATTTTACACGATCCCAGGCCAGTGAACAAACACAAGAGTCACCAGTATCCAGCGCTAGTGAAGTAGATTGCCTGCCAACACTCCATCCCCTATTGTTGCAGCAACTGCAAATCACAGAGCAGAAAGCAAGTAATCTGCTCGAGCGCATTACAGAACTACTAGAGACAGACACTATCAAGTCCAATAATCATACGACAGAAGCAGTTCTTGACATCCACACTATTTTGGAAACAGTAAAACAGGATTTAGACAGAACCGTACACATAGTCAAATCCACACAGTACGACAACACACCATCCATCAGCACAGACATATCAGGTGACGAGCCACCTGGTAACATAACACAGGTGTCGTACACGGGAAGCGAGGCTAATTCCCCTCTAAATAGCCCAAACACCTCGGCACACGATAGCGGTGCGAACGGCACAGACAGACCAGAATCACTACTCAACCCAATTCCCGTGGGAGAGTTATTTCACAGAGTCGGGATAGATGTGAAAGGCCCCATTACGACAAGTCAGAAAGGTAATAAATATATCCTGGTGGCCACCGAGTATCTCACACGATACATGATTACAAAGGCTGTTCCCAAAGCAGACACGAACAGCATAGCCGAATTCCTATTTGATATAGTTACACGATACGGCCTATTCCAAACCTTATTATCCGACAGAGGTACTATTTTCACCTCGAGAGTGCTCCAACAGTTTCTGGTGATACTCAGGATTAAGGCATACACTACCACGAGTTTTTCCCCGCAAACCAACGGACTCACGGAGAGTATGAACAAAATACTCGGAATAGCGCTGGCCAAATTTACAGAGGACGCAGGAACAGACTGGGATGAATACCTGCAAGCCATTACTTTTAGTTATAATACCTCTATATCCACGGCTACGAAACACTCTCCACACTTCCTACTGCACGGATACACACCCCGAAGTCCCATAGACAATATATGTATCCCACAGGACGCCTACACGGACAATGCTGCCCGGCTAGAGCATTTACAGATAGCGCGAATGAACGCTAGAAAGAACATAGCCGCGGCGCAAAAGAAACAGAAAGAGCGATACGATCGGAATAGGAAGACCGTGGAATACACACCCGGGCAATTGGTCATGGTCTCCAATTCTGCCCGTAAGAAAAACGTGTCCGAGTTCCTCCTGCCACGCTGGTCAGGTCCCTTCAAAGTCTGCAGGAAGGTATCTGACCTAAATTATATAGTGAGCGTGCGCCATGGGAGAAAACTCATAAAAGACACTATTCACGCTCGCCGTATGAAGGCATATCATACACGCCAAGCTCACACACCTACACGTACAGGCGGGCACACTACTAAAAGAAAAGGAAATGATCCCACTGGAAGACGTGGAAAGAAGGCCAAGAAATAGCCTTCGAACCTCACTGACCGCACCGGGATACGATCCTAACACTCGACAGAACTGTCCCGGAGACACAGCCTAGAATGGCGCCAGAAACAATTACTCTGAGAAAAGACGGTCTCAAAACCCGCAACCTTCTGAATACCAGGAACATAAGGTCGGGTAGCTATCCAATTACAGGATAGAAAAACAGGAAGCTAAAATAGATTGGGACAGTTCCACTAACAATGTCATAAATGAAAAACAACAAAATCGCCTCCGGCATCTAGTCACCAAACACGCGACTAGCGGCCCGGACACACTCGTGTATAACGACATTTTGAACAACGGATAGCGACATACTCGAACCACGGCACAGTAACACAAAATTTAGGGACACAAATGTAGTTAATAAGAGGTTCTTTTACAGTGCGGCCAATGCATGTGAGACTTTCGAAGTGAAATGCCATGGCCTGTGGTTTGGATTCCACGTAAAACGAAAGTCCCGTGGCTCATGAGCTACAGATTAACGGTCATGTTAAACTACAAGTTTCCTTCCTTTTTTTACAGTGCGGAAAGCACTACTCACAGTCACAGAGAGCAAGCCGATTAGACACACATGTGCCGGACACACAGCATTATCAAGACAAGTAACAAGCGAGCGTGCAAGACATTGTAATCCGATACCGCCACACTCAGCAATAACGCAAGTCTCATGGATAACCTCCACGCTTACAGACAGCAATATGCTAGCAGCTCTCACAGCAGAACATACGGCATCATTTAAGCCGAGTCCAAACACCTCATAACTCACAAATTACACTACGAGGAGAATTCAAAAACATACAAACTCTTCACAGGTATGCGTACTTTCATTTGCGCATTGCAAATACACGGGGAATGTGCCATAATATATACGGCACAAATAGCGGCATACCAAGTCTTTACAGCACCCCGGGTCCGAACCCATGATCACACACCACACTCGTACCAAAAACTAACTAGCCAACGGTATTTTTGGTACGAGAAACACAAGCAAAAACCACACTGAGGACACCTCAATCCCTGAAACACAACGCAGACATAGAACACAGAGAATGACATAAGATCACGGTTTCAAATCCCAGCGAAAATCGGACACCAGGAAAACAGCTATCCAGGCTTCCAATCACACCAAAATTGGCCCATACAACTACAGAACCAGATAATACCACATTTCCTTCGGCCGAAAGCCAGGCATAGAATTTCAGTGACACCTGCCAGGGAAAATAGATTTCCCAGACACAAGTATAGAAATTTCGTAAGACAAAGGTCTTACGGAATAGTGACCACACAATAGTATTAGCAAATAGTACAAATTGACACATTGGACCGTCCGGAATCTAGAACGGTGACAACACTCACATACTGGCGAAAAATCACGTACGCAGACAAATGTAAACACAACATGACGAAAATGCTGACTTGCAGATCTCGTCATACTGCAATACTGCTGGTGACAAGACACTATTGTTTATCGGCATTGACCACGAAATTACAAACGCAAAACAATCATAACACCATACATTTTTTTAACACTGAAAAAACATTTAGCAATGGACAAGACGTGACAGATCGGAACTTATCTTGGGCCCATAGGAGCACGTTCTCAAAGACGTTGACAGGCCACGGGCACCTCCTGCCCACACACGCGATACACATTACGACTTAGCCTGTAACAGACCAACCGTCCGCATGGTGTAGCGGAACATAGACACACACACACGCGCTCACTAATTAGAAGCGAACACAGACAGGGGCTCTGAGGAAACAAGACCTCCCCCCCACAATAACTTCCTTTCTGGATTTCAGTTTTCAAAAATCATTACAGGCGATTAGGGCATGGCCAGTCGCACTACGACCACTGGCCACATTCACACTACAGATGGCAGACCAGATTACGTCGTGACGTCACAGCGTCACGACGCTCTACTATCCCAAGAAGCGGATAGCGAGCAGACATGGACAAAGGGAGGATGACAGGAGCACAGGCTACCATCGTACCACCTTACGCCCCTCCAATAACCTTCCCACATCCTACACGACCAACGCAGACACATGAACACGAGCAAAACAGCTACACTACATTACGAAGCATACACAGGGGTTGATAGACTTCATGCGTCTAAAGAGAAGGCTTGCTACGCCTTGGATCACGATGCTACCACCTGAGTATTAGGGGTGGGTCGGCAAACATCAAATAAGCATAATGCGCATCTCCAAGTGAGAGATGAGGCCACAGTTATATATATTAACCATTTTTTGTTAATTAATACTCCCGCATGACAGGGATATATTAGTATTATGCCTCACCCTACACCTATCCGTACATGAGTGCAGATGCCTCATATCCAGATACATGCATGAGTATCCCATCCATTTACCAGGGATATTACTATCAAACCTGCATGGAATTTTCATATTTTTGCAATCCCGGGAATTACCTCCCCAGTCCACTCATTGTAAGAGCAATCCTGGTAGCATTACCGGCTCAAGGCCACCATTTATTTGAGCCCAACGATGCGCAACCTCTTCCTACCATGCTTTCAGCCCACTCTACAAATAACTACCCCCAGATCCTAATAACAGGGTACCTGACGCCACAGACCCTACTAACACCTCCATTAAGGTAAAAAGAGCATTATCGCTGGAAAGCTGACGTAGGAATAGTAGACCAGAAGTAGTCTATGCACTTAGAAACTCCACAACCCCACAACACTGGAAATATTTTACATCTTACACAAAAATTAAACTATTTACACAGGTTACGCCCATTTTTTTTTTATTTAAAGGTAAAGGAATCTGAAACACTCTGATTGGTGATAACGGCATAAGCAAAAGGCCAAAGGCACCGCACTTTGAGAGGAAAAAAGGCGATCATGAGCCTTACCCTAGTAACTTGACGACTAGACCAAACAGACGAACCACGTAAGGTTGAGGCACTCGCGGCCTGGCCGGGCAAGCTCTGGAATCCTAGGTGCGCCTCAACTGCCCCTAGGAAGAAGGGATGCTACACCCACTCTGTGCCACGGTCAGCGACGCCAAGACCTGCAGGGAAGTCTTTCTGAGGATGGTGGGAGAAATAGCTCACTCCGCGCTGGACTCAGGGGATGAACCTAGAGACGACCCCATTATGACTAGACTTCTAGCTAAAATTAAGTAAGTAAGGCTTCTACAGCGGGAAGCAAGGCTCCTGTGCGCTGGAGTGAAATATTACAGCGAAAAGCATACTACTGCGGCCGATAAAGGCGAAGAGAAATATTATTGCGAAAAGCATACTACTGCGGCCGATAAAGGCGAAGAGAAATATTACTGCGAAAAGCATACTACTGCGGCCGATAAAGGCGAAGAGAAATATTATTGCGAAAAGCATACTACTGCGGCCGATAAAGGCGAAGAGAAATACATTGCGAAAAGCATACTACTGCGGCCGATCAAGGCGAAGATAACATTATGCCATTGGACGATGTCCAATGCCCACATAAATGGCGACGCATCGGGCAGTCAGAGGGCATTAAATAGACATGCAACGAGCTGTCTACAGGGGTTACAGTGGGCAGACCCAACTATGACAACATATGGAGAACAATGGCAACGAGCAGGATGGTACAGCAGGCGAAACGATTTGCTTTGTGGCAACGTAAGCCGCCTGCGACTAGGTTAATACTAGTTCATAATCACCTAGAATAGACGTCGACAACTAGAATTAAGGGGGTGGAATCCGGCGATTCTAGAGACAACCGGTGTTTCTAGGACTCGTGCGGGTGGTGCCCTGAGGAAGTAAATTGCCTCAGGCGATCGCCCTGGTCGAAATTTTAGCTGTAAGACGGTTGCATTTGACACGCAACCTAGGATTAGGCAAATTTACTAACCGCTGTTGCCAGGTAATGGCACAGCACATTTCGGCAATAGAATAAGGCCATCCATTCGGCTTAATAGTAGTAGCCATTTTTTTTTCAATCATAAGTAAGATAGATAGTGTTAAGTAACGCCGCTCGGCACCTGGCGACCCAAATTCGTTGCCAGGGTAAGCCCGATAATACAATAGATTAAGATAGAATATCTCGGCACCCGGTAACCACAATTCCGCTACCGGGGTAAGACCGACAACACATTAAGAAACGGCATTACGGCACCGTATAGGGTAAGCCCGGCCATGCAGCAAATTAACATTAATCATGCTATTTTTTTTTCAGAGAAAGAAGAGCTTCAGCCAGTAAAAACAATGACACAGGAAGCGACATAGAGAATATGTCATACTAATATGTTTTTTCTAAACCTCGCCATTTTTCCCAGGCATCGTCACCAGATATAGGAAACTGGTGACAGGAATTTCACTACCATATAGCAGTGTCATATTATTTACGGCATGCCATGATTGTGTACTATTTTTTTATATACGTCAACTTGCACTAATCCTAACACACTCTCACACACTCACCACATTTTTTTTTCAGCTACACACTCCAAAAAATCTGCACAGCAGGACTGGTGCCTGTGGGGTACCAGGCTTGCTGGCAGATCAACTAAACAGAAACACATAAAGCGTCAAAATGCGACGCAGATTACGACAATGAGGGCGCAACCGATTTGTGGCGGCGACTCTCATTGTCAAGTGTGAAAGCATTCAACCACAGAGGATGCTCCACAGATTAGGTATTAAGAATACATTTCAAGCGGTACGACCACTAAACCGTACCAAGAAGTGGCCGTACAGGATCAGCCGTGAGACGGCAAGCGTACGTACAAACGGGTAGCGTGCACGCGAGGTACCAAACAAAAACTAGAATTATAAGGGATTAGCGCGCTTAAGTTAGACATAAGACCACTGTAATTAATAATTTTAAAGGGTAAACTTCATACAAATTCCTGCGCCCACGGGCAATTATTCCACTGGAAATCAATAATATTCCTAAATGTCAGAATCGCAACATAGTACATTAAACACTATATATTTTTTGTTTGTTTATCAAGTTCACATGTACACAATGTCTATGATCTGTTTTCTTTCAATTTTCTTTCTTCTAACTTCCCCATTTGTCAGGGTGTTCCGTTTTATCCCAAACCAATAAATGCCTTTTGAATATTTCCCTTAAATTATACCCTGGAACACCCATTTTTTCTATTTTCTTCTACCTTTCTTATTGCAGGGAGCACTTTTTCCCTAAGATAGGGCGGACGACGCAATCATCCGTTCGGCCCTGGGTTTTTTTCCTCCCTGCACAACAATGTAACATCAGCACCATGTATTTTTTTTCTTCATCAAACTTCCAAAATGCCAATGTCGATTTCTGTTGCAATATTTTTATGCCAATGTCAATGTTATGTATATATGTATATCCCATAACCCTCCCCTCTGAACACGAGCTGATCTCACGCACACACATCAACACGACATCACCACACGACGACGACGACGACGAGGAGGAAGACATCTACAGAAGATACGAGGGGAATTCAAAAACAACCACATCGACTACATCTATAACATCAACATCCCAACCCCAAGTTCCGTTCCCGTTCGCGGGGACGCGAACTAAATAGGGGAAGAGGCTTGTACAGCACTCCAGGGGGATGCACCCCTTGGAGACCATCCCCCCATCATCTATTTAAATCTCCTAACTGGCAATGCTTATAAGTCCAGACCAACATCTACTAACACCGCAAGGACAGCCAGCCATTCTGGAAAGCTGGCCCAATCCTTGCATCACTACTACAAACAGCGACACACTATTAACTAGGACATCTATTCAGCACAATGCTGACAGCACAGCGCCGAAGAATATAAGAAGGCGTCGTAAGGAGGTCAGGCTCTCAATCAATTATCAGTCTTACAGTGTGGCGGCCCGAGGCTATGCTGGTATCATCAGGTGAGTGAGTCAGCAGGTGTTCAGAATCCTATAACTTTGTAACCTTACCCACCAATTTGTATAGACAAGTTTGTACACATTGTAACATCACTACATCCCTTAAAAGGGACTCATAATTCAATATTACTGGCCAATAAACACTTGGTCAGTACATTACACCTGCATTACTGTTTACACGCTTCTTTACGCCCTAACTCCCTTCCTGAACTCTCCGTCACTATTAGACGTGACTTACAGTAGCCAGATACTTGCTAGGGCAAGCATCATCGTATTCCCGTACCGGCCTGACTGCAGGAGCGGCACGCGCCATATAGCTGACGCGTGCAAGTCGATTATCTAACTAGCCAGCTGGACGACCACATAAGCCAGCGCGTTGACCTGTACGCCAAGTTCCATCCCCTAAAATACACCTAGATCTTTTACAAGAGCATCCCCTAGCACCCTAACACTAAACAACACTCTACACTGGTCAGCTTGCCCGACTACGGGAAGCTACCCCCTTTTTGGCACTTCTTTATAAATTAACACAATAACTCTTCCGTTTTAGATCCGACCACCCCCCAAATAAGGGATCTAAAACAATATATAAAAATGAGATGGTGTGTGTCTGTCTTTCTGTCTGTCTGTCTGTCTGTGTGTTACTCAATAACGCAAGAACCACTGGTCCGATTTAAATGAAATTTTGCATGGATGTAGCTGATTTACCAGGATTACATATAGGATACTTTTGATTTCGATAATTTGCACTATTACAAAATGGCGATCAATTTAGTGACGTCACTACACCCTTTATTTTCAAAATTTCATATTTCCATATCAAATAAAAAGAGAACGCTAAGATATAACAAACTTTTGATGGCACATACGAGCTTTAAAATTTAATATCCTATCCGAAAGATCCTTATCACTTTTCGTGTGTCTCCAACGGTTAGCGAGTGAAACCTAAATTTGAGCAATAAAACACGGTCAACACCAAGCGGTGCAGTAGCCTATATCTCTACATATATAAAAATTAAAGTTTGTATGTTTTTTTTCTCAATTTCTACGGAAATTTGAGTTATTTACGCGTTTCAGACTGTTTTATGATGGATGCGCGCGAAAATAATTTTTTGGTCTGTCTGTCTGTCTGTTTGTTTGTCTGTGGACAACTTTGTTCCCTTATAACTCGAGAACGGCTGGGTATATCAACGTAAAATTTGGTACAGATATCCATCAGAGGCACGACACTAATCATTGATGTAACTCTTCTCCGTACCTCTCATAAAAGGGGGCCTACCCATTAAAATACATGCTGAAATAGTAGTAGAAGGACGAGACAAAGCTCATTTTCAGCCCCTCAATGTGAGATACAAAACTCGGGGGCCTTAAACGGTCCCCGAAAACCACATTTTAAGGCCCTAAAACCAACCGTTTCTGAGATATTCCCAGAAAACTAATTCCATTTAATAAACTAATGAACGAATGCAAGCCGGTAACCATGGCAACATATTCTCAGAGGTCCACCTATTGCTGTAAGACGCAATGAAATTCCATTAATTACATTAGTGTGAAAATTTGCAAACCGCTAGAAGGTTATCACGGAACCAAATTAAGCTGTAAAATTAAGCTTAAGGGGGTCAAGGGGTAAACTAGAATTTTTTCACGCGATTTACACCTGCGGGTGTGGTACGGCAGGACTATTATATTCCTATCCCTTTATATTATTATTATTATTAGTAGTAGTAGTAGTATTATATTATGGCGTACAACGACGAGACAAAGCCCCTCGCTGCCAGAAACAAAAGTTGGGAGCCCTAAAGTATCCTCGAAAACTACATTATAAGGCTCTAAAACCAACAGTTTCTGAAATATTCCCAGAGAACTAATTTAATATAATTTTACAAACTAATGAAGGAATGCAAATCGGTAACCATGATAACATTATCACAAGGGGTGGCATCCAACTTTCCATCTATTTCTGTAAGAAGCAATGTCACTCCATTTATACCTTGCCACGGTGGGTGAGTGGATAGCGTTTCGGTCTACTAACCCCAAGATTGCAGGTTCACTCCTGGCCGTGGTAAGTGATTTTTGAAATGCGGCAAAAATACGACACGCATGTCATACGATGTTGGCATATCAAAGAACCCATTTGAATTCAGTAGGCCGTGTTCATAATGGCAAAATTAATCTCGGGAGTTTCCGCCAACACAAAGTTCCTCATTTCTCTAATAGAAAGCACTATAGTGTTCAAGGAGCTTAGATATGTACCCTCCTTGACTTTCATAGTGATTCAAGGAACAACGAAATTCGACATTAGAGCTACCCTCTGGGTGTCAATTTATGAAGCTTGCACCCGGCATCCGAGGCCATACGATATTATTATTACTCCATTTATTACATTTCTGTGAATGTTTGCAAATGGCAATAAGGTTATCACGGAACCAACGTAGATTGTATAATTCATCAATGCAATTAAGGGGGTCAAGTGGTAACCTAGAATTTTTTCATGCAATTTCACGTGCGACATATAGTACAAAAGGTCTATTATATCTCCAAACAGCAACATTATTTTCAAAAATTCCTGAATTGAATCAGCATTTTTTGCGGCTTTTAGGAATTTGGGCCGTTTGAGGTTAAAGAACCTGAATTTTCATGCACCACAAGCCTTTATAATTTATGAAAGAGGTCTTCCTGTGTATGGGGACCTAACACAACGTAGAGGGTCAGTTTTTATGTGACGTGTATTGCGTTTCGTCTACAAGGCTTTCAATTCTGTTTCACGTCAGGAAGTACACGTTAGGCGAATTTAGTTTGAGAGCACATTTTAACTAATCTTTTTTTTTGTCGACATACGAGTTCATCGTAAGGATGATTTTGTCTGATACTGTGTGGTAGATATACCCATATTTGGATATCTGGGTGATATGTTGTAGACAATAGAAGTGTCTGTCTGTCTTTCTGTGTATCTTTATGTACGCCTATAACTCGTGTTCGGATGCTTGGTTCATAGTAAAATTAGGTACAGTAAACATGATTCAATACACCAATCATTTATACAACTATTCACCGTACTTTTCATACAGTAGAAGGGTGGATATTGGAAAAAAAATATCAAAATACATGTTAAAATAGGCGAAATATAAAAATTATCCTAGAAGGACGACCAAAGAATATGTTGCGCTTCTCAATGTGAGACACAAGGGGTCTATAAGGGGTCTCCGAAAACCACATTTTAAGGCCCTTAAATTAACAGTGTGTGTGGTATCCCCAGAAAACTAACTTCGTTCTAATAAACGTATGAAGGAATGACAAACCGCTAACCATTGCAACAGTAGCACAACTGATAATGTCTGGTGTTAACACATAACACCGTTCGAAGAACGGGTACTTCTGCTAGTAAATAAATAAATTTAGGAGCCTGGGCATGAGCCCTATGTGCACTAAGGAATTTGTCTGACTATTCAATTCAAGCGTCAGTTTTTCGATTTTAACCAATAACCTATAGAAGATTGATTTAAATCACGGTGCCCTATTTCGATAACAAAACACCATGCCTGTTACAGCTCATACTACACCTTCCTTTTTCATTTATAATCGTTACTTTGTCCTCAATGAACACTAACAAAGGATTTGTGGTTTTGTGCACCGTTTCATTGATTGTATTTATAAACTCGCGTTGGCAACGCATTTCGTCGTTCTTTTGTTGACAACAAACAGCAAATTAGATCGTATATATTTGAGCACAAGCACGATTATGGTGCTCATTATTATTGAAATATTATACCAGGTGAATCAACTGCCCCTAATAATATTGTTTTATGCAGCCCATCAAGCTTTGTTATCAGGAAGGTCGATATTCCTCTGCTTGCATCCCGTATGGTACTAACGTACTGCAAGCATATCTTGTAAACGATACTGAACTCTATTATTTTTCCCTCGATGTGTCTACAGACTAATACGAGGGAAAAATAATAGAGTTCAGTATCGTTTGCGGGATATGCTTGCATGGCATTATTGCCATATGGGATGCAGTAGAGAAATGTCGACCTTCCTGAAAACACGCGTTGGTTGGCCTGCATAAAAAGATATTATTAGAGGCAGCTGATTCACCTGGTATATCCACTAAATCGTAGACGATCTATTCCAGTTTATACGTGAAATGCAGTTATATTCTAATGCTCTATAATTTCAAAATTACTCGTCACATTATCTGTGATAACCTATGTTATTATGGTGTTTTTATATATAATTGAGGCTAGGTTTAGGAAGGATGTGGCCGTGGCCTTACAATAGGAACACTCGCAGCAAAACCACGTAATTTACTTGTAGGGTGGTGGCTGAGGGGGAATTCGATCCCACCCTCAGTTTGTCTCACTAAAAATGCATCCCGTTCCAACCCTCACACCAGAATTAAATTTCATGGCAGACACATGACAGCTAAAATTGACACCCACTACACCACGAAAATGGGCAGCAGCTGTTCAAAATTACCTATTTTGGCATAGGTAAACTCTCTGTAATTTGTGGTAAACAGCATCACCATTTACAGTGTACGTTGTCATAGAGATGCTCAGTATTTTAAAAGAAACTTGCTGATCGACGACATTTTATTCCTATTTCCAATTAACTTTCTCAATCAGTTTCTTGATAAACGGCATAAAGAAAATGAGTCAACGTATACAGGATGCAACAAAAATGTACGGCACGAAATGCTGAACACATTCCTGAACACATGAACATGGGTCCGGAAACGCTTTGTTTCCATGTTACACCTCATTGTCTCCAGCTCATTAAGCATGGGAAGCACAGAAGAACAGAACGTTAGAATCATGGGGAACATGCACTCTTGGTTACGTCTGGTTACGTTGTCATTATCGTAGGTGCACCGCCAGTGTTTTTTTTTTTACATGGCCCTGTTGCATGTGACTTAGCAGATGTGCCTTTAGCTGTGCGACAAAACATGTAACCTACATCATGCACGATGGAGCACCTCCTCATTATAGTGTTAATATCCGTCGGCTTCTAAATAACAGATTTGGTGACAGATGGATAGGTAGAGGTGGACCGATTGCCTGGCCTCCACGCTCTCTGGACCTAAAATCACTGGACTTTTATTTGTGAGGGTATTTGAAAGCTCTTGTGTATTGAACCCCAGTACAAGAAGTTCAGAGTCTCCGTGCCCGTATTATGGAAGGCTGAGAAACCACACGCAATACTCCAGGGATACAGCAGCGCATCCGAGATTCACTACTACGGCGGGTTGATGCATGTATCAATGCGAACGGAGGGCATATTGAACATCTACTGTTAGCAAGAGTTGCTTGTGGTATGCTGGTACGTTCTGTTCTTGTGTGGTTCCCATGATTAATGAGTTGGAAACAATGAGTTGTAACAAGGAAACAAAGCGTTTCCGGACCCATGATCATATAACATAATTTCTTCGTCTACATATGAGAAATGTGTCCTACATTCTGTGCCGTATATTTTTGTTACACCCTATATACCAGGTGAATCAGCTGCCCCTAATAATATTGTTTTATGCAGCCCAACTTCGTCAGGAAGGTCGATATTCCTCTGCCTTCATCCCTTATGGTACGAATGCACTGCAAGCATATCCCGTAAACGATACTGAACACTATTATTGTTCCATAGTGGTCTGTAGTCACATCAAGGGAAAGATAATTGAGTTCAGTATCGTATGCAGGATATGCTTGCAGTACATTATAGTTAATTGCTTCGAGAGAGCATACGCACGCTTGGCCTGATCATAAACATCCGGAAGACTAGGGTGCTGGTTCAACCTGTCCCTGGAACCTCCACCGCTGACTTAGATATCACCATCGCTGGCACTTCCTTGGAACGAGTTGATCACTTCTTATACCTTGGGAGCATTCTGTCGACCCAATGTACTGTCGAAAAAGATGTGGATAACAGAATTCACGCTGCGCATGTTGCTTTTGGACGCCTCTTACATCGTGTATTCCAGAACAAAGACCTAAGAATGGGAACAAAGCTGATGGTATACCAAGCTGTTGTCATCTCTACGCTGCTCTACAGATGTGAGACCTGGACTCTATACCGCCGGGACATCAATTAATTGGAACGCTTCCACCAGCATTATGCACATCAAATGGGATGACTACATACCTAATGTCACGGTATTCGAGAGAGCAAGAATGAAGAGTATTGCGTCCATCATTATGGCCATGTCCATCGTATGAGTGATGACAGACCCCTCGGCAGACCTTGTGCAGTGAACTCAGCGCGGGCAAGAGGACACCTTTGAAACGTTTTAAAGATCAGCTCAAAGAAGCCTTCAAAAATGTGTTTATCAATCCAGATACATGGTGTTCCCTTGCGGAGGACCGTTCGCGTTGGGGCAAAATCAAAATCGTCAAAGACAGGAAACGGAAGCTCGTCAGAGAAGAAAACTCCGCCAAACACTTCCACGCCCACCCCCTACCTTCAGATGTGACGTATGCAACCTTATGTTCTATGGGAGGATCGGTCTGCTGAATCATCAGCGGCATCTCCATTGTGCGGACACGAGAGCTTAGGAGTGCAGGGAAGAAACGAACACTCGGATACGAGTATCGGCTGATGATGACGATGTTTTTATAGTATCTTACGGCATGCAACCAGAGAAATATCTGTTGGTTGGTTCCCCGTGTACTTTGGGTGTATGTAGAATCTGTCTGATAACCAGTGTTAATTGTGATGACTGTATTACTGTGTGTTATCTATTTTCAATTCAAGTAAGGACTGCAGATATTGATTTTTTTAAGTTGTTCCTACTTTTGCCGCCAAACACCACCATCAACGACTACTAGTTCAGAACTTGGTTACCAGATGCCATCGCAGTCGGCTCCTGGCGACGAACGTCGAAACCTAAGAGCGTTTGTCAAATGTTTAACCTAATATAGCTTCACACAGGTGTAATTAGTGTAAGGTTCTTTAACATGCCATAAATCTAAGACATGGGACCGCCGGGTTTACTTCCCCTCCGAAGGAAGGCATAAGTTACTGAGGGATGTTTAATGCTTTTAAAAAATCCGACGACTTCGACCGGGTTTGAACCCGCGATCTTGGGCATAGCAGTTCAGCATGCTACCAACTACGCCACCGAAACCGCAGAGAGGGAGAAATATCAACCGTCTGACAATACGCGTTAGTTGGGCTGCATAAACCATAATTACTAGGGGCAGCTTATTCTCCTGGTATACAGTATGTATATTGTTTATTATGATTTTCCCAATGTTTTATCCTATTTTATGATTAAAATGGGAAGAAAACAGTCTTACGAGATCTCGCAGGGTCTGGTTGGCATGTGCGTGCCTGTCTGCCCGGATATACGGAACATTAATTTTTCTGCAGCTATAGTTGATACCAAACGTTTGGCTCCCGTGACGTAGCCGTGCTCGTTAAAACGTGCACGACGATCGCGCAAGCAGCTGCGCAAGTCGAAGATCATAGATTTGAATCTCAGCACTGGCAGCGGCTATCATGAGTGTGTTGTTTCCCGTTTTATTCCACACGCCATCAAGGCAAATGCCGAGATAGTACCTTATTTCAAGTACCAGGGCACCTACCCATCCCTATCTCTAATTGTCTACACACACTCTACTACAGTCATCACATACGTATACAAGTTATCAGACAAGTTAAAAACACATCGAACTACACGCGGCTGATATGAAAGATGTCCCTAGCCCCTAAAATTAATTGACAACAAGCATCTCTTCCGACCCTTATCGTTTAAGGGTACCATAGTCTCGGGTGTCTCACTTTCCCACCTCAATTGGTTCCTTTCTATTCCTTTCTGATAACCTCACTTTTCGAGGGATCATGGTATCTCCTACCTGCTCAAAGAGGGCCAAAAGAAGGCAGGAATTGTGTATCACAACCGTGCTTAGTGCAACCTGGATAGTACTTCATCCTCAGGGATCTATTCCTTTCTGATACACTCCCTTTTCGAGATGTCATGGCATCTCCTGCCTGCTGAAAGAGGGCCAAAAAGGCAGGAATTGTGCATCCATGCCATGCTTAGTGCACCCTGGACTGTTATTTACCCTCAGGGAACCCTGAGCTTCGTCCGTTTCTTCCCATTTTTCCATTGTTTTTAAGGCAGATGCTCTCCGCTTTCTCTTTACTATGTGCTGTTCACGGTTAAAGTGTATTATATTCTGGTGGCATTCTCAATATAACGTCAATACGAAACATTCGTACTGGAAATACCATGCCCCCCCCCCCGCGTAAGCTGAAATGTCATAAATCACAATGTTTCCAACATGCGTAGTTTCTCAAGCAAATGTTAAGTAATTAAGGTTTAGCAATGGCTTCGGAAGATATCGTCACTGCAGAAAAGGCAAATCTTAAATAGAAGCGCTGAAGTCACAGACACGACCGGGAATTGAATCCAGTCTCTCTAGAAATATCATACGGCAGTCGAATCAAATTTTCAGCACGAGCAGTGCATAGCTGGCTCAAATAGAAGCCAGTTTGTCAACCGCAGTCACACGCAGCTGGATATCAGTTTCTCTGTGAATGCTACGTGTTAGATCGATTTCAAATTAACCCTTTACGCTGATAGGGAAACAGCTCAGTTGCATATCCGCTGCTTTCAATTATACTCCTCTTTGATGCAGTCATCAGTGGCGTGTTAGTCTGTACGTTAGCAGGTGAAGTATTCGTCAAGTGCAGAGTTCAACACATGCTGCGGTCCATTGGTTCTTCTGCGGATTCCACTGCAGGATTTATGTCTTTGAACTGCCTCTGTGCAATCGTACATAGAGTGCTACAGGAATGTGACGAAAGTACTCTCTAGTAAAGGATTTGCTTCTCGGTCAGTCAATACGGTGACATGTCCAATTAAATTCAGCAGGAATTAACAATTACCTACTCACATCAACTAACCTGGAAAATATGAATGGATAGATTGTACATTTTTTTCGTATGTATTTAGCATTTTTTATAATTTTTCATTTTGATTCTATTTCGCATTTTGTCGCTTTCTCAAAACACATTAAAAGCTGTTTACATGTCGTGAAAAGAGACAATACAAGACTACACGCCATTACGAGCATTTCACACTGGATCGCTTACGCGGAAATATACCAGCCCTAGTTATAGGTTACAACCTATCTGAAATATCATGCGTTCATTATTGAAGGTAGAGTTGATAAAGACATAGGTTCTTGAAAACTGCGTCCCAAAGGTCAAGTTGATATTTATTAACTAGCTGTTAGCAACTACTCTCTAAGTATTGCGCACCACGGAGTTTTGGAAAATGTGTGCTTGAAGCATGTCCTCCTTCATAGGCTTGTGTTCTGAAACACACTAGGATTACATGCCGGTGCCAAATTGAAGCGCAAGAAGGCAGTGCTCCACACCATTTCCATTTTTAGCCTATTTTCATTTATGAAAGAAGTAGTTCCATGAAGAACTATATAGCCTATTTTCATATATCCTACTTATGTTTATAGCCTCTATCAACACACAAATTTTCAGTTTGAGTGCTGTAATAGATTCCTAGATATTGAGAACCGTCTAAATATTTCGGATTGTAGCCATGTTGGATTTTAATATATGTAGGCCATAGAAGTATGTACTCTACTATTATATGAGTATTATTGTGTAGGTTCATTATTTAACCTTCGTCTTCCTTCGCATAATTAAAACACAAGAACTAGAAACTCAATTGTTTACATAACCTCAAGTTGAGCGGCTTCGGTGGCGTATATGCTGAGCTTCTATGCCCAAGATAGCGGGTTCAAACCCGGCCGAAGATGTCGGATTTTTTAAGAGCGTTCAAAATGCCTCAGTATGCCATCTTTCGGAGGGGAAGTAAAACCGGCCGTCCCATGTCATAGATTTATGGCATGTTAAAGAACCTTCCACTAATTGCACCTGTGTGAAGCTAAATTGGATAGTTTAAGAATGTAAACAACGCTCTTAGGTTTCTACGTTCGTTGCCAAGAGCCGACTGCAGTGGCGTCTAGTAGCTAAGTTCTGAACTTGGCCTAGTAATCGTTGACGGTGGCGCTTGGCGGCAAAAGTAGGAACTATTTGAAAAATTCTAAGATGCAGTACCGTACTTAAATTTAAAAGAAACACAGATAAGACACACTAATTCAGTCATCACAATTAACACCGGTTATCAGACAGATTCTACACACACCCAAAGTACACGGGGCTACATGAGCGCGTTGTCGCAGCCCCTAAACTTAAGAACCAACCAACCACCCAACCTCAAGATGACGTCTGTGCGAAATTTTTAAATTAGGCTATGTTTTCGTTCTTTTTTTCCTAATCATGTGATCGAAGTGAAGGTTTGAATAATGAACCTACGCAATAATCGGCATCTATTAGTTGATATCACTATGGCCTACATATACAGTATAACAAGAAGTTCCGTGACGAGCTAAAGATCCTACTTTTCTTAAAATTAAGTTTCATGTCAATGATTAATCTACAGTATATGAACCTATCTAGAATAATGACGAAATTAAGTTGGTAATATCGAAATATCTAATTCGTTCGAAATATACTTGGTATAATGTAGCCTAATAGAGCATTGCAGTTGGCAGCCCTGATGATTGAATATATTCTTAGTTCCATCTCTTAAGGTAAAGAATTTAAAAAATGGTTGAAGTCCAATGAACGTTACATGCAGTTAGACATTGGATCTATCAGCACGCGTAAAAGCATGTTGGCAACAATTTCATGCGTGTGCTGGTCAGAAATAGCCTAATCTGAAATATTATGATATCTTGTTGTGCCAATTTTGGACGAAATCCATTTGTTTTATAGCACATTTGAATGAATTGAAAACTGCCGCCCCTGAAAATTTGCCGTTCTAGGCTGAAGCCTACTTAGCCTTTTTAGAAATACGGCCCTGTGTGGGTGGCGGATGAAAGTGAGCTGTGTGGGGAATGTTACACTACACTTTTCCTCAGAATTCCTGCTGGCAGGATCTATTGGTCAGTTCTTGTGAAATAAGACAGCAAAAGTACGTGTTTTTTAGTCTTGAATGGTAATGGGAGCTCTCTGCCTATGATTGGTTCATGGATATGATAGCAATATTTGTTACAGAAAGAGAAATATAAATATTTCAATCACGGTCTGCGCCCCCCACTTTAAGGACGTCTGGGCTATCACAAGGTAGTATCGGGGCTTGGTTATATACAGTAGCTCTGGAATGTTGTGTTGGAATGACCTGCCATGAGATGAGGAATAGTAGTAAGTAGTCTACAGAGAGTGTGCCGTCATGCAAGGGAGTATAGCATCCTGCCGGCTGTCCGGAAATAGAGCCCAGGTTAGTTAACTCCTGTCTGCCGTGGTGTTACGAGCCACTGGTTTTATGACTTGTTCGCGCGTTCTAAACACTGCCGTGTTCAAGTTATGACATCATCACCGCGTAACGAGCATACAGCACACACACTCACTGTACTCGCCATCACCACATCGCATGGTCATGTAGCCCCATGTACTTCGGTGATAGTTCTACTAGGCCTAGTGTGTGTAGTTGTAAATGAGGTTATGATTTGGGTAGAAGGCGGCCGTGGCTTTAATTTAGGCACTATCGCGGTATTTACCCAGTGCCGGATTAAGACTCACAGTGGCCCTAGGCAATTGTTAATTTGAGGCCCCGCTTCCCCTTTTTTATCAACCCCCTCCCCCTCCCCCCTTCATAAAAAAGTCAATCATAACTTTGAAAAAGATTTTATTTACAAGTTCACAATGAATGATGAATACAATACATATACAAATACATATGTACATTTTCAGAAAAACTTTTTTCTGCATTTTGTTTCGCAGAAAGTTTCAATAATATCATTGAAGTTGATTTTCCTTAAAATGTCTGATTCTGATTCTTAGTCTGATTCTGATAGAAGTCAAAATTGAATCCCTCAAAATTAACATGAACCCGAATTCGAATTTCTGCATTCTGTTTGCGATGCACCCCGCTTCATTCCGAGTGTCATTATTTTCCGACTCATCATCTTCAATGCTTTCTAAAGCCTCGACAATATTATGAAACGAATCATAAACCGCGTTCGTTGCATTAGCATGTGCTTCCCAGCGCGTATCTGACAATAATTTCAAAGTTTTAGCGTTTTTTATGTAATTTTTCAACACGCCCCAAATGTGAGGGTTTGCAGAAAAGAAGTTATACAATGATTGCATTATTGAAAAAATAAAAAATAAACTACGTAAAAAACAGCTTTTAACAGTAGATTGTCCAACTAAATCGAGGGAATGTGTACCTCAAGGAACATAAATCGCATATTTATTCAGTTCTAATATTTCGGCTTGCAGACCCTAATACTTTCCAGACAAGTTTGGTGCGTTGTCATAGGACTGTCCTCTACAATCTTGAATTTCCAAACCGCAATCTCTAGTGATGAAGTTCACAGTTTGAGTTTTCAAACTTTCGCCAGTATGACCTTCTGTTTCAAGAATTTATTTGACTCCACCTCCCCCCCTCCCCCTCCCAAAATAATCCAAAAAATTGTGGGTTTTTTTCATTATTAGGTGGATTTTTTTTCATTTTTGGGGGGCCCTTTTGAGCCGGGAGCCCCAGGCAATTGCCTATTGTGCCTTATGGTTAATCCAGCACTGTATTTACCTAACGTAGACGTTGGAAACCACGGGAATCCACTCAGAGGATATCAAAGGTGGGATTCAGTTCTCGTTCCAAATCTCACAATCATATCAGAATGTAATTTGACCACCTCGTGGTATAGCGGCAAGCATTGTTGCCTATCGCCCCCAGAGGTCCGAGTTTGATTCCCGGCTCTGCCAAGAAATCTAATTCTGATCTGAGGGCTGGAGCTCGTGAGGCAGAAATGAGAAGAGGCGGGCTCGATTCTCACTTCGGTCATCTTAAAAGTGGTTTTCCGTGGTTTCCCATTTCTACTTCACCGGGTCAGTTTGCCGTGTTCGTTACCGGTGCAGGCAGTCGCTCACATCCTGGAGGTGAGGAGGTTTGAATCCACCCGCCGGCAACCTTGAAGATGGTCTTCTGTGGTTTCCCATCTTCCTTCCAGGCAAATGCCGGGGTTGGTCCCTACCTTCCAATCCTTCATCCTTACAATCACACTTTCCTCCCCAGACAACACTCCACACGCGACGGTACTTGTAGCTCACCCACTGGGTGTCCGCATAGAAGCAGCTACAAACTCTGGCGAACCGGACATGTCCTCGGACACTCCCGGCTCCAAAAGCCATACGCAAAAAAAAATCTAATTCAGGCAAATGCGGTGGTTCCTAACTTAATGCCACGGCCGCCTCCATCCCAACCGTATCCTCAATTACAAATACACACACTACTGCAGACACCACAGTAACACAAGTCATTAAAATAATCCTATACACACCCAAGCATTCGGGTCTAAATGACCACGATGTCACAAAGTCCCTAATAGCAATAACAACGAACCTTATATTTGTTGGTCGAGCCCTTAATCAGACCCGGTGAGAGCCAAGAATTCTAGTTACTGCTTCATAAGGTTGACACCCCTTCAGTGTCTGTAGCTGATCCATCCAACTGATTGGCACTCTGGCCCTAGATCTCTTGCCGTTTACCTTCCACTGCGCAGCGTAGCCGTGTTCGTTAAATCATACACCACGGCCGGGTGGGCAGTTGCAGCAAGTCCGAAAGTCACAGGTTTGAATCCCGGTGATGACAGCAGCTATCCTGAGTGTGGTTTTTCCCCGGGTTTTTCCTCACTCACCCTGGGGAAATGCCAAGATAGTTCCTTATTTCAAGTCCCGGGGTGACTGCCCAATCCCCATCCGTAATACAGTTAAAAATCCCTCAGTATGCCTTCCTTCGGAGGGGAAGTAAAGCCGGCGGTCCCATGTCATAGATATATGGCATGTTAAAGAACCTTCCACTAATTACACCTGTGTGAAGCTAAATTAACTTATAGGTTAAACAACGCTCTTAAGGTTCCTGCGTTCGTCGCCAGGAGCCGACTGTGGTGGCGTCTGGTAGCCAAGTTCTGAACTAGTAGTCGTTGACGGTGGCGTTTGGCGGCAAAAGTAGGAACTACCACCAACCAACAGCTACACACACTACTACAGTCATCACAGGAATACACGTCATCAGACAAGTTCAGCACACACCTATTTACTCGGGTTGGTTGGTTCCTTAGTTTAGGGGCTGCGACAACGCGGTCTGTAGCCCCGTGTACATTGGGTGTGTGTAGAATCTGTCTGATAACCGGTGTTAATTGTGATGACTGTATTATTGTGTGCTATCCGTTTTAATTCAAGTAAGGACTGCAGACGATAATTTCAAGTAGTTCCTACTTTCGCTACCAAATGCTACCGTCCACGACACCTAACTTGCGGATTTGGCTACTAGATGCCATCGCAGTCAGCACCTGGCGGCGAACGTTAGAACTAATATAGCATTATCAATTCTAACCTACACATTTTGGCTTCACACAAGTGTAGTTAGTGGAAGGTTCTTTTTCATGCCATAAATCTATGACATGGGACCGCCGGTTTTACTTCCCCTCCGAGGGAAGGCATACTGAGGAATTTTAACGGTCTTAAAATATCCGACGACCTCGGCCGGGTTTGAACCTGCTACCTTGGGCATAGAAGCTCAGCATGCTACCAACTACGCCACCGAAGCCACCCATTTACTCGGGGATAATGACTATGATGTCCCAAGCCCTTCAATTGAATTAACAATAATATTAACCTTCCCTTATATTATTTAACTTTCCATCTTTTCTATTCATTTAGCAAAGTACAGTAGATAAGAATCGTTAATCCACTTTATCAGTCTTATCTATATGCCCAGCTTTTCCGAGACAAAGAAATTGGCCATTGTTATACTCAGGATGCGCCGATACGTCAACATTTTACTACCGGCCTGTTTGACAATACAAATCTCGGTGACGTAGGCCGAAATAGGGAAGACGAAAGCTTAAGTAGTTGGAAATGAGTTTTTATTCACCGGCCGTGAAAGCCAATATACCATCTTTTAAGTAAATGGAGCTTTGTGTTTCTTGTGTCAGTCCTATCCTTACATATTCAGATTAGTATTGTGGCTCTGATCTTGCCATAATAATTCTTCTCTTGATCTTCTAATCCAAACAAATGCTCGGATGATTCCTAACCTAAGTTCATGATTTAATCCTACCCAAAACCTAGCTCTAGTTACAAATTCACACACTCATACAGCCACACAATGACACAGATTCAACACACACCCAAATACATGGAGCTAAATGACCACGATGTCGCGAAACCCCTAAATATACCATCAACAACAACATATCTGACGCCCTTCAATTCCCCGACTTCCTTAGCCGGGATTCAAACCCGCAATCTTTGGAACATGAGACTGACATCAACCCCTAGCTCACCAACCGTTAAGTCCTTGCAGGTTTAACACCATCCAGGGTGCACCATACGTGGTGGGGCTACACGTACGCTCCTCGGCCTTCCTTTGAGTAGTTTTCCATGGATTTCAACTTCTATTCCAGGCAAATATCGGGATGGAGCTTAACTTAAGAACAGAACCTCTTCCTTCCCAAACCCACCTTCAAGTGTAAACACACCCAAGTACACGAGACTGATGCCTAATATCAAGAACCTAAGCGAAAGACATTCCTCTTCTCCAGCATAATGAAATTCCACACAGCACTCTGGTGGATGACACTCAGTCTGCCATCCTAGCCATTTATTCGGCACATTACCATAACGCTTTTCATTAGGGCTCCTCTCTTGCCCTAAGGAAAAATGGAGTAATAGAATGTGATATCCACAATCACTCCTCAACAGGTCTGTTTGCTACTGGCAGTTACACGCTGTCCATTCCCTAACTTCGTCGGTATATACCTTTTGTTCCCAAGATCGCGAGACCAATTAGCCCGACAAGGAAGTAGGATTGTTGAAAGACGTAAAAGTCGTACTGAGCCAGAATTTATTTAAGGCCATTACTAAAGAACCAATCTGGATATGAACTAAGGGTAAGACCCAGGAAAAATAAAAGAATGGATCAAAATCTTTTATTTATTAAAATTCGTGAGATATGGGAAAATCTGTGTAGAAATTCATGAAATACTATGCATCTTATGTAATTATAGAAGGCAAGTAGAAGGAATGATTTAAACATGGATATATATTTATTATACATCATGAAGGGAGGTCTACATTGCGAGAGACATCACGCCACATGAAGCGAGAGTTACGTCATGAAGGAGGAGAAGGGACGAAGGTCGAACTACGGACTGAGAGAGGAGAGGTGGTAGAAGTTACGTCACACCACGAGAGGGGAGGCAGAGTGAGTAACTTGCCGAACGCAGAGAGCCGGACAGAGGAGTTCTTTCCAATTTGAGATTTCATCGAGTTAAGACCTCGAGCAGAAGCTAGAATTTGTTATAATAGTGCCACGCTTTATAAAAGTTGGAAAATGAGTGCAGTACAATAGACTGTAACTTGCGGAGCGAGCAAGATTATCACGCAGAACAGAACAGCATATAGCTGAATATTACAGTGTTTTAAACAAAGCCGAGATACATCGCATAAAAACATACATTTCTACAAGAAGAGATTTACGATTATTACGTTTGAACGCATACTTGAACATTATACATAAAAATGCAAGTTATAAATCAGCAACGGGGAAGTCACATAAGTATCATCAATGAAATGAGAATAACCATGTGATAAGCTACATCATAGGGAAGTGGAAACTACAAAGATGAACAGTTGAATTCCAGAATTCATAATTATGGAAGGCGCAGCAGAACATCCACGTGATGCGCAAAATCACAGAACGAACTACTACTTTTCTACAAGAGTTCTTTTACATCGGAATACTCGCAAACGCTTGAATAAACGACGATTTTCAACCTTGAGACGAGATGTCAATACTGAAGAGATGGGGAATCGAAGGACGAGCCAGGCGACGTGCAGTGAACGGGAGAAGGAGTGCAGACGGAGCTGGCTGTTTCACGGCAAGGTCGCTCACCCGAGCATGTCACCGACCTTGTTCCACTGGGGGAAGAGGCCAGCTGGTTCCAACACAACCGGTCTACATAGCTGTGGGCGATGCGCTCTAGAAGCTTGGTTTGGCAGACGAGACGATGGTATTCCCAAGACCAGATTCAACTCAAGGTAGAGAAGAGATTGCTTTATATTACGTAGAATTGTAGTTATGTTCTGTGTTTATCCAATTGACCAACCGTATAATTTTGTCAGTATAATTAAAATTATGTAGATTTTGAGTAGTATATTATTCGTATTTTCTTAGGAGTCATTTTTCTTTTTCTTTGAAAATTTCAGTCACTTGGACGAAATTTTACATAGTGCTGTTATTAACGTTAAAGTCATTTTCAGAGTAAGAGCGTTTAGAATTCTTGAAATTTGCGTTAGATTTAAAATAATTAAATCTGTTTTATGCGCAGCGATGGAAGGTATAATGAACAAATTAAAGAATGTATGGTGAACTATTTAAGGAATGTATAGTGAACTATTTAAAAGGAGTATGATATTGAACGAATTAAAGAAAGAGTATAATTGTGAATGAATTAACGAAAGTATATTAAACCAAATTTAAGTACCGCATATTTAAAAAGTTATGTCACAAAGTGTCAAATATTTCGACAACTCATGTTGTTTATTCGAGTGTCAGAAATTTATTTTCAACTAATTGTGAACGAAATTGAATTATTACACGACACAAAGTATGATAAAAATTAATAAAATGCTTGATAGAAGATTAAACTAATGAATGTTATATTCACAGTAAAGAGACAGATAGATATGTAGATCTATGCTGAAACGTGATGAACCACATTTTCTAATAACGAAAGTATTACAAGAACTTTTTATACATATGTTCAATGAAAATTTAGAGCATTAAGAAGCCTAGATAAATTTGTTAAACAAATATTTTCACGGAAGAGACACTTGTATCATTTGTTAAAAATATGAGTTCTTACTGATAATTCTTTAAAGGTTGTAATAATGTAAAACTGAATTTAAACACGTGAGAAAAAGAAAGAGTTAAGAAAGTTAAATCACAGGGTGATCTAAAAGTAGATGTACAGAAATTATTATTGCAGAAGTGGAATTATAAGCACGATGCGAAGTTGTATAAGGATAGAGAAGAATGTTAGTAAGAAAATGCATTGAAATGGGAGTTTAGATTTGAAATACCGTGCAAGAAAGGATATGTAGACGTAAATGAGTTACGTATTTTTACGAAAGGAGGCTGAGGAGTCTCAAGTTTTTCTAGTATTGATCGCAGCGATTGTGAAGTTATTTGAGTGTTTTAAAGGAAAGTTCTGTACAGGGTGTTTAAGAAAGAATGTGATTGTTGTATAATTTTGGAAGAGGAGTGTGAGAATGAAGGTCAAATGCCATGCACTTCTAGTATTCACGTTTATCAGAGAATTATTAACACAGTATAGAATTCCAGAAATGTTCAAGATTTATAATCGAATGGGAAAAGATAAAGTCAGAATAGTGCTTAGCTTAAATGTTTGTCACTTATGTTCTATTGAAATATAGACATGTATTTATACTTTCAACGGATAGAGTTGCGGTGTTTGTTTGTTTGATTGTTACGGAAGTTGAGTGGTAAAGACTCATTTGAAATATGGACAATTTAACCTTTTCGACACAATATAGTGTAGATTTGTGCGAACCATAAATAAGTGTAAATACGAACACAGTTAATGTTGAATAATTTTTCTTAGATATGGAACTACGGTTCAGAGATGAAACGCATTTGTATAAAATAGGGTAATGCTTAATATCACGCCATTTCACAATTTTCTTATTTCATCAGTGCCACGTGCAGTTTAATTTGGAGATTATTTTTATTGCAATGTCAAGGACACACCATTTTCAGACAGGAAGTCAGTTTTATTTGTACTTTTATTAGCACAATAAACGGCTGGCGCTCCTTAGCGATTCAGTCAATTTTTATCTTAGCTGACATCATTTTCATTGTCGTCATCGCCGAAAATAGTACTGCTAGGTATAGTTACAGGCGCTCACTATAGATTAACCTTATCAACCCTCGAGATTGGAGTTTCTCGATTTGCTCTAAATGTAAATGATAGTAGAAATTTGTACCTAGGCTGGTAGTACTATTTTCTTACGAATAATATCTATCCTATGTGTTCCTGAAATTCCCAATTATTACTTAGCAGACAATGGTAAGTTTGTGAGCTGGGTATTTACATGTCTGCAATCCTTTTCAGTGCAGCGGATATAGGTACTGATTGGTGAATTCGGGCGCATATAGATAGTATATATTATTTAAATGGCAGGCCCATCCGTGGGGCACTCGAAAGAGCACTCGAAAGAGCACTCGAAAGAGATACTCGAGAGAGGCAGTTTGGAAGCACTCGAGAGTGAGGCCATATAAGTTTTGAAAAAAAAAGCCGATCCCAAATTTAATGATTGTTGAGGTGAACACAACATCAGCAGATTAGTGGAGTACATTACAGTTGTGAGGCATATTTCTAGAACCAGCTAACGACAATTGGTCATGTAATATTAAATTAAGAAGTAAATTCATGTTTTTAAGCATAAGTTAAGTCAGATGATAGAATGTAATGATGTCAGTTCGGTAAAATGGGACAATAAAATATACGAGATAACTCGCGATTTAAATAGACTTAAATAGTATAAAGATGTTCAATATGTTCCATCACTAGTATAAAATGTATACGTTGGTCAATCTGGATATTCACTTGTAATTTTTGTAGTTAATACTTCCCTTATTCTCAAGAAAGAAGAAATTATGTCAGCGAACGACATGACGTTCATTAGAACGATGCTAGAAACAATGAAGGAAGGTCAGAGTACGTTGACCAAAGACCTTGAAGCCCTCCACCAATTAACACACAATAACACTAAACAGATGAAAGCCGAGATTCAGAAATCAGCAGCTACTGTGAAATCGGAAGTCAAGGCAGAGTTGTCGGTTGCTCAAACACTTACTAAGGCTCGTATAACATTAGCACAGGAAGAAGCTAAGTTAGCTTTAGAAAAGGCCAGAAAGGAAGATAGGCTAGCTAGAGAAAAGGAAAGAGAAGAAGCCAAGTTAGCTTTAGAAAAGGCCAGACAGGAAGATAGACTAGCCAGAGAAAAGGAAAGGGAGGAAATCAGGTTAGCTCAAGAGAAAGCACAGGAGGAGATTAGGCTAACATTAGAAAGAGCACGAGAGGAAGACAGGAAAATAGAAGAAGAGGCTAATAGGATAAGAGCAGAGATAAGATTAGCTCAAGAAAAAGCTCGCGAGGAGGACAGATTAAGTCAGGAGCAGGCTATATTACAAGATAGAAAAATCCAAGCCGAAATAAGAGCAGCACAGGAGGAGGTTAGGAAAAATCAGGAAAAAGCACAGGAAGAAGCCAAGAAAAATCAGGAAAAGGCTCAGAAAATTTTAGAAAGGGCAGGAAAGGCACAGGAAGAATTAAAAACTTCATTTGATCAAGTCAAACAGGACATTAATCTTACAAAACCTGAAGTAGGAAAGTTAAGATCCGAGATGGTAGGAAAAGTGTTAGAAGTTAAATTAGCTAACAATAATCACATGATAGAGCTAGGAAAGAAATTACAGGCCAGTATTAGCTCCATTAAGGAAGAAAACACTACACATCATGTACACATTTCAGGTGCCCAGAACAGACTCAAGGAGCAACTTGACAGTCTAAATGACACTGTTGGTGAATTGCAGGTCAAGTTGGAAGGTCAAAGTAAACTGATTGAAGAGGGTATTAATGTGGATATAAATGCTTCTATTGTAAAGGCAGTTACGGACATGAAGGAGGAGGTCGTAACAGTCACAACTAAAATTGTATCAGAAATCCATCATAAATTATCTAATGACATTAAAGCCTTAGAGTCATGTTCAAATATAAATGTTAGTAAGGTACGTGAAGATTTATCCAAGCGGATAGATACGTTGCAAATTAATAACGTAGCCACGCTGACATACATTGTAAATAAAACAGATTTAAGTAACTCAGACGAATTTGACAAAGTTAAACGTACAGTCGATGAGATAAACATAGAACCGGCGAAAATCCGATCGAAGCAGGAAAAGGAAACCAGCGAATTGGAACAGCAATTAAGATCACTTACGATTGGGGATGCTACATTTTCATCTACGTTAAGAGCTGAAGTCAGGGAGGACATCAGGAAGGACTTAACTAGATTTTTTCAAGAAAGAGATGAGAAATTGAAGGAAGAAATTAGGAAATTAGAGGCTAGGACAGACAAGATAGAAGAGGATAAGGAAAGCGTGGTTAGTCAACAGCAGATTCCGAAGTCCAATTTTAACTTCAGTCGAGAGCCATTTCAAACAGAAATAGGGGAACTTGGAGGAGACTTTGAACCTTATCAGAGTAGGTCAAATGCCAACGTTATCGTGATTAAGAATAATGACGAAAAACCTAATAAATTCAGCGGAGTAGGAAATATCACTGCTGTGGAATTTCTTAGAGACATGAGATCGTATTTAGAGGACAATAGAATACCTCGTGAAAGACATATGAGGGTAGTTGAGAAATACTTGGACTCAGAAGCACTAGTTTGGCACAGAGCTTTCAGGTATACTTATCAGACATTTGAAGAATTCGCTATTGCTCTAGAAAAGAGATTTTGGAGCAAGGAACTTCAACAAGACATACGAGCCGAAATTTACTCGAAAAAGTATGCTTATTCTAGTCCAACGAAGTACGCAAGTTTCTTTACGAAACAATTAGCACGCTTGCAGTATTTGCAACCCCCATTGGCGGAAGAAGACTTAGTTCATGCTATTTCATGCCAGTTACCAACGGAAGTTAGAAGGCACCTCATTTCGGCAAATGTAAAAACTTTAGAGGGGATGGCAGATATTTTGAGGAGACTGGATCACACGTCTAATGTGTCCAGCAACTCAACTGGAAGCCAGAAACAGAGAGGAAGAAATCAGGAACAGAGAGAGATTCACACCATGCACATCGATCAAACGCAGCAGACGGAAGAGAACAAAAATGGGGTAGGTCCAACTAGATCAAGAATGTATGGACAAAATCGTTTTCAACCAGGTTATCAGAGACCTAGAGAAGGAAGACCATACCAAAATCAAAGATGGGATGAAAATCAAAGATGGAGAAATAGCTACCACAACAGAAACAATGATTATCGCAGAGAGGGATATTACAATCGAAATAACCCAACGAATAATTATGGATATCGGGGATATCAAAACTGGAGGAACACGAATAACTATTCGAGACAGCAACAACAGCAAAGTCAACAAAATCAAGGATGGAGAAACAACAATAATGTGAGGAGGTATTACGATGATAGAGAGAGAGAAAGTCAAGAATACCTAAGGAACCTCAGAGAAAGGGAAGAAAGAAAAGCGAGAAATCAAAATCAGGGACAGCGTAACCAGAATCAGGAATCTCAGCCCGGAACAAGCAGAGATCGGAGTAATGAAGACCCAGGAGGGGTACAAAAAAACTTCAAATTCCAAAAAGTGAAGGAGGATGAGAACAGCACCGTAACCAGACATGAAATCCAGATAAACGAGTTATATCAAGCCACGAACGAAGATCTCCTGTCTGAAAGAGAAGAGCCGAAAACAGGAAGAGTAGCGAGGTTACCCATTATAGAAATCGTATCAGAAGGTGAATGCCTAAGAACACTACTAGATACGGGAGCGACAGCATCAATTTTGTCAGAGAACTGTTTTCACAGATTGAAGAATGGAAATTCACTTACAGCAATGCCCGTTTCAACTAATAAAGTCAGGGGTGTATTCAATGATAAGACCATGAAATGTAAAGTCCAAGCATTAATGGAATTCTCAATAAATGAATACAAATATGAGCAGATATTCATAGTCTTGAACCAGATAAATTTCGATGCTATTCTAGGTATTTATTTTATAACGAAGACAGGAGCAGTGATTGATTTACGGAATGGAGTCATAAGATTTAATGAAGGCCAATATCAACAAGAGGACACGAAGAAGGAGGAGAATGAGTGTAGTCTGATTGACGAAACTACAGAAGAAAATCTTGTAAAGATAGTCATGGAAGTTGAAGCAGATGGGATACCTCACTATGGCAGAAAAATTGAGAACTTTGAAGATCAGAGAGACAAATTAGAAGAATTGGTCATGACGTTTGCAGATGTATTTGATGATAAACCAGGCATTATCAGAGGATATAAATATCAGATCAAGCTTGCAGATGACACACCTTTTCAGAAGAAATTGTATCCAATACCGGAGAAATATCAATCAGAAGTGACAGAGCTAATAAAAGGCATGGAAAAGGACGGTATTATAAGAATGCAAGCCACTCCTTATTTAAACCCACTCACAGTTGTGAAGAAAGCAGATGGAAGTCTGAGAATATGTTTCGATGCCAGGGGCATAAATACTCTTCTGCTGAAAGAATTGGACAGGCCACCAAAAATCAGGGAACTACTGAGGAGATTCAAGAATAAAACCTGTTTCTCAGTGATTGATTTAACTGCAGCATTTCATCAAATAGAGCTTACAGAAGACAGCAAATGTTATACAGGGTTCATGTTCAACCAAACCTGTTATGTATATCAGAGAGTACCATATGGATTGGTAAATTCAAGTCCAGCACTCATCAGAGCCTTGGATGATAAGTTGAGTGATGAAGTAAAACAATTTGCCATTTGCTACGTGGACGATATTATCATATCTTCAGAAACACCAGAGCAACATTTCATGCATTTGACTAAGTTATTTGAAAACCTCAGAAGTGCAAACATCAAGGTGAAATTGAATAAATGCCATTTATTTCAAGAAAAGATCAACTTTCTTGGACATACTATAGACAGATTCGGTTACCACCCGAATGAAGACAAGATAGAAGCAATATTGAAGTTTCCCAAACCCAAGAGGATCAAAGACATCCGAGGTTTTGCGGGTCTTTGCCAGTTTTTCAGTAGTCATTGTCCACGTTATTCAGAGATCATGGCACCACTACATGATCTTCTCAAGAAAAACAATAGATGGAAATGGGATGCAGCTGCTGAGAATGCCTTTATTCAAGCAAAGGAAATGCTCAGAAACAACATCAAATTAGAGTACCCAGATTTCGAAAGAACATTCATCGTAGAAACGGACGCTTCACGAATTGGTATTAGCGCAGTCTTGTATCAGAAGGATCAAGATGGCAACTATCACTATATTTCATTCAGCAGTAGGAAGTTACGCACGCACGAGTTGAATTATTTCACGACGGAGCTTAAAGCTTTAGCAGTCATAAATGCTCTACAAAACTGGAAGAAATTATTGCTGGGACACAAGATTATAATCAGGACGGATCACAAAGCACTGGAATTCATGTTAAAGTCAGACTTGTCAAGCGATCGGATGACCAGATGGACCATGTTTTTGCAACAATTTGATGCCACGATAGTTCATGTTCCTGGTAAAGACAACCTACTAGCAGATATTCTTTCCAGACATCCGACTCCTGAAAAGAATGTGAGAATCAACGTTATCCAGACGGATGCAGAAGATCAGGAAACGCTGGATAAACTAAGAAGAATTCCTCTTTTTCAAGAGAAGCATGCACCATTCAGGAACATTTATAGATTTTTGTCAGGGAGAATGACAAGGAGGCACGCCTCATATTTCGAAACCAGAAGGAAAGCTAGACATTATATTCTCGAGGGAGAAACTGTATGTAAATACATCGATGCTAGACACACGAAAGTGCGAGTTGCTATTCCACCAGAACTTATTGTGCCACTAATTTGGTTAGTACACAAAAGTATAGGTCACGGAGGAGTTGACAAAACATACTATACCATGTTAGAAAAGTTCTATTGGATTAACATGAGAGAATCCATAACCATAGTAGTCAGATCTTGTGAACTGTGTCAGAAAAACAAATACAATTCTGAACTATTGAAGGAACGACCTAGAGCAATTATTCCTACAAAACCACTGGATTTGTTTAGTCAGGATATTTTTGGACCTGCACCTAAAGGAGACAGAGGAAATCAATATGTGTTAGTCACAATGGATGTGTTTTCCAAAGTTGTAATGCTTAATCCAATGCAGAAAGCCACAAGGAAAACTGTTTTATATCACTTGGAGAGAAACATTATTCCAAAGTTGGGCAAACCAGAAAGACTTCTAACGGACCATGGAACGCAATTTACCTCTGCAGAATTTCAGGGAGCGATGGATAGGTTGGATATTGTTCACCTATTTTCATCAGTTCGAAGCCCAGAGACTAATCCTATTGAAAGAACAATGCTTGAATTTTCAAAGTACATTCGCTTGTATAGTGCAGATAAGCATGCGAATTGGGTGAAGATTGTACCACTAGTAGAATTTTGCATAAATAACACGAGACATGACAGCACCAACGATATTCCAGTTATGTTGCATTTTGAAGAGAAACCCGTACGACCATGAAACAGAATCTTCAACATTCCGGAAGATAACGAACCAACGAAGGGCCAGAGAATCGGAGCAGCAAGAGTCCAGTTTAACAAAGCGGCTGAGAAGAGATTAAAACGCTTATAAGGGAAGAGATTCAGTGGACCGCTACGAGAAGGTGATCTTGTATTAGTCAGGATTCCTGTGAAAGCCGACGTACTGAAGAAGGTGTATATCAAGTTCAGTAGCCTTTTCAGAGGACCGTTCAAAGTAGATACAGCCTACGGTAACAATTGCTATAAGATCGTAAGAATTGAAGAAAACAGATCCATTGGAAAATTTAACCATTCCAAATTAAAAAGATTTTACCCAAACATACAGTAAATAAATATATTCAGTCTCAAGAACAGAGAAACTTACTGTTATTAAAGAAAATACAGGCTATACTTTACTTTAAATTAGCAACGGGGAAATGCGCCAGAATTTATTTAAGGCCATTACTAAAGAACCAATCTGGATATGAACTAAGACCCAGGAAAAATAAAAGAATGGATCAAAATCTTTTATTCATTAAAATTCGTGAGATATGGGAAAATCTGTGTAGAAATTAATGAAATACTATGCATCTTATTTATTATAGAAGGCAAGAAAGAAGGAATGATTTAAACATGGATATATATTTATTATACATCATGAAGGGAGGTCTACATTGCGAGAGACATCACGCCACATGAAGCGAGAGTTACGTCATGAAGGAGGAGAAGGGACGAAGGTCGAACTACGGACTGAGAGAGGAGAGGTGGTAGAAGTTACGTCACACAACGAGAGGGGAGACAGAGTGAGTAACTTGCCGAACGCAGAGAGCCGGACAGAGGAGTTCTTTCCAATTTGAGATTTCATCGAGTTAAGACCTCGAGCAGAAGCTAGAATTTGTTATAATAGTGCCACGCTTTATAAAAGTTGGAAAATGAGTGCAGTACAATAGACTGTAACTTGCGGAGCGAGCAAGATTATCACGCAGAACAGAACAGCATATAGCTGAATATTACAGTGTTTTAAACAAAGCCGGGATACATCGCATAAAAACATACATTTCTACAAGAAGAGATTTACGATTATTACGTTTGAACGCATACTTGAACATTATACATAAAAATGCAAGATATAAATCAGCAACGGGGAAGTCACATAAGTATCATCAATGAAATGAGAATAACCATGTGCTAAGCTACATCATAGGGAAGTGGAAACTACAAAGATGAACAGTTGAATTCCAGAATTCATAATTATGGAAGGTGCAGCTGAACATCCACGTGATGCGCAAAATCACAGAACGAACTACTACTTTTCTACAAGAGTTATTTTACATCTGGAATACTCGCAAACGCTTGTATAAACGACGATTTTCAACCTTGAGACGAGATGTCATTACTGAAGAGATGGGGAATCGAAGGACGAGCCAGGCAACGTGCAGTGAACGGGAGAAGGAGTGCAGACGGAGCAGGCTGTTTCACGGCAAGGTCGCTCACCCGAGCATGTCACCGACCTTGTTCCACTGGGGGAAGAGGCCAACTGGTTCCGACACAACCGGTCTACATAGCTGTGGGCGATGCGCTCGAGAAGCTTGGTTTGGCAGACGAGACGAAGGTATTCCCAAGACCAGATTCAACTCTAGGTAGAGAAGAGATTGCTTTATATTACGTAGAATTGTAGTTATGTTCTGTGTTTATCCAATTGACCAACCGTATAATTTTGTCAGTAAAATTAAAATTATGTAGATTTTCAGTAGTATATTTTTCGTATTTTCTTAGGAGTCATTTTTCTTGTTCTTTGAAAATTTCAGTCACTTGGACGAAATTTTTCATAGCGCTGTTATTAACGTTAAATTCATTTTCAGAGTAAGAACGTTTAGAATTCTTGATATTTGCGTTAGATTTAAACTAATTAAATCTGTTTTATGCGCAGCGATGGAAGGTATAATGAACAAATTAAAGAATGTATGGTGAACTATTTAAGGAATGTATAGTGAACTATTTAAAAGGAGTATAATATTGAACGAATTAAAGAAAGAGTATAATTGTGAATGAATTAAAGAAAGTATATTAAACCAAATTTAAGTACCGCATATTTAAAAAGTTATGTCACGAAGTGTCAAATATTTCGACAACACATGATGTTGATTCGAGTGTCAGAAATTTATTTTCAACTAATTGTGAACGAAATTGAATTATTACACGACAAAAAGTATGATAATAATTAATAAAATGCTTGATAGAAGATTAAACTAATGAATGTTATATTCACAGTAAAGAGACAGATAGATATGTAGATCTATGCTGAAACGTGATGAACCACATTTTCTAATAACGAAAGTATTACAAGAACTTTTTATACATATTTTTAATGGAAATTTAGAGCATTAAAATGCCTTGATAAATTTGTTAAACAAATATTTTCACGGAAGAGACACTTATATCATTTGTTAAAAATATGAATTCTTACTGATAATTCTTTAAAGGTTGTAATAATGTAAAACTGAATTTAAACACGTGAGAAAAAGAAAGAGTTAAGAAAGTTAAATCACAGGGTGATCTAAAAGTAGATGTACAGAAATTATTATTGCAGAAGTGGAATTATAAGCACGATGCGAAGTTGTATAAGGATAGAGAAGAGTGTTAGTAAGAAAATGCATTGAAATGGGAGTTTAGATTTGAAATACCGTGCAAGAAAGGATATGTAGACGTAAATGAGTTACGTATTTTTACGAAAGGAGGCTGAGGAGTCTCAAGTTTTTCTAGTATTGATCGCAGCGATTGTGAAGTTATTTGAGTGTTTTAAAGGAAAGTTCTGTACAGGGTGTTTAAGAAAGAATGTGATTGTTATATAATTTTGGAAGAGGAGTGTGAGAATGAGGGTCAAATGCCATGCAACTAGTATTCACGTTTATCAAAGAATTATTAACACAGTAAAAATTTCAGAAATGTTTCAAGATTTATAATCGAATGGGAAAAGAGAAAGTCAGAACAGTGCTTAGCTTAATTGTTTGTCACTTATGTTCTATTGAAATATAGACATGTATTTATACTTTCAACCGATAGAGTTGCGGTGTTTGTTTGTTTGATTGTTACGGAAGTTGAGTGGTAAAGACTCATTTGAAATATGGACAATTTAACCTTTTCGACACAATATAGTGTAGATTTGTGCGAACCATAAATAAGTGTAAATACGAACACAGTTAATGTTGAATAATTTTTCTTAAATATGGAACTACGGTTCAGAGATGAAACGCATTTGTATAAAATAGGGTAATGCTTAATATCACGCCGTCTCACAATTTTCTTATTTTATCAGTGCCACGTGCAGTTTAATTTGGAGATTATTTTTATTGCAGTGTCAAGGACACACCATTTTCAGACAGGAAGTCAGTTTTATTTTTACTTTTATTAGCACAATAAACGGCTGGCTCTCCTTAGCGATTCAGTCAATTTTTATCTTAGCTGGCATCATTTTCATTGTCGTCATCGCCGAAAATAGTACTGCTAGGTATAGTTACAGGCGCTCACTATAGATTAACCTTATCAACCCTCGAGATTGGAGTTTCTCGATTTGCTCTAAATGTAAATGATAGTAGAAATTTGTACCTAGGCTCGTAGTACTATTTTCTTACGAATAATATCTATCCTATGTGTTCCTGAAATTCCCAATTATTACTTAGCAGAAAATGGTAAGTTTGTGAGCTGGGTATTTACATGTCTGCAATCCTTTTCATTGCAGCGGATATAGGTACTGATTGGTGAATTCGGGCGCAGTACCATATTGGCTCACCATAACAAAACAAAATTGATCAGTCTCGACCACAGGTCAGCTAGTCGCGTTCTGGATTCTCTGCGAAAAAAGAACATCGAAATTCGAGATTACATCAACTAATTAGCACCAGCTTAAAGATATACAGCACGGTAGCTTAGACAATTTGATGGTTATGATAGTGTTGTTATTATTACATTGTTAGCATGTTTGAGAAATTCAGGTGAAGCAGGTTGCTAGCCTTACTTACACAGGGCCCCACTGGTTTAATCTCAGGGAACAAACGAGTGAGTTGGGTATTCATAGACGCCTTAGTACAAGGAGGCACACGAACTCGGAATTTGTCCAAGATGTCCACTCCTATTCCGCGGCTTCAGTGGCGTAGTTGGTAGCATGCTGAGCTTCTATGCCCAAGATCGCGGGTTCAAACCTGGCCGAAGTCGTCGGATTGTTTAAGAACGTTAAATTCCCTCAGTATGCCTTCCTTCGGAGGGGAAGTAAAGCCGGCGGTTCCATGTGATAGATTTATGGCATGTTAAAGAACCCTCCACTAATTACACCTGTGTGAAGCTAAATTATATATAGGTTAAACATTTGACTAACGTTCTTAGGTTCCTACGTTCATCGTCAAAAGCCGACTGCGGTGGTATCTGGTAACTAAGTTCTGAACTAGTTGGTCGTTGACGGTGGCGTTTGGCGGCAAAAGTAGGAACTACTTGGAAAAATTGAATGTCTGCAGTCCTAACTTGAATTTTAAAAAAGTCCTCTCGGCACGCCGGAAGGCGGAGGTAGATTTCACCGGGCAAACATGGGGATAGGCAAAAAAGGCAGAATATGAAGGTTTTCGTAGAAGGATCAGACTTCATTTATTGCGAGAAAGTATTTTATAATTGGAGCTTAATTAACTTTGTTTTTCGTCTTTTTATGCATATTTTAAACATTTTATTGTCTTATGGGGACGGTAACCTTCTTGTCATTTGGGGTCCATTTTTATACTTGTGGTCACACTGTCCTTATGCAAGGTTTCGACACTGATGTGTAACTATCTAACGGTCTGTTACTTCTTAACGCAAAATTTTATCTCCCGCAGAGATTTTGGTTGGTTCCTCAGTTTAGGGGATGCGACAACGCGGTCTTGTAACCCCGTGTACTTTGGGTGAGTGTAGAATCTGTCTGATAAACGGTGTGAATTGTTATGGCTGTATTAGTCTGTAATTCAGGTAAGGAGTGAAGACGGTCAATTTCAAGCAGGAGTTCCTAATGTTGCTACCAAATACTACCGTCAACGACACCTAGCTGTGAACTTGGCTACTAGATGCCACCGCAACCAGAAACTCGCAACGAACGTTGGAACTTTCCCTCCAAAGGAAAGCATACTGAGGGATTTTTAGCGCTCTTAGAAAATCCGACGACTTCGGCCGGCTTTGAACCCGCAACTTTGGGCATAGAAGTTCAGTATGCTACCAGTTACGTCACCGATGACGCTTCAGACTTAGTCAGATAGAAAACTGAATGCGATCTCGTGCAAGTGCGTTGTCATGGCAACGTCTGATGGCTCATCCCTCATAAATTTAGTAGTGTTGTCATGGCAACCTGTGATGGGTCTTGGCATCTCTATATATATAAATGTCCTCTCGGCACGCCAGAAGGCGGAGGTATGTTTCACCGGGCAAACTTGTGTGTAGGCGAAAATAGGCAGAATATGCAGGTTTTCGTAGAAGGATCAGACCTCATTGATTGCGAGAAAGTTTTTTTTATAATTGGAGCATAACTAACTTTGTTTTTCGTCATTTTATGCATATTTTAAACATTTTATTGTCTTATGGGGACGGTAACTTTCTTGTCATTTGCGGTCCATTTTTATACTTGTTGTCACACTGTCCTTATGCAAGGTTTCGACACTGATGTGTAACTATCTAACAGTTTGTTACGTCTTCACGCAAAAGTTTATCTCCCGCAGAGATTTTGGTTGGTTCCTCAGTTTAGGGGCTGTGACAACGCGGTCATGTAACCCCGTGTACTTTGGGTGAGTGTAGAATCTGTCTGATAAACGGTGTGAATTGTGATGGCTGTATTAGTCTGTAATTCAGGTAAGGACTGCACACGGTCAATTTCAAGCAGTAGTTCCTAATGTTGCTAGCAGATATTACCGTCAACGACACCTAGATGTGAACTTGGCTACTAGAATCCACCGCAACCAGCAACTCGCAACGAACGTTGGAACTTCCCCTCCAAAGGAAAGCATACTGAGGGATTTTTAGCGCTCTTAGAAAGTCCGACGACTTCGGCCGGCTTTGAACCCGCGACCTTGGGCATAGAAGTTCAGCATGCTACCAGTTTCGTCAACGAAGACACTTCACACTTAGTCAGATGGAAATCTTAATCTGATCTCGTCCAAGTGCGTTGTCATGGCAACGTCTGATGGCTCATCCCTCATCAATATAGTAGTGTTGCCATGGCAACCTCTGATAGCTCTTGGCATTTTCTTATAATTCCGAAATTATTTTTCTCATCCCTTGGCGTAATGGTGGGTCATATCAAAAATTCTTTCAGGCAAAAGTTTTAGGTAATTATTAGGGGAATATTGTCCATTTTGTACGGCTTTGATATTGTGCCTATTGTACAGCCCAGGGGCAGTACCCCCCTGAGACCTACCCCGCCATCTTTTACCAAAACTACCCGCATAGGCAGACCATAAGCCTCATGCATTTCTTCAGACACAAGCGGGCCCGGCATACTGCTGACGGCCATGCTTACGAAATATAAACATAAACACGGTAAATGGAGCGACAGCTATGAGGAAATGCTGACCTGGCAGTGGGGGAAGGCCTTAAAGCCTAGGCCCGGAGGAACCCCATCATCTATTCTGTTCTGTTCTGCTCTTGGCCAGAGGCCCTGTCCGACGAGGTCCGTTCCAGCTCTACACCAGGTGATATCTAGCTGTGCTTAGAGTCCTTTATCTTTGTAAACACTTACCCTGAACAACTGTACACTTTACAAATTGTACTACATTTCATATTTGTTTAAACTCCCCAAGAGGGACATCACATCACATCTACTGGCCAATAAACACATGGTCAGTAAGCATACACGTTTATTACTGATCACACTCCATTTTACATCCTTATACTCAACATGACCTTAGTCATAATTGCCCCCTGACCGTAGAGGCCAGTAATTGCATCGTCAGGTTCTATTGTACTCGAGCACGCGAATCGACTGCAGAGTGCCGAGTCACCGACTCTCCACATTCGCAGAATTGCTCACTTTACTTAATTGGCAGGCTAGATTAGCAGCCTGCACTTAGACATTCGTCCCCTGACAGGTAATTACATCCTGCAGAGACGCCCCCAATAGATTAAGCACTCACACCAACACGCTACACTGGTAGTCTCTCCCAATCACGGGAAACTACCCTCATCCGGAAGCATCCCTCAAAATTAGCACACTTACACTAGCCTGTTTATCCCACCCACAACCAAGGGATAAAACATATTTGGTGGAGGCGCGGCTACCACGCAAAATAAGGGTAAGGGACTCAAACAACGAGCCCTCGTGGTAGAACGATCCATACCGCAAGTAGCCAAGCGAGACTATTTTTTTCTCTCCCATAATACGCTCCACATTTTTTCTTTTTCTCTCTCCCCCCCCCCCCTTATTACACGGGGATTTGTATTATTACAACCACCTCCACCCTCCCCATAGTGCAAAGGTCGGTGGAAATTAAATGACCACGTTTAGAACCACACTAAGAGACTTTGCGCACCATTTGTCGGCTAACACAACTCCACTTCTGCCGAAGTTGAAAATTAAGAACGGCGACTTAATAAAGGAAAACACACTGCAATACGCCTCCTTCAGGAACTCGAATTAAAGGCATTAGAAATCCGCGCTCAATACCCAGCAGCGGCAGCACAAGTCACACATTTTACACGATCCCAGGCCCAGACCAGTGCGCAGGGACAACATTCACCAATATCCAGCGCTAGTGAAGCAGATTGCTTGCCAACACTCCATCCCCTATTGTTACAGAAACTGCAAATCACAGAGAAGAAGACTGATAATCTGCTCGCGCCCATCACACAGTTATTGGATACAGACGCTGTTAAGGCAGACAACCACACAACAGAGGCGGTCCTAGATATACATACTATTCTAGAGACAGTAAAACAGGATCTAGACTGGACAGTGGAAGTAGTGAAGTCCACACAATACGACATTACACCATCGATCAGTGACGACATATCAGGCGACGAGCCCCGTGGCAACGTAACACACGTGTCATACACAGGGAGTGAGGATAATTCCCCTCAAAACAACACAAACCCAAACACCTCGTCACACGATCGAAGTGCGGACAGCGTAAACGGACTAGAATCCTTACACGGCCAAGGAGAGGTAAACCAGCAGGATATGAATAGGCACACGGAATATCCAATGATCCACCCCACAAAGTTCACGGGGGAGGGCCAGGATCCCGAGGAATACCTCAAGGCCTTCAATAGAACGGCTCGGATCAATGGCTGGAGCGACGAAGTCAGGAAACGGCTCCTACCTGCATACCTAACAAAGGCGGCCATGGCATGGTACGAGCTCCATGAGGACAATCTAGAAGATGCCACATGGGAGGAAATCACTGTGTTGCTGAAAAGTGAATTCCAGCTCACTCCGGATGATTAGGACCTGTATGACCAAATTAGACAAAGGTCACAGGGGCCTACAGAAAGTGCGCGGACGTATGTAAACGCGAAACTGCTGATGTGCGACAAATATAACGCCGCTATGCCGCATAAGCAAAAAGTTAAGTTGCTAATGCAGGGCCTTAGGCTATCCATCGTGGACAAATTATGTATAATGAATAACCCCACGGTCCAACATATGCTCAACAATATAAAAACAATAGAGGCAGGGAGAAAGATCACGGAAAAAGCTACGGAGAAAGCCGTGAATCAGCATTTTCATCCAGAAAAGGACAACACCAGTCAAAAGATGGATGAGTTAGTGGACAGGATGGAGAAGCTAACAATAGGTGCCATCCAAGCAGGCGGGGGACCACTTTGAAATGAACACACTGACACGGAAGAACTGTACTATCCCGACAGTGAAAGGGGTTACACGGAAAGGAGACACTACGAGCGGGAGAAAACATACTACCCTCCACGGCGGCTGACAACACCATATACGCAAGACAGGCCACATTAACCTCCGAGGTATTCACCGGTCTCATACTCAAATGTAGAGCCAACATACCCCTCACGGCGACCATCATCCCCATACACACCAGATTACTACCCTTCAGGGTACGACCACAGCATCCCCCGGCGAAGAAGGCCGCCACCGAGCAGACAGGGCTATGCTACCCCACAATATAGGGGAAATGGGGACTATCGGGAAAACCCACCCCCAATCAGGCAAGACTATGCATCCCCACAATAAAGGGGAAACGGGGAGTACCGGGAGAACCCACCCCCAGGCAGACAGGGATATGCACCCCCGCAGTACAGGGAAATGGGGAATCGCCGGGAAAACTCGCCCACGCAGCAGCAGACGTACACCCCAGCCTGTCGGAGACAAGAACATAGACTACCGGGCAATAAACGCGGACAACAACCCCACAGAAAGGACGGGAGGCCCGGGACACGTACACGAAGGGACGAGAACACTATCCGCTCCCCGACGAATACCCGTGGGAGTTTAGGGACGAGGCTCCCCGCCCGACAGACAGGAGAGCAATGCTTCCCACACCCAGTTACCCACCGCAAGAGGGGAGTTGGCGCAGCCACCCCGAGGGGGTACAGACTACAGCACGGGGAGACGCACACCTACGTTTCCAAAAAACGCCTAGACGGGGAGGTTCGGCTAGCTAAAAAGTGGGGGAGTTTCCTCCCCTAACACAACACCAGAGAGGCCCCTCACCTAAACAGACTCGCAAGAGCAGGGGGAAAAAGCAGCCAACTAAAACAAGGGCTGGCGATTCACCCCCGGGCCGTTTCCAAACACATCCCGTACAAGGGGATTGTAACTGTCTGTTCAAGCCATTAGCTTTTTAGTCCGCCATACCGAAGATCACCACAGGAAGTACAGGCAGGAAACGGTTAAACATATCCTGGCCAACTGGAAAGAGTACCGGAATTTCGTAGCGGACGAACAGGAAAACCCATTCCCGACCGGGGCAGACTACAAAAGATACATGGGTAGGGATGGTACCTATGCCGGCGCCGTAGAAGTGACCGCTCTCGGCAAGGTACTTAAGATGAACATACACGTATACACTGACGTACACTCGCCGCCACTATTCACAACCACGGGATTCGACAGGGACCTGCACTTACTATTTACGGGGAACCCTAGGGCAGGACACTATACGCCCCTCACAATCACGCGCGAACAAAACGCAGACAATCAGCCCACAACTCCGCCGGACATGAATATATCACCGGCAGGGAAACAGGAGGAAAAAGGCAAACCCACACCCTCCAGACGGGAAACCATACCCCCTACACCACAACATGGGGCCGGAAGTGACCCCACACAGGCGCAGGACGCGAACACACTTGGCATAGGGGAGCCAGCAACAGGAATCGAACTCCCGACCGCCTGGAACAAAAAACGAGGTCACAAGTGCAAACGAAGGGTTAGGTTTGCCGACACACCCTCACAGGAGGAGGAGAGGAACAACACACCCACTCAGAGACGGGAAAGTGTGAACACATTAACCACTCGACAGAATCCCTGTATTTTGACAGAGCGGGCAATGAAGAGAGCAGGCAGTGTACTGACTGGGCACATTTCGCTGACCGAGATAAAGAACTCAAGCCAGGAAATAAGTCGCGAGGCCAAGCGTGCCAAGTACAATGAGCGGCCAGCTCCATGCATCTTCAGCACAAATGTACCGCAGGGCATCAACAGTGGCGCACACAGGGACAAGAACACTAAGGTAGTAACAACAACAACAACATACACCCTCTACAATACATCTTTACAGGGGGAAGGACTCCAGTTAGCGGCACTGACAGTACACGCCAGCATAAATGGCCACAGGGTGCAAGCCCTCGTTGACACTGGTGCAGCGGTAAGCTGCGTCAACAGAAAACACGTCACTGAAGGGCAGATACACGGTGTCACGGGTGACATCTGGCTGGTAGCGGCCAATGCTCAGACGCTAGAAAACGCGGGGGTGGCAAATATACACATCAGGCTAGACCATTTTGCGACAACACACCCCATGTTCTTGATAGAACATCTTTCTGCGTCAGCAATAATTGGTATGGATTTCCTCGCCAAGTACGAAGCTAGCATAAATTTTGCTAGCGGCAAGATGCTTTTAATGCATGACCAGAGGCTCACTATACATCCCATGGCATACGCCAGGAACGCAGATGGGATTCGAGCACAGCGAGAAATCCACAAGCACCAAGCCTCCACACTAAACACAATCGACAAACACACAGGCACACACACAGATCAGACGATCAATCACACTCACAGACAGGACCTGACACCGGAACAAGATAGGAGGCTCACGGAGCTCCTGGAAGTGAATAGGGATATCTTTGCCCATTCGCTGAAAGATCTCGCGGTGACAGACCTTATCGAGCACCACGTCACACTCACCAGTGACCGGCCAGTCCACCAGCCCCCCATCAGGGTGAGTCAGAAGGAGAGGCACGCTATCGACACTCAGATTACAGAGATGCTCGAAGCGGGAGTCATAGTGCCGGTGATCTCGAATTACAGTGCTCCGGTCTTACTGACCAAGAAGCGAGATGGTTCCCACAGGTTCTGTACAGATTACCGTAGGCTCAATAAATTAGTAGAAAATGACAGTTATCCACTACCACGGGCCGACACCTATTTGGATGCCAGGTGGGGCCAGCTGGTTCAGCTCGATGGATTTTTATAGTGGATTCTATTCAATCCCCGTTTATGAACCGGACAGGCACAAGCTGGCGTTCGTTACAGAAAACGGCCTCTATACCTATACAAGGTCACCTATGGGCCTCCGTAACGCCAGCCAGACCTTCCAAAAGCTAGTGGATAAGGCATTTTCAGGGCTAAAATGGCGCTCGGTGCTAGTCTACGTGGACGACATAACGGTCTTCTTCCACACCTTTGACGAGCATCTCGTACACTTGGAGGAGGCTTTCGCAAGGATCAGAGAGGCCAAATTAAGGCTTAAACCTGCGAAGTGTCAATTCGCCAGACAGCAGATTAACATATTGGGCCATATTGTCAAAAGAGAAGGCATTATTCCCGACCCAGCGAAGACGGACGCAATAACGGGCATCCCGATGCCTACAAACCTGAAACAATTGCGTAGCTTCATTGGTCTCACTTCCTATTACAGGAAGTACATCCATAGGTTCGCGCACATCGCCCACCCCCTAACCAAACTCACACGTGAGAAGACGCCCTTCCACATTCAACAGGAACATATAGATGCCTTCAACACACTCAAGCAGCTATTGACCACCCCACCATTGCTGCAACACTTCCATAGTGATAGGCCCACATTTTTACACGTGGACGCAAGCCAGTATGGACTGGGAGCGGCCCTATTACAGGAAGTTGCGGAGGGGCGCATACGGCCAGTAGCTTATGCTAGCAGAAAATTAACGGCCGTCGAAACGAAATACTCTGCCACAGAGCGGGAAATGCTGGCATTTTCATGGGGAGTGAACTATTTCCGGGTATACCTCTATGGTATCCAGTTCACGGTATTGACTGACCACGCGAGCCTGCTTTTTTGGGACAAATTCAAAAACCCAAATCCGCGACTCAATAGGTTTATATTCCGTCTTTACGAATATAACTTCGTGGTTAAGCATAAGAAGGGCGCTACACACCTAGATGCAGATGGGTTGTCTAGGCTGCCAGTAGCCGATCCCCCAGATGACAGTAAGGACCACGAATGGGACGACATGCCGACTTTTGCCCTGACGTTGGTTAACATAAAGCAGGAGCAAGAGCGTGATCCATACTTGAAACAGATTCTAATGACACTAGAAAACTTGTAAAAGGTAGATTCCATGACAGCACGGCTCTCTAGGCGATTTTTCCTAGACAAAGACGGGGTACTGAAATGTAAACCCACAACCATGCACGATAATGCACCTATAGCGGTTCCGGATCCATTGAAAGAGAGTATCATGACCGGACACCATACTAGCCCAATGGCAGGGGCACATTTGGGTACGCATAAAACATACCATAGAATCCGGGACAAGTATTACTGGGTAAACATGAAGGGCGAAATAGACACCTTCGTAAAGACATGTCACACTTGCCAGCGATTTAAAGCAAGACCTGGCAAGCCTCATGGATGACTCAACCCTATTCCAGTAGGAGAACTATTCCACAGAATTGGGATAGAAGTTAAAGGCCTCATCTCCACATCTGAACAAGGTAATAAATATATACTCGTACTTGTGGCCACAGAGTATCTTACCCGGTACATGATTACAAAGGCTGTTCCGAAAGCAGACACGAACAGCATAGTGGAATTTCTATTTGACATAGTCACGCGATATGGCCTATTCCAAACCCTATTATCCGATAGAGGGACTATTTTCACCTCGAGAGTGCTCCAACAGTTTTTGGAGGTACTAAGGATAAGGGCATATACAACCACGAGTTTTTCTCCACAGACCAATGGGCTCACGGAAAGTATGAACAAAATCATCGGAATAGCGCTATCCAAGTTCACGGGGGACACAGGGACAGACTGGGATAATTATCTACAGCCCATTACATTCAGTTACAATACTTCTATATCCACGGCCACAAAACACTCTCCACACTTCCTGTTACACGGCTATACACCCAGAAGCCCCATTGACAACATATGCATCCCACAGGACACTCTCACAGACAACGCAGCCCGGTTAGAGTATTTGCAGATAGCTCGCATGAACGCCAGAAAAACATCACCGCGGCACAGAAGAAACAAAAAGAACGGTACGATCGGCAACAGAATACCGTGGAATACACACCCGGGCAATTGGTTATGGTTTCCAATTCCGCCCATTAGAAGAACGTGTCCGAGTTCCTCCTACCACGTTGGGCAGGTCCCTTCAAAGTCTGCAGGAAGGTATCTGACCTGAACTATATAGTAAACGTGCGGCATGGACACAAAATCATTAAGGACACTATACACGCCCGCCGTATGAAGGCATACTACACTCGGAAAACAACACCCACACGTAAAGGCGGGAACACTGCAAAAAGGAAAGGAAATGATTCCGCTGTCAGACGTGAAAAGAAAGCCAAGAGATAGCCTTCAAACCCCGAGGACCTCACCAGGATACGAACCTAACACAGACATCTAACTACCACCGACGAACATATTCGCGCCAGGTCTACAATAACACAAAATTTGGGGACACAATATATATGAACAGAGGTATGGTTTTTTAGATGACGAGGAACCAAAGGCACACCATGTATGCAGAAAATAGAAAAGCGTGTCAGCAAACTCACGCACATTTGCTCAACACATGCGATAAGCAGACCGCTACACTAGCAGCAGGTATTTCACACGCCATTGAAACTTGACACTATCGCCAATCAGCGATAAGACGTAAATGAACATGCGACATTCGCGAGTACCAGACAGGCTAGGAGCGCTCTCGCTCTGGCAGTAATACACACAATCATTCACTAGAGGAGGCAAAGCCACATTACGCCCACAAATTAAATCCAGGGTCGACCAAAATTCGTACAGACAACAAACATGGGACATACATACAGGGGCGTAGGTTCGTTCTAAGATACTCGCCACAATAGCCTACTTAGGGCATTAGCGACCCCGGGACTGCCAATAGGGGACGTACCGGGAACGCCAGGCCTCTACGGAGACCACAAGACACTATTTTTGTTTTGAACCATAGCGCCCGACACCTGAATACGGGCGACGCCACTCTCACAGACAAACGCTCACACAAAGCAGGCAACACCACATTTCTACGGCCAAAATCATGACAATTTGGATTGCCCCGGACATAAAATGATAGGGCAAGACACAAGGGGGAACGAATCGCGAAATCAAATTTCCAAACAAGCTTGTGAGCGGAAAAAAGGTGACAAGGTAGCACCTTGGCCTTACAAGAATGAAAACACATGTCAACATACAGACAGTGGCGAAAGTCACGTTTCGTTAGCCTTCATACATAACATTAAAGACTTTCTGTATACAAGGACACAAAACAAATACGCAAAAAACACTGTGTTGCAAATAAGCGAATTCCAGCGCGTTGCGACACACTGTTGCCGGTAGGCATTCTTGTCATAACGAGACGCGACAATGACATGCAGACATGATGACACTGGCACAAAAACAATAACAATAACGACATACAGTAACACGGATGTTGATACAGAAAGGAGAGCGCCATTACAATAGGCTCTGCATCCAATGGTACACAAATACTTTGGGCCGGATTAATCTCGGGAATACAGGCTACCATACGCCTACCATTACCCACACTAGGAACATGTCTACAAGGGTGATAACATGCAACACGCGGCACCTGACAATTAGCCACGCGACACGAGATAAAGCCTTCTCCGATAACATCCCACGCGCCAGCAGACGTCAACGATAGGCGACCTCACACATACAGCCGCGCTAATTACAGCCACGGCCACTTTCTTCCTACACGCGCCCAACACTCAGGGGCGGATACAGACAGATTCCAGAAGGAAACAAACCCCTCCCCTAATATTTTTTTTTGTTTATTTTTTATCTCTAAAAATCATTACAGGCGATCAGGCTATACCAATTCATACTTACAATCACATGCAACCCCAACGTTATGAACAGGAGACCAGGTTAGGCCGTGACGTCACAGCGTCACCGCACTTAAACATCCTAAGGGCAGCCCGAGGGCGGTGCCCTCAGACACAAACATTCTCACACAACATAGGTATCACAGACCCACAGGCACTCCACGGACTGGTATTTTAGAAGAGAGTAGGTGCTTTATGGCATCTCAACTTAGCCAGCGTACATCCCAAGGAGCGGGATGAGAACACATAGTGACTGAGAGAGGATGACACACCACAACAGGAGTAGAGATGGATAATGCCACCAGGATGGCCATGGTACCAAACTACGGGCTACCATCCCAGCACCCTTCTTCCTACATTCCCTGTCACCTACAACACTATCCAACACAGACATACAGATACATAAAAACAGCTACACTACATTTCAAAATATACTTCGGGGTTGATAGACTTCATGCTTCTAATAAATTAAGGTATGCTACACCTTGGCCCCAAACGCCTACACCTGAGTATTAGAGGTGAGTCGGAAAACAATATCAAGCGGCAATGCACATCTCTGTGTAGAGAGATGAGGCCATATTTATACTAACAAGTATTTTATTAAATAATCCCGCATGCAAGGGACATAAACTTATCGTATCCCAGCACAGGCCTTATCCTGAAGTGAGAGCGGACACGCCTCACATCCATCCAAATGCATGAAATATCCTATCCACACACCAGGGATTGTATTATTATTACACCCGCATGACATTTTTAAATTTTGCACACCTGGTAAAAACCCACCCCATCCACTCACAGTAAATACCTCCTAACAGCATCATCGGCTCCCGGCCACCATAAACATGGAGTCCAACGATGCACGACCCCCTCCTACCACGCTCTAACCCCATTCAGCAAATAACACCCCCGGATCCTAATAACAAGGGACCAAACACCCTACAAACCTACTAACACCTCTAGGAAAGTACCAAGGCATCAACGCTGGAAATCCGACACGGCAATGACAAGCCTAAAGATTCTACAACCCCAGAACACTAAAAAAAAAATACATAATTACATGGTACACACAAACATATTTACTTATCACGCTTATTGTTTTTTTTTAAGGAATCTGACATCACACTAGATGGTGATGAGAAGGTAAATGGAGGGCAGAATTGCCACACAAGAACAGAGCTGGAGAAGGTGGTAATGAGGCCTGACCCAGTTTAATGACTGACAGACGAAAGGTCGAAGCAACGATGACTTAGTGCGGGCAAACGTCGAGATCTCGGGTATGCCTAGCCTGCCCCCGTGTCGGAGAAGGTTATACCCATTATGCGCTACGGTCATCGAAGCCAGACCTGCAGGGGAGACTTTTGACGGCTAGTAGGAGAATCAGCCAGCTCCACACTAGACTCAGGAGACGAACCTAGAGACGACCACATTAGGACTAGACTCTTAGCTAGTTGTAATATAGGTAGCGATCCTATGGCGGGGAGCGAGTCTTCCATTCGAGGAAGTGAAGAAGTGTCTCAGGATTCAGCGGGACCAATCCTAGGCACGCCAAGTCCTTATCCTGGAAGATAAGGTGAATACGATTTAATTAATGAATGATAACCAATGAATAATAAATAATGCGTATGGAATGAATGCTGCCATTCGGTTCCGTGCCCACATAAATGGATGACAGCGAGTCTCCAGAGCTTAAATTGTAACGCAGCGGGCGGCCAGAGATGTAAATGAGGAATGTGGCGAGCTCTCAAAGGGGTCCGGGCAACCCAGTAATAAATATAAATGAATGATAAATGGCGAATAAAGCCAATATAAGCTACAACAATAAAGGATATCCGCGCGAGGCGTTTGCTTCTTATCAACGCAAGTGCACAGGCCTATATTAATTACTAAGAGGGGGAAATCGACAGTTAGTTTAAGAGGAGGGGACTACGGGCTCCTGCTGGGTTCCGGTCCCGGCATGATGTCACAAGGGCACCTCGGGAGGGAAACTGACCGGGGGGAGCCTCCGATCAAAATTCTAGTATATAAGATAGAGTTCCATTTAAAAGGCAACTTGGAATTAAGCAAATTTAATAAGCACTGTTGTAAAACAGCAGCTACAGCACATTTCGGCACTAGACTAAGGACCATTTCGGCTTGTAAATACAAAATATTTTTTTCCATTTAAGTATTAATTAATATAACTTAGGTTAAACACTTTTTAATTAAGATAGAGCGTTCGGCACCTGGCAACTAAAACCATTACCAGGGTAAGACCGACAACACGTTGCGGAAACACGCGCATGCGATGCGAACGCGACATATGGCGTTCGGCACCTTATAGGGTAAGTCCGAACAATATTCAACGGCACATTAATGTGAACGCGGCATATATACGCGAAACGTCCGAAACGATATCGCCGGTACAGCAACCGAAGCTTACCGACCACATGTGCTTAATTTACATGCCTTTTCTTTCAGCAAAGAGCTCCACCACTGCAGCATCGCGGGAGAACAAATGACCATGGTAAAGGTAAGGTGGACCACCGACGTCACATACACACTTCACACAATGAGTACACACTGGGGAGACACACAAATACACACATACACAAAGAGTAGAAACTAGTAGCATGATAGAATACGGCCACCTTAGGCTAAGTTAGATTTAGTGGCGCCATATATTAAGATCCATGAACATTAACAGAGATAAAGGGTATTCTGATAAATGCATGTAATCCACCTTTGCAGATTCACCAAGAGCCAACACGGGTGCGCACGATGGCGCATGAACAGCACTAATATATTTCATTTTTCAGAAAAAGCAGACATGTATGCATTCACCCCTTGTAAATATAGCCCCCAAACACACATACCCTACACTAAATTATGCCACACACAAATACACTGCTCCTAAACTATTTCAGTCGCACCCTCAAGACGATGGCGCCGCAGTCAGCAACGTCAAGTGACCGTGGGGCACCGAGCGATACTGACGCAACCACACACAAAGAACGCTTAAATGATGAGCGGAAAACGATAGCCAGGAGAGACGCAGCCTTGTGAGAGTCTGTCCTAGCCATCAAGGTGAACTTTTCCTACCCACGGGGAGAAACTCACGAGGGTATAACGGTTGAACGGTTTAGCCACTAAACCGCAGGTACAGGTGAAAGAAATGAAGGTTGAAAGGTACGTACGAATCGGTGGATAATAGGAGAAAGTATGAGAAAGGCCAGATGAAAGCAACAGAGAAAGTTACCGAGCCCGTAAATGATAAGGTTTATTATTAGAACAATGATTATTGTCACTATTGTTATTCTTATTATTAATATTGTTAGCATTACTATGCATCATGATAAAATGTGAACATGAATTTACTATTGCCACACATAGACACCGAACACGTTTATACACACTTTTGTCTCTTTCCTTTCTATTCTACTAACGATAAAATTTGTGAAGGTGTCCCGTTTCATCCCAACAACAATAAACCATTCTGATATACCTTTAACTTATACCATGGGGCACCTGTTTTTCTATTTTCTTCCATCTTTTATACTTTATAGACACAAGGTACGTGCAGGGAGCAATTTTTTTCCCACACAGCGTCGGACGACACAACCACCCGTCCAACCATGTTTTTTTTTCCTTCCTGCAAAGCACCAAAACACATATATCTATGTTTTTTCTTTTCGTTAACAGCAATAACATCAAGAACATGTAATTTTCTGTATTTTTACTTTCAATGTCAACTTTCATAACGATTAATTTTAGATGAACAATGAACTATGTATATACGCATAACCCACCCCCTCTGAGCACACGCTAAACTCACATCACCACCAGGATAACACGACATCGATACACCTACACGACACCGACACTGAAGAAGAAGAAGAAGAAGAGGGACAAGAAGAAAACGAGGAAACATCATTACAACGACACGCCCACTCTATTTTCCGTTCGCGAGGACGCGAACAAACGACGAGGGACTTGTACAGTCCGGGGGCAGTACCCCCTGAGACCCACCCCGCCATCTTTTACCAAAACTACCCGCATAGGCAGACCATAAGCCTCATGCATTTCTTCAGACACAAGCGGGCCCGGCATACTGCTGACGGCCATGCTTACGAAATATAAACATAAACACGGTAAATGGAGCGACAGCTATGAGGAAATGCTGACCAGGCAGTGGGGGAAGGCCTTAAAGCCTAGGCCCGGAGGAACCCCATCATCTATTCTGTTCTGTTCTGCTCTTGGCCAGCGGCCCTCTCCGACGAGGTCCGTTCCAGCTCTACACCAGGTGAGATCTAGCTGTGCTCAGAGTCCTTTATCTTTGTAAACACTTACTCTGAACAACTGTACACTTTACAAATTGTACTACATTTCATATTTGCTTAAACTCCCCAAGAGGGATATCACATCACATCTACTGGCCAATAAACACATGGTCAGTAAGCATACACGTTTATTACAGATCACACTCCATTTTACATCCTTATACCCAACCTTACCTTAGTCATAATTGCCCCTGACCGTAGAGGCCAGCAATTGCATCGTCAGGTTCTATTGTACTCGAGCACGCGACTCGACTGCAGAGTGCCGAGTCACCGACTCTGCACATTCGCTGAATTGCTCACTCTACTTAATTGGCAGGCTAGATTAGCAGCCTGCACTTAGACATTCATCCCCTGACAGGTAATTACATCCTGCAGAGACTCCCCCAATAGATTAAGCACTCACACCAACACGCTACACTGGTAGTCTCTCCCAATCACGGGAAACTACCCTCATCCGGAAGCATCCCTCAAAATTAGCACACTTACACTAGCCTGTTTATTAAGAGAGATATGATTAATGTTTCCCGAAAAACCCACTTTTTCCCACCCCTTTGGTCAATGGTTGGTGCTATAAAAAAAACTCTCCAAACATAAATGTTTGGGCTTTATCCGACACATAGTATGAACTTTGAACAGATTCGATATTTCACATAATAAGAGAGTTATAGCAATATTTCACTTTTTGGAGAAAAAAAAGCCCCCCATTTTCACCCCCTTCGACCGATTTAGCCCAGTAACGAACTCGACCGAGATTTTATAGGTATACATATTCAGTGAAAAAATCAAAGTGATTGGTGCAATATTACGGCAGTTATCGTGTCCACAAGAAACTGATATACATACCAGGTGGCCCCTTTGCCCCGTACAATCTAGTTTTAGGTGTCCGCATACACTAATGCTGTATGGGATGTCTGACAACTGATTTCCACAGGGGTCACACTGCATGCTGGCCGATTACGTCAGAATACGAAGGAATAACAACCGGACGGCCACTAGCTGCATGTTCCTCAGCGCTACTCGTCTAATGCACCCCGTTGCCTTTTGGAGCATCGCATTTGAGAGCGTGGTACAACATATTGACGATGGCTGGTGTATTCAGCGTCGATGAGTACACGGGCATTACTAATCTATGAAGAAGCTGGGGCGCATTAGACGGGAGCACTGAGGAACATGCAGCGTGTGGCCGCCTGTTTGTTATCACTTGGCATTCTGACGTAAACTGCTTGAATGCAAGATTACCCCTTAGCAATTCAGTTGTTAGACCTCCCATTCATCACTGTTGCATGCGGGACAATTATAAGTATATTGCACGGCGCAAATGGGCCACCTGTTATATACATATATATATATATATATATATATAATTTATGTATATATATATATATATATATATATATATACATACATAAATTATATATAAACTTTTGAACTGACGGTGGTTTTGGGGTCTGGGGGATGTGAAACGCGAAGATATGTCGAGATTTTGCGTAAGTCGAAACACGGTCCCCATTGCAATAGTTAGCTTTCTAATGAAATCTACCTAACAGATACACACACGAATACAGTCATCACAATTAACACCGGTTATCAGACAGATTCTACACACACCCAAATTACACGGGGCTACATGACTGCGTTGTCGCAACCTCTAAACTGAGGAACCAACCAACCGAAATAAGTTAGTGTAGTGACGAAATTCTCCCTCGCCCAATGTTGCAGGTTCGTATCCAGGCGCAGTCAGCTGGCATTTGAGGGTGCGCAAATGCGAGGGAGCGGTGTAAGTAGATTTACTGGCACGTTAATGATCCCCTTCGGGGCAGAATTCCGGCACCCCGGCGTCTATAAATGCCAAAGCAGTTAAAAGGGACGTAAAACCAATAGGCTTATCATTATTATTGAAATTCTCCCTATATCGCTCAGTATTTAGACCGACTTTGTTGTTGGAAGTGAAAGCTGGGTAGATTCATGTTATATGTAAAACCCTGCCTGGATGCAGATATAGTTTATATGGCTGTGCGGATAGCGGATGAGCTGTAGATAATGTTTGGAAATTTGCGGATGGATTTTAGAATTCAATCCCAACTTGATGAATATCATTACTAGGACACGGATGTTTATGACATATGTTTTTCTGTTATGTTATCTTCTTCATTACAAACGTAAGATGATGATTTAAGCTAATCTCATTCAAATTATGTCATTAAGCGTAATACGTACTCCGAACTGAAAAGGGTTGCAATTCTGGCTGTATAACATTCACTTTAAACAAAGCACATGGCATACATAACCTACGGGAATAACTTTGTCCTTAAATGTCTAAACTGTGTGGCGTTTATACAGTATGCTTTACCTAATTAAAAATACTATAGTATTCTAGTAGATTCGGATAACAAACGTTCGGATGCGGGGCGGATACGGATAACAGTCGGGTGGATGCGAGGCGGATGCGGATAACAGTCGTGTGGATGCGAGGCGGATGCGGATAACAGTCGTGTGGATGCGAGGCGGATGCGGATAACAGTCGGGTGGATGCGAGGCGGATGCGGATAACAGTCGGGTGGATGCGAGGCGTATGCGGATAACAGTCCTGTGAAAGCGCGATGGATGCGGATAACAGTCCTGTGAAAGCGCGATGGATGCGGATAACAGTCCCGTGAATGCGAGGCGGATGCGGATAACAGTCGGGTGGAGGCGAGGCGGATGCGGATAACAGTCGGGTGGATGCGAGGCGTATGCGGATAACAGTCGGGTGGATGCGAGGCGGATGCGGATAACAGTCGTGTGGATGCGAGGCGGATGCGGATAACAGTCGTGTGGATGCGAGGCGGATGCGGATAACAGTCGTGTGGATGCGAGGCGAATGCGGACAACAGTCCTGTGAAAGCGCGATGGATGCGGATAACAGTCGTGTGGATGCGAGGCGTTTGCGGATAACAGTCGTGTGGAAGCGAGGCGGATGCGGATAACAGTCGTGTGGAAGCGAGGCGGATGCGGATAACAGTCGTGTGGATGCGAGGCGGATGCGGATAACAGTCGTGTGGATGCGAGGCGGATGCGGATAACGTTTCGTTTATCCGCGCAGGGCTCTAGTTACATGATACATAAGCCACGGGTAACTGATATCAGGGTACATGAATGATTTCTGGGACAAATAGATGGGAGCAATGGCAAAAAGGTACTCGCAATGAAGAGATAAAGAAATGAACACGCTATAATAGATGAAGCTGTTCGTATGAGCTGACTCAGATGGTGGGGCGAGGAAGGAGGAGAGATTACCTAGGAGGTTAATGCGTTCGGCTGTAGAGGGTAAATGAAGCAGAGGAAGACCTACGAGGCGATGGTTAGATTCAGTGTTGAACGATTTCAAAGTGAGAGGTGTAGAAACAGATATGGCCGCTGTGCTAACTGGTAATAGGGGACCATGGAGGTGACTTGTTCGCAATTAGAGGATTGCAGACTAGACTGGAAACTGAAAGGCAAAACAGTCTCAAATGTAATTATATGTATGTTATTATTATTATTATGATTATTATATATACACCGCGGACAGGCCAACAAGGACCACGCAAATATCACTTCTTTATAGGTCTAGTTTCCTTCTTTCTCTTCCAGAAGTCTTTCATCCTGGTCGACTGTGCAGCTCTTCTTTCAGCAGTCCATTCTCCTCTGTTGAGATTTTTCTTCTCCCCGACAAGAATTTTGAGACCAAAAATTTTTTTTCTGTACTCTATTCGATTTAGACAATCTTCTTCAGTAATTTTGAATTTTTGAAGTTCTTCTTTCATTTGTTTTACATAGCCTCCTTGTCCTTTATAGTTCCAGATTTTATCAAAAATTTGTTTGTTTAACCTTGAGCAATCCATGCGGACCATATGTCCGTAGAACTGAAGTCGCCGTTTTCTGATCATCACTTCAAGGTTGTCGATTTTACTATAAATTTCTGCATTCGATCTCAGTCTATAACCTTCCTGTGTTTTCCTAGGACCATAAATCCTTCTTAAAATTCTTCTTTCTATCTTGAGCAAATTCTCCATTCCGGTTATATTTGTAGTTTCCATGCCGTACAAGATGACTGGTCTAACAACAGTATTAAAATGTCGTAATTTTGCATTGATAGACAGGTTCTTTTTATTGTATATATTTTTTGTACAAAAATTTAATCTTTCCAATTTCCCTTTTTTGTTCTCGATTGCCAATTTATCCGTCCCATTGCTACTAATTATTTCTCCAAGATATTTAAATCGGTCAGTGACCCTGGTGCTCCCATAATTTGTTTTTATCATTTTCTTAGTGTATTTCTGATCACTTGTCATCATCTCTGTTTTTACCAACGAAATCTGTAAGCCCGCTTATTCCGCCGTTTCTTTTAACTGATCAATTTGGTTAATAGCTTCTTGTTCTGATTCAGCAAACAACGCTACGTCGTCAGCAAATGCTAAACCTTTGACTCTGAGGTTCTTATTCTTTGTACCAATTTTAGCACTTGAATCGTTCTTCTCCCAAAACGTCCTCATGACTTTATCCAAGACCAAATTGAAAAGCAGTGGTGATAGACTGTCCCCTTGTCTTAGCCCAGTTTTTACCTCGAAGGGCTCGCTAACTTCATTTAAAAATTTGACTCTGGAAATCGTATTAGTTAATGTAAGTTTTATTAAATTTATGGTTTTTTGATCAACTTGGTATTCCTTCAATGTGTCAAAAACAGTATCCCTATCCACTGAATCATACGCTTTCTGAAAATCAACGAATGAGATAAAGATATTCTTTGGCCTGTTGTTGTAATATTTTAATATCAATTTTAAACTAAGAATTTGTTCTGCACACGATCTATTCCTTCTGAAACCTCCTTGGAACTCGCCAAGCTGTGGTTCGATCTGTGGTTCAAGTCTGTTTAAAAGTAATTTGGCAAATATTTTATATGTGACAGACAACAATGAGATCCCCCTATAACTATTGACATCAATTTTTGAGCCTTTTTTATGTAGTGGATGAATTAAGGCGATTAACCAGTCTTCTGGAATTGCTTCCTCAATCCAAATTTTCTGGAATAGATTTGTCGTCGCTATTAAAAATTCATCATCTACAAGCTTCCACATTTCTGCAATTATTCCATCCTTGCCTGAGGCTTTATTGTTTTTAAGTGAGTTGATAATACATTTAACTTCATTTACATCTGGGGGCGTAGAGTCAAAATTTTGTGTTGTAAATTTGAAACTCAACTTGTCTGTCGGTTTTGGACAATTTAACAACTTCTCAAAATACGCAGCCAAGATATCACAATTTTCCTTGTTGTTTAATGCTAGCGTACCATCTTCCCTTTTGAAATTTAAACTCGGCGCTGAATATCCAGTGATTTCATTCTTAAATGCTCTATTATTATTATTATTATTATTATTCTTTCTTCGTTTAGGCCAGCTATGGACCACGTATTTTCAACTGCTTCCATCTTTGGGCCTTGATCTTAGCCCAGTGTTCACGCATTCGCTGCCTGTGAAACTCCTTTCTATCATCAGACCACTTCTTGCCGGTTTTTAATTTCGCTTTTGCTTGGAATTGGTGTTGTGCTACAAGCTTTTCCTTCAAAAGATCACGTTCCATAATGCCTGCGTGGGTGATCCCTACTTCTTGCAAATCCTTGTCTACCTCACAAAACCTGAGGCCCTTGGTTTTCTTGTTAAGAAAACAGGTAAATATCCGATTGGTGATTCTCTTCGGCAAAACTTTGGTGGGCTTACACAAGAAGCTTTGCTGGTGTTCGATTAGTATTCAATATTGTCTATAGGCTATGACAGCTGTCCAATATTTCTGTCTTTTTCTGGTAGATGTTGAATGATAGATTCAGTTGGTATGGATTTGTTTTGATATTACTCCTGTGGCTATTCTATGGTATATTTTATGATATTTGTCTCAGATACAGCACATTTCCCTCATAACTTAATATTTTTCAAGATGTGGATATCAATCAACATAATGTCGCATTGAAACGAAGCGTGGCGTGCCGCGCCTCTCACCAACAAGCTGAGAGTCATCAAGGAGACAACGAACTTATGGAAGTCCTACTTTCTATCTAGCAGGAAGGAAGCTATGGTACTCTGTCGACTCCGGATCGGCCATAGGATTGCTAAGCACTCCCACTTGTTACAGAGAGAAGTCTCCCCCTGCGAGTTCTTGAGGTGCCTACCTTAAAGTGGAAGAACTCTCAAACTGCCTAACACCCTCTCCCTTGTTCTTCGCGATGATGGGCAGTCTGCAGTCCTCATCAGTGGGTTCATGAGGGAGAGTGGTTACTTTTTTAAGTTTTAAAATAATTTAAGACTTTTAGTTTAGGTTTAGTCTTTTATTGTGTTGCCTACATTTCTCATTTTATTGTTCAAAATGCCTTTTTAATGCTTTTTATCATCCACGTTTTCACTTCTTTTATCCAAATAAGGCATTATTGTTAAGGCTCACCGTCTGTCTTGTATAAACCTTTTTCGTTTTCATCCTTCTGGCAGTGAGCTATTTTTAGTTTATTTTCATTTATGAAACAACAGGCTTATGAGATCACCTTTTGTCCGTGTGTCAGTGTGTATGTGAGTGATTCGTGTGTGTGTGCCCCCACCCCCCTAATAAAATCTAAACGGCTGGACTGATTTCAATGCAACTCAGTAAGTTCATAGCACTATTCTGGACGAGCTTGACCGTGCCTTTCAAATTGTGTTACGTCTCACCAATCCAACATGGCGGCTGTGCGAAATATTTCACCAGCATTCAATATCTCCGAAACTATTACCGATATCACCCTGGAATTTTGTACTGTGATAAAGGAAACTACTAGAAGTTCACCTATGTGACTTTAGAAAACCCGGTAACAAAACCAACATGGCGGCCATGCGAAGTTGAAAGTTTTAAATAGACGTTTCTCGCCATTTAACCAACCAAACGCAATGAAACTTGGTACAGTATATGTTTATACACATTGTAATGCACCGACATCTAACTTCGTTCAATTGTTTACATAACCTCAAGATGGCAGCTGTGCGAAATATTTCACCGGCATTCTATATCTCTGAAACTATTACCGGTATCCCCATGAAATTTTGTACGGAGATAAAGGGCACTCCTGGAAGTTCATCTATGAGACTTTCAAAAAACGGTTAAGTACAAAACCGACATGGTGACCATCGGCAATATTTAGTCGGTTCTCAATATCTACGAATCTATTACAACAATCAAACTGATATTTTGTATGTTGATAGTGGCAATTAACATAAGTAGGATATATGAAAATAGGCTTTAGTTCTTCACGGAACTATTTGTTATCTTCATCATTTCATTTTATATCATTTCATTAGGACCGATAACGTAGATATTAGGCCTCTTAAAACAAGAAGTATCATCATCATCATAATTGCTCTTCAGTCGGTCAACACATGCAAGCCCAAATAGATTGGGCGCAATGTAATAATTATGTTATCACCTTACTACCTGAAAGAAATGTTACATACATTGTTGTTGTTGCTTATGTTTAGGGTTTGCAACATTGTGGTCATATAGCCCCATGCATTTAGTTGTGTGTGGAATGTGAGTGATAACCTGTATTATTATGATGGCTGTATTAGTGTGTGTATTTGTAAATTGGGGATAGGATTGGGAAGGAGGTGACAGTGGCTGTAGGTTAGGAACCATCCCAGCATTTGCCTAGAGTAGAAGTGAGAGGAAACCACAAAAATCCACTTCCAGGATCATAGAGGTGGGAATCTAATCCTGCTCTTCTGAGTTTTACCTCAGGGGCGAGAGCCAAGTACGCTAACCGCTACATCACAAGGTGGTCTGTCCAAGATAATTACATATCAAACTATGTCCTAATTTTAAAGAAAGAAAAGAATGATATAAGATGATGATAATGATAATTCTTGTTTTAAGGGGTCTAACATCTATCAGGGCCATCCAAACAGCGCTCCGGAAGCGCTCTAGACCAGTGCTCCGAGCACTTTGGTGGAAGGTAGTTTCGGAAGTGGTGGGGGGAACTTGGCTAACTGAGTGCACGGGCTGCCCGCCGCGCTGAAGTGAACAGCCGATCCATCAGTTGCTAGTCTAGTCCAATGCCCTTTATTGACAGCGTGTAAGTGAATCAGTTTCACAGTGGTCATGACTGAACATCATACAAACAAGTAGTTCCGTGAGGAACTATACAGCCTATTTCCATATATCCTACTTATGTCAATTGCCTCTATCAACATACAACATTTCAGTTTGATTGCTGTCATTGATTCGTAGATATTGAGAACCACCTAAATATTTCGGTTGGTCGCCATGTTGGATTTTTATATATGTAGGCCATAGAACTACGTACTATTAGATGACGATTTTCGCGTAGGTTCATTATTCAAACGTTCACTTCGATCGCATGATTAATACACAAGAAATAAAAACTTAACTTTAAAATTACACACAGCTGCCATCTTGAGGTTATGTGAACAATTGAACTAAATTAGATGCCAGTGCATTACGATGTGTATAAACATTTACTGTTCCAAATGTCACTGCGCTCAGATCGTTAAATAGCGACAAAAGTCTATTAAAATGTTTCACCTTCGCTTGGCCACCATGTTCGTTTTGTATTTTACTGGTTTTTGGAAGTCTCATAGGTTAACATCTAGAAGTACCCATTATCACCGTACACAATTTCAGGGTGATATCACCAATAGTTTTGGAGATATAGAATGCCAGTAAAATAATTCGCAAAGCCTCATCTTGAGATTATGTACGGGTAGACAATTGAAGTAAATTAGATGCCAGTGCATTAAAATGTGTTCAGACATTTGCTGTACCAAGCTTCATTGCGTTTGGATTGTTAAATAGCGAGAAAGGTCTATTTAAAAGTTTCAAATTCGCTTGGCCGCCATGTTGGATTTGTATTTAACAGCTTTTTGAAAGTCTCACAGCTGAACTTCTAGTAGTACCGTTTATCACCGTCCAAAATTTCAGGGTGATATCAGTAATAGTTTTGGTGATATAGAATGCTGGTGAAATATTCGCACAGCCACCATGTTGGATTGGTGAGATGAAATAAAATTTGAAGGGCACGTTCGGGGTCGGCGGAAATGGTGCTACGACCTTACCTAGTTTCATTGAAATAGCTCCAGCAGTTTCGAAGTTATTAGGGGGAGGGTACACACACATGCACGCGCGCGTGCGCACACACACACGCACACACACACGGACAATAGGTGATCTCATTAGCCTTTTTTTTTCATAAAATGTAAATAGCCCAAAAAGAATGCAGTGGTGAAGCAGAAGCCTTTAAACCAGAATGGGATATTTATTTTTTCTGTACAGCTTTTAAAGGAGCAAAAGTCACTCAAGGTCTGTACTATCAGTTCATATTGGTAAAATGTTGTTGAATTTCCCTCTCTAATATGTTCATATTTCAGTTTGGAATAAATCACAATATTCTATACTTAACATTCGTTTGCGTTCGTTTAGTAGTCTAGTCAGCGAGGTCCGAACATCGTCCGTCTCCTCGCTGCCACAGTGTAGTGGTGGTAGGGGAAGGAGCGCTAGTCTGACAGCCCAGTGCTCCCCGAGCGCGGCCGCGCTCTCGGAGAGCAATGACTGGATAGAACTGCTAGGTTATCAGCCCAAATATATAAGAGGATTTTACTGAGAGTTAATAAGCTTCTGTTTGTGTTTGTTTAGGATATTCCTCTTGAACAAGTTTATGAAGTGTCCTGTAAGTTTAAAATGTAAGTAGTGTGAAGCTACCATTATTTCTCCACCAAATGCATGCCACAAGCATATTACACACATCAAAAAAGTTTTGCATCACCTCGGTTCCAAGAGTTCCGGAACCGTTAAATACAAAGGGAATAGAGATCAACACAAACAACATTTCAGCTCGTTTTATTGCTCATGAGACCCACACATTGCATGTTGTACCATCATACAGCTAGACTTTCAGCATTTGTGGTCCAGATTGCAGTACACACCACTACCTCTAATACCCAGTAGCACGTCCTCTTGCATTGATGCATGCCTGTATTCGCCGTGGCATACTATCCACAAGTTCATCAAGACACTGTTGGTCCAAATTGTCCCACTCCTCAACGACAATTCGGCGTAAATCTCTCAGAGTGGTTGGTGGGTCAAGACGTCCATAAACAGCCCTTTTCAACATATCCCAGGCATGTTCGATAGGGTTCATGTCTGGCGAACATGCTGGTCACTGTAGTCGAGCGATGTCGTTATCTTGAAGGAACGCATTCACAAGATGTGCACGATGAGGTCGAGAATTGTCGTCCATGAAGACAAATGCCTCTCCAATATTCTGCCGATATGGTTGCACTATGGGTCGGAGGATGTCATTCAGGTATCGTAAAGCCGTTTCGGAGCCTTCCATGACCACCAGTGGCGTACGTCGGCCCCACATAATGCCACCCCAAAACATCAGGGAACCACCACCTTGCTGCACTCGCTGGACAGTGTGTCTAAGACGTTCAGCCTGACCAGGGTGCCTCCAAACACGTCTCCGACGATTGTCTGGTTGAAGGCATATGCGACACTCATCGGTGAAGAGAACGTGATGCCAATTCCGTGGGGTCCATTCAGCATGTTGTTGGGCCCATCTGTACCGCGCTGCATGGTGTCGGGGTTGCAAAGCTGGACCTCGCCATGGACGTCGGGAGTGAAGTTGCGCATCATGCAGCCTATTGCGCACAGTTTGAGTTGAAACACGACGTCCTGTGGCTGAACGAAACGCATTATTCAACATGGTGGCATTGCTGTCAGGGTTCCTCCGAGCGGCAATCCGTAAGTAGCGGTCATCCACTACAGTAGTAGCCCTTGGGCGGCCTGAGCGAGGCCTGTCATCGACAGTTCCTGTATCTCTGTACCTCCTCCATGTCCGAACAACATCGCTTTGGTTCACTCTGAGACGCCTGGAAACTTCCCTTGTTGAGAGCCCTTCTTGACACAAAGTAACAATGCGGACGCGATCGAACTGCGGTATTGACCTTCTAGGCATGGTAGAACTACAGACAACATGAGCAGCGTACCTTCGTCCTGGTGGAATGACTGGAACTGATCGGCTGTCGTACCCCCTCCGTCTAATAGGCCCTGCTCATGCATGGTTGTTTACATCTTTGAGCAGTTTTAGTGACATCTATGAACAGTCAAAGGGACTGTATCTTGGATACAATATACACAGTCAACGTCTATATGCCGGAGATCTGGGAACCGAGGTGATGCAAAACTTTTTTTGATGTGTGTATTTCACTCTGAAACTGCCTGTACTATTTGGTCCTTACTCCAAACAAAACAGCATTTTTCCTCTCGTCAAAATCATTGTGCAACCCATTTTGTCCCGAAATTTGCGTCATGTCGCCTCCGTAGAGTAGCGGTCAGCATGGTTAGCTGCCGGCCCGGAGGTCCTGGGTTCGATTCCCGGCTCTGCCATGAAATTTGAAAAATGGTTTTAAGACTGGAATGGGGTCTACTCAGCCTCGGGTGGTCCAAATGAATAGAGGGGGTTAGATTCTCACCTCAGCCATCCTCGAAGTGGTTTTCCGTGGTTTCCCACTTCGTCTTCGGGCAAATGCCGGGGTGGTACTTACAGTAAGGCCACGGACGCCTCTTTCCCTCTTCCTTGCCGATCCATCCCAATCTTACCTCCCCTTCCCATCCTTCATGAGGCCCCTGTTCGCTTTGCAGGTGAGGCCACCTGGGCAAATTGCTGATCACACCTCCCCAGTTGTAATTAATCCGACCAAGTGTTCCCAGCTCTAGGACACTGCCTGGAAAGGCGGTAGTGGTGAGTTCTCTCGCTGAGTCCGTGGGAACCACCAACCTGGAGGGTAAAATTGACTTTAAAATGAGTCATTATGTCGGTATCATAGATAAGCGAGGGCCTAGTAAAATCGTCTCAATGCAGTAAAATGTTCCATTAACTGCTCTCATCGAGCTGTATTCAGCAATCCCTAATCTGTTCTTCCAGCTCACTGACAAGCTAATAGCGAATTCCTTATGCTATACAATGCCTCCTGCTCATTCCTTGCTCCACTGAGCACCATCCGGAGAAGCGTCTTACAATTGATCGTACACGTCACTTGACATTTCTGATCGTCAGCAGCTCCGATTTGTCTTGTGCGGTAGAAACAAGCCTGCCTCGTCAGCAGGAAGGCGCTGAAGTGGCTCCCTCACCGGGGATCATATGTTGCCACAAACATGGCCATTAGTTCCTCATTTGTGAGGGGCACCCGGAACGTCATGAGAAAATTAAATACGGCCTCTTTCATTCCGCAGTCAGCTAAGCAATGGTCTTCGAAACTTAAGACAACGAGTTAATCCCGGCTCTGGCCAAGGGCATTTAAAGGTATTTACAGTGACGGATCTAGGCCTTGCGGGGCCCTGTGCGATATGATAAGGTGGGGCCCACAACAATAGGAAATTTAAAAAAATTCAAATCAAATGGAAAATAGTTTTGTAATAATAATAAAATAAAGATTAGTTACAATATTTTGAATACACTTCATTACATTTTTTTAATAATATGGAAGAAAACTTTAAGTCCCCTTGAAGAAGATTATGTAAACTATGAAATAGGTCCTATTAAAATATTACTTCGCGACTATTTTCCCGGCTGAAGTCTTCTATCATTTCACTGAAAACTAAACTTGCTAAACGGTCACGGGAGGTCATAACTGCACTGAAAAAAGAATATAAATTATAAATTAGTTTTTAAAGTATAATTAATTAATCAATTAAATTTAAAACAATCCATGGCGCGAGGCCCTGGGCGGTCGCCCTCCTCGCCCTCCCCTAGATCCGCCCCTGGGTATTTACTTGCTATAACTTTAAGTCAGTAAATTTACTATCACGTTAAAGGCCCCCTAAAAGAGCAAAGACTTCAGCGGTTAAAAGAGATGTTAATCCACATTAGACTATTATATGCACTTCCAAAAAAAACCTCAATACTTGTTCGCCATAATTCAGAGCTCATGAGAAATATTGGGAGATGATCATTAAGAATGTATTTATGTCTGGGAAGGAATTTACAAAAGACATAATAGAAAGAAAATCGGTATGTTATATAAAACGCCTCCAATATGTTTATTTTTCGTTATATTCGTCGCTATGCAAAACCTTTTTGCCTATTTTCTCAATAGAAGTACAGGCTTATGAGAACAGCTTGTGTGTCTGTGTCTGTCTGTCTCTCTCAAATAAAATCTAAACAGCTGGAGCGATTTCAGTGCAACTCGCTAAGAATATACTACCACCATGTCCGACCCTAACTGTGTCTTTTACATTATAATACTTTTAACCAATCCAATATGGCGGGTTTCCTTTTGTGAAATGCTAATTTGGCTTGTAAAAATCTACATTTGATTTCTTTCTTGCTTCTTCCATCTTTGATTTGTGATAACTAGGGCTCGGATTCGAGAATATTTGCATATTTTTTTCCTGAATAGTACACATTGGAAGAAGCCTTTCGGTGGTATTTTCACCTCTCTGGGACCAGCAGAATTGAAATTTATCGAGCATATAAATGCATAAATCCGCGGTTTTCAGAATAGAAGCATATAAACGCATAATCTTGTGGTTTTCGTCTAAATAGTTTGTTTTTCTTCGAATTCTCCCCCGAATTCGGGCCCTGACAATCCTTAAGGTTCGAAAACAGAAATAATTATTGAAAAGCCTATCTGGTGCGAATAATAGAACCGCAGGCTTTTAACCTTTTGTGAGGTCGTTCTCCTCATTGAAACTTTTATTGACTGATTTAAGAAAATCATTCCAAACTGAAAACATGGAAAATTTCTTGTTGTACAGACCTATACAGGTCTACTTCATTGACTGGCCTAATTCTGAACATTTTGTAAATGAACTTTTAAACTGTATCTTTTATAAGAGCACTTCTCTTATATATACTTGTACAACTTTAATGCGAGTATATTGCAGTGTATCATACATACAATTAGAAAATATTGCTCGTATTTAAAGGTATGTTACTGGTTTTTTCGTTTCACTTTCCTTTCTATAGATTTTAATGGTGTTTTTAGAGCATATTCAGCATATTTAACCTCACATAATGGGGGTTTCGAGCATATCTATCGAGCATATAATGGGTTTATAATGGGTTTTTCGAGCATATCATGGGTTTTTCGAGCATATCTATCGAGAAAAAACACATGGTTTTCGAGCATATCTGGAGATTTTATCGAGCATATCGATCCGAGCCCTAGTGATAACTAATAGGCTACAATATTAGGTAGATTTCATTAGAAAGCTAACTATTGCAATGGGTCCCATGTTTCGACTTCCGGAAAATTTCGACATATCTTCGCGTTTCACATCCCCCAGACCCCAAAACCACCGTCAGTTCAAAAGTTTATATATAATTTATGTATATATATATATGTATATATATATGTATATCAGTTTCTTGTGGACACGATAACTGCCGTAATTTTGCACCAATTACTTCGAATTTTTTACCGAAGATGTATACCTATAAAATCTCGGTCGAGTTCGTTACTGGGCTAAATCGGTCGAAGGGGGTGAAAATGGGGGGCTTTTTTCGAAAAAGTGAAATTTCGCTATAACTCTCTTAATACGTGCAATATCGAATCCATTCAAAGTTCATAATATGTGTCGGATAAGTGCCAAAAATTTATGTCAAATAAGATTTTTGATAGCACCAACCATTGACCAAAGGGGTGGAAAAAAGTGGGTTTTTCGGGAAACATTAATCATATCTCTCTTAATAGGCACAATATCAAAGCCGTACAAAATGGACAATATTCCCCTAATAATTACCTAAAACTTTTGTCTGAAAGAATTTTTGATATGACCCACCATTACGCCAAGGGACGAGAAAAATGATTTCGGAATTATAAGAAAATGCCAAGAGCTATCAGTGGTTGCCATGGCAACACTACTAAATTGATGAGGCATGGACCATCAGACGTTGCCATGACAACGCACTTGCACGAGATCAGATTCAGTATTTCCATCTGATTAAGTGGTTGGTTGGTTGGTTCTTAAGTTTAGGGGCTGCGACAACGCGGTCATGTAGCCCCGTGTACTTTGGGTGTGTGTAGAATCTGTCTGATAACCGGTGTTAATTGTGATGACTGTATTAGTGTGTGTTATCTGTTTGTTAATTTAAGTACTGCAACTAACAATTTTTCAGATAGTTCCTACTTTTGCCGCCAAGCGCCACTGTCAACGACTACGAGGCCAAGTTCAGAACTGAGCTACTAGACGCCGCCGCAGTCGGCTCTTGGCAACGAACATAGAAACCTAAGAGTGTTGTATACATTCTTAACCTATCCAATTTAGCTTCACACAGGTGCAATTAGTGGAAGGATCTTTAACATGCCATAAATCTATGACATGGGACCGCCGGCTTTACTTCCCCTCCGAAGGAAGGCATACTGAGGGATATTTAACGCTCTTAAAAAATCCGACGGCTTCGGCCGGGTTTGAACCCGGTATCTTGGGCATAGAAGCTCAGCATGTTACCGACTACGCCACCAAAGCCGCCTGATAAAGTGGGAAGCGGCTTCGGTGACGTAACTGGTAGCATGCTGAATGTCTATGCCCAATGTCGCGGTTTCAAAGCCGGCCGAAGTCGTCGGATTTTCTAAGAGCACTAGAATCCCTCAGTATGCTTTCCTTTGGAGGGGAAGTTCCAACGTTCGTTGCGAGTTGATGGTTGGGGTGGCATCTAGTAGCCAAGTTCACAGCTAGGTGTCGTTGACGGTTGTACCTGGTAGCAACATTAGGAACTACTGCTTGAAATTGACCGTCTGCAGTACTTACATGAATTAAGACTAATACAGCCATTACAATTCACACCGTGTATCAGACAGATTCTACACTCACCCAAAGTACACGGGGTTAGATGACCGCGTTGTCGCAGCCCCTAAACTGAGGAACCAACCAGAGGTAGATTTCGTTAGAAAGCTAACTATTGCAATGGGTACCATGTTTCGACTTCCGGAAAATTTCGACATATCTTCGCGTTTCACATCCCCAGGCCCCAAAACCACCGTCAGTTCAAAAGTTATATATAATTTATGTATGTATATATATATCAGTTTATTGTGGACACGATAACTGCCGTAATTTTGTACCAATCACTTTGAATTTTTTACCGAATACGTATACCTATAAAATCTCGGTCGAGTTCGTTACTGGGCTAAATCGGTCGTTGGGGGGTGAAAATGGGGGGCTTTTTTTTTTCGAAAAAGTGAAATATTGCTATAACTCTCTTAATATGTGAAATATCGAATCCGTTCAACATTCATACTATGTGTCGGATAAAGCCCAAAAATGTATGTTTGAAGAGTTTTTTTTATAGCACCAACCATTGACCAAAGGGGTGGGAAAAAGTGGGTTTTTCGGGAAACATTAATCATATCTCTCTTAATAGGCACAATATCAAAACCGTACAAAATGGACAATATTCCCATAATAATTACCTAAAACTTTTGTCTGAAAGAATTTTTGATATAACCCACCATTATGCCAAGGGATGAGAAAAATGATTTCGGAATTCTAAGAAAATGCCAAGAGCTATCAGTGGTTGCCATGGCAACACTACTAAATTGATGAGGGATGAGCCATCAGACGTTGCCAAGATAACGCACTTGCACGAGATCAGATTCAGATTTCCATCTAAGTGTGAAGCAGCTTCGGTGACGTAACTGGTAGCATGCTGAATGTTTATGCCCAAGGTCGCGAGTTCAAAGCCGGCCGAAGTCGTCGGATTTTCTAAGAGCGCCAAAAATCCCTCAGTATGCTTTCCTTTGGAGGGGAAGTTCCAACGTTCGTTGCGAGTTGCTGGTTGCGGTGGCATCTAGTAGCCAAGTTCACAGCTAGGTGTCGTTGACGGTAGTACCTGGTAGCAACATTAGTAACTACTGCTTGAAATTGACCGTCTGCAGTCCTTACCTGAATTACAGACTAATACAGCCATCCCAAAGTACACGGGGTTACATGACCGCGTTGTCGCAGCCCCTAAACTGAGGAACCAACCAAAATCTCTGCGGTAGATATAATTTTGCGTGAAGAAGTAACAGACCGTTACATAGTTGCACATCAGTGTCGAAACCTAGCATAAGGACAGTGTGACCACAAGTATAAAAATGGACCCCAAATGACAAGAAGGTTACCGTTCCCATAAGACAATAAAATGTTTAAAATAAGCATAAAATGACGAAAAACAAAGTTAATTAAGCTCCAATTATAAAATACCTTCTCGCATTAAATGAGGTCTGATCCTTCTACGAAAATCTGCATATTCTGCCTATTTTCGCCTATCCCCAAGTTTGTCCGGTGAACTCTACCTCCGCCTTCCGGCGTGCCGAGAGGACTTTTGTTTTTTTCCAGGAGTGTGTTTACATAATTATAATTTGTACCCCACCCAATGCATTGGACACAGTCGTGTTGACCTACTGAAAAGCAGCAAAAGACAATTTGTAAAGGCAACACTGAAAAACAAATGGCTCCAAATTTCCCATCCATGAAATAATCATCACCTACAGGTAGATAACTCTATAACCTACACATAAAACAATTCAACATGGAAGTCATCCGAATATTTCACCGGTTCTGAATATCTACGAATCTATTACAGCAGTCAGTCTGAAATTTCGTATGTTTATAGAGGCGATTAGAATACATTAACCTATGAGACTTTCAATAACCTGAATTGCACAAAACTAACATGGCGGCGACGCAAAATTAAAATATTTGAATGGGTTTCTCTCGCGACCTATCCGAGTGCAGTGTACCTTGGCACGGTAAATCCTCATTCACGGTTTAATATACGTTGCTTCACGTCCGTAGGTTTAACGAGCACTCTACCCTACACGTGTACCCCGGGAGGTGCTAAGAAAGCAACAGTGATAAGATGAGACCAAACTGTCGGAAACGACATCTCGGTCAAGGAAAATGGAGGATAAACACACCTAGGGGCCCTATTCAGGGCCCTCAAGTTTGTAACATTGGCCCTTCGTTGAAAATATGCCAGCTTAAAATCGAAGGCATTAGCAGAGCAAAGTGTGAACACCTAGTAAAGGTTCTAAAAAAAATCAGACTCACATCATCCTCCTTCAAGAAACCCACACCGAAAATGATCTCCAACTGCAGTCCAGAGGGAAGATTCCAGGATTTAAATTAGTGTCCTCAATTAACCATGCGAAGTACGGGATTGCCACTTATGTGAGGAGCGATATCACACACTATCAAGTCTTGCCATCCTCCTCAGATAATGAAATATTTACTACCTCAATCAAAGTCTGTGATTTGACAGTAGCCAACGTATATAAAGCTCCTGGAACTCCCTGGCCATCTCCGCCAATTCCAGCTTTGCAAAATCCAAGTATAATTGCAGGGGACTTTAACAGCCATCACACACTATGGAGATACAAGGAGAACGACAGAAATGGGGAAAAGCTTACTGACTGGATGGAAACTGAAAACCTTAAACTTATCTATGATGCCAAGGATAAGGCTTCCTTCTCTTCTGCACGGTGGAACAAAGAATACACCCCGGGTCTCTGGTTCGTAACGCAGTCACAACACCCACTTAGCAACATACGACGCACAGTGCTCAACAAATTTCCTCACAGTCAGCACAGACCAATAATTCTCATGTCTGGATTGCTTGTGTCTATTGTTCACTCCTGCCCGAAACAGAGATGGAATTTAAAAAAAAAAAGCCAATTGGGATCAATTTTCTAAACAGATTGACTCCAAACTGCGATGTATAAGACCTATCCATAGCAACTACAGCAGATTCATCGGTGTAGTTAAAAATGCAGCAAAACGATGTATCCCAAGAGGATATCGTAAACAATACATCCCCGGCTGGAACGAGGAGAGTGAAAGGCTATTCAAAGAATTTGAGCCAATGGTGATCCAGATACGGCTTCTGAACTTTTACAGTCCCTAGATGAAAACAGGAAGAGAATTTGGGAAGAAACTGTTGAGTCCCTGACTTCACTCACTCCAGCAGGGAAGCTTGGAGACTGATCAGGAAATTGGACACATCAAACAGCAAAATTAGACCAAAAACAAGCATCAGTCTAAATGACATGGCCAAGCATATGATCTCTACCTCAAAGGAATCAGTTGAAAAGCATCATAGAAGACACGTAAAGCAACTCTTCAAGGAAAATAAACGTTTGGCTCTGCGATCCTCTGAATTCTCGGTCCCATTTCAACCACCAGAAACTAAGCAGGCCATTGAAAGTTTAAAACCTGGGAAAGCGGCAGGTGCTGATGGTATATATCCAGAGTTCATTCTACATCTTGGACCAGCTGCTGTCAAATGGCTTACTAACTTCTTCACAAACATTCTAGAGACAGGTCACCTACCTTCACTCTTCAAGAAGACAAAAATAGTAGCTGTATTAAAAACATCTAAGGACCCTACAAAAGTTGAGAGTTACCGGCCAATAGCACTCCTCAGTGTCACAATGAAGCTTCTGGAAAGGCTGATACATAACAGGATCTCTGCGACAATCAATCAGCATATTCCAGTCGAGCAGGCTGGATTCCGATCTGGACGTGGATGTGATGAACAGGTTTTAGCACTAATTACCCATATTGAAAATGGCTTTGAGAACAAAATGGTAAGCACGGGTGTCTTCTTAGATCTTACAGCTGCAAATGACACCGTGTGGCAAGATAAGCTCCTTCTTAAATTTATCAGTATCATCCCTTGCCTGAAACTCATGCTGAGTAATAGGTACTTTCAGATATGTTCAGAAGACTCCCGGAGTAAAGTACATAGGATAAATGGTGGACTCCCTCAGGGCTCTGTATTGGCCCCTCTACTATTCAACCTGTACTCATATGATCTCCCAGCAACCAAATCAAAAAAAAAATCATCTATGCAGATGACATCGCATTAGTCGCCCAACACCAACGCTTCGATGAGCCTGAGTCGATGCTTACATCAGACTTAAAGATCCTAGACAGCTACTTTCGTCAGAACAACCGTAGACCAACCCCTCAGAAAACTGTTGTGTCTGCCTTCCACTTGCGGCATAGAAGTTATGGGTACAAACTAACCATAGCATTCAGAGGAGAGAATCTACAATATTGTAGTAACCCAAAATACATGGGAGTCACCCTGGACAGGTCGTTGACCTACATGAATCACCTCTGCAATGTGTCAGCCTAGATCAAGGCCAGGCATAACATCCTTCAAAAGCTTGTAATGTCTTCTATAGCCCTCACTGTTGCGTGACAAATATACCGTTTTCTACTAAGATATGTTGTTTAATGGGCGCCAAGACCTCAACGCTATGTTGAAATCTAAATTTGTATTTAACAACACCTAGCTCTGGTAGAACACCTTCAAGAATCTTTACTCTCAGATCGTGGTATGATTGGATCATTAACCCAACAAACAATTGTATCGGGAGAAGGAATTGGTCTATATCTAATGCTACCTACTGAAAACAAAGATTGCATGGTTAAAAGAAATGAATTTATTGTATAAAAACAAGTATAGCAAAATTAATATAATAATAATAATAATAATAATAAGTTTGAATTTAAATTGTAGCGTTGCGATTTAAATATTACCGCTAGAAAATTACGTGAAAACGGAGTCGTATAAATTACTGATTTTACTCTTATTCCCAAGCTATGAATTTACTGAATTACTGAATATGAAACAAAGAAAGACGAGAGATTCCGTAGTTATGTGTCATTCGCGCTTACCACTGGAAATTGCCGTAGCATTTCCCTCGTACTGGATGTTAAAGTGAGCTTCCCATAGCCTCCTGGACGTCGTCATCTTCTTCGTTGTTGATGATATATTTGTAGATATGAAGATATATGGTCCGTACATCGGAACCATCACGTACAACCACAATGGTTAAGTTTCACAAAGATAGTCGCTAACTCCACTGAACATCGGAGCCACTCACTCGTGCAACCATACTGGTTAAATTTTATAACGCTAGTCCTCCACTGCACGGAACATCGGAGCGACTCACGCGTGCAACCATACTCGGCAAGTTCTACACATATTGTTCACGCTTTACGGCGCGCCAAACGATATATGCACCCGCCGCATCCCCACTCTAGTGACGACTTCCAGCTTACGTGGTCTCCACTGATTGGCTGCTCCCCACGCGCTACTCCCCTCTTCTGGCTCATTACACTCGGCGGGAGGGTGAAGTCATTTGCCGTTCCATACATCCGCCTTTTCGTTAAGCTGCAACGCAGGATTGCGTCATGCTTCCTGACAAGATTAAGCCTGTAGCTGAATTTCCAGTGACTCATGTCTCTCAATACACCCTAACTGACGAAACTCCTTAAAATTCCGTAATCATATAATTTTCTACGCTAATGTTGATCGTAATAATTTGCTTGATAGCGTTTTCTATAACATAGAAAACCTATCTGTATGCTTATAATTTTATAAGAAAATGCTCCAAAAAATCAATTAATAATAATAAGTTAATAATAATAATAATAATAAGTTAACATGAAAATTTCTCTCGGCTGAACAATTTGCCGCAAAAATAAATATAGAATGGCTTCCTACCGACTTATGCCAGTGGCATAAAAAACCCTCGAAAAACACGTTACAAGCTGGTGGGTACATCCTGGGGTGCTAATGCTCAAATCCTGAGATCCACTGCTCTTGCAATTTCTTATTCCGTCGCTGAATATTGTTGCTCAACTTGGCTTAACAGTGCTCACATAGGACTAGTAGACACCCAGCTGAACCAGGCAATGCATATCATTACAGGATGAATCCGACCTACTAACACACACTGGCTTCCCACCCTAAGCCATATACCACCTCCATCCTTAAGAAGATCACAGTCACTGCTTAACTTATGGAAGAAAATAGAAAACAATCCTCACCTCCGTATTCATTCTTATATAGCAGCTTCAACAACCAAACGACTGAAATCCAGACACCCTTTTGGGGTACTGCAATGAATCTACAGGACACCTCCTTTAATGTATCGGACGCCTGGAAAGATCAACGGCATCTGCAATCCTCGTTACCAAATCATCACATCATTAAGAACCACTGCAAGTGCCCTGATGGATTTTCCCATCCCAGACGAGAGTGGAAGACGCTAAACCGTATTAGGTCCGGCCAAGATAGATGTGGAGCCACTCTCTTGAAATGGGGATGGAAGGCATCACCTCAATGCGACTGCGGAGAAGAGGAACAGACAGTGGACCACATTACATTCGAGTGTCCTTTACGTGCATACAGAGGCTCTAGAGAAGACTTACACTGTGTCTCAAGCGAAGCCCTTCTCTGGCTCTCAACTTTTAACATGGAACTCTTGTTATGAAATTGAGATGGTAGTTATACTGTATATATTGTACATAATATTGTATATAATATTGTATTCATCATACGCTAAATAAATAAATAACTCAATATTTCTGGTAACTTCAAAATGGCGGATGTGAAACATTTTGAAACCACGTTTTTATTTCGAAATGAAAGTTTGTATAATAAACCGCCATTATAATATTCATCCGCTGGCATATAACTCTATACTCTATATATGAAACAATCCACCATGGCGTCCATGCTATATAATTCACTGGTTCTCAACATCTCTGAAGCTATTTAAGCAATCAAATTGAAAAGTTTTGTGGCGATAGAGGACTATTAACTAACTACAAACTTATATGTGACTTTCAAGTTCCTGAGAAACACTAAAACAATATGGTGGCCAAATGAATTTTAAATATTTAAAATGACATTTCTGGCGATCTAATCACCCGAGTGCAAAGGAACTTGTCATAACGAAACGTCATTCAGTGGTTAGTATAGAAACATCTCATGTTCATTTGTTTTCAAAAATTCAAGATGGCATTAGTTTGAAATTTTAGAAAACTCTTATTTATTCTCGTATCCTATTCAAGCGATCGAAGAGAAGAATCGTATGATGGACTATTATAATAATCATAATCTAATGGTACTAAATGCTCTAGCTTATTTTTTTTTATCGTAAATCACAGTGTAATATGTTCTGTCCCACTTGGGCGACCAAATGAAATAGTTTTAATCAGCGTAGTTAAGAGTCCCGCGTTGTGGCAACAAATGTAACGTTTTCCTGACGGGGGTGAAGAAGATCCACAACAAGTCCCACAGTTGGGTGTCAAATCTAATATAATCAATAAGAGATGTCGGGCGCCATTGGTTCCAACACGATGTTGGACACCAAAATAAAAGAAATTGAAACACACCAATTAGTGAATACTACAGTATGTTGACTCTTCTTCCCTGCTCGTGGGGAAACTAAGTCTCTAATCAGGATAATATTCGTTTCAGGGAATGGGATCAACTTATAGCTATTTCCATCTACTAAGAGGAAAGCACCGTACTTGAATTACAAACATTAAAAACATTAATAAAAACGGCCAAAATATGATAATAATAATAATAATAATAATAATAAGCTTATACGGAAGTTACGTTAACGAGTTGGCCTAAGAAAAATGTGGAAATGGAATTTAATGTTACGTTATTACCATGGGCGTCTGGAGCCAAGGCTTTCCTAGCGCGAGGCACAGCGTTGTCAACTTTCTACCACAGCCACTGAGAGCAAGCAGCGAGACTGTACAGAACTACGAGCAGATGTGCAACACTGGACATCGGATACCTGCGGGAGACACGAGATGGCCGCCAGGGCGGGTCTTTCGAGTCAACTTGGAGTGATAGAGGAAGCATTCTATTGGTCAACAACTGTCAGCTATTGGTCAGTAGCGAACAATGGTTATTGTCGGCGCGAGCTCATGCCTAACGTTTGAGTCGCCGCTCGTTAACCAGGAAAGTCAGGAAACTATACATCACATGGAAAATCCTTTTATTAGGCGGGAGAGTTTTTAAATGAAAATGTACAGTCGAATATATGAAAGGTAGGCTAGTTAATTATTTATGTTCGATCATGCCGAAATATAAATATTATATGCCAGGAAACTGCATCTTAAGGAGGCTCATTGTAGTTCAAGTTTCATTATGATACAGTTTCTCCACCAATCAGAGCGCAAGATTTTTCATTATGATACAGCTGGTTGATCAATTAGGTAATGATAACATCGCTGCTGCGCTGACTTCCACGGCCTCCTATTTTTAATTTCACTGCGTGGCTAGTGACATAGCGTGGTAGTCAAGTTGGCCGTGGTCGAATACAAGGTATTCTCCGCGCCCCATGTGTTCTGTTCAGTAAGCGAAACTGGTGGAATCATGACAGATATTTATGAATATTTATGTTCAAACATAAAATAAAGTTATAATTATCGTCGAATATAAACAGTCGTATGCAACTCGCCTATAATGGTAATTGAGACACAGGTATGGAAATTATAATACTCGCTTTGCTCGTTTTATAAACTTACTCGTGTCTTAATTATTGACATTTATAGGCTTGTTGCATAATGTACTACTATGGAACTACATGTTTTGATGTATGTATACATTTTGTACGTCGTTGTGCCCAACTGATAAGAACGAATGAACTAAGATAATGTATAATAATATTAATAATTTACTGATAATTTTGCAGTTGGCCAACAGGTAATTATGCTCAATTATTCTAGCAGAGAAATATGAGACTCTATCTGAAAACAATTGCTGATTAATGACCTAGGGGATACATGTATAACACGTGTCATTAGTTAAGGGAACATTATCAGATCCAGGTCAATCAAATCAATCATACAAACAAAGTATGTACCCCGAGACCACAGAAGACGGCAACATGTCCAGGGGTTGATTCCCATTTCTGGCAATAATATACTGTAAAAGTCGCCCTCAATAGCCTAATGGAGTCTACGGTTTTTTTCCTACTTCTTGAATCCTTGACATTTCAGCAATGTCTAAATTTTCCCTCCCTCTTCTTGGCAAGTGATGTACACAAGGTGCTATTGTTGAAATGTCTTGATTAATGCTATGCTATGACAGCACTTTCTGGCAGGATATCCGGTTAAGTTAACATCATCATAGCACTTCACGGTCCTGGTATTTGTCTTCTTGTACACAGCATTGCCCAAATACTTTCCTCATAGATCATACCAGCGCATTTCTGCCACCATAGATTAAAGCCGTCGCGTCTTACAGAACATCGTAAAGTTTTGAAGCCATATTTTCTATTGTTGCCTGTAAAAACTGTTATTTTTGACTCTTCAGTCAGTCAACAATGTTTTGGTGGGGATGCAATGTACATAATATAACTTATTAATTAAATAAACACCTCTGAAATAATTACATGAATTAATGATGATCTCTATTAATAATGGGGTAATTTAGGATATGTTTATGGTCTTTGCATGATGAGTCAAGTTGATGTTTATATTACGGTTCGCAGTTTGAATCTCGTTATATAAAGTTATTTTGCCACGCTTAGAGCCTACGTGTGTGAAACTAGCGGCGGTAATGGGATAAGTAACCATATTCATTCATTTGTTGGCAATTAGGGGTGTGTCCCTCGGTGGCAAATTGTAGTTATTGTTACTATAAGTGGCGGAACTACGAGGTCATTGTTGTCTTTCCTGAAACAGACATTACTGTCCTTCTAAGTAATCTCCGTGGATGGTTATGAACTTCTGAGAACGAATGAACAAGTCCTGGAAACTCCTGGCATAGTCTTCTTTAGGCATAGCCTTCAGTTTGGGTCGTCACAACTCTAAACTGAAAGCAAGAGAGGAGCGTGAATTTATGCAACCTGCCTTGCAGACCTGATAGACAGGCGGCAGTGAAAAGGGTGAATTTATGCAACATAACCTGCACACCTGTTCGACGGGTGGCTGTGAGAAGGGTCAATGTTCCGTGGAATGGAATGGTCCTGAAAACCATCGTCACGGGTGACGAGACCTGGTGCCTGAGGTAAGACCTCGAAGGCAAGCGTCAAAGAATGGAATATCGGGGTCCAGGGTCGCCGAAAAGCCCTGAGGGGCCAGGGGTTTTTGGACATTTCGGACATCCAACGTAATGTGACGACCCAACTGAAGGCTATTCCTCAGGAAGACTATGCCAGGACTTGTACAGCTGTTCTAAGAAATGCATAACCATCCGCGGGGATTACTATGAAGGATAGTAACGGGTGTTTCAGGTAAGCCAACAATCCATTCGTAATATAGACCCATTCACAGAGCTTTTCAGACAGAGGGTGTACTATGAAATATGCATGAAATTTATGAATCTACAGTACATCCAGAAATTTGCAACACATCATCCTTGTACCCTAGCCTATACCGACATGGAAAGTGTGCACCGTCCGTAATATTTGTTTAAACAAAATAAATAGCACTGTACCTTAGTATCCGAAACTCCAATTTCTACACAGGGCATTGCATTCGTAGGATTTCGACGACAATTTTAGTGAAGTCTGTTGTTAATATAAACACACTAGAACGTCATGGCGCAGATCGGCAGGCAGTAAACATATTGCATTGCCAAGCAGACAGAGTGCATGCGTGGGTCAGAGAACTTGTAAAGCACAGACAGCAAGCTCAGTGCTTGCACTCCAATCACTAAACGCAATTGACTGAATCTCGACAGATATTTATGAATACAGTATTTCTGTTCGAACATAAAATAAAATAAAGTTATAATTATCGCCGAACGTAAACAGTCGTATGCAACTCGCCTATGAAAATGAAAATCCACAGCCCGCTTCCAGTCTCCGACCGGGTCAGGAATGGAATGAATGAAGCCCCCATCTAAGCGGCGAGGATATGAACTGTGCCGGCTGCCGAGGCCTGACGCACTCCTCTGGGGCAATGATTAAATGAATGACAAATGAAATGATGGTGGAGAGTGTTGCTGGAATGATATTTTGACAGGGAAAACCGGAGTACCCGGAGAAAAACCTGTCTGCCTCCGTTTTGTCCAGCACAGATCTCACATGGAGTGACCGGGATTTGAACCACGGACTCAGCGGTGAACTCGCCTATAATGGTAATTAATTTTCTTCAATGTACCCTCAAGGGCTCACGGCTGGTGAATTCGAGAGTTGGTGACCCCAAGGGATTCTTGAGCTGGGTCCGGTTTCCCCCCTTTTTCTATTGCCTTTGGAACGGACCCTCTGCTCTTTCCTGCTATTCTTTAAGGTTCCCACACTGGTTTAAGCATTGACTCTGCTGTGTATCTATACTGTGCGTTCAAAAAGTAACGAGCTGGAGGCATAATTACAGAAACCATGGTGGCTATGGCGTTCACTGTCACTCGGCGGTCCTGGGCAATGAGTGCATTAACCAGCTGGACGTTGTCATATGGTTTCTGTATGTTAAAAGTAATGGCCCTGATTGTTGAGGCACTTGTCCCACTGTGACACGAGGCGGTGAATGGCTGTCTCACAAAATTCCCTGGGCTGCGATGTGAACCAGTTCCGCACGTACAGCTGGACGTCGGCGTCCGAGGTGAATCGTTGGCCCCACAGAGCCCTTTTCAGGGGACCAAACATGGCGTAATCACAGGGAGAGAGGTCTGGACTGTATGCAGGGTGGCCGAGAACGTCCCATTTGAATTTCTGCAGGAGTGCTGCGACTGTGTTGGCCGTATGAGGTCGTGCATTATCGTGGAGCGACCACGGAGGCTATGGCGTTGACTGTCACTCGGCGGTCCTGGGTAATGAGTGCATCAACCATCTGGACGTTGTCATCGCTAATGCAGGGGGGGGGGGGCAGACCGGGCATCATCGGCTAACGACACCCGTCCTTCCCTGAAGCGCTTGTGCCACGCCTTGACCATTGCAAGGGACATGCAGTGTTCGCCGTACACTTGTGACATTCGGCGATGAATGTCCGTTCCCCCTACTCCTTCAGCTGTCAGAAACCGAACAACACCCCTTTGCTCTTCGGTTGACGCCTCCATGTCACTGTTTGCAATGAGACTGGCAGTGTTGGACGATTGATGCATGCTGCTGCTCGCTATGTATCGTCACGTGACGTGCACGCGTGCCCTCTAGCGACGGGCTGTGACCTTCCACGCTCTGGTCGGAACCACACCTCGTTACACACGCCACGATTAGCCGATGTCGTAACCAGTTTGCGCATTCCAGCCACCGGCTCGTTACTTTTTGAACGCACCATATAAATTACATTTTGTTAGTATTTTGAATCTAAACTACTTAATTATTGCCATTATAGGCTCGTTACATAATATACTATTGTAACTGCTTACATATGGAATATCGTCATGAAATATATGTTCATTTGAAGCAGACAAATGAGGCTTAAATTTACTATGAAAAAACGAAAATTGAATTATTGGTCAGAAATGCCATTTCAAACGTATACACATACCTTGAGGATTGAGAAAGAGGTGGCCGTGGCCATAAGTTAGGCACCATCCCTGCGTTTGCCTGGAGTAGAAGTGGGAAACCACCGAAAATCACTTCCGGTATGACTAAGGTAGGAATCGAACCCGCCTCTTCTCAGTTTTGCCTCAAGAAGCTGAGTGTACCCCGTTCCAGCTCTTTGACGAGAATTAAATTTCTCAGCAGAGCCGGGAATCTCCGCGGTGTCAGCCAAGAATGCTAGCCACTATGCAACTTGGCAGACTGACCATGATGTCGCAAGCCTCTAAATATATTTACAATAACTTGTCTCAATAAGGCGAGGAAAGGACGAAGGTGGACATTATGAAAATAGATTGTTTTTCATGAACACCTTTAACGAACGAGAAAACGAATGTATCTCAAAACTTTGTTCTCCTTTCTTGGCAATGACGATAGATAATTGCAATTAAAAATAGAATTCAATAGCAACTCGTTGTCCACTGGAGCATAAATATCAGATCTCAACAGTTGGGAGTGACAACTCATTACCCGAGTTTACTCTGCGAACCACACGGTTAAGTTCACCAGATTACACGCCCCAACTCATCAACAAATTAATAAGTAAGCTAGTCCTTTCCTCCAGAAAAATACTGTCTGTTTAGTGCTCTCTTTTCAAGGTTCACCTTGTGGCATAGTGACTAGAATTCCTGGCTATCACCCCTACGATCCGGGTTCGATTCCCACCTGAGTCGTCCTGGAAGTGGGTTTCTGTGGTTTACCAATTCTACTCCAGGCTAATGCTAAAATAGTTTCTAACTTAGGGGTAAGGCCGTCTCTTCCTCAATCCTCACCTGATTTACAAATCCCCCCAAGGGGCTCACATCTAGTGGGACGTGGGTTGGTGACCACGGGACCCCAGCTGAGTCCGGAATTGCTTCCACTTACTTGTGCCGGACTCTTCTCTGTCTTCTTTCCTGTCGACCTCTCTTGGTCAACTCTTGTTCTTTTCCGACCCCGATGGTATTAGGGTATCCGAGCTCTAGGAAGTCTCTTCCTTTCCCGCCTTAATTGGCCCTTCTCTCATCTTTCCTGATCCCTCACTCTTCGAGGGACAGCCTTCTTTTACTTTTCAATATACCCTCAAAGGCTCACGGCTGATGAGTTCGGGAGTTGGCGACCCCGAGGGATTCCTGAGCTGGGTCCGGTTCTCCTCCTCCCCCCCCCCTTTTTTTCCATTGCCTTTGGGGTGGACCCTCTCCTGCTTCCTGCTATTCTTTAGTCTTCCCGCACTGGTTTGTGCATTGGCTCCCCTGTGTATCAAAATTACATTTTGTTAGTATTTTGAATCTTAACTACATTTTGTAAGCATTTTCAATCTTAATTAAGTTTTGTGAGTATTTTCAAATCTAAATTTCATTTTGTAAGTATTTTGAATCTACATTACATTTTGTAAGTATTTTCAACCGAACTTACATTTCTAAGTACTGTCAATCGAAATAAATTGCATTTTATAGGCTAAGTATTTTGAATCTAAATTGTACTTTGTGAGTATTTTGAATCTAACTTGCATTTTGTAGGTATTTTGAATCTCAGCTGCATCTTGTGTGTGTTTCCAATCCAAATTATTGTTGTGAGTGTTTTCCGTCAAATATTGCATTTTGTGAGTGTTCTTAGTCTGAGTTACATTTTGTAAATATTTTCCATCTAAATTGGATTTTCGTTGTGGTTCACATTTCATTGACATTTTCTCTATCTCCAAGACCATAAGGGGCCGATAACCTAGATATTAGGCCCCTTAAAATAACACATCATCATCATCGCAATAACACAGGATATTAGCCAAATATTGCAAGCACACCCAAATTACACGAGGCTAAATACCACGATTTCAAAGCTCCTCAAATGAAACAACAGCAATCCAACATACGGCCACTTAAGGCCACATATAATAAATCGCTACCAAAATTGGGCCAGCAAGTTCGGGTTGAGTTATCACTGAAAAGAGGAAAACACACAGAATATTTAGAATTTTAAGGAATAATTGGAGATGGTGCAAAGGAAAGCTGCAAGATTCGTGCTTGACAAATTCTCCTTAACTGACAGTGTCGATTACGTACTAAAGTCATTGGGATGGGAGTCCCTTCACAGCATAAGGCATAAATAAAGACATCAAGTTTTGTACACTGCATACATAGGACAGCCGGCCTGGAATGGATTACGAAATAGAATGCATGGACCAAATTATAAGGGTAGGAGAGATCTCGTTTACAAAATTAAGTCCAATATTAATATAAAATCAGTTTTAAGTATTACTTTATCAATAGAGGCATTGAAACATGGGATGAGTTGTCTGAAGAAGTCTTAGAACCTTTCTCTAACAATTCAAATGTTTTCCGGAAGTAATTAATATTGCATTCTGGGAACACAGAGACAGTTTGGAGAATACTATAAATACATTGTTACCACCAGGTCTTGCCTATCTGTGACAGTATCTAACAATAGGCAATGGCCTGGCCATATTGAAACACCGGATCCCATGAGAACTCCGCAGTTAAGCAACATTGGGAGTGGTCGGAACTTGGATGGCATGTCGGTTCTAGGTACTGCGCGCTCTTGTCAAACATAAGGGGGAGCGGAAAGGCACTGGCCACCCTACCGCAGGTAAACACCGGCTGAGGATAGTCTCTTCGGAGGCTCGGACCTGCCTTCGGGCAGAATACCAATTACACTACATCTAACAATAAAACAAACCATATCCGCGATCTCTCCTGCTAGCTGTGCAGGATTCTACCAAAAGAAATAAGGTCACGTTACTAATACATCGCCTACTTGACATTTGTGAACGAAAATAGGAAGTTTTTTGTTTTACGTGACCGTTAATCATGCGATCATGAGCCACGGGACCTCCTTTTTACGTAGAATCCGAACCACAGGACATGGCATTTCACTTCGAAAATCTCACATGACATTTGTATATCAAGTACTCTTGATCCTTAAAGGATAATCCTTAGGAATAAGTGTAGTTTGTTGTAGTTACGCATTTCTTTTTCCTAAGGCAAGGCCGAACAGTTGAATTGCTCACGAAGGTTGATCGTGCTCGCAGACGTAGCATGAGCATGCCGTATGCTCGCTTGCTAGAGACAACGCTGGGGGTTGGAAGGATCGAGGAGATCGAGAGAAAGTTGAGACCGCATGCTTCTCGTGCTTGGCTACAGTGGTGTATACTAAGACAAAATAGGTGCATATGCGTTGTGAGAGTTCTTAAATCGGTAAACAAATTCTATTGGGCGCCACTCATTTCCATAATGAGAATGAAATATAGAATACATAAGACTCTTCTCCCGGGAAGCAGGACAATTAGCTTGCTTATGGCAAAACACTCTTCCCCCCTCTCGTAGAAATAATATGTATAACGAGTAAATATTGAAATAAACTAATAACCACAACAGAATATAATGACAGAAAGGAATGTTTAAAATTTAATAAATCAATCTATGTCTTACTAAAAGCCTCCGTGGCTTAGGCGGCAGCACGCCGGCCTCTCACCGCTGGGTCCGTGGTTTAAATCCCGGTCACTCCATGTGAGATCTGTGCTGGACAAAACGGAGGCAGACAGGTTTTTCTCCGAGTACTCCGGTTTTCCCAGTCAAAATTTCATTCCAGCAACACTCTCCACTCTCATTTCATTTCATCTGTCATTCATTTAATCATTGCCCAAGAGGAGTGCCTCAGGCCACGGCAGCCGGCACAGTTCATATCCTCGCCGCTAGATGGGGGCTTCATTCATTCCATTCCTGACCCGTTCGGAGACTGGAAGCAGGCTGTGGATTTTCAATCTATGTCTTACTAACCGGAAAGCGCCGTACATTACATATCCATTTAGCTACCTTGGTTTACTTGAGATTTGGGGCATAACGTGCATACAGGTGTTCTTTATTTTCAGCAACATACGATATCTCTGGTTACTCTTATGAAGAATCAATTTACGGATACTTCTCCGTTTCTACAAAACAATTATATTCACTAATACATGTAGAAGCTCGTCGTATTATATAACAAACCGCATCCATTCGATACCAAACAATCATCTAATAATTTTTACCAAAGCATGTATATCTCGTATCACCGCCACCTAAATCCTTATCAGTTTCAAAACATTGCGTTAGTTCTACGTTATGCCGTGTCACTTCTTAGTCGGTTTCACTTCATATAACACAAGGCTATCAGGCAACAGCCTGGGTACTTACTTCTACTCTACAAATGGGCCCTTTTCGATTAAATTAATATAAACTACAACTATACATAACAATAAACAATGATGAGGAGAGTCTGTGCAGATCCAAGATCTGTCACAGCGTACACTAGTAGGAATATAGAGTTGATTCTTCTTTTGTTTCTTTTAGCGTATGACTTTTAGTGCCAGGAGTGCCCGAGGACATGTTTGGCTCGCTAGAGTTTGTAGCTGCTTCTATACGGACACCCATGGGATGAGCTACAAGTACCGTCACGTGTGGAGCGTTGTCTGGGGGAGGATGTGTGAGTGTAAGGACGAGGAATTGGAAGGTAGTGGCTGTGACCTATAGTTAAAGACCAACCCCGGCATTTGGCTGGAAGGAAAATGGGAAACCACAGAAGACCATCTTTAAGGTTACCTGTTGGGGGATTCGAACCTCCTCGCCTCCCGGATGTGAGCGACTGCCTACAACCACGCTGTAACGAGCACAGCTAACTCACCCGGTGGAATATAGAGTAATTGTTCAGGAAGGTGAACCTGGATTCTTCATTTGCGCTTGGATAATATAATATGTCATTATCATGATTTGCATACCTTATTTCATATTCTGGGGGGTCATTACCAATTGAAATTACTGTCCATTATCACTACTGCACTGGAAATATGTGCTACATTACGTAACTATGTTTATTTGTTTCTTGCTCACTCAACGACAATCGCCATGTTCGTCAGGCGCAGGAGGTCTCTTCAACTGTTACCGATGCGCACACATTAACATCACATTGCTGTTCCCAACATATGGGATACAAAATACACCTTGTAATTATGTTACAAAGCATTAATTGGCACTACGATTGGTCTGGATAAAGATCATTGATGCGTGAGTGCTCCCACCGTGCGTGACAAAAGCCAGAGGTGTATATATTAGCTAACGTGGGGCTGCCAATATTATATTTATGTTCGACGATGTCGAAATGTAAACATTATATGTCAGAAAACTGTATCATAATGAGGATCATTATAACACTATTTTTCATTATGAAACAGTTTCTCCCACCAATCAGAGCTCAAGAAACAGTTGTGTTACCAATTAGGTAAGGATACCTTCGTGCATGCGCTCAAAATCCAACATGTCTATATAAATTACCGAAAGTGCACCGTCCATGTGTTCGCGTAAATAAACTGCCAAGCACACAGAGCACATGCGTCGGTCGGTCAGAGAGCTTGGAAAACAGATATATAATACCCAGCGCTGGAACTCCGATCACAAAGTTCTAGTGACTGAATCTCAAGAGATATTTATGAATATTTATGTTAAAACATATAATAAAGTTATAATTATCGTCGAACATAAACAGTCGTATGTAACTCGCCTATAATGGTAATTAAGACACTCGTATGCAAATTATAAAACTAGCTTACAGTCGCTTTATAAACATACTCGTGTCTTAATTATTGTCATTATAGGCTCGTTGCATAATGTACTATTGTCATAATTCACACATATTATGCTGGACACAACTGGAATTTTACAATATAAATCATGGGATGATGGGTGGGTTATAGACAGCGGAGAAGAAAATATCTATTACCACAGCATTTGCACAATTATTATTATTCGTTACAAATGGTATTTCGGGTAATTTAATCAGTTTTTTAGAAGGTTCGACACTCTCGAACTGGTACTCATTAATGAATTCTAGCCTGATGTCACTAAGTAAGGTAAAACTTTTCTCTGCGCATTCAAAAGACAACGTCTCTCAGCCTGTTTGAACAAGATGATTTCGGATGTATTTGGAAAAACCTCTATAAAGTTTTCAATATATTAAATATAGTTCTTATATTTATAGAAATGACTAAAATCATAAAAAAATAGCGCGATAGTCATCAAGCAAAGTCACAGAAAGTATTTTGCTCAATAACTTCAACTCTCACATCAAGAGTTACCGTCGGGAGTGCATCGTTCATGGCGCAATCCAGTTAGTGTACCTGCCCGGAATCTATGGTATTTGGATTAGAGTTCCGTGTACAATCCTATTTTCAGCATTCACACTTCCGAATATCATGCTGTCTTATTTCGTAAAGGAGTAACAAAAGTGCAGCAATCAGAGCAGTGAATTTCTTGTTTGTAGAGTGTTAATAAAACAATCCACCTCTTTTCAATTTTGCCTCACAAGGCTGAGTCTACCCCGTTCCAGCCCTCAGACCAGAATCAAATTTCTTGCCATAGCCGAGAAGCAAAACCGTCCTCTATGGTGACAGCCAAAAGTGCTCATACGCAACGTGTGGAAGGCCCACAGTTTGATAATGACACAATTTAGCATTACGCGATATCGTTCTTTTGCTATAGTGATCCCATGTTAGTATGTATGCTTTGTGATTATCATTAGTATTATTATTATTATTATTATTATTATTATTATTATTAATGTTCTTCTTCTTCTTTCTTCGATTCGTTCAACTAGGGACCACGTCAGTTCAACTGTCTCTTCTTCCGAGCTCTAACTACCGCCCAGTGTTCCTGCATTCGTCTTCGGTGTTGTTCTTTTCTCTCTTGGGACCACGCCTTCCCTGTCTTCAGCTTCGGCTTTTTCTGGAAACCTCTGTGCGTACGTAGTTTTTCCTGAAGTGGAACACGCTCCTGGATATCTTTAGGGGAAATTTCCATTTCAAATAGGTCTTTCTCAATTTCCGTAAACCATGCCCCTTTGGTTTTCTTATCTTGGAAGTACGACAATATCCGTTTTAATATCCTGCCTGGGCTCATTCGTGTCACGTGGCTATTAAAGGCAATCCTTCTTTTTCGAATCGTGTCACTGATCTTCTCCACGTGCTTGTACAATTCGTGGTTGTGGCGCCTTCTGTACTCGCTGTTTTCTTTGATGGGACCCAGGATTTTCCTCAAAATCTTCCTTTCATTAGCCTCTAGTTTTTCCATCAGACCTTTCTTATTCATTATTAGAGTCTCTGCCGCATACAGAGCCTCTGGTCGAATAACAGTGCAGTAATGTCTAATTTTGGTGTTTAAGGATATCGATCTCTTATTGTAGATGACTTTAGTCAGGTTGTATGCCATTTCCATTTTATTAATGCGTGACATGTAGGCCTCCTTCTCTGATAGGTTAGGCTCTATCCATTCACCGAGGTATTTAAACTTTTCTGCCTTCTGAACTTTTCCTAGTCCAACCTCCAGTTCCCTGGGCGCTGACTTTATATTTGTCATGAATTGTGTCTTCTCAAACCATGCCCCTTTGGTTTTCTTATCTTGGAAGTCGATTGTAAGATTCATATACTTGTACCCTAGCCTTACGCCATTTTCTACCCTGGAATTTTTCATTTCCTTCCGCCATTCTCGGATGACCTTTTCCAAAACACAATTGAAGAGAAGCGGTCATAGCCCGTCTCCTTGCCTCACTCCTGTCCTGATTTCAAATGCATCAGACATCTCTCCTCTGAACTCTGGTCGAATTATTATTATTATTATTGTTTTATTATTATTATTATTATTTATTTTATTTTATTTTATTTTATTTTACACGTTACAGGCCTATTAGACCACGCGAAGCAATCATGACTTTTTGTTCTTCCTGTCTTTCCAGTACTCTTTCATTCGTGCACTAAAGGCCCTCTTCCTTTCTTCGGTCCACTTTGGTCTTTGGGCTGTAGGTGCAGATCTCTCTGACAACACTTCCCACTTGTATACTTTGTGTCAAAATACGCTTTTGTCTATGACGTCTTCTGGGTCGACCTGTGCTTTTACTAGATCAATTTTGACTTGCATCATCCAGGGTGTAGTAATCTTGAGCCGCTGTATGTATCTAAGAATTTTGTTGGTGAGTCTGGTTTGTGGGAGTCTGCTGATGTGGCCGTAAAATTTTAGTCGCCTTTCTGATGTCTGCTGCGAGGTTGGACAATTTCTCTGTGGTGTCTCTGGAGTGAAGCCTGTATCCTTCATCTGTGTGCTTTGGTCCAATTATTTTCCTTATTATTTTTCTTTCCTCTGTGAGGATTTTTTCCAAGGCGCCCTTAGTGTGTAACGTCAACGTCTCACTAGCATATTATTATTATTATTATTATTATTATTATTATTATTATTATTATTATTATTATTATCCCTCCCTATATTATTCTGCTAAGGCGCCAATGTTAATGAGTTGGGGTTGATTTTGGTGATGTAATGAATTTTTGTCCTCTTTTATGAATATGACCTTTATTTATTGTTTATTGCCTTCCAGTTTTATACAGAAAATAAGGTCCCATTAACACCTCCCTAAACATATGGGGTACCTACAGGTTCAGCATAACCCAATGCGTAAGCGAAACGCACTCACTCACTCTTTAAATGCCTCACAAATAAATAAATAAATAAATAAATAAATACCTTAAAACATGCATATTTACAATGAAATAATGAAAGAATGCAACACGGTAACCATGGTAACAAAATCTCACAGGTCCATCTATTTCTGTAAGGCGCAATGCAATTCGAATTATTACATTACTGTGAACGTTTCCAGGCGGTTATAAGGTTATCACTGAACCAAATTAAACTGCAAAATTCATCAATACATACAGTATAATGCGCTTAAGGGGGTCAAGGGGCACTCTTGAATTTTTTCACGCAATTTTCACGTGTGAGTGTGGTACGAAAGGTATTTTTCAACTGACTATAAAGGGTCTCCGAAAACCACATTTAAAGACCCTTAAATTAACAGTGTCTGTGATATTCCCAGAAAACTAACTTCACTCTTATATACCTATGAAGGAATGACAAACCCCAAACCACTGCACTAGTAGCTGAATTGATAAAGTCTGATTATTCATACCAAGGATAAATCAGTCATAGCATTCATGATTGAGATTTTGCTAAGTGTAGGCTACTCTTTACAACTAGAATATTCGCGGGCGAAGCCGCGACGGGAAATGCTAGTTATTATTATTATTATTATTATTATTATTATTCTTTCCGATGAGGCCTGCTAGAGACCACGTGCCAATTTCAATTCTTCACACTTTGTTGTTTTCTCTTCCGTTCCCTCCAGTACTCCTTCATCCGTTCACTATGCTGCTTCTTTCTGTCCTCGGACCACTTCGCACCAGGTTTCTTTGGCAATCTTCCTTGGAATCCTTTCATACTTAATACCCTTTTTCTAAAGATCTCTCTATTCACCGTTTCTTCTTCACTTATATTATTTCTTTCTAAATCTTTCTTTACTTCTTGAATCCAGCTAGTTGTTGCCCTTTTCTCCCAAAGGTACTTGAATATCCTTTTTGTTAATCTGGAATCATCCATTCTGTAAATATGTCCAAAAAATTGCAATCTCCTTTTTCTTATCGTTTCTGTTATATTTTCTATGTTCATGCATATTTCATCATTAGATCTTAATTTCCATACTTCTGCTGTTTTCACTGGGCCTAAAATTTTCCTCATGATTCTCCTTTCTTGTACTTCAAGTTTATCTAATCTATAGTTTAGTACCAGACATTCACTTGCGTATAGGCATTCCGGTTTCACCACTGTAGTGTAGTGCCTTATTTTAAGATTTTTAGATAAGCACTTTTTGTTATAAAAATTCTTAGTGATAGCATATGCTCTTTCCATCTTTTGTACCCTTTCTTCTACCGAAGATTTTTCTAAACCATTTTCTTGAATTATTTCACCCAGATATTTGAATTTCTTTACTTTTTCCACTGGGCCAATATCTGTTGCCAAATATTTTGAAGCGTTCTTGATGTTTGTAATAAATTTAGTTTGTTCTACGGAGATTCTCAAACCTGTTTTGTTGGCTATTTCTTCCAAGAGATTGATTTGTGTTGTTGCACTTGTTAGGTTTTCTGACAATATAGCAAAATCGTCTGCAAATGCTAGGCAACTTATTTCAATGCCTTTGTTTCTTCTCCCCAAAGTTACTGGCGAAATGTTATGTTCTTTTAGCTTTAAATTCCAAATTCTTACAATTTTCTCTAAAACACAGTTGAACAGAAGGGGTGATAAACCTTCACCCTGCCGTACACCTGTATTTATCTTAATAGATTTTGATATCTCACCCATAAAATTTACTTTTGAAATCGTGTCAGTAAGGGTTTCACGTATTAGGTTTGCAAATTTAGTTTTCAATCCAAATTATTATTTTTATTATTATTATTATTATTATTTTAAGAACATGTGATTTACGTCACATACAGTACACTCTATATGTGAAACAACGATTAATTAGAATAATGCGAGTATTGTGATTGCACCAACAGAGTGTGTACAAGCTCCTACCTTACTGATGGAGGGTTAGTAAAGGACACTAATAAACATGCCATGGGCATTGGTTAATATTCTTATGACAGTGCGATGCGAAATCCTAAGGGAGTACAATTCTCCATTTCATTAGCAATATCCGCCCGAGTGAAGCAGTAATTGAGTGAGTGTGTAACTTTAGGCAGACTATTCATGTGGAGGGTGAGGATCTCATTTAGACCTCGCCCGCTATCTAGGCCATCTGTATATGAAGTTATCAGTACACAAACCGTCCACTTTGACCTTCTGATCCTAACACCTCGTAATTAAATTTTACAGCATAAGGTACCAGAACTGTTCAATCATTCTCAGCACAGAAGGTTGACTCTAATTAGAGTTTCAATATACAGGTCCACTGTGGTCAATAGCGAGTCTGGCTCCGTGGCTGATTGGTTAGTGTGCCGGAGGGTCCTAGGTTCGATTCCCAGCCGGGACGTGGGGATATTAATCTCCTATGGTTAACTCCCCTGGCTCGGGGATTGGGTGCTTGTGATGTATTAATGATATAAATACCTAAAGAAAAAGAAATAAATTAAAAACGAAGAAAAAATGCAGTAAAATACAACGAAAAAGAAAGAATATAAGGAAAAATATATAAAAGAAGAGTGCTGACGCGCAAACTTGTGTCTCACTGGTATCAGGAGAGCATGGGTTCACATCCCTCCTCAGCCCTCCTGAAAATAATTTCTGTGGTTTCTCATTTCACCACCAGGCAAATACCAAGGCGGTTCCTTTCAATAGTTCCACGGCCTTCCAAAATCCCTTCCCTGACCCTCCCTGTAGATGAAATAAATGGCCATTTGCTGCATTAATAAAATTACAGTCGCCTCCGTAGCGTAGCGGTCAGCATGGTTAGCTGCCGCCTCGGAGGTCCTCGGTTCGATTCCCAGCTCTGCCACGAAATTTGAAAAGTGGTATGAGGACTGGAACGGGGTCTACTCAGCCTCGGGTGTTCCAAATGAGTAGAGGGGGTTCGATTCCCACCTCAGCCATCCTCGAAGTGGTTTTCCGTGGTTTCCCACTTCGTCTTCGGGAAAATGCCGGGATGGTACCTTCTTCAAGGCCACGGCTGCCTCCTTCCCTCTTCCTTGCCTATCCATCCTGACCATCCATTACCTTCCCTCATGAGGCCCCTGTTCGCTTTGCAGGTGAGGTCGCCTGGGCGATGTGCCAATCACACCTCACCAGTTGTATCCACTCCGATTAGATGTTCCCAGCTCTAGGACACTGCCCGTAGAGGCGGTAGTGGTGAGTTCCCTCGCCGAGTCCGTGGGTTCCACCTACGTGGAGGGCAAACGACTAAGAAGAAAAAAGAAAAAGAAAATTAATAATCAGGGCTTATATTCAAGGATAAATCCAGGGATGCCAGGTTTATAATAATAATAATAATAATAACGCCACTTTTACCTATAGTGACTTTTAGAGATTTTGCCCCGATGGAGATCTTTAACGTGCCAACAAATATACTGGCACAGCACCCTTGCATGTGTGCACCGCTAAATGCTAACTGACTGTGCCAGGATTCGATCCTGTAATCTTGGACACAGCAGGCGAGAATATTACCGTTGCGCCATGCAGCCAGTCAGTTAGCCTGTTTAGGTGGGACGTCCCGTATTCCACGTAAAAATTATGTTACACCTGAAATCTTCTTAATTTCTGAATTCTGATAGAGTTTATCAAGAATATGAAACAAATTACACCTCACCGGACATCTGAGGACTTGACCTCACAACACAAAACCTACTTCATTTCCTATTTGCGATTACTTTAAATAGATTTTTTTTTAAATTATGCTTCATTGGTCACCCGAGGACTTGTTCCGTCAAATATCGTGTCCTGATTTCAAGGTTTCATAACGTAAATGTGCCAAATAAGGCCCACTTGACGTTTGAAGATATTTTGTATTTTTACTAGAAGGGGAAAAATTCTGAACATTGTCCTGGATTTAACGTGGAGGCAAGCAGTAATGAAAATATGGGTTGTTAGTTATAATCACTGGAAAATATTTCAGTAATAATTCGAATTTAAAATGTTAGTAACGGGCCTTATTAGGAACACCCGTTCCAAATAAGGCCCACTTCTTGTTTCAAATAAGGCCCAGATGTAAATGAAAAGGGATCAAAGAATGCACATTAAGCCGACGATATCAATACAGTATAATAATCTACAAATCACATTCTATGAAATTATATACACAAGGTTTAAGTCTATTAAATTTCAAAAACATGAAGAAGGTTTATTAAAATATCTAGAAATAGAAACAAAAAGAGCTTCAGACACCGTTTACTACTCGACTGAAGCAAACATCGCGGAATCGTTCGCTTCAACAGTTGTAGTTTATAGTCTAGCGGTTAAAGGCTTGTAGCTATCAGAAACACTAAAAATCTTGTAGAATTTTGAATATTCTGCTAATAAAATCACAGATGGGCCTTATTTGGAACCGGGCCTTATTTGGCTCAAGTACCGTACTAAATATTCAAACAAAATTCATCGAATGTTTCTATAATCCGCAATTTCGTGGTTGAATCTGTATATTTTGGCTTATCGACAGTCAGAACGATAAACGATGTAGTTACATCGTGAAACTATTATTCCCGGAACTCAAAGTCGTTATTTGGGTGACTGGGCATTGTGAATTTCCAACGATAGCGTGATATTTTGAACTACTGTAGAGTGAGCACTTGGAGGGGAAAGGAGGGCTTTAGTAGCTTTGTTGGTAAACTACCGATTGTTAGAATAAAGTGGACTGTAGTCAGATCACAATGCTTGCTGGAATAGAACCACTATTTTTAACAGGAATAGGGAAAGCTGAGCTGACATTACTGAAGAAGAATAGAACATCTCCTATGCCGATTTTCGACATTATCGTGGAGCAAAATTGCCATTTCTTGGAATCTTCTCATCCTAGTCAATTCTATAAACTTCTGCATAAAAATTGTTTCAGCACCCATGACTGTTTCATCTATACTGATGGCTCCCGTACACCAAGCTCTGATGGAAATGACAGTGTTGGCTGTGCCTTTGTCGTTTATGAGAATGATACTGAAATATTTTCAGCTCAGTATAAGCTCTCTCCCGGATGTTCAATTTTCCAGGCAGTACTTTGGGCCTTAAAGTGTGCAATAGAATGGGTTAAAGCTAACAATAAAAGAGTGAGGATTTTCAGTGATTCACAATCCGCATTGCATTCTATAAATGACAAATATAATTCTAACCCAATAGCTGCCTACATCAGGGCAACAGCTCAGGAGTGCTCACATATATGCACATCGTGGATAAGGGGACACACTGGATTGGCTGGTAATGAAAGAGCAGACCAATTAGCAAAATAAGCGGCTACGACACATCTTGAAATAACATATAGTAAGTCTCCTATAGGTTACGTTAAAAGCCAGATAAGGAAATACATATCAAACGAATGGAATATCGCATGGACATGTAGCCTGAAAGGGTCTGTAACAAGAGAAATATTCTTCCCGGAAGTACAAAATCGACTGTTATCAAAATGATTAGTGCCAAACTTTGTCTTCACACAATTTTTAACTGGTCATGGAAAATTCAAGTCTTATTTTGAACGTTTTAAAATAGCAACAGACGACTATTCATGTTTATGTGGATTGTCTCAATAGGTGTGTCACCTTGTATTTGAGTGTCCTGTTTTTGAAAAGGAAAGATTCAATTTACAATGCCACCTTTATAGCTGTAACCTGGAACTTTCAAAACCGCTGTACCATATTTTCAAGAGGCAGTGCTGTTTAGGACAATTTCTCACATTCATCAACAAAATTTTTTGTAAACTATATTAGTAATATTTGTATTTGCTTTGTTTTTAATCTATAACCCTAATGTACCTCTGGTAAAATAGGGATCATCTATTGTTTTCCGGATATTCAATAATAACAATAATAAGTTAACCGTACGGCAACTGGTAGTGAAATTACAATAATAAGACATTTTACAACGCTAAATGAATTTCATCCAAATTGGTTTGTGATGACGTAGACATGCCAGTCATATCCTTTTCAACAGCAAACAGCAGTGGATCCTAAAAAATGGAAACCAGAGGGGAAAAGTAAAGCGTAGAGTTTTACACATTTACCGGGGCTGAATATGGATTTGCCGAGCTATGGTCCAGGCCATCGAAAAAAGTTGTATCAATTTCATCAAATTATAGCTCAGGAACTATTTAATATATTAAAATGAGTATGTTTTTGATGTGTAACATCTTTCCACTCGGTTGCTGGATATTTTTGTGGGAGTGATTTTGAAAAATGGGACGGAAGTGGATCGGAACGATCCAGCTGGCAGTGGTGGATCGAACGGAAGTGTGTAACACGCACTGCCAGCTAGATCAATCGATCCATCTGGCAGTGGTAAGATCCAGGAAACAATGAGCGCGTGGTGTCGGAAATTGATACAATTTCTGACTGTAAACGCTCATGCGAACTCTGGTGTCAACTGATTGAAGCACATGTTTTACGGGAACTAGGCAAGCCTTCATGAACTATTGCCGAATACAGTCTCTTTACTCACAAGAGGGTCTATTCATCAGGCATTTTAAACTCAATTTCACGCAGGAACATTATCGAAACAAAAAATATATAAATGCAGTATTATTGGAACGTGGAATAAGTCATCTGTACCTGACATTCGTGTGGTCGAAATAGCCGTGGGGTTAGTGACCCTGACTGTGAATCTGGAGATCTCGGGTTCGAATCCCGAACGGGATTTTTATCATATCAATATGATTCATTTTAACAGAATCCATATGAAATTATGTGTTGGTCTGTTATCAAGAGGTCCGGGAACTGGGCAAGCCTTTCATGATCTACTGCTCTGCACATTGCATTTACTCGCAAGTTGGCCTATTTATAAGGAATTTAAAGTTATGAGCGGTTTCGCGTCTATTAATCTAGTTGATCCATATCGTATTCTTAATTTAGGCTAGTGCTGGTGGAAGCTTCAAATCATCTTATAAAATGAGTTTTGTATTATAAACTACAATATCTGTAAAACACTCCCTTTTACAATAGATTAATATTTGTGCCAATAATAGTATAAAATACCGGTGTATCAACAATTTCACGTGAGGTTTCTTCTATGTCACATGTTACACATCATATGCGACTACAGTAAGGCTCGTAATTTTTTTTGTTACATTCACCAACTCAAAAAGTTCGTTTTCATACCTTACAATGTTTCTATTTGCGCTCCCTTGTTGCTCTACAAACATCCAGTCGATAGTCGACTTTGGCCCAAGTGCGCTGGATCATCTCAGGCGCGTTTGTAGCAACAGCAGTGGTGATGCATTGTCTGAAATGTTGCAGATCTATGACCGGTTCACTGAATACAATGTATTTTTACGTATCCCCATAAAAATAAGTCTAGGGGTGTCAAGTCACTAGGAGGCCAGAGAATAGGACCGGCCCTACCAATCCAATGATCAGGGAATCTTGCATTCAGAGTGTTTCGAACTTAGAAACAATATAAGGTATGAAAAAACCTTTCTGAGTTGGTGAATTTAACCAAAAAAAACTCGTTTTAATAACTCAAATATTTCTTCAGCTATGATTTGTTGAAATTGCTGCAATATTTTTCGATAATAATAATAATAATATCGTATGGCCTCGGGTGCCGGATGCAAGCTTTGTAATTTGACACCCAGAGGGTAGCTTGCATGTCGAATTTCGTTGTTCCTTGAATCACTATGAAAGTCAAGGAGGTTAGATATCTAAGCTCCTTGAACACTATAGCGCTTCTAGTAGCGAAATTAGGAACTTTGTGTTGGCGGAAACTCCCGAGATTAATTTTGCCATTATGAACTCGGCCTACTGAATTCAAATGGGTTCTTTGACATGCCAACATCGTATGACATGCGTGTCGTATTTTTGCCGCCTTTCAAAAATCACTGACCACGGCCAGGGGCGAACCTGCAATCTTGGGGTTAGTAGACCAACACGCTATCCACTCACCCACCGTGGCAAGCATCTTTTCGATGACCCTGTAGGCCTATTATTAGATGTGGGCTATACCAGGTGAATCACCTGCCCCTAACAATATTGTTTTATGCATCCCACTAACGCGTGCTGTCAGGAAGGTCGATATTCTCTGTTTGCAACCCGTATGATACTAATGCACTGCAACCATATCCCGCAAATGATACTGAACACTTATTAATTTTCTCTCGTATTAGTCTGTAGTCACATACAGGGAAAAGTAATCGCTTAGGTGGCAGCACGCCGGCCTCTCACCGCTAGGTCCGTAGTTCAAATCCCGGTCACTCCATGTGAGATCTGTGCTGGACAAAACGCAGGCAGACAGGTTTTTCTCCGGGTACTCCGGTTTTCCCTGTCAAAATTTCATTCCAGCAACACTCTCCACTATCATTACATTTTATCTGTCATTCATTTATTCATTGCCCCAGAGGAATGCGATAGGCTTTGGTAGCCGGCACAGTTCATATCCTCGCCGCTAGATGGGGGCTTCATTCATTCCATTCCTGACCCGGTCGGTCGACTGGAAGCAGGCTGTGGATTTTCATTTTCAATCGTTTGCAGTATATGCTCGCAGTGCATTAGTACCATACGGGATGCAAGCACAAAAATATCGACCTTCCTGATAACAACGCTAGTTGGGCTGCATAAGACAATAGTATTAGGGGCAGCTGTTTCACCTGGTATATTAATAAAATTTGTATTTTTTTTTTTTTAGTTAGCTATTGGCTTTCCACTTCGAAGGTTCATTCACGTTTTCTTATCAGTATGCCACCGTACCCAGCCTTAATTTTGTATCCAACTGAAACCGTATAATAGGCATGTACTTTGCACACGCCCGTATGACAGTTTGATGCATTGTATAATAACTTGTCGTACACATGTTTTTGTAAAATACTTGCTTCCATGTCGTCATAAATCTTGTGAAGTCGTTTAGGGAAATTGTGGCTTGGCTGTAGACGGGGATCTGTCGACCATGCTGCCATCAGACATTGGAAAAATAGGGGGGCAAAGGACTTGCCCGGTGTATGAAAAGAGCCTAACATTAATAAAACGAAAATATAAATACAACTAATAAAAATATAACATTAAGAAACAAATTTGGAAAACAAAAACCAGGAATTCAAAAATAGAACATCTTTTTGAGTAAATACCCACGATATAATTGAGATTGCCGGCCTTAACTCCCTCTCACTTATGCGGATGACGAGAGATCAGCAGCCACCAAGCCATCTGCTAATACAAGATCGAGTGTATCATTTGTTCTCCTCACTCACTCACTCACTCACTCACGTACTTACTTACTACTACTACTACAGTTACTAGTCTATATATTTAAACTCGAAGCAGTTCAAATATTTGTGCGGTTAGTTTTGACGTTCTCGCCGAAGGGTTTAATTGATCATTGCAGTAATAGAATCTCTTATTTCGTTAAGTGATAGTTTATTCGTAATTAGTAATTACTTTCACCACGCATTTCCATAGACAGCACATTAACTCAAGTTATCAGGTCAATTCTACACACGCAATTATCTGCCATCACAAGACTGGCTGTAGTCCCATCTTTTACTCACCAGGAATTCAATTTGTTGTTGTTTCGTTTAGGGGCTTGGAAATCGTGGAATTTGTCTGATAACCGTTGTTATTACGGTGTCTGTATTTGAATGTGTATTTGTAATTGTGGTGAGGATTGGGATGGATGCGGCTTTGGCCTTCAGTTATGAATCATCCCGGCATTTGCCTGGAGTAGAAGTGGGAAACCACGGAAACCCATTTCCAGGACAGTTGAGGTGGGAATCGAATCCACCTCTTCTCAGTTTTGCCACACGAGGCTGAGTGCACCCCCTCCCAGCTATTAGACCAAAATTAAATTTCTTGGCAGAGCCAGCAATTTAACCCGGACACTCGGGCCGGCCGGCAGCCAAGAATGTTAGCCTTTGCACCTCGAGGTGGTCAAATAATTTTCTTTGTAGAGCCGAGGGTCGATGGTAGTTGTGAAATCGTTTACCACAACCGCGATGGAGTGCTGCAGCAAATCCAGAGATCAATGGTTCAAAACCTGGCAATGACAGTAGTGACATTTCTCTCCGGGTATATAACACACTCTTAATTTAAGTCCCTAATGCTAGACCAAAATAAGTACATACACTGGCAAAGTCACACAATAACACAGGTTATCATATAAATTAGAAAGGGAGAGAGATGGTTGGTTCCTCAGTTTAGGAGCTAGGACAACGCGGTCATGTAGTCCCGTGTTCTTTGGGTGTGTGTAGAATCTGTCTGATAACCGGTGTTAATTTTGATGGCTGTATTAGTGTATATTATCTGTTTTAATTCAAGTAAGGACAGCTTACAGATGATTTTCAAGTAGTTCCATATTTTGCTGCCAAACGTCATCGTCAACGACCAACTAGTTCTGCACTTTGTTACTAGATGCCACCACAGTTGGCACCTGGTGATAAACGTTGGAACTAAGAGCGTTACTAAAAGATAACCTATAATTTAGCTTCACACAGGTGTAATTAGTGGGAGGTTCTTTATCATGCCACAAATCTATGACATGGGACCGCTGGCTTTAATTCCCCTCCGAAGGAAGGCATACTGAGGGATTTTAACGCTCTTAAAAAATAGGACGATTTAGGCCGGATTTAAACCCGCGACCTTGGGCATAGAAGCTCAGCATGCTACCAACTACGCCACCGAAGCCGCTAGAGGGAGAGAGAGAGAGTAACACACATCCTAGTAAATATCAACAACAAAAACAATGGAATTTGAAGAAATTGAATGACAAGTATGCAAACTATGTTCTGAAGTTTCTGAAGGCATTTTGATCACTTGATGCTTGCCGGCCAGCCGGCGTCTTTTAAGCAGCATCAACAATGGGGGGCCACTAGGAATGAGCTCTGGATAGCGCCTCTCCACGTTAAATATAACCCATGACGTCACACAGCTGCCCCCAATACATTAAGACGCATTGTTCGATGACGTCATGGAGGCTTGGCAACTCACTCAGAGGGCGACGCCAAGGTCACGCACAACTCACCAACACGGCTGGCCTCGAACTCTGGACTTGTAGGGGTTGGTCAGTTATTCGGAGTGACAAGAAAATTCTTCCAACAAGCACGAAACCGGAAAGGCGTATAATCACTTTGCTGTTGTAATAATAATAATAATAATAATAATAATAATAAGTTACATGACGAACTAAAGAGCCTACTTTTCTTAATATAAAAGATTCATACCAATGGTTGGTCTACATAGACCTATCTACCTATCTAGTATAATAAAAGCTACAGGAATTAATTGTAAATAAAACTGGCATTAATGATTTGCTCGAAATGTTCCTGAGATACTTTAGCCCAATACAGAACTATAGTTTGTTTCAAATGGATCTGAGATACTGAGAATCTACGGTTCAAATGCACAGAGAGTTATAAGGTATTTGGTAGGACTGCTATAGATGGGCCAGACATTCGTGGCGGGTCGTAAGCACGTAAGAATTCTTCTTAATGCCAGAATAGAACACTGAGACCACTGAATATCCACATGTGCTGCCGAGGACACATTGCGTACTTTATTTGCATTAATCACAAACGTATGAAGGCTCACTGTGCGTGGAGACACCACTACGCATGTAATATGTACCAGTCAAGAAGGAACGGCCCACTTATACCTCCGAAAATGCGCAGAATTGAATCCCTTACGGCACACCTTGTAGTTATAAAATTTGATAGTTATCCATTAAATCTTATGAAAGTTACATATAGTTAAACATTTAAACTATTACCTCGTAGAATCGTGTTGGCAACACTGTCACTAATGGGTTGCTCAAAATGAATCTGCAAAATTATGGTCTGTTTGTGTGCAAAGTTTTGAATTGTTTTCCTGTATGCTTGCTCGTATATTGACTCTAGGGTTCAAACTTATGGAGAGCATTCATCAACAGTTGGAAGCCCTTGTGCCTCCAAAAATATATCTCATGACATGCATTACTTTTACGAAATTTGGTTGAAATCCCGTTGTTAGTATGGAAGTTACATACAGTTTTAATTTGCACTTATATGCTTGCATAGAATTGTGTTGATAGCACTAACTTCGACGATTTACTCTAAATATGTCAGTATCGTGCACATATTCTGAGATATTGAATATTGGGTTCAATAGTTTCGAGATTAAAATATAATGTTGTTAGCCCTGCTGGCTCTTAAAACACAGAATTATGTCCTAAAGCATACATTGAACGTACAAAATGTTGATGAAATCCATTCGTTTGTGTGAAAGTTTCGTGCATTTGAACCTTTGTTCTATAAGCACGCGTAAAAACATGTTGGCAATACTGTCATATTTGGTTTTCTCAAAACTAATCTGGAATATTATGTTCTTAGCTCTATGTTCTATGGTTGCAAAGTAAAGAACTCTTGGCATGTAGTCTAATTTACTGAGAGTAGGGTTTATAATTTTAGAGAGCATATATATGAACATTTGGCAGCCCTGGCGACTCTGAATATACACTTAGTTTCATCTCCTAAGGTGCACAATGCTCATAAACTTCTGTTGAAGTCCACGCCATATGTTAGATTTCTTAGCCTGAACATTTCCTGTGGCCTGAAATTTATTGTTTAGTTCATGGACGGTTTTTCAGCCTGGAACTTTTAGACCTTGAAATCGATCTGCAAATCGTACTTTCACTCGGCAAGCTGAATGAGTTAACACATACGAATCATAAATAAATACACGCTGTGGAGTAGAAAACATATGCTGAACCATAATACACTTTGTGACTAACAAGGAGAGGTCGCAATGTAGTTTACTAGAACAAAGTTCAAATTTGGTGGGTTTGCTCTTCATAAAAAAAGTATTTTGCCCCTGTTCGAGTGTTTTTGCCAATGGGCCATAGTGTGTTCAAATAGAACGTTTAAAATCAATCCTCAAACTTTTGTTGTCTTATACCCACACACACGTTCGCGGTTCGTCTCCGTGGCGTGGTCGCTATCGTGTTGGCGTTGGAATTGGAAGTTACCGTGATAGGAACCTACCTTGATCATTTTAAATTATTTTCTTTATCTTTATTTGACATTCTTTCTACTATTTTATGTTTGTGGTACAATATTTAAGTTGGCAGATTACATCAAGTATTTTATTATTTGTTGTTGCTTTTTCTATTTACAATACTAATAAATTAATATTTACGTTTACATACAGAAAGTTTAGCTTGATGGTGGAGCAGAGTGGAACAGTGGAAGGGGCTCTTGCGTTTCCACATTAGACTCGGCGCCGTGCGAATAAACGCAGCGTCGCCGGTCACGTTGCATTTAAATTCTAACGAATAAAACTTACAACACTTTCAAGCGTCACGGACGAATGAAAATCCACAGCCTGCTTCCAGTCTCCGACCGGGTCAGGAATGGAATGAATGAAGCCCCTATCTAGCGGCGAGGATATGAACTGTGCCGGCTGCCGAGGCCTGACGCACTCCTCTGGGGCAATGATTAAATGAATGATAGATGAAATGAAATGATAGTGGAGAGTGTTGCTGGAATGAAATTTTGACAGGGAAAACCGGAGTACCCGGAGAAAAACCTGTCTGCCTCCGTTCTGTCCAGCACAGATCTCACATGGAGTGACCGGGATTTGAACCATCACGGACGAATAATGATGTTAAAATATTGTACATAGCTCCAAAACCGAAGAGACCACAGCAAATGCCTTATAGAAAACACAAAAGACAAGGGATGTATCAGTAAAAGAAGTGCTGAGCAAGGTCTGAATCGAACTCATTGGGGGCGTGGTGGCTCAGCGGTCTAGCTGTATGCCTCTCACCAAGGCGGTCCGGGTTCGATTCCCGGTCAATGCATGTGAGATTTTCGAAGTGAAATGCCATGTCCTGTGGTTCGGATTCCACGAAAAAAGGAGGTCCCGTGGCTCATAATCACAAGATTCACGGTCACGTAAAACTAAAATCTTCCTTCTTTGAATCGAACTCGCAACCTTCAATTCCCCACGCCAACGTGCCAGAGGCTACGGCACGGAGACGATCCGGGAAGGTGTTCTGGAATAGGAGTACAAAAGTTTGAGGATTGATTTTAAACATTCAGTTTTGAACACACTAAGGCCCATTGGCAAAAACGCTCGAACGTGGGACAAAATATTTTTGTATGAAGAGCAAATCCTCCAAATTTGAACGTTTTTCTAGTATACCACATGGCGACCTCTCCTTGTAAGTACAGGACATGCTAATAAATCACACTGGTATTAACTGAACCACATCATACAACCATCAACGAATTACTGAACGCGAAGCAAATCACGTCAACAGCATGACCTTGCCTATGCAGCTGTGTCCCCATGCACGCACGAGCAGGTGGTCCGGAGGTTATTGGCTCTCCCTGTAGGCTACTTATTCTCTGAAAATACTTTGCCTTACTATCAGTATGTTCCTGATGCCATTTTGGAAAAACCTACTCACAAGTTGTTATGGGATAGATCAGTTATTACTGCTAAAACCATACCAGCAAACCGGCCAGATATCGTTCTTGTGGACAAAATGGGGAAAGGAACCTTTCTCATTGTAATCACAATGCCTAGTTCCCATAATCTACAAAATACCTGCTGTGAGAAGATCACCAAGTATCTGCCTTTGGCTGAGAAAATTCGGCAAATGTGGCGACAGAAAAGTGCAGTGGCTCTGCCCATAATCATCTCTTCTACCGGCATCATCCCTAAATCATTAACTCGCAATCTAGAAATATTGGGAATACACCCTGGTCTACATATTATCATGCAGAAGGCCGTCATCTTGGAGATCTGTTCCATAGTTCGCTAGTTTTTCAATGTGTTGTCAGACCGTCTTGCAAATAAGCCGATAGTATGCAGAAATTTATCCACTGATGTGGTGAACTGAATAACTAATAATAATGATATTAGAACATGGTGAATACAAGAGACGGCACAACGACGAGCTGTACGCACGTGTGGAAAAACTAACTGAATTGATGAGGAAAGGAAGAATTCCATTTCATGGCCACATAACACGAATGAACACTTATGAGATTGACAAACAGGATCTTAACCTACTTTCTTGAGAAGAAAATGAAGGGAGCTTGGTTCACTGAGGTAGGCAGAGATTTACAAAAAAAATTGGGGTTTCATGTGACGATGTGCAGAAGCGTGAGTAACTTAAGATGAAACTTACAACTCACCGAAGTTTCCTAGAAAAAGCTAAACTTAAAACAGGCATGAAGTGGACGGAAAAAAGCAAGCAACAACATCAAGAATTCATGCGACAGTACTAGGCGAATATTAATGCTCGACGCAGAAAGCAGTTGAAATAACGTGGTACTCAGATGGCCGAAACGCAACAAAAAGAAGATATTAGTATTTGATCTACGAAACTACTGTGTATTCCAATGCTGAAACGACCATAAATTCTATGTTATTGTAACATTGTCCCTATGTTTGTGACCGATAATATTCCAAATCTAATTCAGCTTAGAACGTGATCACTCAGCACATAAGATGCAAATTCTATAAAGGCACAAAATATATCCCATTTACTTTCATGATGTTGTTTAAAACTAATTTTGCGATGGGTTTTATAATGGGCCTCTCTACTTGATTACTGGACCATTAAACCAATCCACATACTCGATTTCACTATCATTAGGCTACAGATTAAACTTTCTACCAGCCAAATACCTCAGTGCATTAGTGCGCGAGACCATGTGACCATGTCTTTTTTGGACTTGGGAGATATGTGCGCTCAAAACCCACCATCGGTCTTACTTGAAACGATTTCAGTGGTTTTCTACCTCAATCCCGAGCATTGATGGGCACATTGACGTACACCATTAAGGATATTGTGTACTCTTGAGCATTGAATTGTGGGTGAGTGGTTATCGTGTCGGTCTACCAACCACAAGCTTGCAGGTTCGCTCCTGGCCATGGTAAGTGAATTTTAAAAGGCAACGAAAATCACGACACGCCTGTCGTACGTTGTCGGCATGTTAAAGAACCCATTTGAATTCAGTAGGTCGTGTTCATAATGGCAAAATCAATCTCAGGATTTTCCGTCAACACAAAAGTTCCTCTTTTCTCTACTAGAAAGCGCTATAGTGTCAAGGAGCTTACATATCTAAACTCCTTGACTTTAATAGCGCTCACAGGAACAACAAAATTAGAAATTTAGGTTGCCCTCTGGGAGTCAAATAGCAAAGCTTGCACCCAGCAGGCGAGGCCATAGGATATTATTATTATATCATTATACAAAGCATTATTTCATTTTGTGGTAAGGCCATAGATACGATTCTTGTATCGTGCAAACGTAATTTATTCTGTACTTGATGATAACCTGTCTGTTAGGTAGTCAGCCCGAAGGCTGGTTGGATCCTCAAAAAGTACTCTGTTAGGTTATGTGGGTAGATACCCACAAAATCCCCAGGCAGCGCTATATTGAGGCGTACTAGGCAAGATGAAGAGTGAGGTAGTTTGTCATTGCTTTCCTCACTGAGTCAGAACAGCAGTACTAACCATATGAGTAGAACCTTTCACATCATCCACAGGCACTGACTGTGCCCTGAACGTAATTACTAAGCACCACCCATACCTCAGTAACTTCCATATAATAACAGCCATTAGTGAGACTGAGACATCGGTGAAAAACCACATTTTACTTTAGCCTGTGCCAACAGATAAATGAAAATGTACTGCATTCATCAAGAGATTGCAAACTGGCCATATGACAACCATATGATGATATTTGGAGGTTAGCAAATCTGGAGAATTAATACAAATTGTAACGAAAGAAATTCAGAAAGACGGTGAAATTGGTTTATTCCGGAACACGTCTTATCTCAGTTGATTTTTCACATACTGAGAATAGCTAGCTACACAGTTAGTTTATTAATATTGAAATAGAATCCGAGAAATAATATACCAACCAACTTATTTATTTTTGAATTAGGAAGGTGGATCAAAAAATAAGTTGCACTTCCCAGTTATGGCCATTTTTTACACCACCTATTCATTAGCAACACGCCTATAACGACATACAATGTAACGTCACTTTTCCGCATAGTTTCCAAGAGACTCCAAACATTTCTGTGAACGCACAACCAACTTGTCGATGCCGGATGCATAGAAAGTTCCTCCAGCGTTCTGCAATCACACGGAGACAGCGGCCTTCACATTCTCATCGGTCTGGAAACGTCGACAACCGAGCTCCGTTTTGAGCTTACCGAATAGATGAAAGTCACATGGTGCTAGGTCCACCAAACGAGCGAACTGCTGCAGCTTTTCAAGTGGGAGGTCTGGCAACATCCACCCTATAGTCCCGACCTAGCGCCATGTGACTTTCATCTGTTCGGTAAGCTCAAAACGGAGCTCGGTGGTACGTTTCCAGACCGATGAGGAGGTGAAGGCCGCTGTCTCCGTGTGGTTGCAGAACGCTGGAGGAACTTTCTATGCATCCGGCATCGACAAGTTGGTTGTGCGTTCACATGTTTGGAGTCTCTTGGAAACTATGCGGAAAAGTTACGTTACATTGTATGTCGTTATAGGCGTGTTGCTGTTGTATAGATGGTGTAATAAAAGGCCATAACTGGGAAGTGCAACTTATTTTTTGATCTGCCCTAGTACCTTGTAATGGATTATGAATGATTTTATCGGCTTGCTAATATCTAATGAATTAAAATGCTCCGCCAATCAACACAAATTATATTCAAATTAGTACATGTTTCGGTCCAACAATGGGACTTTCTTCAGCAAATTACAATGAAACCTTAAGAAACTACTTTAATAAAACTGTTGAGAAATGAAATGAAGTAAAATACAGTACGGTATATACAGGATGAATTGAAGAAACTAGAAAACCAATGAATAAGAACGATGAAGCTACAGGGTTGGTATTCGTGTACAATGTAAATTAATAGAATCAATTTGAAACAAAATGTGTATACTTAAAATAATTTGCTTAAAGGTTCTAAATATTTGAATATGATTTTCATAACACTCTGGATATGCCTTTTCAAACTGGCCGTTGGAGCCGTGATGGATGGTTGTGTGGTTGAAACAGACAGACTTGAGAATATCTAGTAAAGATTGTCATAGGTTAATATTCTGAAGTTAGATATCCTCAGTACTTGAAAAACTGTTGAAAGTATTTGGTAATAATAATATAGTATGGCCTCGGCTGCCGGGTGCAAGCTTTGTTATTTGACACCAAAAGGGTAGCTTGCATGTCGAATTTCGTTGTTCCTTGAAGCACTATGAAAGTCAAGGAGGTTAGATATCTAAGCTCCTTGAACACTATAGCGCTTTCTAGTAGAGAAATGAGGAACTTGTGTTGGCGGAAACTCCCGAGATTAATTTTGCCATTATGAACACAGCCTACTGAATTCAAATGGGTTATTTGACATGCCAACATCGTATGACATGGTGTCGTAATTTTTTGCCGCCTTTCAAAAATCACTTACCACGGCCAGGAGCGAACCTGCAAACTTGCGGTTAGTAGACCGACACGTTGACCACTCACCCACCGTGGCAAGCAAATTTGAAATAAAATATCCTTAAAATAATTTGCTTAAAGTTTCTAAATATTTGAATAATTTTCATAACACTCTGGATATGCCTTTTCAAGCTGCTCATTGGAGCCGTGATGGATGGTTGTGATGTTGAAACAGACAGGCAGACTTGTTAATATCAGGTGAAAATTATCATAGGTTAACATTCTGAAGTTAGATATTCTCAGTACGTGAAAAGTATTTGGTTGAAACACATTTGAGATAAGTGTTCTTGAATAAACTAAATTTACTTTTCCTCTGAATTTCCTTTGGTTATAATTTGCATTGATTCTCCAGATTTTCCGACCACAAAATAACATTATATGGTTATCATCCAGCTCAAGATAAGTTACGTACTCTTTGCCGTTACAAGAATCTCAGCTATGGTCTTACATTAAAATGAGAATATTCTTAGTATAATGATGCAAGAAACTGTACACAATTCTCATGCTCAAGAGTACGCAATACAACAGCAATAACAACTCTCTTAACAGTACCAATACCAGGTTTGGCAAGAGCTCTCTGAACTCACTGGCATTAACAAGCAAGATTGTAGATGTCTGGATTCCATCAAGAAGATCACTCCATATTCAGCCGATTCATGTTCAAAGTTAGAAGCAAACGGTGCTTGAGAATGGATCGTTCTGGTGAAGTTAGAAAGTGCAGCTGCTCAGAATGCAGGGAATTTGTATTGAAGTACCAAGGGTGGCGTAATGTTCAACAAATAGTTCCGTGGAGAAATAAATAGCCTTTTTTTCATATATCCTACAGATTTTCCCATTTTAAAAAATCCATGTGACGTACTAAATTGCTTTTGGCACACTACCTACAGTATATTGTGATGAATTACAGAGTAGCAATTTCAAACTCAAAACTTAATGTCCATAAGTTGTAGACATTTCAGACAAGAAACATAAAACATAACATTGTAAGAAGAAAAATTATCTTACTATGTGACTAGTGCATGTTACAAGTTGGGTACAACCATGTTGACCGACTGAAGAGCATTTGAATTTCATTTACCAAGGCAAAACTGAAAATTGGCTTTCAGCTCGACAGTAAAAATTGGTCGAGTTTAGGACTCGACAAATATAAATTGTCCCCCATCCTATAATATGGAGTGTATGAATTTCCTTGTACTTGAGGAAAACTCTACATTGGGCAAACAAGGCAGTCTTTTGGAGTTTGCTTTTGAGAAGATACCATAATAGCATTTTTTAACAATTCCCCATCCGGGTAAGAATTATTAAAGTAATTCATCTACCTCTCCTTATTCCTCTTAGATCATCACTGAAGCGATTATACAAAGGATGTCTCATAAGTAATGTCATTTTTTTGCACGGATAATCTCGGAATGCCTGAAACCAACACCAGTACACAAACTAAATCCTATTGTTGGAATAGCCCCACCCAACATCCGGAGGGCCACTGCTGCGGACGCTGAGAGAACAAAGCAGGAGAATGACCATCGACATCCACTATATGGTCACCAGGCAGCAAGGTCTCGCCTCAGATCCCGCAATAGTTTCCTTGCTAGGACTCTGCCGCTGGAGAGGACACCAGAGACAACTCGTCTCAATAGATGGAGGAGCTCACTGCCCACAGACATGTCACCAAAGGAAGAACTGGCTCCTGGTGCCGACCTACCTTATCCTGTGTGGAGGTCCCTCAACCGCTTAAGAGTGGGTATCCCTCGATGGAAGACCAACCTGCGAAAATGGGGGATCCTTCCAGCAGACGCAGACACCTCTTGTGAATGTAGAGCTGAACAAGACCCAAGCCACCTACTTATCTGCCCCCTCCTGGACAACCCATGCATAATGGAAGATGTTTTTAGAGAAAGTAAGGCCATCGCAGCTGCAGTTTTTTTTGAAATGTTGACCGGTTACGGAAATGAATGAATGTATGTCATTTTTTTAAGAAAACTTTATTTTGAAAGTTTTCTGGTACGGAATTAAACTACTCTGCAAAATAGAGACCATCAGATTCTATGTTCTTGAGCCATCTTTCAGCGAGGTTTCTTATCCCGCGACGGTACCAATCTCTGGGTTTTGATGCGAACAGCTTCAATGTTTTCGAAATTTTGTTCACGCAAGAAATGGACCATGGATCGAAAAACATGGTAATCTGAAGGCGCAAAATCGTTTTTTTTTGCTGGATGTGGTAGCATTTCGACTCCTCTCGATTCCTGAACTTTGCCATGGTTGTTCGTGCAGTAATGAGGTCTCGCATTGTCCTGCTGCAAGAGAACTCTATTTCGGTTAACTAATGCTGGGTATTTCCGTCTCAAAATTTCATGAACTCGTTCCAGTTGAGAATAAAGATCCGCATTGACTGCACACCCATTTGGAACAAACTCCTAGTGAATCACTCTTTTAAAATTCCACCAGACACAATACATCACTTCTAACGGACACCCATAGGGTGAGCTACAAGTTCCGTTCAATTTCAAGTAGTTACAACTTTCGCCACCATATGACAATGATACCTAGTGGTGAACGTTGAGACATTGATAGAGCGTTGCAACGAATTCTAACCTAGAAATTTAGCTTCACACTAGTTTAGTCTGTGGGAGGATCTTTCCCATGCCATAAATCTATGACATGGGACCGCCGGCTTTACTTCCCCTCCAAAAGAAGGCATACTGAAGGATTTTAAGGCTCTAAAAAATTCCGACGACTTCGGCCGGGTTTGAACCCGTGATCTTGGGAACAGCAGTTCAGCAAGCTGCAACCACGCCACCGAAGCCACTAGTTCTGCTATATTTCAGTTCAATTCAACACGGCAAAAACCAAAATAATATTATGAATGATATTGGATAATATTGTTGCTCAATCATGTATGCTACATACACTGTCTTGTATTAAGATGAGGTCGGTTCCATTGTCGTGTTGCGGGGTTATTGATATCTCTGTTATGTCACGAGACGTACGTCGCTCCTTAGCATAACACTGTAATGCAAATTTGACAGCCTGGTGCGAGCTAAGAAAATACACATCCTCTGGCTGTTTGAACGGGAGCTGTTCATCTCTAGCTCATTATGTCACAGCTAGTATACTTTCAAACAAGTAGTTTCATGAAATTGAATGTCTACTTAATAAATGTATTCCCTGAAATTGGCTAATAAAACGGTCTAGCGGTGACAATCTGTGGTCCCAGTATACGTATTGATTTCAATTCTCGTCATTGCCAAGAATATTTAATTTACGTGTTAGGGTTGGAACGGAGTACACTAGCAAACGAACGGACAGGATATCATATTGAAACACCATCTCATTTTCTTTGCACGCACAGTACGTGAAAGTAGCTTATGGGGGGATGTAATCGGAAATGCAACCTTTTTCTTAAAAAATCATTACAACCTTAGATTTTGAGTTAAAGGCATGAAATGTTGTGTGTAAATAGATAACTAAGTGTAATAAATGAAACAAATATAAGTAGAGACCTAGATGTAAGTCATATACTTTAATATTATAAGACATTTAACAGTTATGCCCTTTTTGCATGAAAGCCATAACAGGAATTCAAACTATACAATCACTTTGAAATTTTTACTGTTTGAAGCTATCACTACAATATGAATACTGAACTAAAAGAAATGACATGCATATTAGTTCTTTACTTTAAAAATCTTGAACTTACTGTCGCAGAAATAAGACTTTTTTCATCACATAAAAACCTATAAATAAAAAATTAAATAAGTAATGATTACAATTATAGTTCCATATATTCCACAACGTGTAATTAACAACTCCTAAAAAAAGCATAGCTCTGGGATTTATAGTTTTAGAGAAAAGGCTTCTGATTCAACAAAAAATGAATATTAGAGAAAAATGCATTTCAACATTTCGTTACCATATTCAAACATGAGAAATGATTGTTTAATTTTTAAATTCCTCCATATTCATACACTTCATCCTCCAACTTTCTTTTCTGCCCTCTTATTTTCTGTCAGGCTTCCAGCTCAAAATCAGGCATCCTTCTCTGCGTTCATGAGTCAATTCTTGTCAATGGTGTTCAACAACTTTATGGTGAATACTCCTGGATTCACACCAAGTATAGGTGCAGAGTTTGACATTTAATGTTTTTTAATGAACTTCCATGCCTCCGATAACTATAAAATTTATACACAATGTAAATCACACTATGTAGATTACGAATAACACGTTTACAAACAATCGATTTTTGACACAAATTCTATTACATCCCCCCTTAAATATTATCAAAATTTCTGTCTTTATGCCGTGTGCATAATCTGAAAACCTTGGACACCCTTGTGCTTCACGCTAGCTAGAATAATTCTATCACACTCAAAAGAGCCATATCCATGAATTCTCTAGTAGCTAAATGGGAATAGACCTACCTAAAATACCTATTTTCAGGTTTGTTCCATGTATTGTAGTTAATTTGAATTTTTAGTCCATATTTTTTAAAAGTAAACCACAAGACAGTGTTTATTCCTAGCTCTAGTCGATCGAGAGAGATCCTACTTGACAGAAAATTCAAATTCTTTCTGCACTTTTCAGCTTATAGCCTATGTTATTGTTTGGTTATTACTGTCAGGAAAATGGGCATAAATCTCTTATTGTTTCCTAGTTCCGTACATTCTAAATAAACTCTTCTTCTTCTGCTTTTGCTTTAGCGTTTGTCCCGCCTCGTGGCAGGGTCCGCTATTTGAATTCGCTGTCTCCACTTTACTCGGTCATGGGCCATGTCCGGATGAAGGTTGACGCTTTTCAGATCCCTGTGCAGTGAATCGGCCCAACGTTGTCTCGGTCACCCCTTCGGTCTTTTCCTGGCGACCTCTAGTGTGTAGTCCTGTTTTGCAATGGTGTCCGCTCCCGACCGTAGCACATGCCCAAACGACCCTCACGCATGTTGTTGTTGATTGCCGTGATACCAAATCGTTCCCTTATTCTTTCTTTGGGGATGTGATCCGACCTAGTAATGCCAGCTGTTCATCTAAGCATCTTTGTCTCCATGACAGTTAGCCGACGATCTGCTTCCTTGGTGGTCGGCCAACTTTCGATACTATAAAGCGCCACGGGTCGAATGGCAGTGCGGTAAATCTTCGATTTTAGGTGGTCTTTCATCCGGCGGTCGCACATGACACCTGTCGTTGTTCGCCACTTCACCCACGCTGTATTAATTCTTACGTTGACCTCCTCGGTGAGAGGCGGCTTCGATGACGTAGTTGGTAGCATGCTGAGCTTATATGTCCAAGATAGCGGGTTCAAACCCGGCCGAAGCCATCGAAATTTTTAAGAGCGTTAAAAATTCCTAAGTATGCCTTCCTTCGGAGGGGAAGTAAAGCCGGCGGTCCCATGTCATAGATTTATGGCATGTTTAAGACCCTTCCACTAATTACACCTGTGTGAAGCTAAAATTGTATAGATTAGGAATGTAAACAACGCTCTTAGGTTTCTACGTTCGTTGCCAAGAGCTGACTGCGGTGGCGTCTAGTAGCTAAATTCTGAACTAGGCCTAGTAGTCGTTGACGGTGGCGTTTGGCGGCAGAAGTAGGAACTATTTGAAAAATTGAAAGTTGCAGTCCTTACTTGAATTTAAAAAAAACGTATACACACACTAATACAGCCATCACAATTAACACCGGTTATCAGACAGATTCCTCACACACCCAAAGCACACAGGACTACATGACCGCGTTGTCGCAGCCCCTAAACTGAGGAACCAACCAACCAACTCCTCGGTGAGAAAACCTTCTGCAGTTAACGTAGAGCCAAGATACTTAAATTTTGTCGTTCGAGGCAGATCATCGCCGTCGACTTGGATTGTTCCGCTTTCTCCTGCATCCGTTGTCATCTATATATATAAAAGAAAGTTGTGTTAGTTACACTATTTATAACTCAAGAACGGCTAAACCGGTTTGGCTGAAAATTGGTGTGGAGGTAGCTTAGAACCAGGAGACGGACATAGGATACTTTTCATCCCGTGACGTGACATAAAACGTCAAAGAGAATACAAGCCACTATAAAACGAAACGCAAATGACAGCTAAAATAAACTCATGAAGGAATGGCAAGGCAAGTCGTTTCCAGGCAACAGTAGCTCTTGACGAGACACGGCCGACTGGATGCGAGTAGCGCTCTCCACTACAGCTATAGAAAATGAGGCTCTTAACATGAAATCCCGTTAGTTACTCAACGTAATTTGTATTCTATTTGAATCATCATTAACAATGCCGTGACAAAGACCATCGAATATTTCCCGACAAAGCCATAATGCAAGAAGGATACGAAACATTGCGAATGAAAGGACTGAAGAAGAACAAGAAATTGCCCATGAAGAGCAAAGCGTTAGTATGTGTATATATATAAATATATATAAGGATGTTCGTCTGTTCGTCTTTTATGCGTTCATAAACCATTCATCCGATTGCGATCACATTTAGGTGAGTTGTTGTGAACACTTCCGGGATGGTTATAGGCATAGTTAATCCAATTTACAATAGAGAGCGCGCGAGTAGTTTAAACAAATGACTGTTGGTGATGCGTTCATATAGCCTACAATTCATCCGATTGCGACCTAATTTTGGTGGGTTGTTTAGCACACTTCCGGGATGGTTATAGGCGTAGTTAATCCAATTTACAATAGATAGCGCGCCAGTAGTTAAAACAAATGAGTGTTGGCGATGTGTTCATATACAATTCATCCGATTGCGATCACATTTTGGTGAGTTGTTGTGCATACTCCAGGAAAAGTTATAGGCATAGTAAATCAAATTTACAATAGATGGCGCGCGAGTAACTTCAACAAAATGGCGTGCGTTTGTTTCTACAAAGTCCCTCGTGCGTGTATATACCATTCAATCCATTGCGATGAAACTTGAGTGAGATGTTGTATACACTTCAGGGAAGGTTTCTGGCTTAGTAAATCCACTTAACAATAGGTAGCGCACGAGTAGATTCAACAAATGAGCGACGACACGCAAAGCGTTTCAACAAAGTCCCGGATGTGTTCATATACCATTCGTCCGATAGCGATGAAACTTGAGTAGAGGATTGCTACACTCCAGGCAAGGTTTCTGGCTTAGTAAATCCATGTTACAATAGGAAGCGCACGAGTGGATTCAACAAATGAGCGACGACGCGCGAAGCGTTTCAACAAAGTCCCGTATGCGTTCATATACTATTCGTCCGATAGCGATGTAACTTGGATGAGATGTTGTGTACACTTCAGGGAAGATTTCTGGCTAAGTAAATCCATTTTACAATAGGTATCACGGAAGTAGATTATACAAATGGGCGACGACGTGCGAAGTGTTTCGACAAAGACCCGTATGCGTTCATATACAATCATCCGATAGCAATGAAGCTTGGGTGAGTTGTTGTATACACTCCAGGGAAGGTTTCAGGCTAAGTAAATCCATTTTACAATAGGCAGCGCACGAGTAGTTTCAACAAATGAGCGAAGACGCGCGAAGCGTTTCAACAAAGTCCCATATGCGTTCATATACCATTAGTCCGATAGCGATGAAATTTGGGTGAGATGCTGTGTACACTTCCGGGAAGGTTTCTGGCTTAGTAAATCCACTTTACAATAGGTAGCGCACGAGTAGATTCAACAAATGAGCGATGGCACGTGAATCGTTTCATCAATGTCCCGTGTGCGTTCATTTGCCATTCATCCGATTGCGATGAAACTTTAGTGAATTGTTGTGTACACCCGAGGAAAGGTTTCTGAATTAGTAAATCCATTTTACAATAGGTAGCGCACGAGTATATTCAACAAATGGGTAACGGCGCGCGTACCGTTTAAAAGAAATTCCGTATGCGTTCATATACCATTCATGCGATTGCAATGAAATTTGGTGAAATGTTGTTTCCACTCCCACGAAGGTTTCTGATTTAGTAAATCCATTTTACAATTTATTGGTAGCGCACGAGTAGATTTAACTAATAAGCGACAGCGCGTGAATCGTTTAAACGTAATCCCATATGCTTCATATGCCATTCATCCGATTGCGATGAAACGTTGATGAGTTGTGTGTACACGCAAGGAAAGGTTTTCGACTTAGTAAATCCATTTACAATAGGTAGCGTACGAGTATATTCAACAAATGGGCGACGGCGCTCGAATCGTTTTAACAAAGTCCCGTATGCGTTCATATACCATTCATTTCATTGCGATGAGACTTTGGTGAGTTGTTGAGCACGCTTCCTTGAATGTTTCTGAGATAGTAAATCAATTTTACAATAGTTTAGAGAAGGTTAACGGAAAAAGAAGAAAATATTGGGAACCAAATGCACTTCAACTAACAAGTCACAACGCCAACACTTTCTTTGATTGGCATTGCAACGCATGCCGGGTACAGCTAGTATATTCTAAATAAACTAAGTTAATTAAACAGACTATAATGTGAAAATCACCTCTGGCATCCTTAGTTTTATTGAATTTGAATAATTAACATATTTACGGAGAGCAAATATTGATTAAGAGTATGAAGTTCTCGGTGATAATTTGATAAAAGACATATTGTGTTTAATATTTACACTCTCGTTACAATCAGATTTTCTACTAACAATTAGTGACTAATGGTAAACTTGGCGCAGTTTATGTCAAATTTTGCTACACCTTAAAAACCTTAAAAAAACGAGTTTATGTTTTTGTAAACCTAAAATTACAATTTAAAAAAAGCTAAAAATCCGGTCCCTAAAGCCCTGTATTTTTATGTACTTTCATTGTGTGATAATAAGTTCTACCTTCACCAGCACAGTTTATAATGTCGTGAAGGCTCAGGTGGGTGCGTCATCTCTCCGCCAGTTTTAAGAAGTTTTTCTCATAGTCAATTCTCACAGGAAAATAAACCGCTACTTTTTGCTACGTACAGTAGTTTAACCACTAACATATGAAACTAGGATCAAAATTATGATTCAAGTAACAATATTTATTATTTTTGAAAAACCGACAGTAGTGGCTACGCTGGCTAAAGCGCAGTGTTAGGTCATGGGGCCAAGCTCTCTGCTGACTCGGTAGACGCGTGGGTTCGAGCCCCACCGTCGGCCGTCCTTGAAATGGTTTTCCGTGGTTTCCCATTTTCAACACCAGGCAAATGCTGGGACAGTACCTTCTGACAGGCCACGGCCACTTCCTTCCACATCCTTCTCCAATTTCATTCTCCTTAATCAATTCCATCTCTCATCCCGACGCGTAGGTCGCCCACTGGCGTCGAATAGAAAGACCTGCACTAGGTCTCTGAGGAGACCACACGGAAATTTAAAAAAAAATTGAAAATATTATCATTCTTTATCTCATATTAGTTTGTTCAAGATGTGATGATGATGATGATAATTGTTGTTTTAAGGGGCCTAACATCTAGATTATCGGCCCCTAGTGGTTTGGAGGATCGTGAAGATGATAATGAAATGTAAACAACTAAAACTAACTACTAACTTATATACTAGAAGAAGAAATTGAAAATAAAGGAGAATAATGCAAATATAGGACAGGACGAAAAGAATTGCCCTCAACCCTCGAAGAATGCGGATTGAGGGACTTGGAAGGAAGGAGAGCCATAAAAGGTAGATAGGTAAGTGAAAGAGGGGAGGGTCCACCCCACAGGTCATGGATAAAAGGGGGAAAACCAGACCCAGCTCAGGAATCCCTCGGGGTCGACAACTCCCGAACTCACCAGCCGTGAGCCCTTGAGGATGTAGCAATATCTAGGTGCACCAAAAGTGGTGGGGCTACATACACCCTGCCTCCTTGAGGGCCTTGTACAGAAGGCAGGAGATAACAGGAAAAGAAAAAGAAGGCTGACCCCTCGCAGAAGGAGGGTATCAGAAAAGATGAGACAATGGCCAATTAAGGCGGGAAAGGAAGAGAATCCCTAGGCCTCGGATACCCTAATACCATCGGCGTCGGAAGAGAACAATAGTTGACCAAGTGAGGTCGACAGGAAAGAAGACGGAGATGAGCTCGGCACAAGTAAGTGGAAGCAATGCCGGACTCAACTGGGGGTCCGTGGTCGCCAACCCACGTCCCACTAGATGTGAGCCCCTGGGGGGGGGGGGGGTGTTCAAGATGTACCTAATACGTATGCTAACGTATGGACTGGAAGCAGCAACCCTTACTGAACCAACGAACAGTCGTCTTCTGGCAATAGAACTGAAGATCCTCCTTTTTTGCCTTCAAAAGACGAAAATTGTTAAAATAAGGAATAGGGATGTCCAACAACAACTGGGATTGGAAAAGAGCCTGCTGGATACACTCTAACTCAAGAGATTGATATGTCATGAAAAGGATGGCTCCCCACAGGATACTTCGTGTGTACTTTGGCCAGAGTGTCCCTGGGAAGAGATCTCGCGATGTGTGGAAGAAGCAAATTTACAAGGACCTTGAAGCTTGAGATAGGTTGGCTGCAGGTTCTTAAGTTTAGGGGCTGCGACAACGCGGTCATGTAGCCCCGTGTACGTTGGGTGTGTGTAGAGTCTGTCTGATAACCGGTGTTAATTGTGATGACTGTATTAGTGTGTGTTATCTGTTTTTAATTTAAGTACTGCAACTTAGAATTTTTCAAATTGTTCCTACTTTTGCCGCCAAGCGCCACCGTCAACGACTACTAGGCCAGGTTCAGAATTTAGCTACTAGACGCCACCGCAGTCGGCTCTTGGCAACGAACGTAGAAACCTAAGAGCGTTGTTTACATTCTTAACCTATCCAATTTAGCTTCACTCAGGTGCAATTAGTGGAAGGTTCTATGACATGCCATAAATCTATGACATGGGACCGCCGGCTTTACTTCCCCTCCGAAGGAAGGCATATTGAGGAATTTTTAACGCTCATAAAAAATCCGACGGCATCGGCCGGGTTTGAACCCGCTATCTTGGACATAGAAGCTCATCATGCTACCGACTACGCCACCGAAGCCGCTAAGCTAGAGATAACAACTGCCATTAAACACAGTAATAACAGTTATGGGTGGCGATCCAAACACCGGATCCCATAAGAACTCCGCAGTTAAGCAGCATTGGGCGTGGTTGGAACTTGGGTAGTATGCCAGTGGGACCACGAGATGTTGGCGCACATTCGGAGGAGCGGAACGGACCTGGCCAACTTCCGCACGTAATCTCCTGGCTGAGGATAGCCTCTTCGGAGGCTTGGACCTGCCTTCGGGCAGAATACCCGTTTACTTTTTTTATGCATATATCACCGCACCCGGCTAAAGTGAAGAAACGATGACGACGATCACAGAGACCTGAACATTTGGGTATTCTGAAGTGTTTTCTTGTGAACATGGGACACTTAGTTCCAAATCGGGTTGGTAAGAAAAATGTGGGACGACTCATAGGTCACAACAAAAAACAAACAGTCACAAGTAGAAGACACACCCCTGTTTACCAAACTTAGTATTATTTTGCGGAAATAGGAGGTCTCGCTGAATAAGAACACAAGTACGCCACGCTGTTACATTCATTATGCCTGGAATGTGAAGACTCCCATTGCCCCTTGATCGCAAGCAGGGTCACAGCACTGAATACTGCAATGATCAATAGGATGGAATTTGCTCTCTACCTAACGGCTACGAGAGGCACGCATCTCTAACAATGGCTCGCAATTGTGGCACTCAACCCTTTGTTGTTGTTGATTCATTTAGGAGCTTTGTGACATCGTGGTCATTTGGCCCCGTGTATTGGGTGTGTTTGTGTGGGGTACAATATATCTCTTAACATGTGGTGTTGTGGTGTCTGTAGTAGAGAGAAAGTAGGCCTATGTTTGTTTGTGATTGAGATAGAGAGATTGGGAAGGAGGAAGCGTGACCTGAAGTTAGGAACCGTTCCGACATTTGCCTTGAATAGAAGTGGGGACAACACGGAAAATCACTTCCAGAATGGCTGAGGTGGGAATCAAGGCTTCATAACGTAACAGAATAGTCAAAAATAACGAATTAATTTTTGTTACGTTACTGCTTCCGTACCCAAAACAAATGGTATATGAATAACGATTTTAGTGCGGCAACGAAATAAGGGTTTATAATTTTCCCTGGTTTGTGCTATTAACGTTATAACCAGCAGAGGTAAAGATTCCGTTATTTTAAAATGCGCTCCCGTTAATAACGTTATAAGTCTAGTAACGGTATGGCAGCGATTTTGACTCGCTGCGCGCCATCAATAACGTTATTCAGGCAGAGTGATCGATTCAGTTATTTCAAAATGCAAACCTACTAATAACGTTATAAGCCTAGTAACGGTATACGAGATATTTTAACCAGTTATACGCTATCAATAACGTTATTCAGGGCAGAAAAATTAATTCTGTTATTTAGAAATGTGAACCCACCAATAACGTTATAAGCTTTGTAACGGTATACGAGCGATATTTACGAGCTTTGCGCTATCAATAACGTTATTCATGGCTGAAAAATAATTCCGTTATTTAGAAATGCTAACCCACCAATAACGTTACAAGTCTAGTAACGGTATACGAGCGAATTGTACCAGCTATACGCTATCAATAACGTTATTCAGGGCAGAAAAATTAATTCCGTTATTTCGAAATGAGAACCCACCAACAACGTTATAAGTCTAGTAACGGTATACAGGAGATTTTTAACAGCTATGCGCTATCAGTAACGTTATTATAAGCGGAGAAATTGTTTCCGTTATTTCAGAAAAGATTCTCGTCAATAACGTTATGGAAGTGTCTATTTGCCCGCTACCCGGACAAGCATTGAAGGTGACCGTGAACTCTGACGATGCTGGGCCATATGTACTCGTAATTCCAGGCCAATTATTTATTCAAACATAGGATAATTACTTCTTGAAATATCAATGTTATTCAACATAGAGATTTCAGTCTGAGCGCGTGCCCCATCAGACAGGGCAAGGTACTTTGCTCGTTTCGATCGTGGTCATACTGTAACCTACGTTAGAAACATGTTTCCTAAAATCAATACGATGGATCCCATTGATTCGAAATATTTCTTGTTGCTTCATATAGGGGTTTGGAACATAGCCTATTGTTCATCAGTCCCATGTAGTTGAGGTGTTTATGGAATTTGTCTGATAAACTTTGTTACTTTTGGAGTTGACATGGCCTTGACTTAGGAACTATCCACGCACTTTCCTGGAGTAGAAGTGGGAAACCACGGAAAAACACTCTAATATGACTAAGATTGGAATCGAACTCACCATCTCGCAGTGTTGCCATATAAGGCAGAGTGTAACCTACACACCAAACTTTCACTCCTTTGTGACCAATAAGGGTATTTCTTTCCTAAATGAATCCGCCAGTTCTTGCTTTTCGTTTACTTGTTAGCCTATTTTCATTTAGTAGTGATAGAAGGCATTTTTCAGTGATGGTTATTTCTAATGAAGAAAGCTATTAAGTCGGTCAACACGAATTCCGTGTTGACCGAATGAAAAGCTTTCTTTATTATTTTCATTTATGAAAAAATATGCTTATGACATCACATTTAGTCCGTGTGTGTGCGTATGTGTGTGTCCCCCCGAATAAAATATAAACGGCTGGAGCGATTTCAATGAAACTCGGTAAGGTCATAGTAATATTTTGTCCGACCCCGACAGTGATCTTCAAATTTTGTTGCATCTCACCAATCCAACATGGCGACTGTGCGAAATATTTCACTGGCATTCCATATCTCCGAAACTATTTTACCGTGTTCGAATTGATTGGGGGAATCGATTTGCACACATACATGGCCGCCATTTGCAAACTATTGGGCCGATGACCTTGTATTTTAGTCAAAAGACGGTCGCCATATCCGTATATGTTGTTGCAAAATTTGGTAGAGATCGGATGATTAGGTTAGTCGTAATTTGATTTAAGCTTTGAACATTTGGGTGGCCGCCATTACGTTTCCGTCAAGATGTTGGCGATATAAAACATGACACTGAGGTTCCCTTTGCTATTTCTACCTCTGTACCAAATTTCGTTCAATTCGGTTTCACCGTGTTCGAATTGATAGGGGGACAGACATTCCGAGTACACACACCCACACACACTCTCACACACACAGACACACAAACAGACAGACACACAATTTTCGGCCCTGTGTAGATCTCATAAGTCTAGTTTCATTTTTTGCAAAAATCGAAATTAGGCTAAACATAGGCTTATGAGATCACCTTTTGTCCGTGTGTTTGTGCGTCCGTGTGTGTGCACCAGGGCCGTGCAATGAGCAAGGTGAAGCAGTGCTAGCGAGAAATTTAGTACTCGTGCCGGTGAAGCGCAGCCCTATCCTGCCCATTTCTGAGCAGTGCAGCACAACATCACACTAGCACTGCAGTGCACAAACACTGCCCATTTGACGGGGTGCTGCAATACGTTTGGTACTGAGCGCAGAGCCTGGACTCGAGGCGCACTAGACCCAACATTTTGTCATATGCGTGTGGTCTGCCGTGCTCATAACGCCTTTGGGCAAGGGGAGCACAGAAATATCATAGTGGGAAAGTCACACATTAAAGAAACATACCGAAGACGTATAAAACATGATATTTTCACGTACATGAACCAGATCTGCAACAAGGATACAGGAAGTTGCATACCTTTTGGCTTAGTTATTGTTGTTTTAAGGGGCAGAACTACGAGGTCATTTGCCCTTGCATTTTGGTGATACAACAGGTGCAGCGAGATATAATAATCCTAAAAAAGGAATCAAGCATATTGGTAATCATGCATGTGACAGTAACAGGGGCCGGTATGGAATCTGGAGAGTTAAAATATGTTTTTTTTAATTTGTTGACATAATGTCACAAACCAGCCGAGGTAGCTACACACGCTAACGTGCATGGTCAGTCTACACCGAACTCGAAACACCACACACAGCCATTTCATGCCTTACCTCATTAATTTCATTTGTCATGAAATCCCCTCATGAGATTGACGTCATGAAGGGCATCTATCCGTAATATCATTCCCACAAGGAAACTGTCTCACCACAACCCCTACCTCATAGCAACCGAAATAATTACGGGTAGAACAAAAAACTACATTATGACTATAAAGCTATAGTCTATTTCAATAACAAGATTCTGAATTCACCAACTGATTAGATCAGGGCCATCCAGTCATCATAGCGCTCCGGGAGCGCGGTCGCGCTCGGGGAGCACTGGGTAGTCAGACTAGCGCTCCTTCCCCTTCGGTGGCGTAGTCGGTAGCATGCTGAACTGCTGTGCCCAATATAGCGGGTTCAAACCCGGCCGAAGTCGTCGGATTTTTTAAGAGCGTTAAAAATCCTTCAGTATGCCTTCCTTCGGAGGGGAAGTAAAGCCGGCGGTCCCATGTCATAGATTTATGGATGTAAAAGATCCTTTCACAGACTAAACTTGTGTAAAGCAAAATTTGTTAGGTTAGATTTCGTCAGAACGCTCTATCAAAGTTCCAACGTTCACAACTAGGTATCATTGATATCTGGTGGCGAAAGTTGGAACTACTTGAAATTGAACGGAACTTGTAGCTCACCCTTTAGGGTGTCCGCTGGAAGCAGCTACAGACTCAGGCGAGCCGAACATGTCCTCGGACACTCCCGGCACTAAAAGCCATACGATAAATAAATTAATAAATAAATAAATCCTTCCCCTACCACCACTACACTCTGGCAGCGAGGAGACAGACGATGTTCGGACCACGCTGACTAGAAACGTACGTACAGTCGTGCGGCCGACGGCTCTTGTGGAATTGTTGACATATTAATAGGTCTGTTTTGCCATGACAAATATACCGCATACACAAATCGAATGGTACGCCGATGTATGGAATGTGAAGGAAACGAACACAAGTGTTAAATAAAGAGTATTGTGATTTATTCCAAACTGAAATGTGAACATATTAGAGAGGAAAATTCAACAACAAATTGTGTTCTTTTTAACACATTACATCTCTGATGCACACTAAACATTTGGCATGCCCTTTATAAGCTGTACAGAAAAATGAAATTTCCCATTCTGCTTTAAAGACTGCTGTTGCACCACTCCTTTTAGGTAGATTTCATTAGAAAGCTAATTATTGCAATGGGTCCCATGTTTCGACTTCCGGAAAATTTCGACATATCTTCGCGTTTCACATCCCCCAGACCCCAAAACCACCGTCAGTTCAAAAGTTTATATATAATTTATGTATATATATATATATATATATATGTATATATATATATATATGTATATCAGTTTCTTGTGGACACGATAACTGCCGTAATTTCGCACCAATTACTTCGAATTTTTTACCAAAGATGTATACCTATAAAATCTCGGTCGAGTTCGTTACTGGGCTAAATCGGTCGAAGGGGGTGAAAATGGGGGGCATTTTTCGAAAAAGTGAAATTTCGCTATAACTCTCTTAATACGTGCAATATTGAATCCATTCAAAGTTCATAATATGTGTCGGATAAGTGCCAAAAATATTTGTCAAATAAGTTTTTTGATAGCACCAACCATTGACCAAAGGGGTGGAAAAAAGTGGGTTTTTCGGGAAACATTAATCATATCTCTCTTAATAGGCACAATATCAAAACCGTACAAAATGGACAATATTCCCCTAATAATTACCTAAAACATTTGTCTGAAAGAATTTTTGATATGACCCACCATTACGCCAATGGACGAGAAAAATGATTTCGGAATTATAAGAAAATGCCAAGAGCTATCAGTGGTTGCCATGGCAACACTACTAAATTGATGAGGCATGTGCCATCAGACGTTGCCATGACAACGCACTTGCACGAGATCAGATTCAGTATTTCCATCTGATTAAGTGGTTGGTTGGTTGTTTCTTAAGTTTAGGGGCTGCGACAACGCGGTCATGTAGCCCCGTGTACTTTGGGTGTGTGTAGAATCTGTCTGATAACCGGTGTTAATTGAGATGACTGTATTAGTGTGTGTTATCTGTTTGTTAATTTAAGTACTGCAACTAACAATTTTTCAGATAGTTCCTACTTTTGCCGCCAAGCGCCACTGTCAACGACTACGAGGCCAAGTTCAGAACTGAGCTACTAGACGCCGCCGCAGTCGGCTCTTGGCAACGAACATAGAAACCTAAGAGCGTTGTATACATTCTTAACCTATCCAATTTAGCTTCACACAGGTGCAATTAGTGGAACGATCTTTAACATGCCATAAATCTATGACATGGGACCGCCGGCTTTACTTCCCCTCCGATGGAAGGGATATTTAACACTCTTAAAAAATCCGACGGCTTCGGCCGGGTTTGAACCCGGTATCTTGGGCATAGAAGCTCAGCACGCTACCGACTACGCCACCGAAGCCGCCTGGCAAAGTGGGAAGCGGCTTCGGTGACGTAACTGGTAGCATGCTGAATGTCTATGCCCAATGTCGCGGTTTCAAAGCCGGCCGAAGTCGACGGATTTTCTAAGAGCACTAGAATCCCTCAGTATGCTTTCCTTTGGAGGGTAAGTTCCAACGTTCGTTGCGAGTTGATGGTTGGGGTGGCATCTAGTAGCCAAGTTCACAGCTAGGTGTCGTTGACGGTAGTACCTGGTAGCAACATTAGGAACTACTGCTTGAAATTGACCGTCTGCAGTACTTACATGAATTAAGACTAATACAGCCATTACAATTCACACCGTGTATCAGACAGATTCTACACTCACCCAAAGTACACGGGGTTAGATGACCGCGTTGTCGCAGCCCCTAAACTGAGGAACCAACCAGAGGTAGATTTCATTAGAAAGCTAACTATTGCAATGGGTACCATGTTTCGACTTCCGGAAAATTTCGACATATCTTCGCGTTTCACATCCCCCAGACCCCAAAACCACCGTCAGTTCAAAAGTTATATATAATTTATGTATGTATATGTATATCAGTTTATTGTGGACACGATAACTGCCGTAATTTTGTACCAATCACTTTGAATTTTTTACCGAATACGTATACCTATAAAATCTCGGTCGAGTTCGTTACTGGGCTAAATCGGTCGAAAGGGGTGAAAATAGGGGGCTTTTTTTCGAAAACGTGAAATATTGCTATAACTCTCTTAATATGTGAAATATCGAATCCGTTCAACATTCATACTATGTGTCGGATAAAGCCCAAAAATGTATGTTTGAAGAGTTTTTTTTATAGCACCAACCATTGACCAAAGGGGTGGGAAAAAGTGGGTTTTTCGGGAAACATTAATCATATCTCTCTTAATAGGCACAATATCAAAACCGTACAAAATTGACAATATTCCCATAATAATTACCTAAAACTTTTGTCTGAAAGAATTTTTGATATAACCCACCATTATGCCAAGGGATGAGAAAAATAATTTCGGAATTATAAGAAAATGCCAAGACCTATCAGTGGTTGCCATGGCAACACTACTAAATTGATGAGGGATGAGCCATCAGACGTTGCCAAGATAACGCACTTGCACGAGATCAGATTCAGATTTCCATCTAAGTGTGAAGCGGCTTCGGTGACGTAACTGGTAGCATGCTGAATGTCTATGCCCAAGGTCGCGAGTTCAAAACCGGCCAAAGTCGTCGGATTTTCTAAGAGCGCTAAAAATCCGTCAGTATGCTTTCCTTTGGAGGGGAAGTTCCAACGTTAGTTGCGAGTTGCTGGTTGCGGTGGCATCTAGTAGCCAAGTTCACAGCTAGGTGTCGTTGACGGTAGTACCTGGTAGCAACATTAGTAACTACTGCTTGAAATTGACCGTCTGCAGTCCTTACCTGAATTACAGACTAATACAGCCATCCCAAAGTACACGGGGTTACTTGACCGCGTTGTCGCAGCCCCTAAACTGAGGAACCAACCAAAATCTCTGCGGTAGATATAATTTTGCGTGAAGAAGTAACAGACCGTTACATAGTTGCACATCAGTGTCGAAACCTTGCATAAGGATAGTGTGACCACAAGTATAAAAATGGACCCCAAATGACAAGAAGGTTACCGTTCCCATAAGACAATAAAATGTTTAAAATAAGCATAAAATGACGAAAAACAAAGTTAATTAAGCTCCAATTATAAAATACCTTCTCGCATTAAATGAGGTCTGATACTTCTACGAAAATCTGCATATTCTGCCTATTTTCGCCTATCCCCAAGTTTGTCCGGTGAAATCTACCTCCGCCTTCCGGCGTGCCGAGAGGACTTTTTTTTTGTATGCTGTTCAGTCATGACCACTGCGAAACTGATTTACTTACACGCTGTCAACAAAGCGCACTGGACTAGACTAGCGACTGATGGTTCGGCTGCACACTTCTGCGTGCTCAGCCAGCCAAGCTCCTCCCACCACTTTTGAAACTGCCTTCAAACAAAGCGCTCGGAGCACTGGCTTAGAGTGCGGCCGGAGCGCTGTCTGGATAAACCTGGATTAGATTGATGCTGTTCAGGGATATGTGAATTCGAGAAACGTGCGTTAGTAAATTTATCAGGTTTTTAAACTGAACAATAGTCCGTCGCATCTGAGGTAATTTATGTCTTTTATTCGTATTTTCAACATCGCCTGAAACAATAACTCATCGAATTTACCTACACATAAAATATACGGAAAAATAAGCAAGTTGACATGAAATCCTTTTAACTTTTGGAGTTTTAGGACAATTTTCATTATTTCTGCAGTATGGAGACCAAGAGTGCTATTCATTGTAAAACTATTTTGCTCTGAAAATTACAAAATATGTTGTCTGTCTTTCTACCAGCTTGTCGGTATTTCTTTCGGTTGTTTGTTGGTTATTGGAACTATTCGGCTCTTGGGTTATGGTATGCGAACCATCTCTTTAACTTACCAGGGGCTATGTAATGCCAAAAGTACGAAGAATGTACACTATTATAGTTCGTGCAGAAATTACATGGCATCGTGCAATATATTGCGCTGACAATGAAAGATATCATCTTGTGGTGTAGCGGCTAACATTCTTGGCTGTCGCCCCGGTGGTCCGGGTTTGATTCCCTGCCCTGCCAAGAAATTTAATTTCGGTTTGAGGTACTGAAATTGTGTCGATGATACGTAAGTCATCAAGGGGGTGTTCATTTCGAGGACTTGACTTAATTTCGGTTTGAGGTACTGAAATTGTGTCGATGATACGTAAGTCATCAAGGGGGTGTTCATTTCGAGGACTTGCACCAGGTCAGTGGGAACGTGTTTCCTTTTTTCTACATTCTTATTCTGCAATTCGAACATTCATATGGCTACTCTGAGAGAAAATCACCTCGTAGAGTTGTTAGAATAGCTTCCGTAAAATATTCTCAAAGGCCAATGCTACAAGTAGCCATCGTGAGTTAATCCAATTGCATATTTATATGTAATCCACACATCGTATTTAAGACCATATGCTTTTCATTGCATTCTATGTTCTGGGCATAGGAAGACCTCGAAGTTGATTTCGCAATTTTCAGTGAATGAACATCCAAAGTATAGTAATCATCATGTAGGGAGACCGTGCCACATATATACAGAGAGTGCAAGAATTGCTTGAAGGCATGGTGACGTGGTGCGTAATTTGTGTTTGTACAACGAATGAGGTTGCCATTACGGTGATGATGATGAAAATGGTGGTAACGATGGAGACGGTGATTTAATAGTTAGGAACCAAAGGAATACTTGAGACTTAAGGATTAAGCGGATGTATGGAAAAAACAAAATGAACTTGCTGGTTGATTGCGAAATTGTCTAATCACCATATTTTATGGAAAACAACTTATCCAGAAGAACACATGAAAGGGAGTATCCAAGCACAAATAGGTGGAGGCAAAGGTTGCTCATGTGTGAGACCGTATGCTGCACACACTGCGGAGTGTCTGATAACCTAGCTCACGTTCAAACAACATAATTAAGAAGGAGATTCACTGCAAACTTTAGGAATCACCGACATAGATCTAAGATGCATCTGTAACATTTCAGAAATGTTACGCGATCCATGTTTTCGTGTCTTCATCGTGTTGGAAGCAAAAGTACAAGGGTGCGACAGGATAGAATATACTACAGGCACTACCTACAAAGGCCTTGGTGTCAACCCCCCCCCCCCCTCCCGCACCTAATAAAATCTAAGCGGCTGGAGCGATTTCAATGAAATTCGGTAAGGTCATAGTACTATTTTAGCCGACCACGATCGTGCCTTTCAAAGTTTATTATGTTTCACCAATCCAACATTGTGGCTGTGCGAAATATCTGACTGGCATTCTATATCTCTGAAACTGTTACCGATATCACCCTGAAATGTTGCACGGTGATCAAAGGTACTGCTAGAAGTTCACTTAAGTGACTTTCAAAAACCTGTTCACTACAAAACGAACATGGCGGCCAAGCGAATTTGAACATTTAAATAGACTTTTATGGCGATTTAACCACCTGAACGCAGTGAAACTTGGTACAGCAATTGTTTATATACACTATAATGCACTGACATCTAATTTTGTTAAATTGTGTACATAAACTCAAGATGGCGGCTGTGAAAAGTTTTAAAAATATTTTTTTATTTCTTGTGTCCCAATTATGCGATAGAAGTCAACGTTTGAATAATGAACCTACGCAATAATAGTCATCTAATAATACATAACTCTATGGCCTACGTATAATACAATCCAACATGGCGAGTATCCGAAATATTTAGACGGTTCACAAAATCTATGACAGCAGTCAAACTGAAATTTTTGCATGTTGATAGAGTCTATAAACATAAGTTCACCTTTGGAACTTTCAATAACCTGGGGAGCACAAATCCATCCTGGCGGTGACGCGAAATTTGAATATTTAAATGGACGTTTCTCGCGATTTAATCATCCGAGCACAGTGAAACTTGGTAAGGTATATGCTTATACAAATTTTAATCCACTGGCATCTAATTTATTTCAATTGTTTTCAGAACCACAAGATGGTGGCTGTGCGAAATTTTAAAATCTGGTGTCCTAATCATGCGATTGAAGTTTGATTAATACACCTACACATTAATCTTCATGTAATAGAACATAACTCTAAGGCCTACACATATAAAAATCGGTTACCACAGGAACGAAATGTAGTGTTGCCAGAAATAATGTTACTTGAATAAGTCTCTCAAAAAAATATCCCTTAATACCGTAACTTGGACTAATATTCGGATATCGGTTATGGTAGGAACAACAAAGTAGCGCCCACCAGAAAGGACGTTAAATAAAATCTTCGCTCGTAAAAAAGAGCACCTTAATCGTGCAATGCGTATTAATAACGTTATTCAGATATCGGTTTATATCAGTGGCTTAAAGGCCATATAAATCACTGAAGTTCACAGTTCTGACTTCAGTGGAACTTCACTAAAAATCACAGTGAATATCCACTGAACTTTCCAGCAGTGAAACTCCACTGAAGTTTTCAGTGAAAGTTTACTCGCCTTTCCCGGGAATAGTTATCCGATTTTCCAGTAAACTAACGATAATAGTAATAAATAACCATGTTTAACGAGATGTACAAGCCTTAATAATCAATTTGGTTAAGTATAAGACTGGGGAAAAATAAAAGTATATCACGTTGCCCCAGGCAGGGTTTGAACTTTGATCTGTGGGTAGATTCATGGAATCGAGCTGGAAAGCAGGCCATATTTTTTCCATTGAGCTAATGTTAATAACTCAGTGAAGGCTATGGCAATAAGCACACATGATGTTCAGTGCACCATAAAATATCTCTGATAGTCTCACGGAATGTTTCACTTTAGGATCAGCGACTAACGCAATGTCTCAGTGACCAGTGAACTCCTGTGTATTTCCACGGAAGGTCAGTTAAAAAACATTGCACTGAAGATTTCAGAAAAAAATCCCTGAAACATGTTGGATTGACTTGGGATCCAGATGTTTCCTGAAGCTCGTTTATGATAGTCAGCATACGGTCTTCGTCGTTTTCGTCTGTGAGAACAATACACACATCATCGGCATATGCTCGTACTGCCACTTTCTTCTCATTGATCGTCCTCCTCCGGAGGAAGGGTTCCTGTGCTATGATGAATAGGATCATAGAAAGTGGGCATCCTTGACGAACAGATTTACGGATGAGTATATTCGATGTTAGATGTCCATTAATGATTACTCTAGATTGTGCTGTTCTGTACAGTCCTGTAATGCATTTAATCAACCCGATAGGAAACCCGAAGGTTCGCATTGCAGACCATAGAAATGAATGTTTTTTTTCTATCAAAGGCCTTTTGAAAATCGAGACTGACTAGTGTCGTAGGAGGAAGATTGGGTGAAGTTTTCCCATTTACAATAATAATATTGCTTAACACCAACAAGTTCGAGATGACATTTATTTCCTGGAGTCGCACAGGATTGCCACTGCCCTATTATTGGTAGCAGTTGCGGTTTGATTCGGGATGCTATTATTTTTTGTAAAGATTTTGCAATCTGTATTGAGAAGTGTGATAGGTTTGAAATCCTCCATTCCAAGTGGTCTTATGATCTTCGGAATTAAAATAATAATTCCAGCAGTAAATTCTTCAGTTATAATTTGTGGGTTTCCCCTAATCTCCTGGTAAATTTTAAGGAGGTCTTTTCCTAGTATATTCCACATTAATTGATAAAATTCATATGGTATTCCATCAGGACCAGGAGAGCGGTTACGTTGAGTTGGGCGTAGTGTTGTGGAAATCTCTGCCGAGGTACAGTAATACCACTTGCCAGCATAGATCCATCCTCTGCGGTCAGTCTGGGTGGGTTTTGATGTATGCTCCCATCTGTTTGCTCACTATTTTGTAGGACGTCGGAGAAAAATGTTGTGGAATACTTTGCTCCAATTTAAAGGATAACATCCATGTTCGACTGAGTGCAGCCATGCTCGTCCCGAAGTTTAGTAATGGTCTTTCGCTGCCCTTTACGCCTTTTTGTTAAGATATGGAACAGTGATGAACGTTCTTCTTCTATGACTGAGGGAACAGTGCGTGATGGTCACTGAAAGATACTGGCACTACTGTGGAACTATGCAGGCTATCTCTCATTCCTCGTGCTATATATGTCCTGTCTATTCTAGATGCTGATACGGCACGATAGAAAGTAAATTGGACGTATGTTCCATGTTTAAGTTCCCACACATCATGGAGGTTAAATCCGTCTACGAGACTTTTGAGGCTGCGGCAGTTGTTGAAAGCGCCGGTTTGAACTCGAGTGTTTAAAACACAGTTAAAATTGCCTGCTAATATGATAGTATTGATAGAGCCCTGGAGAAAGTATCTGATGTCAACTTCAAATGAATGTTCTCTTGCCAGACGACCTTGTGATCCAGAAGGGGCGTAGACATTAACAATTTTTGTGTCCTCACATTGCAGAGTAATTATTCTGCCACTCGGGTGCAACTCCACATCCGAAACAATAAATTAACCCTGATCTGTAAACGACAGCTGTGCCTCGGAGAGATGGGCCAATATTTGCTATGTATCCGTACCCACTCAACCTGTCTAAGTTTGGATCATTTACTCCCTGAAGCAATAACGTGTCAATATCAAAAGTCCTGAAAGAAATCCTGAAGTAGAAAACGTGTCGTCAAACTTATGATGTCATTGATATTTAATGTGGCAAAACAACGCAAGACACTCATATGCAAGAACAAAAGGATGACGATGACAGGCATCAGTATGTTTGAGTGCATTTAAACGACTATGAGCAATTATTTGAGGGGATCATTGGAGTGATGTTTTACTGGTGTGCACTTCCAGTGATTTACGGCGACTACGTGATGCGTTTCGTGTTTGTGTGTAATATGATTTAACTTCTTCCCTCGCAGTGTTTTTGTTGACAGTTTTCATGTGAAGAGCATGGGTCTCATTAATGTTGGCTTTATCTGTGGCCATGGGTTTAGCTCCTGTTTGTGGAGGTAGGGCACTTCCGCTGACGTCCGTGACTTTTTTTTTACTGAAACTGATTGCAGCATCAGAGGTGGATGTAAACTCTGCCCCCAATGTAGTAGATAGGGTTTCCTGAACTATGTCTGTGCTTTGCGCGTGAAGTAATTAGGAGCGAACGGTATTGTTAGCTGGAGGGTGCTTCGAATGTACTGAGACTGTTGGGAAGCCTATTACTTGTGAGTGTTCTCGTTCTTCTTGTATGGCATCCTGAAATTCCATGTCTTTCGACCACGTAAATTGGGTTTTGGGTACGTCATTAGTGACAGGTTCGTTATGGCTAAATGTCCCGACATTTTGGTAAGAAAATATTTCAACAAATGGCATCACAAACGAAGCTGAAATTATTTATTTTTTAGCCTATTTTCAATTTTGAAAAAAATTGGCTTATGAGATCACCTTTTGTCCGTGTGTGTGTGTGTGTGTGTGTGTGTGTGAGTGTGTGTGTGTGTGTGAGGTGTGTGTGTGTGTGTCCCTAATAAAATCTAAACGGCTGGAGCGATTTCAATGAAACTCGGTACGTTCATAGCACTATTCCCGGCGACCTCGACCGTGTCCTTGAAATTTCGTTACGTCTCACCAATCCAACATGGCGGCTGTGCGAAATATTTCACTAGAATTCAATATCTCCGAAACTGTTACCGATATCGCCCTGAAATTGTGTACGGTGATAAAGAGCACTACTAGAAGTTCATCTATGATGCTTTCAAAAACCTGGTGACTACAAAACCAACATGGCGGCCAAGCGAAATTGAGACTTTTAAATAGACTTTTCTCGCGATTTAACTATCCAAACGTAATGAAACTTGGTACAGCAAATGTTTATAAACACTGTAATGCACTGGAGTCTAATTTAGTTCAATTGTTTACATAACCTCAAAATGGCGGCTGTGCGAAATATTTCACTGACATTCTATATCTCCGAAACAATTACAGATATCAGCCTGCAATTTTGTACGGTGATAAAGGGTACTGATACAAGTTTACCTATGTACATTTCATAAACCTGTAAAGTACAAAACGAACATGGCGACCAAGCGAATTTGAAATATTTTAATATACTTTTCTCGTGAATTTACTCTCTGAGCGCAGTGAAATGTGGTACAGTAAATGATTTTGCAGATTGCAATGCACTGCCATCTAATTTAATTCAATTGTTTACATAACCTCAAGATGACGGCTGTGTGAAATTTTAAAATTAAGTTTTTATTTCTTGTATCGTAATCATGCGATCGAAGTGAAAGTTTGAATACTGAACCTAGACAATAATTGTCCTTGATGGTACATAACTCTATGGCCTATACATATAACAATCCTAAATGGCGAGCTTCCAAAATATTTAGACGGTTCTCAATATCTATGAATCTTTTACAGCAACCAAACTTTTTTTTAAATGTTCATAGAGACTAGGAACATATTTTCACCTATAGGACTTTCAGTAACCTGGTGAGCACAAATCCAACATGGCGGCGACGCGATGTATAAATATTTAAATGGACGTTTCTCGCGAATTAACTATCCGAGTGCCGTGAAACGTAGCACGTTAAATGCTTATACAAATGTTGATCCATTGGCATCTAATTTATTTCAATTGTTTGCATAATCACAAGATGGCTGCTGTGCGTAATTTTAAAATCTCGTTTTTACTTCTTGTGTTCTAATCATGCGATTGAAGTTTGAATACCACACGTACACAATAATCTTAATGTAATAGTACAAAAATAAAAATCCAACCTGGCGACCATCTGAAATATTTAGACGGTTCTCAATATCTACGAATCTGTTACAGCAATTAAACTGAAATTTTGTATGTTGATAGTGGCAATTAACATGAGCAGGATATATGAAAATAGGCTGTATAGTTCTTCACGGAACTACTTGTTTTTTCTTAAAGGGGACCTCCGATCTGCGATCTGAAAACTGCTATGTACTCTGTCTAGTAGGAGAATTGAGATTAATTCATCGCTAATTTTTTTATTTCAAAAACAGAAAAGTTGCTGTTTATATTTTAAATATCTTATTACAATTTTAAAAGAGCGGGTAATAAGAAAGTTGAGTTTTATTCACTGATTCCAAAGCCGTATCGAAAACCTAAATCGGTTGAATAGAATCGTCGGGATCACTTGGGGAAATTTTTGAATAAGAGTGTAACTGTACTTGGAACAAAAGGCGTGGTAGCCTATAGTAGAACAAGGTCGGCGAGAACGGGTGGGAGGGGGGGGGGGGGGGGAACGAAAGTCAAGTGAGAGAGCGATGACCTTACCTGACGGTATGGATTCCTTAGCATCTAGTCCGATGTTGTGATTGACTGTGACTGTGATGGCTAGTTCTGAATTATTGGCCAGTTCTGGATATTTCTGAGTGATCCTTTGATATCTTACCAGTTTGTAATTACTACTTCTAGTTTTCTATGATGTTTTTCCTGATTTTAGTTCATTGATCCCTTTAATGACTTTTTACTTAATTTATTTTACCTGCAACAGTATTATTTTTAGTGTTCGTTAGGTGTACGATGTACTTATAGGTACGACTGATGGAGAGCATTACGGTCATCATTCATTCATTCATTCATTCATTCATTCATTCATTCATTCGTTTATTTGCAATTGGGGCTGTGTCCCCCGGTGGCAAATTAGATATACATCACAAATAAATAATTGTACATAACAATTCACTAACAATTAAACTGGAGTATTTACACAAAGAGTCAGTCTTTTCTTAAACACACCTATATGTTTGGAAAAAGGCTCTAAAACTGCGGCAGGTAGAGAGAGCCAATTATCAATGGCACGGTTTACGAAAGAATATTTACCATAGTTTGTTCGCTGTGGTCGGCCCTTAACTTTGAAAGGATGATCGCTCCTACCCATGTAAGTAGGCTTTTCCATACGTTTGCTAAGCTCACCCCATGCTGGTTGATTTGTATACGTGTTGTACATAGCGCCGAGTCTAGATTTCATCCTCCTAGCCTCAAGTGATTCCCACCCAAGTTTCTTTAACGTACGGCTCACACTGCTCCTGGGATTAAAGTCACTGAGCACAAATCTAGCGGCCTTTCTTTGTACCATTTCCAACTCATTTATGAGCCCTACTTGATATGGATCCCAAACCGCCGAGGCGTATTCCAGAATAGGTCTTACAAGTGACAAATAGCCAAATTCTTTAGCAGAGGTACTACTTCCTTTTAATACCCTCATTACAAAGTGCAGGGATTTGTAAGCTTTAGAAACTACACATTTTACATGACTACTCCATTTCATATCATTTCTTAAGTGAACGCCCAAATATTCGCAAGAATCTTCTTCTACAAGTATTTCTGAGCCAATGTTATATTGAAAATCTTGCCTTCGCACTTTCCCTATTTTTATTAGACTACATTTTCTTGTGTTTATTTTAATTTTATTTTCAATCGCCCACTTATAGACCAGGTTCAGGTCATCTTGAAGTACTGCATTGTCTTGTGAGTCATGTATCTTTCGATATATTACACAATCATCCGCAAACAATCGACAGTCACTGCGAATCCCATTTGGTAAGTCATTTATAAACGCCATGTGCAGTTAGTTTTACATTTAAGGTGAAAAATGGAGCCACCACCAAAACCGATTCAAGGCAGGACTGGCATGCAAAACGAAATGTATTATCAATTTAAATTAACGTCGCGAAATTAAATTGTTCAAAGGAATAAAATTTCACTCCTGGCGCGAAATAAAATTATAAACAGAAATTTAATTTCGCTGCAGGGGCGAAATAAAATGCATCACTGACTTTAAATTTCGCTCCCGGTGCGAAATAAAATTCGTACCAGACTTTAAATTTCGCTCCCAGCGTGAAATGAAATCCGTTACAGACTCTTAATCTCGTTCCCGGCTAGAAACATAATTCTTTTAATTTTGCTCCTGGCGTGAACTAAAATTCATTATAAGACTTTTCATTTCACTCATGGCGTGAAATAAAAAACGTTAGTCTTTTAAATTCGCTTCCGGCGCGAAATAAAAAAAAACATTACAGAGAATTTCACTCCGGGCACGAAATAAAATTCGTTACAGACTTTCAATTTCACTCCCGGCTCGAAATAAAATTCTTTACAGACTTTTAATTTTGCTCCTGGCGTGAAATAAAATTCGTTATAAGACTTTTGATTTCGCTCCTGGCACGAAATGAAAACCGTTACAGTCTCTTAATTTTGCTCCCGGCGTGAAATAACATTTTTTAACGACTGTTAATTTTGCTCCTGGTATGACAAAAATTGCTGGCCCCATGGTGTTGGGGGTATCGTGCCTGCCTCTCATCTGGGGGTCCCAGGTTCGCTTCCCGGCTCCGTTAGTGATTTTAGAAACGGACGTGTGGGTTGGAACGGTGTGCTCGAAAACCAAGATTAACGGCCGAGGGAACCCGATGCGCTGACCAATATCTGAAGACTTAATGCTTGGGCAGCGGTCGCTTGGTAGGTCTAGGCCCTTCATGGGTTGTAGTGCCACGGTTTATTTTAATGACACAAAATTCCCAAACAGCATTTAGTTTCGCCCCCGGCGTGAATTTAAAATGCATGGAACATTTCATTTCATGTCTGAAATTAAATCTGGTCTAATATGCGAAACAAAATGGCTGTGGAAGCGTTAACATTTTAATTTCGCCGTGAGCGCGATATTCGGGTGCGAAATGATATTGATTGTCAGCGCGAAAATTAAAATGGAAGCAAAATTTAATTCAAAGCACAATAACATAGTGAAAAGCGACGCAAAACTAATTGCAGTGCGAAACGAAATACTGTACGTGGCCCAGGGGTTTGATGTCGTGCCGTGGTCAGTATAAATGCGCTGAGGGTAAGAAGGAAGTAGTAAGGAATGTAGAAATGAGAGGAATGACCCCTCACCCCTGTTGTTCGAGTTTTAACCCCCCTCCGAAACAGAACTCCATATACGCCGCTGGTACTACCACAGACGATTTACTGTTGTTTGTAACTCTTCAGTCCTTCAACACTAATTTGCCCGATAAAGTCCAGTCAAATTAGACCAAAAATTATGCGTTTGCTGCATTAAATCATGTAGTTCCAAATGTTTCGGGAATGTGTAGGGGGAGGTCCCCTGAACAACACCTAATAACGTCCCGTCAATATCAGGTGCCGTGGGGGACAGAGGGGGCCTCAAAGCCCCCATTTTTAGTTTTTGGCACATAACATTAAAACGGTGCATCGCAGAGAAATTTGTATACCATTTAAACGTAAAGAAAATTAAATGCCCTACAAAATGGTGTAATCATATGTATCTTTATGTGTTACTGTCTCCGAGATATGAGCCAGTGAACATGGAATATTTGAAGAAAAATATGCCGCGCCTCACGTTTCTCGTCTAATTTGCCCATCCAATCCTTTTACCTACCATTTTACAGGAAACTCGTAAGGAAGGAAGTTGTAGACCATTAAATTTCCTTCAAGAATATATATACGTATGCTAATTTTTATTCGATCTGTCGATCGTTGGAGCGTTTTGACGTATGGTGGTCGGTTTCGAGATTTTGCTAGTGAACTGCTCGTTAGTTTACTTCCGTTTTCAACGGCTTTAACACTCTGTATTACGATATTTATTGATTCTGCAAACATAAATGGTATTTATTACCCATATAACTAATATATAATATATACAGGGTGAACAAAAAATGCCGCACTTGGAGGTCGGCATGCGATTCCTCATCCAATTGCAAGACAAAAGGTTCAATAGCAAAATCGGATCGCGTGCTGTTTGAAAACACAAGTATGAAAACGAGAGAGAGCTGGCAACACTGTTACATCCTGCAGTGCATCGGAATGTATACAGATCAAGCACCGAGTTCCTGCGAGCTGTTTTTGGCCACGCTAGATGTAGTTACAGCGTTGACAGGGCCTCGTTTCTTAACATGCATTTCTGTTAAACCTATTGGCCTAGGATTTGCAACATAAACTTTTGTCGTGAATTTCGACGAGGAACCGCATGCCGACCTCCAAGTGCGGCATTTTTTGTTCACCCTGTATTATATATGAAAGTATGTGTGTCAACTGTTAATTTGCAACACTAATAAACACTAAAAATCTAGTAGGCCTTTCAAACGGCGAATATTTTTTTCATATCCTTTTAATATGCATGTATAAGACCCCTCCCCATCTGAAATAGAATGTACTTAATACACTGTTTACATAATATTAAGGTAAGTAGGCCTAAGTTTATTGTGATATTGTATCCTATGATATTCCACAAATAAGAATATAAGACAGAAGTAGAGGAAAGAATTGATACTGGGAGATAGTAAAGACAGAGACGGCGACACATCGAATTAAAAACCGTCAATTGTGGACAACAGACGACCTAAACGGAAGGAATAATAATAATATTCCGAGATATCTGACGACCCAGGAAAGGAAATAATCTTCTGGAATATGAGATACCATGGGATATGCCTAAGTGACTGATCCCTTTCCCAATCCGGTACGGTTGAAAACTCCAAAGATCGTGGCTATTTGAACTGATACCAATGGCTGGAGTGTGGTCTGATATGGCGATTGAAGTGACACTGATGTGTGATGTGAAGAATGAAGGGGGGACTAACACGATGGAGGGGCATGAGTGATTCTGTGTTGGCGAAATGGGTTGGAGGGGCTCGTACAGGTACAGCCATAGGTTCTTCACTAAGCGTAGAGCATTTTGCCGGAGTCCATTCTGTAAGTGGAGAACAGCATGTCAACTTTTGAGCATCACGAATGAGCAGGGATGACCAAGACAGAAGGAAGCTTGCACAGTAGTTGGCTGATCACCCGCCTTTTTCTGTACGTGATTCTTTGATGTCTCTTTCAACCGCAGTAATAGTACCCAGCAACTTCAACTCTTGCCAACCATTGGGAATCGGAACCCCTACAAAGGGGACTTTTGTTGGAAGTAACTTTGCAGAAATTAAGCAGTGTAAGAAAAACCCAGAAGTCCGTTTGCCTGCTATGAGCAACACTATCAAACTGGACAATGATGTAGTGGTGGTCGAGCCTTTAATGATTTTCCAGAGAACCTTAATTAACAAGAGAACTGAAGGGGATGTGGAGGAACTGTTGAAGTGTGAGTTAGCCCCATATCCCACGACTCGTTTTGACGAAGGGATCATGAGGAAAACGAAAAAGGCCGCTCTCTACGATGCCTTTCCTTCATGCAGTCAAATAACCAACCTGAAGATCTGTTTCACGGTAATCGATGGTGACTTTCTTCTTCATAGGGTAAAGTGGAACGACACTAAGTTCGCCTTTATCTGCAACCAATATGTGTCTTACGTTATCAACCATTACTGTTACAACTCTGCTGTTGTGTTTGACGTTGATGAAGACACAAGTTCCACGAAAAGAGGCGAACAACATCGAAGAACATCAAGTAAAACATCAGTGAAACAGACTTTGATGAGAACATGGTGGCTACTGTTAAGCAGGAAAATTTCCTTTACAACGAATAGAACAAAATTAAGCTGATAACTATGTTAGCGCAGGCCTGGGATGCAAAATGTATACAATTCACCATAGCCAAAGGAGACACTTACTGCAGCATTGTCAAGCGTGGATTACAAAATACCCCTCATTCAACTGTGATGGTAGTTGTCGAGGACGTAGACCTGCTCGTCTTACTCATGGCACTCACACCACGAGACACGAATGTCCTTTTCCTGGAGCCTGGACGAGGCAACACAGATGACAGACTGTATTCCTCCCAACAACTTCAGGCCTTGCCATTCTGCCAGTACATTCTATTAATCCATAGCTTCACTGGATGTGATACCGCCCCGCTAATTTTGGGAAAAGTAAAGCAACGAAACCGAAAGCATCGCTGAAATGTTTATGGCTCCACGTCCACGCCAGAAGACATCAATGAAGCTAGGGAACAAAATATGTTCCTACTGATGTATTCGACACCACTCCACGAGTATGACCTCAATTATCACAGGTACATTTCATTTTGTGTTACATGTACAAACTTCGTTGAAGCATGCTGTTTGATAAATAAATATTCTATTATGTTCTATTCACGCGCAGATGTGCTTCGTCAAATCGTCAGCCACGATGAAAGCAAACTTGTCTTCATTGCCACCTACCTGCTCTATATAACTCGTGCAGTGTGTTTCTACAGGTTCAACACAACAAATTGTTATTGAACATCAAATTTGTCCAGCAAGTGCATTTATTTTTATTTTAAGAGGGTAACAGTGCTGTTAATAAAAGAATGTCACTTATAACTTATAATTTTTAAAAGAATATAAACAACAAAATATAACAAACTTTTCAGAACATATACATACTCCGATGGGCTGGACTGTAAATTTTTAGATCTTGATCATGTTTTCATTTCCATAAAAACGAAATTGTTTTCCGAAATTCTGGCCTCCCCCGAAACATAATCCTACATACGCCACTGCGTTCATGTACTTTCTAGGTATATATTATTAGTTATATGGTTGATAATACCATCTATGTTTACATAATCAATAAATAACGTGATACAGAGAGTTAAATCCGTTGAAAACGGAAGTAAACTAATGAGCAGTTCACTAGCAAAATCTCGAAACCGACCCCGTTAAGTCAAAACGCTCTAACGTTTGACTGGTCGGAGATAAATTAGCATAAGTACATATATTCTGAAGGAAATGTAATGTTCTACAACTTCCTTCCCCACGAGTTTCCTGTAAAATGGAAGGCAAACGGATTGGACGGGCAAGTTAGACGAGAAACATGAGGCGCTTCACATTTTTCTGCAAATATTTTATATTCATCGGCTCATATCTTGAGACAGTAACACACAGAGATAAATATGAATACACCATTTTGTAGAGCATTTAATTTACTTTATGTTTGAAAAGTATAAATATATGTGTGCGACGCACCGTTTTAAAGTTATACGCCAAAATCTAAAAAAGGTGGGCTTTGAGCCCCCCTCTGCCCCGCCCCCCCCCCCCCCTGAAATTGACGGGACTTTATTAGGTGTTGTTCAGGGGGGACCTCCCCCTACACATTCCTGAATATATTTGGAACTTCACGATTTAATGCAGCAAAAATTCCTAATTTGACTGGACTAATAACTGGGTGGGATACATCGTATATAAGATGTAAGTAACACTCCTGAAAATAATTACATGTATTAGATTTAAGATCACTAAAATTGCTGCATTATAATAGTGACCATAAACTAATACATGTAAAGTTTTCCGTGAGTGTTAATTACATGTACTGTACATTGTACCCCGCCTTGTTATTGGGCAAATTAGTATTGACTGACTGAAGAGTTACAACTGATAATTTGTATTGTAATGGGAGTTCCTCACTTATCTTGAATGTCTGTTCGCACAGCACATTCGTCTTCTTGTTCGCTATGGAACAAGTAGAGGTACTTGTTGTCCCATTGTACTCAAAGTATTGCGTTATGAACGTCAGGGAGAGTCAGCCATGAGTCCGAGGTCAGTCAACGACAATGGTGATGTTGATGCCATAGCACTGACTTTCTCCTGCACTGGAGTGATGACCATTGTATGACTCACGTTGCTGTTGCAGCCCGACAGATTGTGCAGGCGGTGTGCGGTAAGACTGCTACTTCTGCCAACGTCAAGACTTTGAACATCGCACCGAACATATTTTAACTCTCGAAGCGAATACATCTTAATTTCAACAACGGAATTAAATGTTCCATGCATTTTAAATTCACGTCGGAGGGCGAAACTAAATACCGTTTAGGAATTTTATGTCACGCGGGGTGCGAGATTAAAAGTCTGTAACGAATTGTATTTTGCGGAGGGAGTGAAATATAAAGTCTGTAACCGAGTTTAATTTCGCGCAGGGAGCGCACCGGAAGCGAAATTGAAAGTCTGTATTGAATTTTATTTTGCGCCGCGAGCAAAATTAAGTCTGTAATGAATTGTATTTCGTGCCGAGAGTCAAATTAAAAGACTGCAACGAATTTTATTTCGCACCGGAAGCGAAATTAAAAGTCTGTATCGAATTTTATTTTGCGCCGCGAGTGAAATTAAAGTCTGTAATGAATTGTATTACGCGCCGGGAGCGAAATTAAAAGATTGTAACGAATTTGTTTTCGCGCCGGGAGTGAAATTTTATTCAATTGCACAAAGTAATTTCGCGTTGCTATTAAGTTTCGCGTTGATTTCGCTACGTCAATTCACTTCGAATTAAGTTTCTCTTCGATTTAATTTCCCGCCGACGATCATTATCATTTCGCTCCCGAGTATCGCGCTCACGGCGAAATTCAAATATATTCGCCCCCACAGCCATGCATTTCGTTTTGCATGTCAGCCCTGGTTCAAGGGCATACCACGAAATCCCAGGGGAGAATGCGACTAAGTACTGTACCAAGAAAAGGAAGCCAGGCCCCTAGTTTATATTTGAAATTATATATTTCTTTACGCTTGCATTAGAGAATCTGTTAAGTACTGAGCAGTTTTGATTTCACTGATATTTTATCTGTCACCCCACAATCTGCAAGCTACATGGCTGAACAGCGGTTGGTTGCTTGGTAGGCCTAGGCCCTTCAACGGCTGTCGCGCCACGGGTTTAGTCTTTTTTTAAACTTCTAATATATAAGTGTAAGAGTACAAGAGCACGAACTATTCAGTGGCAACTTTCTTTCAGAGAAGCAAGTTCGAATTCAAATGGAAACAATGCGTTGTGTGGAAAAGTAAGACGTAGCCATTGTGAAAATGGAAAATTGATCTCCGTAAATATTGACGACAGTCAAGTGCCATGTTGTCTAGGTGCAAGCGTCCTGCATAAATATCCACTTCCTTTGTACGCCCACAGAAAGCGAAGAAAATTCCCAGCGGAGCTTGTGTATTGGCGTATTGAACGAAAGAAAAGTTAAGGAACTGAAACAATGTTTCTTACAGCAGATGCTTACTGCCATTCAGAAATTCCTTAACCTACCATTGTGGTTGCACGTGAAGTTTAGTTGTGTCTTGTGTTTCCCAGGGTTTTCCTCACTCCCTCCAGGTAAATGCCGAGATAGTACCTTAGGCTACTTGAAGACTCAGGGCACCTACCCCATCCCTGACTCCAATACAGTAACACACATAGTCAACTACACGCGACTGATGACCAAGATGTCCCAAGTCCCTACAATGTATTATTATCAACAAGAACAACAACAAGAATGTTTGAGGAAGTAAGAAAGGCATCTGTACAAACACATTGTGTAAACGTTACATAAGCGTGACATTACTATAATTTTATTTCTCAGATATTGTTCCGCGCCTAGGCACTTGTACCTAGGTACATGTAACTCGCCGAACTACAATACGGTATTCGTCAATTCGGCGTGTTCATCATTTTCCTTGCGCAAGAGATCTTGTGAAGCGGCGCCGCTACTCCTACCACCCTTTTAAATAAACGATTCCCAAACTAATGCTGACGATTCCATTCCCCCGATTTTATTTATGAACAAGAAGTTCCGTAACGAACTAAAGAGCCTACTTTTCATTAAAAAAAGATACATGCCAATGATTAATCTATATGGATCTATCTAGAATAATGACGAAATTAAGTTGGTAATATCGAAATTTCTAATTAGTTCGAAATACTGTATAGGCTACCTGGCATAATGTAGCCTAATAGAGAACTACAGTTGGCAGCCCTGGTGACTGAATATATCCTTAGTTCCATCTCTTAAGGTACAGAATAACAAATTTGGTTGAAGTGCAATGGATAGCATGGACGTTACATGCAGTTAAACATTGGATCTAACAGTGCGTAAAATTATGTTGGCAACAATGACATACATGTATTGGTCAGAAATAATCTGAAATAATATGATCTATTTTTGTGTAAATTTTGAGTGAAATCCATTTTAAAATTGGACCTCTCAGCAGGCTTAGAATCAAGTTGGTAGCACTGACGTATATAAGTTACTCCAAATTATTATCGAATGTCAGGTACTATACGTGTGCATAGTTTAAAGCTGTCGGCTTGCATACTTTCTGATATATGGGTATTTGGATTAAAAAAATGAGAGCATTTATTAACAGTTGGAAGCCCTGGTGCCTCTTAAGAATACTTCCAGTCATATCTGTTTATGTACACATAGCACATACGAAATTTGGTTGAAATCAAATTTATAGTGTAGAAGTTATATGCATTTAAAATTTGGACCTACCAGCAGGCTTAGATTCATTTTGGCAACTCTGCCATGAATGGCCTCCTGGAAATTAAACTGCAATATTATTATCTATACGTGTGCCAATTTTTAAAAAGCTCCCATTCATACCTTTCATGATATCCAACATGGAGCTCAAATTTCAATTGCGATTTTCCAGCAGTTGGTAGCACTGACATCATTTTCAAATACGGCCGTGAGATATTCAGGTATAGATATTTACTCCTACCAAATTTTGTTTCGATTGCTGCAGCCGTTTAGGAGTTGATAAGGGGGGGGGGGACACACACACACAGCCAGCCAGACAGACAGACAGACCGACAGACTGACGGACAGACAGACAGACAGACGGACAGACAGACATTTGCCCGATCTCATAAGTCTACTTTTTTCTCATTTTTGCAAAATGTGAAAAGTAGGCTACAAATGCATTGGAATCAGGAAATAAATCTCCGTTTTCGTATTACCAGGTATTTTTCCTATTTTAAGCAGAAATATAAAAAACCTGCTAATAACGTTTTTATTTTTCACATTTTTGGACATGCATTGAATTAATATCAATTCTATTGCACTCTAGTATGCAAAGTGGTTTTCACATCGCAAATACGAGCTTCCATTCAAGAGAAAACTTAAAAAAGAAATTGTCTCACTTTGGTGCTGCTACATGGTGTCAGAATTAAAAATTAACAAGAAGTTCCGTGACGAACTAAAGAGCCTACTTTTCTTAGAATTTTAAATTCATGCCAATGATTAATCTATATGAATCAATCTAGAATAATGACAAAATTAAGTGGCAATATAGAAATTTCTAATTAGTTCGAAATACTGTATACCTGGCATAATGTAGCCTAATAGAGAACTACAATTGGCAGCCCTGGTGACTGACTATATTCTTAGTTCCATCTCTTAATGTACAGAATACAAAATTTGCTTGAAGTCCAATGGATAGCATGGACGTTACATGCAGTTAAACATTGGATCTAACAGCGCGCGTAAAATCATGTTGGCAACAATGACATCCATGTATTTGTCAGAAATAATCTGAAATAATATGATCTATTGTTGTCTCAATTTTGAATGAAATCCATTAGTTAGTATAGAAGTTACAATCATTTCAAAATTGGACCTATCAGCAGGCTTAGAATCATGTTGGCAGCACTGGCGTAGGCCTATATTGGTTACCCCAAATTTATCTAGAATGCCAGCTACTATACGTGTGCATAGTTTAGAGCTATTGGCTTGCATACTTTCGGATATATTGATATTAGGGAAACAAAAATAGAGTCAGTATTTATTAACAGTTGGCAGCCCTGGCTACTCTTAAGAATCGGCATAGTCATATCTGTTATGGTACACATAGCACACACGAAATTTGGTTGAAATCCAAATGATAGTATAGAAGTTATATGTATTTAAAGTTGGACCTCTCAGCAGGCCTAGAATCATTTTGGTAGCACTGACGTATATAAGTTACTCCAAATTAATATAGAACTAGTTGAAACCCGTCAAAACATGACGGTCAATAGAAAAATATTTACTGAAGAATTTTCTTATATAGGCCTACTGTACATTCTTTGTACGATTATTTTTTGACTCTATTGAAACTATGAGGGCGTCAAAAGATTGCACTCTCAACATTGCAAAATACTGCTGGCCATGACTGAAAAATTGTTGGGGCAAATTGAGGCCTATACGTTCCAGAGTTTCCCCTTGAGCTTTATTGATTGTGATAAAGTATGCCAAATGAATTGGAAAATATTGCCTCTTAAAAGAAAATGATAGTGTTTATCGGATGGTGTTAAATCAAGTCGAAGGATTAGACATCTCTGCCTAATTTTAACTGCACCTATTATTTCCAAATCCAAGCAATATGGTTGCATTTAGGAGTCCTTGGGAACCGTTCAGATTTCTAAGCAGCATAACGGGCCAAGCGTTTGGAGTATGTGGCGGCCAGTCGTTTAGTTCCAAGGGATTCAAGAACTCTGATGAGTCTAATACAACTGGCCGCAAACCATCGCTTATATTTTTGGAATATAACGAAGAAATGCGATGATGTGCAATTCCATACATTTTAAAACAATGTGGACCGTGTGCGTGTGGCACAGTAACATTGGCACCAAATGAAACGAAGGAAGGAAGGAAGGAAGCTTGCAGTTTAACGTGACCGTTAATCTCGCGATCATAAGCCACGGGACCTCCGTTTAACGTGGAATCCGAACCACAGGACATGGCCTTTCACATCAAAAATCTCACATGCATTGACCGGGAATCGAACCCGATCCGCCTTGGTGAGAGGCATACAGCTTGACCGCTGCGCCATGAAACGAAGGACATAGCATTGTACTACCGATTAGTCCCTCTGGAATTCCTTGAGATATCATCTCCAGTGAAAATTAATTGTTAAAGCCTGTCAAATATTTTATATTTATTCAGATTAATTTTACCATTACAACAGCAAAGGTCAAAGTAACCAAGTGTAGATTTCTCGCAAGAGAAATACAGTGCAGAACAATGTTTACATTTGTTCGTCAAGGACCCTAAACTGTAACGGCATAGTATCTGGAATTGTTTCTGAAATGCCATATTTATATTGGATTTTAAAAGTGGCTTCGTATTTTTCTCCGATTTCCCACTTTTTTGCGGCTAATGTTCTATTTCGTCAAATGGGTTTATTTATAGCAGCATTTCTGCCCAAATTAACGTCATTTTATATAAAACTATAGTGGCCTGCATCAACGTAGCCGCCAAATATTAAATGGCAAATAATAACTTACTTCCATTGCCAAAATCAACTGCGTGGTTAGACCCATTGTTATGCACTCTAAACAAATAATCAATAAACAATAATATTCACATATACAATGAATACTTCCATTCTCAAGTTGGTTGCTGATGAGAATGCGATGAGATTGATCGCCAATAATAAAATCCTTGCAATTTTTGCAATTTGCTTGCAAACGCAACTCAGGATGACGATCTTCATTTTGAAATAAACAGAATGAAATTGCTGTAAATAATGAATTTCCATCACCTGTTGAAGGTACAATACTTTGTATTTCCATGACAGTAAATTATGCAAGGGAGCATAGAATCACTTCGCCACTACTGGAATGAGCATAGACTCACTTCGCCAGCCACAGTAATGGAGGGAGTTTTAGAATTATATGTTCAGTGCTTGTCAAAGATCGTATTAACACAGGGAAGCCCATTCTTAAGGCTACATTCTGAGCTATTGCCCCGGATTCCAGGTTCGATCCCCGCTCTGCCAAGAAATTTAATTCTGGTCTGAGGACTGGAACGGGGCGCGCTCGTGAGGCAAAACTAAGAAGAGCAAAGTTTGATTCCCATCTCAACAATCTTGGATTTGGTTTTCCGTGGTGTCCCACTTCCACTCCAGGCAAATACCGAGATAGTTCCTAACTTAAAGCCTCGGTCGTTAACTCCCCATTCCCCACATTAATTACAAATGCACACATCAACACAGCCATCACATTAACACAGGTTATCAGAGAAAAGTTTACACTCGCACACCTGTTCGCCAATATGTTAACGCTGATGTATGTGTTTGAACTACTGGATATAAGTTCAATGTTCCCCATCTCTTGATGAATACAGTACTTTTGCATTTGTCAGTTGGCACAGGCTAGAGTAAAAGGTGGCTTTTCACCGATGTCTCAGTCTCACTCATGGCTGTGATTATATGGAAGCTACTGAGGTATGGGTGGTGCTTAGTAATGGCATTCGGGGCACAGTCAGTGCCTGTGAATGCTGTGAAAGGTTCAACTCATAGGGTTAGGACTACTGTTCTGACTCAGTGAGGAAAGCAATGGCAAACTACCTCACTCCTCTTCTTGCCTAGAACGCCTCAAAATAGCGCTGCCTTGGGTTTTTGTGGGTATCTACTCACATAACGTAACGGCGGTACTTTTTGAGGATCCAATCAGCCTTCGGGCTGACTACCTAACAGACAGACAGACAGACTTTAAAATTAATATCATTGCATTGTTGCAGCTTGGCAAATATTTTATATTTCAGCAGATCAATTTTACCATCACAACAGTAAAGGCCAAAGTAACCGCGCGTAGAATTTACGCAAGAGAAATACAATGTAGAACAATGTTTACATTTGATCGTCAAAGACCTTTCACTGTACTGCATAACAACTGGAATTGTTTCTGAAATGGCCTATTTATATTGGATTTTAAATGTGGCTTCGTATTATTCGATAACACTATAGTGACCTGCAATATCGGAGCCGCTAAATATTAAATGGCAAAAAATACTTCCATTGCCGAAATCAACTGCGTAGTTAGATTCAGTACTCTAAACAAATAATCATTAAACTACTGTCTTATACAATGAAGTTCAACACGACCGTCCAGAGACTCTCATACTCAAGTTGGTTGGTGAGGAGAATGCGATGAGACTGATCGCTTACAATAAATTCCTTATAATTGTTCCTGCCAGCGAAATGTTTGGCAATAGCTTGAAAACGCAGCGCAGAATGACGTTCTTCATTGTGATATAAACAGTACAAAACTGCTCTAAATAAGCTATTTCCATCACCTGTTATAGTTTATGGCAGTACATTTTGCAGGGGAACATAGAATAACTTCGCCAACTACTGGAATGAGCTTAGGCATATACTCAATACTCACTTCGGCAGTCACCCTAATGGAGGCTGTTTTAGAATTCTATGTCCCGTGCATGTCAAAAATCGTATTAACACATGGAAGCCCACCCATTCTTGGCTATCGCCTCGGAGACCCGGGTTACATTTCCTGCTCTGCCAAGAAATTTAATTCTGGTCTGAGGGCAAAAACGGGGCACATTCAGTCTCTAGAGGTATAACTAAGAAAAGGAAGGTTTGATTCCCACCTCGACAATCTTAGATGTGGTTTTCCGTGGTTTCCCACTTCCACTCAAGGCAAATACCGGGATGGTTCCTAACTTAAGGCCTCGGCCGTCACCTTGCCATTTCCCACCTTAATTACAAATACACAAAGTAATGCAGCTATCACAATAATACGGGTTATCAGAGAAAATTTTACACTTACACACCAAAGTACATGGGGCTGAGTGACAACGATGTCGGAGCCCTTCAAACGAATTATGTTTGCCAAGTGTCTCTCATGGCGAAATCAATTGTGGACACGCGCCAGGGCCTGGAAAACAACTTTTCACTAATAATTTAAGAGTATATCGACGATGCATAATTTATAACTTTTAGTCTAGGATGCTACCAACTTGACCACCGAAGCATTGGGAAGAAATGGCAATATTAAAGTACATAAACAACATAGCCTACACACTCAACTGTCAGTTAATGTTCTTCAACGTTTCCCTTCTTAAAAATTCCCCTCTATAACTCTCCATCACTTGAAAACGCGCCATGTTTTGTGTTTTAAATATATCGATGCAATGGTGCTGCCATCTGTTGTTAGTTACTGAAACTATATGGGCGAGGTACTGCCATCTGTTGTCAGTTACTGCAATTGATGGCAGATATTAGCTCTTTTGACCACATGCTGTAATGCAATGGTAAAACGGAAATAAAACTTATTGAGAGGGAATGTAGGAATCTTTAACTGACATAAAACGTTACTAATAATCCTTGATAAAACAATATTTAACTATCACGCGAAAACTCGCCATCAAGGCCATGCCTTGTGTTTTAAATATATCGACGCAATCTGCTCTCAGTTACTGGAACTATATTGGCGAGGTACTGCCATCTGTTGTCAGTTACTGGAACTGATTGCAGATATTCAAACGACGTATTGAGGACATGCTGTAATGCAATGGTAAAACGGAAATAAAACGTGTTGAGAAAATGTGTAGAAATATGTATCTTTAACTGACATAAAACCTTACTAATACTCCTTGATAAAACAATATTTCAGTGGCAAAAAAAAAAAAAATACTGGTGAGAGTTGGGATCGAACCTGCGATCCTTGGATCCACAGTCAAACGCCTTAACCAAATAGCTACTCGCGCACTCACACTTAGATGCAGACGCAACCATTCACTATCTTCAAAAGCCGCTATCTGAAGAAAATAATCCAATTCATTATCAATAAAATTAATATACATTCGTATATGTTCATACTGTTATTATATTGTATTGTCAGAACTTGGTTAATGTATGTTTTCAATTACATGGAAGCTTATTAAATAACTTACATTTTAATGGACTTCTCACCGCCATTTTGTCATGAGTCCAGGCGGATTGTGCGCATGCGCGAGGGGCCAGAATTCTGCTATTTTCTATATTTATTTAAAAATATACCGTATTATATTTGTTTATTTTAGAGACACTCTGCAAATCTACAGGCCAAGAGCTTTCGTTAGAGTGCTCTACGAAGTAAATTGGTTCTGTCGTTCTCTCTATCTCGTGATAACAAAAATCACCTTACTGTTTTAAATATATAGATGTCAGGTACTATACGTGTGCATAGTTTCAAGCTGTCGGCTTGCATATTTTCTGATATGTGGGTATTTGGTTTTAAAAGAATTGAGAGCATTTATTAACAGTTGGCAGCCCTGGTGGCTCTTAAGAATACGCCCAGTCATATCTGTTTATGTACACATAGCACATACGAAATTTGGTTGAAATCCAATTTATAGTGTAGAAGTTATATGCATTTAAAATTTGGACCTACCAGCAGGCTTAGAATCATTTTGGCATCACTGCCATGAATGGCCTCCTGGAAATTAAACTGCAATATTATTATCTATACGTGTGCCAATTTTGAAAAAGCTCCCATTCATACCTTCCATGATACCCAACATGGAGCTCCAATTTCAATTGCGATTTTTCAGCAGTTGGTAGCACTGACATCATTCTCAAATATGGCCGTGAGATATTCAGGTATAGATCTTTACTCCTACCAAATTTTGTTTCGATTGCTGCTGCCGTTTAGGAGTTGATAGACACACACACACACACACAGCCAGCCAGACAGAGAGATAGAAGGACAGACAGACACACATTTGCCCGATCTCATAAGTCTACTTTTTCCTCATTTTTGCAAACTGTGAAAAGTAGGCTAAAAATCGGGACATTTAGCCTTAATGTTATCTGGCTGTTCTACAGAATGCTGTGTTGGCTGGCTGGTGTGTGTCTTACCCGTGCCGTCCGATCGTGACGTCACAGTTCCCTCTTCATTGTATGTAAAGTAGTCATGGATGTTTCAGCTACGTTATCTGATGGTTGAGTTACTTCCGCAATGCTATATGTGTTCGTAGAATGGGGCCTGTTATCAAGTGCCTCTGATATGGTTGGATATTCAGGGGAAAGTACTGCAGTTTCCATGTCCGTAGTGTTGCTTAGCTTCCTACTCCCATCAGACTCATCGAGCACCGTGCTGTAGGTTTGTTGTCTGACATGAAGTAGGCCTACCGGGCGATTCCTTCTGTTCAGACAGTCTATTTGTTAGTGGGAAGTTTCTTTACAATAAAAGCAATAGGCTACTTAGCTTGTCCTTCATATGTTAACAGAACTTTATAATCATTGACCGTCAAATATGATGGAATGGGGTATTTAAGTTCAATTATTAATACGTATGCCATTACTTACAGCAGAAAATTCGTATACTTCATTCCAGCACTCATTCCGTATGTCCTTGACAACTCCATACGTAGAAAGCACGCGGGAGAGCCTTTCGTTGTTGACTTCGGGAGGTAGATTAAACAGGCAAGCACACGTTTTGTCAAAGAGTCTTTGTGGTGTTACCGCTAGCTAGCCGGAAGGATATCACACCTTCATGTCGAGATAATATGTTTTCATACAGTAAGGTGGACACTAATTTAATGTACACTGAATTTTCCCCGTTGTCTAGTTGATTCGCTAGAATTGATCTCTATTAAGCCTCAGGTCGTTTGCTATCCACCTAAGCCTATGTATTTCAATTGGTGTCGGTCTGTTGTTCCTTTCTTCAAAATCGCATTTAATAGTTATTTTCCGGACATTCGCCATTTTCACTAGTTCAACAAGAAGTTCCGTGACGAACTAAAGAGTCTACTTTTCTTAAACTTTAAGATTCATGCCAATGATTAATTTATATGGAACTATCTAAGTTAATGACGAAATTAGTTGGTAATATCAACATTTCTAATTAATTCTAAATATACCTGGCATAAAGTAGCCTAATAGAGCACTACAGTTGGCAGCCCAGGTGACTTAATATATTCTTAGTTCCATCTCTTAAGGTACAGAATACAAAATTTGGTTGAAGATCAATGGATAACATGGACGTTACATGCAGTTAGATATTGGATCTATCAGTGCACGTAAAATCATGTTGGCAGCAATGTCATGCATGTGTTGGTCAGAAATAATCTGAAATATTATGATCTATTGTTGTGCCAATTTTGGATGAAATCCATTTGTTTGTATAGAAGTTACATGCATTTTAGAATTGAACCTATCATCAGGATTAGAATCATGTTAGCAGCATTGACATATATTAGTTACTCCAAATTAATCTAGAATGTCAGGTACTATACGTGTGCAAAGTTTAGAGTTGCTAGTTTGCATACTTTCTGATATATTGATATTAGTGTACAAAAATAGAGACAGCCATTATCAACATTTGGCAGCCCTGGTTGCTCTTAAGAATTCGCATTGTCATATCTGTTTACGTACCCATAGTACATACAAAATTTGGTTGGAATCCAATTGATAGTATATAGGTTACATGTATTTAAAAATTGGTCCTATCTGCAGGCTTAGAATCATGTTGGTAGCACTGACGTATATTAGGTACTCCAAATTGATCTAGAATGTTAGGTACTACATGTGTGCATAGTTTAATGATGTCGGCTTGCATAGTTTCTGATATATTAGTATTTGGATAGAAACATAGAGAGAGCATTTATTAACAGTTGGCAGCCCTGGTGGCTCTTAAAAATACGCTCAGTCATATCTGTTTATGTACACATAGTACATACGAAATGTGGTTGAAATCCAATTGATAGTGTAGAAGTTATATGCATTTAACAATTTGACCTATCAGCAGGCTTAGAATAATTTGGCAACACTGTCATGTATGGCCTCCTGGAAATTAAACTGAAATATTATTATCTATGTAATATGTGCCAATTTTGGAATAGGTCCCATGCATACCTTCCAATATATCCAACATGGAGCTCAAATTTCAATTGCAGTTTTTCAGCAGTTGGTAGCACTGACATCAATTTCATATATATATGGCCTTGAGATATTCAGGTATAGATCTTTACTCATACCAAATTTTGTTTTGATTGCTTCAGCCGTTTAGAAGTTGATAGACGGGGACATACACACACTCAGACAGACAGACAGACAGACAGGACAGACACACAGACATTTGCCCAGATTGATCTCATAAGTCTACTTTTCCCTTATTTTTGCAAAATGTGAAAAGTAGGCTAAAATTGCAATACCCCAATACGGTAAGCACTTCCGAGTATTTATTAACCTCGCGGCTAAACTCAGAACCTAACACGACGTAGGTCGCTATGACACTTTCACTCTTTCTACTCTATGGAGTTCTCCAACACAAAATGTATCAAAATGGTGCCATTCTCAATCGATGATGCCGTTTGTAATATATAAACGATATCCGAATAACGTTATTAGTCCGAATAACGGTATTCGGGGAATATTTTTCGAGAGAAGTTTTCAAATAATGTTATTTCTAGTGAGCGCTACCATTTCGTTCCTGCGATAACCGATATCCGAATAACGTTATTAGTCCGAATAACGGTATTGGTGGGATAATTTTCGAGAGATGTATTCAAATAACGTTATTTCTAGTGAGACTACCATTTCGTTCCTGCGATAACCGATATCTGAATAACGTTATTAGTCCGAATAACGGTATTGGGGGAATATTTTTGGAGAGATCTATTCAAATAACGTTATTTCTTGTGAGCACTACCATTTCGTTCCTGAGATAACCAATATCCGAATAACGTTATTAGTCCGAATAACGGTATTGGGGGAATATTTTTCGAGAGATGATTTCAAATAACGTTATTTCTAGTGAGCACTACCATTTCGTTCCTGTGATAACCGATATCCGAATAACGTTATTAGTCTGAATAACGGTATTGGTGGAATAATTTTCGAGAGATGTATTCAAATAACGTTATTTCTAGTGAGCACTACCATTTCGTTCCTACAATAACCGATATCCGAATAACGTTATTAGTCCGAATAACGGTATTAGGGGATATTTTTCGAGAGACTTATTCAATTAACGTTATTTCTGTCGGACAATACTATATCGTTTCTACGATAACCTATATCAGAATAACGTTATAAGGACCAATAACGTTACCATGCGATACAAATGACGTCCGGGTATGAAACGTAACGACCACAATGTGACCAAGACCCATTTTGTTATATAATCTACCCAAACAACCATTTTCGTTATGTTAAGTTATGAAGCCTTGGTGGGAATCAAGTCCACCTCTTTTAAGTTTTACCTCACGACGCTGATTGTACCCCGTTCCACCCCTCAGACTAGAGCCGGGAATCGTATCCGGACCTTCGGAATGACAGCCAAAAATGCAACTCGCTACATACCAATACATCCATGAAAATGGCATAGGTTTTCAGACAGATTTCAAACACCCAAAACACGAGGCTATCGGGGCATACATGAACTTGATTTCGAAGTCACTAAACGAATCTACAACAACAATAACAGGCTACACTCATCGCCAGTGGAACGTTCAGAATTGGAGGCCGCAATTGCAAGGAGATATGGATTCGATAACATACATCCCAAATGACGCCAAAATCCAAAACTAATATGAAAATCAGTCGTTTACGGAGCAAACAAGTTGGATTACGCAAGTCAATAAACAAAACATTTTGTGTTGAGTCTGTTATTTAATGCATATATTCTGACTGTCTGCATCGAACTTTAACCAAAAACACCATTCAAAATTAATAAAGTTTGCTTTCATACTTTATACAATGATCATGTTTTGATGCCTCCGTTGCATATAAAATTAGGCCTCATGAAGCAGTTTGTAAACGCTCTTCGTCAAGATTCTGAAGATTTTCAATTTTTAAAGATTTTTCCCCTATATTGTCAGAAGCTACAATTAAAGCTGGCATTTTCGTCGATCCTCACATAAAGAAATTAATGGCCAGTGAAGAAATTCCACAATTACTCAACACCCTTGTAAAACAAGCATGGTTCAGCCTTAACGCAGTGATCCATGGCTTCCTTGGAAATAAGGAAATTGAGAATTACAAAGAGCTTATTTCCACTGTGCTTGAGAACTTTAAACTCATGGGTTGCAGAATGTCCCTTCAAGTACACATGTTACATGCTCACTTGGACCAGTTAAAAGATAACTTAGGGACATATTCAGAAGAGCGAGGGGAGCGCTTTCACAAAGACGTGATGGACTTGGAGCAACATTATCAAGAACAATATAATGAGAACATGATGGGTGATTACTAGGATATGGCATTTAATGACCAAAAATTAGCAAGAAAATGCAAAATTTAAATTCATTTATGACCTAAAAATGATTTTTAAAAAAATACACAAAATTTGAAAAAATATGACCAATTATTTATTCGTAAATAACTTATTTATTAATCCTTTAAGAAACAATTAGCTGATTTGAGAGAGAATTTTAATGGATGACTATGCATTAAGTTTAAATTATTTTTGTTACTATCAAAGTAAATACTACTTTGCCACCCCTGTTGAAAAATGAACAGAAAACAATTTAAAAAATTCCTCTCGGCACGCCGGAAGGCGGAGGTTGAATTCACCGGGCAAACTAGGGGATAGGCTATAATAGGCAAAATATGCAGGTTTTCGTAGGAGGATCAGACCTCATTTATTGCGAGAAAGTATTTTACAATTGGAGGTTAGTTAACATTTTTTCGTCTTTCTTTGCATATTTTTAACATTTTACTGTCTTATGGGGATGGTAACCTTCTTGTCATTTGGGGTTCATTTTTATACTTGTGATCACACTGTCCTTATGCAAGGTTTGGAACTAATGTGTATCTATCTAACAGTCTGTTACTTCTTCACGCAAAATGTTATCTCCCGCAGAGATGTTGGTTGGTTCCTCAGTTTAGGGGCTGCGACAAGGTGGTCATGTAACCCCGTGTACATTGGGTGTGTTTAGAATATGTCTGATAAACGGTGTTATTTGTGATTACTCTATTAGCCTGTAATTCAGGTAAGGTGTGCAGACGGTCAATTTTAGGTAGTAGTACCTAATTTTGTACCAAATACTAACGTCAACGACACCCAGCAGTGAACTTGGCTGCTAGATGCCACCGCAACCATCAACTTGCAACGAACGTTGTAACTTCCCCTCCGAAGGAAAGCATGCTGACGGATTTTTAGCGCTCCTAGAAAATCCGGCGACTTTGGCCGGCTTTGAACCAGCGACCTTGGGCATAGAAGTTCAGCATGCTACCAGTTAGCCGCTTCCCTCATAGTCAGATGGAACAAGAAGTTCCGTGACGAACTAAAGAGCCTACTTTTCTTAAAATTAAGATTCATGCCATAGATTAATCTACAGTATATGAACCTATCAAGAATAATGACGAAATGAAGTGGGTAATATCGAAATGTCTTAATTAGTTCGAAATAAGGTATACTAGCCATAATGTAGCCTAATAGAGCAATACAGTTGTCAGCTCTGGTGACTGAATATATTCTTACTTCCATCTCCTAAGGTACAGAATACAAAATGTGGTTGAAGTCCAAAGGACGTTACATGGATTTGGACATTGGATCTATTAGTGCACGTAAAAGCATGTTGGCAACAATGTCATGCGAGTGCTGGTCAGAAATAATCTGAAATATTATATCTTTTTGTGCCAATTTTGGATGAAATCCATTTGTTGGTATAGAAGTTACATGTATTTAAACATTGGTCCTAACAGCAGGCTTAGAATCATGTTGGTAGAACTGACGTATTTAAGTTACTCCAAATTAATGTAAAATGTCAGGTAATTTATGTGTGCATAGTTTAAAGCTGTCGGCTTGCATACTTTCTGATATATTTGGATACAAAATAGAGAGCAATTATTAACAGTTGGCAGCCCTATTGGCTCTTAAGAATACACTCAGTCATATCTGTTTATGTACACATATTACATACAAAATTTGGTTGAAATCCAATTGATAGTGTAGAAGTTATATGCATTTAAAAATTGGACTTATCAGAAGGCTTAAAATTATTTTGGCAACGCTCCCATGTATACCTTCCAAGATATCCAACATGGAGCTCAAATTTCTGGTGCGTTTTTTTAGCAGTTGGTAGCACTGGCATCTTTTTCAAATGTGGGCCTGAGATATTCCGGTATACATCTTTACTCATACTAAATTTGGTTTCGATTGCTGCAGCCGTTTATGAGTTGATAGGGGGGGGGCACACACACAGCCAGACAGACAGACAGACAGACAGAAGGACAGACACATTTTCCCGGATATATCTCATAAGTCTCCTTTTTCCTCATTTTTGAAAAGTGTGAAAAGTAGGCTAAAAATGAATGTGATCTCGTCAATGGCGTTGTCTTGGCAACCTCTGATAGATCATCCCTGATCAATTTAAAAGCGTTGTTATGGTAACCTCTGATGGCACTTGGCATTTTTTGAAATTCCGAAATAATTTTTCTCATCCCTTGGCGTAATGGTGGGTCATATCAAAAATTCTTTCAGACAAACGTTTTAGGAAATTATTAGGGGAATATTATCCATTTTATACGGTTTTGATATTGTGTCTATTAAGAGAGATATGATTAATGTTTCCCAAAAAACCCACTTTTTTCCACCCCTTTGGTCAATGGTTGGTGCTATCAAAAAACTTATTTGACATACATTTTTGGCACTTATCCGACACATATTATGAACTTTGAATGGATTCGATATTTCACGTATTAAGAGAGTTATAGCGAAATTTCACCTTTTCGAAAAAAGCCACCCATTTTCACCCCCTTCGACCGATTTTTCCCGTTAACGAACTCGACCGAGATTTTATAGGGATACAAGTTATGTAAAAAATTCAAAGTGATTGGTGCAAAATTACGGCAGTTATCGTGTCCACAAGAAACTGATATATATATATATACTAGCTGAAGTACCCGTGCTTCGCTACGCGTCATAAATAAATTAAAATATGAAGGTGACAGTTAAAACAGGGGATAGGCGAGGTGCTGCGCAGAGGGAGATTAAGGATGGAACATTTTGTCCAACTACACCACACGGCGTTGACCGTGTTTTATAGCACAAATTTAGGTTTTACTCGCTAACGGTTGGAGATACCTTTCGGATAGAAAATGTAATTTTTAACCTCGTATATACCATCAAAAGTTTGCTATTTGTTAGCGTTCTCTTTGTATTTGAAATGGAAATATGAAAGTTTTAAACCAAATTGTGTAGTGAAGTCACTAAAATGGTCGCCATCTTTAAATAGTACAAAGTATTGAAATCAAAAGTAACCTATATGTTAAACAGGTAAATCAGCTACTTCCATGTAAAATTCATGTAAATCGGACCAGTGGTACTTGCGTGATTAAGTAATACATAGACGCACATCATCTCATTTTTAGCCTCGCTTCGCTCGCGTCATAGTCGTGTCATATTGTTATTCAATGAAATGCAGGTTTAACCCCATTAACACCCCTTTAGAACCTGAATATCCAAAAATCCCTCCTTGGTAGACGTTTTCGACACACAACAAACATATCCCCAAAATATCATTCTTCTAACTTTAATCGTTTGGGTTGTTCGATGAGAGTGAACATCCAAAAATCCTTCATTAGGGGACGTTTTTCTTCCAGAATTTCACCCCTCCCCATAGGCCCCTTAAATTGGATTTATGAAAAAAACGGTCGAACACATATTTATTTTATTTATTTATTTATTTATTTATTCATTTATTTATTTATTTATTTATTTATTTATTTATTTATTTATTTATTTATTTATTTATTTATTTATTTATTTATTTATTTATTTATTTATTTATTTATTTATTTATTTATTTATTTATTTATTTTTAAGCTGATTGATTTCCTCCGAGTTTCAAACTCCTCGCTTATGTCGTTTAAGAGATACACGGTCCGTTAGGAATCTTTCAACCCCCACTTTTCATCCCTTTCTCCTCATAATATACACTACATCGAAAAACCATTAGACATGTGTCAGCTTATTTTTAATGATTAGTATATATGCCAAGTATCACATCCCCAAATGAAACCACTCGTGAGATATGGTTATTCAATGAAATGCACGTTTACCCCCCTTAACACCTATTTAGAACCTGAATATTCTAAACTCTTTCCTTAGTGGACGTTTTCGACATACAACGAACATATCCCCAAAATGTCATGTTTCTACCTTTAATAATTTTGGCTGGGCTATGATGAGTGAGTGAGTCAGTCAGGACATTTCCTTTCATTTATTTTTGATAATTTCACCCCTCCCCATGAACCCCTTAAATTGGATTTATGAAACAAACGGTCGAACACCTATTTACTTATTTAAAGCTGTTTTCCCCATGAGTTTGATGAGTGAGTAAGTGAGTCAATCAGTTAGGACACTTTCTTTCCTGGTTTTTTTCCCCCAGAATTTCACCTCTCACCAAGGGCCCCTTAAATTGGATTTATGAAAAAAAAAAACAGTCGAACACCTATTTACTTGTATATTAAGCTGCTCTTTTCCCGCCGAATTTCAAACTTCTCGCCTATGTCCTTGAAGAGATACACGCTCCGTCAAGAATCCCTCAACCCCCAATTTTCACCCCTATCACCTCATAATATACACCACATCGATAAACCCTTAGACATATGTCTGATTATTTTTAATGATTAGTTTATATACCGAATATCACATCCCCTAAGAAACAACTCATGATATATCGTTATTCAATGAAATGCACGTTTATCCCCTTAACATCTCTTTAAAACCCGAATAAACAAAAATCATTCCTTAGTTGACGTTTTCGACATACAGCGAACATATTCCCAAAATTTCATTTTTCCAACTTTAATAGTTTTCGCTGGGCGTGATGAGTGAGTGAGTCAGACAGGACATTTTCTTTCAATTATTTTTACCAGAATTTCACCCCTCCCCATGGGCCCCTTAAATTGGATTGATGAAAAAACGCTTGAACACCTATTAACTTATTTTTAAAGCTGTCTTTTTCCCCTGAGTTTGGTGAGTGAGTTAGTCAGTTAGGACACTTTCTCTCCTTTTTTTCCCCAGAATTCCACCCCACTCCATTGGCCCCTTAAATTAATTTATGAAAAAACGGTCGAACAACGATTTACTTATCTCTTTAGCTGATGATTTTTCGCTGCGTTTCAAATTTCTCGCTTATGTCGTTTAAGAGATAGGCCTACACGCTCCGTTAGGAATCCTTCAACCCCCACTTTTCACCCCTTTCACCTCATAATAATACACCACATCGAAAGACCCTTAGACACATGTCTGCGTATTTTTAATGATTAGTTTATATGCCGAGTATCACATCCACAAATGAAACGACTCGTGAGATATTGTTATTCAATGAAATTCAGGTTTAACCCCCTTAAGACCCCTTTAGAGCCTGAATATCCAAAAATCCTCCCTTAGTGTACGGTTTTGACATACAACGAACATATCCCCAAAATGCCATGTTTCCAACTTCAATATTTTTGGCTGGGCGATGATGAGTGAGTGAATGAGTCAGGACATTTTCTTTCATTTTTTTTCCTTCAGAATTTCACCCCTCCCGATGAACCCCTTCAATTTGATTGATAAAAAAACTGTCGAACAGCTATTTACTTACTTTAAAGCAGTTTTTCCCCCTGAGTTTGATGAGTGAGTGAGTCAGTCAATCAGTTAGGACACTTTCTTTCCTGTTTCTCACCCCCGTCCTCCAGAATTTCACCCCACCCCATGGGGTTTGGATTTATGATGAAACGGTCAAACACATATTTACTTATTTTTATGCTGATTTTTTCCCGCTGAGTTTCAAACTCCTCGCTTATGTCGTTTAAGAGATACACGCTCCGTTAGGAATCTTTCAATCCCCACTTTTCACCCCTTTCATCTCATAATATACACCACATCGAAAAACCCTCCGACTCGTGTCTTCTTATTTTTAATGATGAGTTTATGTGCCGAGTATCACATCCCCCAATGAAACCAATCGGGAGATATTGCTGTTCAATGAAATGCAGGTCTACCCCCTTAACACCCCTTTAGAACCAGAATATCCAAAAATCCTCTCTTCGTGGGCATTTGCGGCCCTTGGGGAAGCTGCATACCAAATTTCATTCCAATCCGTTTGATGGTTTCTGAGATTTCGTGATGAATGAATGAGTGAGTGAGTGGTATTTGACAAATATATAGTAGAAGATAGTGTCAAGTCTTTGTTATGCTAAACTTGGTTGACAGTGCTGTGTGAGAAGTTGAGTAACTAACGTGATTTCAAGTAAAGATGCTCATTTTCTCTACCGGTAGTGCAGAGCGCAAATGGCATCCAGTCGGCCGTGTCTCGACTTGAGCTATGTTGCCATGGAAACTATCCGCCTTGCCATTCCTTCATGAGTATATTTTATGATTTTATTAGCATGTGCTGGAGTGCAAAAGGGTCGAAATCAGAAGAATGAGAAAGACTACCGTAAATTCATGTAGCCAGCGGTTCCTTCTGGGTCCTAAACTATGTGTATGCAAAATTTGGTTGAGATTGGTGGAACGGTGTAGATTTGTATACGAAACAGATCCACATACCCACATATCCACATACCCACATACAGACTTTCACTTTTATATATTAGATATATATATATATATATATATATAGATAGATAGATAGATACATACATATATACATAAATTATATATAAACTTTTGAACTGACGGTGGTTTTGGGGTCTGGGGGATGTGAAACGCGAAGATATGTCGAAATTTTCTGGAAGTCGAATCATGGTACCCATTGCAATAGTTAGCTTTCTAATGGAATCTACCTAATGCCAAAGATGACCTAAAATTGCTCCAAAATGCCCTGTCTCTTGTAAACGACAAAAAAAAATGCAAAAATGCCCCAACAAATTGCCCTTATTTAATCAGTCATTCATGAAACTCATGTATATATACTCGAGCTATTTTTCATCCTTCATACAAAAAAATTACAGTCAGTCTGAAAGACTAGACGTTATATAATTTCAAATGACTCATGCTACAAATGCTACACATGTTAGAAAGGCTCAGGAGGGCTTCTCGCTTCGCTCGAAGCCCCAGGACTCTTTCAACAGACTCCATAACCCATTAACTTAGGCTTCCCGCGCGGGCACCTCTTTAAGGGTCACCCTGTATTTTAGTCTGACATCTTTTACAACTCTTCAAGGGTCACCCTGTATTTGATTGATTCTAACATACTGTACACTTCGTTAAGTGTCACCCTGTATTTTGCTCTGACATCCTGCACACCTCTTTAGGAGGCACCCTGTATTCTTATCTGGCATCTTGTATATCTCTTTAGAAGTCACCCTGTATTCTTGTGTTACATCTGGTACACATCTTTAGGAGTCACCCTGTATTCTTGTCTGACATCTTGTGCACCTCTTTAGGAGTCACCCTGTATTCTTCTCTGCCATCTTGTACACCTCTTTAAGAGTCACCTTGTATTCTTACCTGGCATCTTGTATATCTCTTTAGGAGTCACCCTGTATTCTTATCTGGCATCTTGTACTGTATTTTGCTCTGACATCCTGCATACCTCTTTAGGAGCCACCCTGTATTCTTATCTGGCATCTTGTATATCTCTTTAGAAGTCTCACAAGAGTGACATCTTGTACAACTCTTTAGGAGTCACCCTGTATTCTTGTCTGACATCTCGTGCACCTCTTTAGGAGACACCCTGTATTTTTCTCTGCCATCTTGTACACCGCTTTAAGAGTCACCTTGTATTCTTATCTGGGGTCTTGTATATCTCTTTAGGAGTCACCCTGTATCCTTATCTGGCATCTTGTACACCTCTTTAGGAGTCACCCTGTATTTTTTTCGCTTTGCTCGAAGCCGCAGGTCGCTCGACGCCCCAGGACTCTTTCAACAGACTCCATTAACCAATAACTTAGGCTACCCGCGTGGCTGCATGATGTCACGCACTCGCCGTCATTTACCCATTAACTTACAGTAGGCTTCACGCGCGGCTGCATGACGTCACATTCTCTGTCTCCGTAACGCAACCGTCTCCGTCCCGCGTAACGTTAGACCCAAAGCATAACGATGAAGTCGACAAGATCATTTGAAATGATAAAAAGATGCAAAATCATCAAATACCTTGCCCTAGTGATTACATTTCGGAGCCTCACAGAAGAAGTAGCAAATATTCATTTTTAAAGCTTGTTTGTATTTTTTTTTTTTTTTTTTTTTTGATGTATAGATAAATGTTAACTATGTTTTGTAAATAAACGTGATGTAAATATATAAATTAACGTTTGTTTTCGTTTTAACGTAGAATAATAGGGAATTTCCTTGAAATTTGAACTTTCGTTGTGGTAGGTAAAACTATATTTCTTTCGTTAGTTAGGCATGACAAATAAAAATCAGACATCCAGAACTCAGACTAAAATTATTCGGGTTGACTTGTGTTATCTAATAACATGGACTGTTGAGAAAGATTTGATGGTCTGAAACTCCTAATGGCGGCGTTCATTTACAGGCAGTATCAAAGTCTGCCACTAATGAGCGTTTACATCTGGTAGTAATAATAGTCCAACCTCTGGGCCCGTAAGAACAGTAGACTGTTGAAGATACAGAGTATCAGAGCTTAGTGATGTTCCGCCAAATCATGCAGGCTCTGTCAAGGAAATTTAACTCCGGTCTGAGGCCAGGAACGGGATATAATCAGCCTCGTCAGGCAGAACTGAGAAGCGGTGGGTTCGATTCCTATCTCAGCCATCCTGCAAGTGGTTTTCCGTGGGATTCCACTTATACTCAAGGAAAATGTCGGGATGGTTCCTAAATTACGGTCACGACCACCTTCTACAAACATCTTGGCCCCAATAACCTACGTACTTTACTACAACCTTGGCAATGACTCAGGTTATCAGACAGGAGCGTGTTTAAACTGTCTGTTAACCCGTGTGATTGTGATGGCTGTAGTAGGGTGTGTTTGTAACGAGGCTATATGACCACGAATTAAGAAATGCCACTAAATGATTGAACAACAACAACAACAAGACTGGTTCGAAAGGTAATTTTCTAGGATGACTGAGATGGGAGCCAAACCCACCTATTCTTACTTTTTAATTAACCTTTGTAAAGTGACAGATTTTTGGGATGTTAACGATGCAATGGATTTTAATACTCAAAATCATAAAATGTACGTTCTTTTTTAGATCACATATCCTCCAAACTCGGCTCTCTCACGGAATCCACCAGGGATCATTCTTCTACCGTCACAAGGATGATGTCAGTAGATACAACTGGGGATGGTGACAGGCTGATTACCATCAGGGAAGGAAATTTGGAAAGAAGTTGGCTGTAGATCTCTTGAAAATAACCGTCCCGGCATTTGCCTGGTGGTGAAAATATGAAACTAAGAAAACCATTTTTAGAACGGCTGAGATGGGATTCGAACCCATGCTTTTCCGATGCTAGTGAGGCACGAGCTAGCGCGATGGCGCTCTCGGCCACCGTGGCCGGTATAAGAACTCCTGACAACTACAACAAAAGAAAAGTGTATTAGCTTAACGGAATAAAAAAAAATTGTTAATTATCTCACTCGTTACAACGTTTAATTGTAATCTTCTGTAACTTAATAATAATTGTAAATACAGTTGTAAAGAAGTGTTATATGCATATCCACTGAATCTAAATTAAGTAAAATCTGATGATGTCCACTTGACGAACGAAACTAGTCATCTAACGTAACCCCCCATTTGTGTTGTTGTTGATTTTTAGCGGCTTAGCGACATTGTGTTCATGTAGCTCCGTGTCCTTGGGTGTGTGTAGAATTTGATAACCTGTGTCACTGTGATGTCTGTACTAGTGTGTGTATTTGTAGGATTTGGAAAGGAAGTGGCCTAGGACTTACATTAGGTACCATCCCGGCATTTTCCTAGAGTAGAAGTGGGAAACCACGGAAAACCCTTTTCAGAATAGCTGAGTTAGGAATTGAACCCACCTCTTCACAGTTTTGCCTCACGAGTCTGAGCGTACCCCGTTCCAACCCTCAGACTAGAATTAAATTTTTTGACAGAGCTGGGAATCGAACCCGGGCCTCGCGGTGACAGCCAAGAAAGTTAGCCACTACGCAACATCCCCATTAGTGTGAGAAGTGCATTATTATGTGTATAAGTAATTCGTGTATTTAATTCAGTCATTAGGAAGTTAATTGTTACTCCCTGTCCAGTCTAATTGGGTACATTAGTATTTACCGACTGCAAAGTGATTCTATTAGGGCCGTTTTGACCAACGTCCATTACCTCTTAATAAGTCATTAAAGGTTATTTAACTCTGCGCGAGCATTTCATCAAACAGAAATCCTGCTTAACTTACCGCTAACAAGGAATTACCTTAAATAGGCAAATCTGGTCGCTCAACTCTCGACAGCATCGTAGCTTCTATGCCCAAGATCGCAGGTTCAAATCCGGCCGAAGTCTTCGGATTTTTAAGAGCGTTGAAAATCCCTCAGTATGCCTTCCTTCGGAGGGGAAGTAACGCCGGTAGTCCCATGTCATAGATTTATGGCATATTAAAGACCCTTCCACTAATTACACCTGTGTGAAGCTAAATTGTATAGGTTAAGAATGTAAACAACGCTCTTAGGTTCCTACGTTCGTTGCCAAGAGCCGACTGCGGTGTCGTCTGGTAGCTAAGTTCTGAACTAGTAGTCGTTGACGGTGGCGTTTGGCGGCAAAAGTAGGAACTATTTGAGGTGCCTAGAATCAAAACCCTTCAAATCCATTCCTTCACCTTTTTGGCAAAGTGGCAAAAACTGTCACAAACGAACCAATACCCAAAAAGAAATACTTTTTTCACTAAAAATTGAATTAATTATTTTTAAAAACAGTGACGAAGTACGAAGCTGATCCCCGAGATAGCTAAAAATGTATGTAGAAAAATATAAAGCAATAAATCGGATTTGTCGGGGTTTGTTACCAAGATTTGGATTTGGCTGGTTTTGATACCAAAGAGCCGTAATACATTTGAAGAGATTGTAGAAACTGCTTAAGTCTTATTAAGAAATTAATATTTTGAATGAAAGTTAACTAAATATAGGTTACAAATTAAAAAGTTGTATAATTTTTGAGTTTTGTTGTTGTTATTGTTGTTTTAAGGGGCGGTTTTTGTGTTTTATTAGAATAAACAGAAAAAAATTAAAACTAATATTACCCATTCATGATTTGATTGCCGCTGTGCGTGGCTGTGCCAGTGTTTATGTTTATTGTAGCATGAGCTCTGCGGGGCGAAGCGGATGACTCAGCGATGACAGAGTGCAATCTGCACATAGGTCACGTTGCATTGCGTCGGATAAGCGTCACAGGAGCTCATGTCACCATGGACAGTTAAATGATGACTGGGGGTACTGGAGCTGAGTCATATCCTACACGCGCAACTGTACCTGTCAACGAAGCAGGCTGACGTGTGACACAAGTACATAAAGAGCAGTTCCCATCTCCACCGCCGGCAATCAATTCGTGAAAGGGTAATAATACTGTACAGTAAATAACCCCTGACACTACAGCCCGTGAAGGGCCCAATCCCCAGCCATTTGGCCTGCAGATATTGGGGTGACGCATGACCAGCGCATCGGATCCCCTCGGCCGTTAATCTTGATTTTCGTGATCGGGGCGCTGCCTCACTGTCAGTTACTCAATTGTCCTCACGAGGCCGAGTGCACCCCGTTCCAGCCTTCACGTCAGTTTCCAAAATCCCTGACGAAGCCGGGAATCGAACCTGGGGTCTCCGGGTGAGAGGCAGGCACGCTACTCCAACACCACGGGGCCGGCAATACTGTAGCCTACAGTACTGAACAATGATAATAAGGAAAAACGTCAAATTAACTTCGTATTCAATTACTATGGTCCAGGCCCTAAGAGACAAAACTATCGTCATTCTACTATTAAATCACATTCTTTACTGGAAGTTATAGCTACACAATGTCTGTTTCTACCTCATCCTCAATAGTAATTTCTCAATCATCATCATTCTCTTTGTGTTCGCCACGACGTTCCAGAATGCAATAAAACTGCATCTCTTCATTTTCCCTCCAGCTTTCTCCAAAATGCTTCGAAAGCAGTCTCGAAACATCCTTCACTTCTTGTGCCTGAAGGACAATCCCTCTGTTTATGTCTTCTGGCTTTACGTGAGTCATATCAAACTGAGGTTTCGTTACACGTTTATGTTCGCAAATGTTAGTTCTGGGGAAAGCATCACCCCGACCAAAATGTTATTGTTCTTCTTGTTCTTTGTCAAAATTATCCAAAACAAATTATTATTATCAGAAAGTATAATAACATAAACCATCCTAATCACGTCAGGCAGAGGTACATTCTCTGACTAATGCACGTACGTCAAGAGTAAACATTTCGCAAAGCATCATGGAAGGTAAGATGGCGGAACTGGGTGCTCCTATTGGCTGATGTGGATGTGGCGGGTTTTGTGACCAAAAATGGCGAAACTGTCGTTGGACTTGGCGGATATAGCAACTAAGCCTCAACTTTGACTTCGTTTTACAGTAGGATGTAGCGGGGTTTGTAACAAAATAATAGCTTTAATGAATTCAGCGCAGCAAAAGCTATATGAAACAATGCTTATCTCAATTTTCATAAAATATGGATTTGGCGGGTTTTGATTCTAGGCGCCTCAGTTGATAAATTCAAAAGTCTGCAGTCCTTACTTGAATTAAAGAAACAGATAACACACACTAATACAGTCATCACAATTAACACCAGATATCAGACAGATTCTACACACACACAAAGTTCACGTGGCTACATGAACGCGTTGTTGGAGCCCCTAAACTTAAGAACCAACCAATCAACCAAAGTGGAGGGAAACAGCTGAAACGTGCATTGCGCATGCATCTCTCAATGGCGGTTTGTTTCCGAGTTTCACAAGAACTTTCATCTATATGAATATAAAATATGTTTATGACAATGAAATTATAAAATATCACACACATTACTAGGTTTTAATACCAAGAAAGACGAATACGGAGATTTTTAAAAAGGTATATCCGAAGTGGGATTCGAACTCCTTCCAGCGCTGCATAATAAAATCTGTGTCTGCACCGCAACCGCTTACGCTACGAAGACAATTTGGCGAGAGCGTCCTATTAAGCTATCTATTCACACAACTGCCATTTCTCCTAAATACTTGGTTCATATCATTTTAATCATTTACCTCAAATAAGGTATTCGGTACTTCCCTTCCTTTATACAGTGCTGGTCAAAACAATAAGAACACCACCCATAAAGTAACTTTTGCCACTTGCCTGAAATGTATTGGTAATTCGCTATTTTCGTAATTATTAATACAACCTACAGAGAATAATTAGGCGTTTAGTAAAAACACATGGATTTTGGTTGAAAAAAAAAGAAAGTTATTGGCAATTTTTAGCCTACTTTTCACATTTTGCGAAAATGAGGAAAAAGTAGTCTTATGAGATCGGGCAAATGTGTGTGTGTGTCTGTCTGTGTGTCTGTCTGGCTGTGTGTGTGTCCCCCCCCTATCAACTCCTAAACGGCTGCAGGAATCCAAACGAAATTTGGTAGGAGTAAAGATCTATACCTGAATATCTCACGGCCATATTTGAAAATGATGTCAGTGCTACCAACTGCTGAAAAATCGCAATTGAAATTTGAGCTCCATGTTGGATATCTTGGAAGGTATGAATGGGAGCTATTTCAAAATTGGCACACGTATGGATAATAATATTTCAGTTAAATTTCCAGGAGGCCATGCATGGCAGTGTTGCCAAAATGATTCTAAGCCTGCTGACAGGTCTAATTTTAAATGCATATAACTTCTATACTATCAATTGGATTTCAACCAAATTTTGTATGTAATATGTGTACATAAACAGATATGACCGGGCGTATTCGTACGAGCCACCAGGGCTGCCAACTGTCAATAAATGTTATCTCTATTCTTTTATCCAAGTACCAATATATCAGAAAGTATGCAAGCCGACAGCTTTAAACTATGCACACGTATAGTACCTGACATTCTAAATTAATTTGGAGTAACTTATGTACATCAGTGCTACCAACATGATTCTAACACTGCTGATAAGACCGATTTTTAAATACATGTAACTTCTATAATATCAATTGGATATCAACCAAATTTCCTATGTGCTATGTGTACCATAACAGATATGACTATGCTTATTCTTAAGAGCAACCAGGGCTGCCAACTGTTAATAAATTATGTCTCTATTTTTTTACCCAAATATTAATATAACAGAAAGTATGTAAGCCAACAGCTTCAAACTTTGCAAAAGTATATTACCTAACATTCTAGATTAATTACGAGAAACTAATATACGTCAGTGCTGCCAACATGACTCTAAGCCTGTTGATAGGTCCAATTTTCAAATACATGTAACTTCTATACTAACAAATGGATTTCATCCAAAATTGGCACAGCAATATATCATAATATTTCAGATTATTTCTGACCAACGCATGCGTGACATTGTTGCCAACATGATTTTACGCGCGCTGATAGATCCAATGTCTAACTGCATGTAACGTCCATGCTATCCATTGGACTTCAACCAAATTTTGTATTCTGTATCTTAAGAGATGGAACTAAGAATATATTCAGTCACCAGGACTGCCAACAGTAGTGTTCTATTAGGCTACAGGTATATTTCGAACTAATTAGAAATTTCGATATTACCAACTTAATTTCGCTATTTTTCTTGATAGGTCTATATAGATTGGCATGAATCTTAAATTTTAAGAAAAGTAGGCTCTTTAGTTCGTCACGGAACTTCTTGTTAAGTACCGTATGGTACAAAAATTAACACTCGTATGCACGGAAACCCCCATCCTAAGAGAAAACAGGGGCACGTACACATTTGAAATTTGGCATATCAATAAACCTCATAAAGATCTATCAAACGTGTAGTGTAATTTTTTTTTTTTTTTTGTCGTTTACCCTCCAGGTTGGTGGAACCCACGGACTCAGCGAGGGAACTCACCACTACCGCCTCTACGGGCAGTGTCCTAGAGCTGGGAATATCGAATCGGAAGGGATACAACTGGTGAGGTGGGATTGGCACCTCGCCCAGGCGGCCTCACCTGCAAAGCGAACAGGGGTCTCATGAGGGAAGGTAAGGGATGGTTAGGATGGATAGACAAGGAAGAGGGAAGGAGGCGGCCGTGGCCTTGAAGAAGGTACCATCCCGGCATTTTCCCGAAGACGAAGTGGGAAACCACGGAAAACCACTTCGAGGATGGCTGATTTGATTTGATTGACTTGATTTGATTTATTTTCACTGCTACACTTAGAGCTTAAGAGCTCCTTTACAGTAGCGCCCTACATAAAATAAGGTTAGGGCTTATAAAAATAAAACATTTCACCTACATTACAATATAAATAATCATAGTCTAACAATTATAGTAACAAAAATATAGTAACAATACAATAATAATAATACTACTAATGATAATGGGAAAATTATATACAAAAGAGTGAGAGTGCATACAGACTATCAGCCCGAAAAGCAAACACCATATACTGTACAAGAAGCGCTATTGAAGTAGACAGGTTGTCAGCTATTGTCCTTGTGTTATAATTGAACTTTAAAAAAGTATTTTAACATAATGCAGTAGGGGGAATCGAACCCCCTCTACTCATTTGGGCCACCCGAGGCTGAGTAGACCCCGTTCCAGTCCTCGTACCACTTTTCAAATTTCGTGGCAGAGTCGGGAATCGAACCCAGGACGGGGCGGCAGCTAACCATGCTGACCGCTACTCTACGGAGGCGACCCAGTGTAAAATTATTGAGGAAAAATGTGAGGATGAGTGAGAGAGTGATACATTTCTCTTGAAATATTTGAAATTTTCAGGAAAAGTCCTAATTTTTTAATGATTTTTTTAAAATTTTGTTTGGCACCAGCGCTCAAATGTTATCACAGCGTACTTGATACACGTCTGTTTAGGCGGGAAATGATGTTTGGGAACAGCTGATTGGTTTGTTCTCTGAGCAGCTTGTGATATTTTTGAGGATAAGTGCGTACTTCGTCGAGTTCAGGAATTTGTTGAAACAAAATACATCACTCATCCTCACATTTTTCCTCAATAATTTTACACTACACGATTGATTGGTCTTTATAAGGTTTATTGATATGCCAAATTTCAAATGCGTACGTGCCCTCGTTTTCTCTTAGGATGAGGATTTCCGTGCATACGAGTGTTAATTTTTGTACCATAAGGTACTTAAAAATTGCCAATAACATTCGTATTTTTCACCCAAAATATATATGTTTTTCTAAACGCCTGCTTATTCTCTGAAGGTTGTATTAATAATTACGAAAATAGCGCATTACCAATACATTTCAGGCAAGTGGCAAAAGTTACTTTATGGGTGGTGTCCTTATTGTTTTGACCAGCACTTTAATTATGTTCCAGAAACTCTCAAGGAAGCATCGCAAACAATGATCAGTGCTACACGCTTCATCATCTGTCCGCCATGATTGTCCAAGCTGAAACCTAGTCTACGCATGCGTGAAAGCCGTAAAGCTTATTTAAGTAATTGCGAACCCGAATGGCCTCGTGAAATGCATCAACGATAATCACACATTATAACTCGTATTTAAGTTAAATGGGAATTAACTAAATAATCGTTAGTAAAGAGTTGGTGAAAACGGCCCCTTAATGGAGGTAGTTTGTCATAACTTTCCTCACTGAACCAGTGCAATAACACTAAAGCTATGAGTATAACCTTTCACAAGCATCGAATATACCCCGAATGTCCTCAGTATATCACACACCACAGTAGCTTCCATATAATCACAGCCACGAATGAGGCTGAGACATCGGTAATAATATCGTATGGTCTTGGATGCCGGGTGCAAGCTTTGTTATTTGACACCCAAAGGGCAGCTTGCATGTCGAAATTTTGTTGTTCCTTGAAGCACTATGAAAGTCAAGTACAGTAGGTTAGATATCTAAGCTCCTTGACACTACAGCGCTTTATAGTAGAGAAATGAGGAACTTTGTGTTGGCGGAAAAATTCCGAGATTAATTTTGCCACTATGAACACGGCCTACTGAATTCAAATGGGATCTTTAACATGCCAAAATCGTATGACATGCGTGTCGTGATTTTTGCAACCTTTCAAAAATTACTAACCATGGCCCGGAGAGAGCCTGCAAGCTTGGGGTTAGTAGTCCAACACGATAACCACTCACCCACCGTGGCACATCGGTGGGAAGTCACATTAGAGAGGTAACAAGAAGCTCACCCTAGTTGCCGCCAAGCCGAAAAAAATGCGCAACAGTAAAGTTCATTAACGAGTTTATTATCAGTGTTTAGGTGTGATTTCTCCGTGCGCAGTTCTATTTAGGAGAATGAGTCCCTTGTCTAGTGAGCGCGGAGGATGTGGGGTATCCTGACGTCATGCCCCAGGCCCCTATCTGTCCTGAGTGACAAGAGAAGACGTGTTTATTCTTGTATGTCTGGAAGTGTAATAGACCTCTTCTCTTCTGCTCGCCTGCAAGCACAATATTATCAGCACAACTACTGCTAGAACCTCTTTCTCTTTCGTCCTGCTCGTAGAATAGTGACTAGCTTGACTTTCACCTCTTTTGTCATTTATCTTTTATTTTATAATAATAAAGAAAGCTTTTCAGTCGGTGAACACAAAGAAAAACTATCTTAATTAGAATTAGGTAACACTGAAAAATGGCTTTTTGATGTGTAACATCTTTCCACTCGGTATCTGTATATTTTTTGTAGGGATGATTTTGAAAACTGAAACGGAAATGGATGGGATGGAAACAATGAAACGGAAATGGATAGGACGGAAGCACTGAGTGCGCGCGGTGGCGGAGATTGATACCACGTCGAACTCTCGGCCATATGGCTATGTGGAATATATATACAGTGAAACCTCTCTAAAAGACCATCCCTATTAAAAGACCACCCCTTTTAAAGACCGATTTTTCTTGGAACCGATTTAAAACCTCATAAAGTCAATGTATTTGTTACCTCTATTTAAGGACCACCCCTCTCCCCGACCAAAGACCAGGCATTTTCTCAGGCTGACCTCTTTCAAAAGACCACTTCTCGTCCGCCTTCCCATTGGAGATTGTGATGAGGGTGATGATGCATCAGCATCAGCATACTGTACAATGTCATTAGAAAAAGTGTTGCGCAACGTATAAAAAATACAAAAAACGGCTCTCCTAGAAGATTGTTCGAACCCAGAACAAATTAATGGACTTTCGAACTCACTAAGAGATACTCTAGAATTGAAATTGTAAAAAAAAAAAAAAAAAAAAAAAAAAAAATCTGTGCTAATCTGAAACAGACATCAATTCATGACTTTTTTAAATGACAGAGCTCAGAAAATAACTAATTGCAATTAATGTGTACTAAATGTGAACCAATGCAGATAAATTGTAATCAAGTTTGTGTTCCAACTGTACTTTATTAATAATGCAGTATAAAATGATTTTAATGCCCACCCCTATTAAGAGACCACCCCTCTAAAAGACCAGTTTTCCATGGAACCGTCACTGGTGTCTCAATAGAGGTTTCACTGTAGCATACGGTTTACTTCAAGGTTTGGAGGCTCCATTAAAGATTTTCATACAATAAATCATCATCAAATTGTCGTTCTTTGGTGTGAAAATATTCATTATATCGTATTTGCTGAAAACAATTATGATTTATTAAAATATTCATACTTTTGCTGTATTCTTATTTAATGTAAGCACTCGAGGTATAGCCCGACCCAGCAGTGTCTGCCGCGGCATGACCAGAGAGGCGTGGCCACTGAACAGTGGGAGGAGTGGGACTGTTCTAGCTCGACTCATCGCTCGCGTCACTTTTAAACGAGAAACGAAATATCACGTGCACTGCTGGGTATAGTTTGGCAGGATACGGTTTCTACATATGAAAAGGATGAAAGGCAACATTTTCCTGAATATATAGAAACATGAATCACAACTCAACGCCCAGTAGTTTACTTTTTATGTTATTTTAAAATTGGCTGGCTGCGTGGCTCAGCGATAACGTTCTCGCTTGCTCTACCCAAGGATACAGGATCGAATCCTGGCGCAGTCAACTGGCATTTGAGGGTGCGCAAACGCGAGGGGGCCATGTCAGTAGATTTACTGGCTCGTTTAAGATCCCCTTTGGGGCAAAATTCCGGCACCCTGGCGTCTCTAAAAGCCGCAGTAGTTAAAAGGGACGTAAAACAAATAACAATAATATTTTGAATTTATTTGAAAGAGAGCACTACTCATCGATCTGGATCATTAATCAATCACTCATCAATTGCTACCCGTAAAATCTTCGGCAATGTAAGCGTGGTTTTATACGAATATTGGAGCTGCAAAACACATTCAGTGTGCATGTTTTTTTAACATGTCTTGTCATAATAGAACGAAGCCTTAAAGAAAACTAATCAGTTAGCACATCACACGAAATAAAATAAAATAAAATAGTAAAGAAAAGTACGGTACATGAAAATAGACAAATCCAAAGAATAGGAAACCTGGAATTTATTTATTTTGTGTTCTATAATACATGTTTTGCGTTAAGTATTTCGTTCTTTGCAGACGAATGTCCTGCCTCTCCGTCAATATTGTTTTGTTATTCAGTGTCTTACTCCACTTGAATCCCATTTTACGTAAAAGACGTTGTAAACTTTCTTTACTGCCTAAAAAATGAATGTCCTGTTGTAACTTAGAAAGTAACAGTCGAAGCGTGGGAATTTTCATTTCGTGCAAAGGAAAATCATATATGCATCGTCGTATTACTTCTTGATTAAAATTATCCACTGAAGTTTTGGTGGCTGCTCGCAGTCTTGCTTTACCAGGTGTGAATAAAGATGTAGAGAGGCCTTCCATTGACTCAAAAACCTTTCTTTCACTTACTATCGCCCTAATTGTACGCTCTGGAACTGCAGCAGCCGCCGCTGCCCGTTTCCCGAATTTATTTATAGGTATGGCAACGTCCCTTCACGCTTATTTCTTCATGAAATTGAGCACATTGGATATTATTTCTCTCGCCTGACTGTGTAATGCTTTTCTTTTTTACTTCGACAGCACCGGAGGCATTGCGACCGTTGATCGTCAGTGTCTTTCAAATCCGTGGCCTACGATAAGAACACAACAAGAAGTTTACTGGCATATTTTCAATATTACGCACGTATTCAGTCGAGAGCAAAGGATTTAAACACACACAAAACCTGCGATTTCAACCAGGCTAGAAGGAGCATCCGAGAAAACCAAGGTAAGTAAAGCAAACTGCTTCGTTACTATAGCTGTTGCTGCGTTCGGGAGCCAATGTAATCTTGTAAAGTCGTTGCACAACGACAAGGGGAGTGAGCAAAGCTCTCATCAACATTGCGTAGCATTATGTTATCACGGCCAAGTTCAAGCAAAGAATGAACGATGTTGCTACGTCGGGACTCGGGGAGTCAGGACGTGTCACGTGTGTCAGAGGAGGTGCTATGGAATTAAAGTGCGTAACTGAGTCGCGACAGACACTTTTGGGTAGGGCTTTACTGTCGGCCATGTGGCTATGTGGAATCTACATCGCATACAAACTTACTTCAATGTTTGGAGGCCCCATCTATATATATAAAGCTCAATGTTTGTCTGTCTGTCTGTCTGTCTGTCTGTTATGTATACAAATCCACACCGTTTCACCGATCTGAACCAAAATTTGTATACTTACCCTTAGGAACCCTGCGGATAACCCTGTCCACTTGAAATTTCCGACAGACCACCCCATTCCCTGCATTTAGGCCCTTTGTCCCAAATCTACACCGTTTCACCGATCTCAACCAAAATTTGTATACTTACCCTATGTAACCCTGTGAATAACACTGTCCACTTAAAATTTCGGACAGACCACCCCATTTCCTGCATTTAGGCCCTTTGGCCCAAATCTACACCGTTTCACAGATCTCAACCAAGAGTTGTTATTTACCGTCTGGAACCCTGCGAGTAACACTGTCTGCTTGAAATTTCGGACAGACCACTCCATTCCCTGCATTTAGGCCCTATGGCACAAATCCACACCGTTTCACAGATCAGAACCAAAATTTGTATACTTACCCTCTGGTACCCTGCGAGTAACACAGTTTGCTTGAAATTGCGGACAGACCACTCCATTCCCTGCATTTAGGCCCCTTGGCTCAAATCTACACCGTTTCACCGATCTGAATCAAAATACTTACCCTTTGTAACCCTGTGAATATCACTATCCACCTAAAATTTCGTACAGACCACCCCATGTCCTGCATTTAGGCCTTTTGCCAAAAATCTATATCGTTTCACCGATCCGGACCAAAATTTTTATACTTACCCTTTCGAACCCTGCGGGCAACCCTGTCCACTTGAAATTGCGGACAGATCACCCCATTCCCTGCATTTAGGCCCTTTGGCATAAATCTACACCGTTTCACCGATCAGAACCAAAATGTGTATACTTACCCTTTGGTACCCTGCGAGTAACACTGTCTGCTTGAAATTGCGGACAGACCACTCCATTCCCGGAAAGAGGACAGGGTCCGTCCCAAAGGCAATGGAAAAAAGGGGTAAAACCGGACCCGCTCAGGAAACCCTCAGGGTTGCCATCTTCCGAACTCACCAGCCATGAGCCCTTGAGGATGTAGCACTATCCAGGATGCACCAGAAGTGGTGGGGCTACACACACCCTGCCTCCTTGAGGGTCTTGAGCAGAAGACATGAGATATTAAGAAAAGAAAAAGGAGGCTGACACCTCGAAGAATGAGGCTATCAGGAATTATTAGACAAGGGCCAATTAAGGCGGGAAAGTGAAAGAGTCGCTAGGCCTCGGATACCCTGATACCATAGGGGTCGGAAGAGAACAAGAGTTTGACCAAGGGAGGCTGACAGGAAAGAGAACTGAAAGGAGCCCGGCACCAGTAAGTAGAAGCAATGCCGGACTCAGCTGGGGTCCCGTGGTCGCAAACCCACGTCCCACAAGTTGTGAGACCCTGGTGGGTGGAGGGGGGAGGGGGGGCAGGTGTGAGAATAGCTTGCTGATTCATCGCGAGGTGACATGAGAAATGTCCAGACCCCGCCGTGTTACCTGGTATTGCTGACTATGCTGATGTTCATATTGCGTATTTGCTCAAACCACTGTAGTGTTACGAAAGAATGAGTGATTCACCGGTCAATGTGAATAAGACCGGGAACCCCCCACCCGAACGTCTGTCATCATAATAATATCGTCATCATCTGCGATATTCTCAGGTTCGTGCAGCTTGGACCCGAGCAGTACTCGATAAGCTCTTTCACTACACGCATCGAGTATAGGCCTAAGCCAGAAAATAACGTTCAGACATTGGAAGACATCGAAGGTAGAAATCTGAATTACCTATATCAGATTTAAAATTACACCATGTTCGTTCAGTAGTCATTTTTCATTACCTTATTATTGTCATAAGGGCAAATGACCTAGATGTTACGCCCAATATACCACTAATCACCACACACAATAACTCTTCATCGCCTGTGAATTTTGAAATATTTCTTTCTACCACAGTAGTTGGCAAGTTTGTCGTGTCAATTCAACAGTAGTTTTCATTACCATCCTCATCAAAAGGGCATATGGCCTAGATGTTACGTCCATTATACTACTAAGTAACACCACAGTCTTCATCGCCTGCGATTTTTAAAATGTGTATTTCCTTTAGATTGTAAGTTTGATTTACCCGTTCAGTAGTAGTCGTATTGACAGGCCATGCCAAAGGAGAAGATATCTTCATTCCCCGAATTCCTATGATCCCTACTGATATGCCTTTTGATTTCAAGCGACTGAAATTCCCTGCACGTCTTGCATTTGCAATGACCATAAACAAGGCCCAAGGACAGTCACTCAAGGTAGCAGGCCTTAATCTGGAAAGTCCATGCTTCTCTCATGATCAGTTATACGTAGCTTGCTCAAGAGTGGGCACACCTAAACATTTATTTATTTATACACCAGAGGGGAAAAACAAGGAATATCGTTTATCCTAACGCACTCCATTAATTTCAATGTTAGCTACAAACATGTTAGTATTTATTAAATAACAACTGCGAAGTGAGATGAAACATTTCTCTGAAGTTCAACCATTACATCGTATATTAGGCCGTGTTACTTTGCGTGTCATCTGTCTAGGATACTATTTAATCTACTGTTACTGTATTCATTTATGTCAATGATCTGGTTCCTCTTCTTGAGAACCTGTACCGAAACATGTAAGCCGGTCACGTAGAAAATTCACAGCGAGTGTTATGGTATATCGTACATCTCTTTTCTATTTTATTCCTTTCATTCCTTTAAAGTATCAATTTTTCCCATTCGTTGATAAGTTATATGTACCAGTAGTCGTTTCTATGTTCATCATCACTATGTAGAAGATGTTTTGCGTCAGAAGAAAAGACAACTGGATGCTCAGGAACGTTAACGATATATCGACTGAGAAATCTGGAAGCTTCTCTTGGAGGAATTGCTTCAGACATTTATCGTACAGTTTAAACCTTAACAAGACGAAACTTTTAACCAGATAGCGATCTAAGTGGGAGCTAAGTCTTTCCCGAAATGTGAGTCCTAAAAATAACTTTTTCTATTATTTTCTAAGTTTCATATATCAGTTATGTAGTAATTTTCAATATCATCCTGATCAGTAGGGCAAATTACCTAGATGTTACGCCCTCAACGTCATTGGGGGCAAATGACATAGATTTTAAGTCCATTATATTTCTAATCACCACCACATATAGTCTTCTACGACTGGGATGTCACGAATTCTGGGACAGCTAACGACATATCTCGACTCTGACTGAAGACAAATATCACGAGAATGATCATTATTTTACAGTGCCTTCCCATAGTGACTTAAGTATACACATTGTCTCTGGGTTTGATAATGTAAGAAATGAATACATAAATAAATATAATTTATGACGTTGAGTGTTAAGGAGACTGAAATATTATCATCATTCCACTGGGCGAAGCCGAGTACTACTGTGCCCGTTTAGACCGGAGTCCGCATGACCACATATGCATTTTACCAATAATCAGTCAGCACGAGAGTCAAAATATCCCGGGGCGCCAGATGGGTTAAAGCTAATCGCAAAAACGACATCAAATGAAAAAAATGCTTTACTGATTCTTGGCTCAATGCAACAATAAGGATAGAAGGAGATTCAACTGGGCATAACACATCATGTAAAATTATCTCATTTTATTTTGAATTTAAAATTGACTGCAAAAATGCTCAAAGCAGCAGCATTCACGTGTGGCGACCCACACTCCTATTTAAACAATATACAGAAATTTTCCAAACACATTGGACAATTATCTTTGGAAACACAAGTCTGATTATTAGTCCTGTAGACTGTGTTCCTAAATTATATTCATTCATGTTTAAATCCAGTTCAAATTTAATTGTCTCTACTGGAAATATCGTAGTTCACTGTTTGAATTTTTACATAATATTAACACTCGTAGAATAAATGTTCATAGAATTTTTAACTTTCACTTATTTTTCCAGTTTCAAAAAATATTGTCAAAAAATATTATTATTTCTGAATCAACACAAATTATGTACACATATTAATAACATCTGAAAAGTATTTGACCATTGAGCATAGCATCGAAGAACTGTGCGAAGCACAACAAAAATTAATTGTTCTTCTGACATTAAACATTTCGAGACGTGACTCGATTATGAACATCAAGTTCCTAACAAAATATATGATTTCTGAATCATCAACTTGATCAATAAATTGTTGGACCATTCAACTATTTGATTTTCCACTTGGAATCATTATTAATAAAAATATTTATATTCATGGCCATTTTAGTAATTTTCACAACTTGCAATTCTTCGACAGAATGCGGAAATAAGAATTGTAGCTTCATAATAAATTCATTTAGTTCATGGCACTAGGATTGAAAACATCCTTCAAATTATTCGTGGTTAAAGAATTATTTTTAATTGGCAGTGGCCCATTCTATTATTTGTGTAAGAACACAATATTCCAACAACAAAGGCAAAGGTCTTCCTCTGAAGAAGAATAAAATACTATCATGACAAATCCGGGTTCTAGCAAAATCAAAGTCTAAATGGAATCCGTAAACAAGGTTGAAATAAGAACTGATGGTTTCTAAGAAATAACCTTCGGGTCATTCATACGACGAAATGTGTAGTTCCAATACTCCTATAGACCTGAGCCATCGAACCTGCTATTTGATTGATGCTCGAAAAAACCTCCTCATTCCTGCGACTTAAACATGCGCACCTGGGAATGGCATTTCAACTACTCCACACACATAAATTTTCTTCCCAAAATTTATACAATAAATCAAGCCTCTGCTTGTTATCAACACTGGAAGATTAATAAACTCACAAGTTTATTTTATTTTACCATTCAGTTCAACCCGTGAATTTACCATACTTATGAAAATCTTTATTTCACTTTCGAGTGTGTATTTACGTCATGATTTTATATAAATACAAAAATATCCTATTTGATACAAATATCAATTGCTTCCCGTTTCATGCCTCTCCGTGTTATCTGAAAAATATACTTTGCTCATTGCAAATATCAACTGTTCAACCTGAACTGAAATGTTGGTTGAATGCGGGCTTGCGCTAACCACTCTCCTTCGGAAAATCTCCTGTTCCAAACTAGAAATGATTAAACTACTTCATAGGCTCTCTCTCAATAAATGATTATTAGAAAATATAATATCCAAGAATTATTTAGAAAAGTTATAAAAATCATTATTATTATTATCAGTGGATTATTATTATTATTATTTGTTATATCATTTTAAATATATTTAATTATCATCTCATTATGTGAGAATCCACATGTTCGAACCTTCGAATATGGAAAAAATATCCATTCCTCAACAAAAAAAAAAAAATAACTTTTACAGTTACATCGACGGTTTTCCGTGACTTCCCAAAAATATGAAATATTCAAATAAATGCTCGATATGCTCGGTCATCGATCCTAAACTGTTCTGAGTGCTGAAAATACTCAGAATAACTCTAATATGTCTTGCGTAAATCATTGCAAGATTTAAATACGAAGAAAAAAATGTGTTGGTCATCTGCAGAAAATGAGTTTGTTCCAATTAGCTAGGCATAATATAAAGTCAAAATGTGGCTTACATTTCTTGATGGTCTTGAAGCGTAGCGAACCTGGTCTGTACCAGATTTATCCATAAACATGCCCTATCAGACAAGCACGTATAATCCTTGTATCGGCCGCCATTATATACCTACAATCCGTCTAACAAGACATAGTGGTAATATCTCTTGACGTTTGAAGTAACTGTTGATCCATTTTAATATTGGCTTCTGTTAACTCCATAACAGTTTGCTTAAATGGGGTCAGATCTAAATGATCTATTCTTAAATGTGTCAGTTGTAACATAACTCACGGTAATCGTTTCAGTACAAGAAAACACTGACAGTCTAAACCAATCAACGGCTGTTCTGAAGATTGTTCCCTGGGCATGGCTTCACACCATCTACCATGCGCGAAGCAACATGTAGTTTCCCTGCGTTGGCTAATGAACAACACCGTGATAGACTGGCCTTCAATATACTGAAAGATCGGAGTGGTTATTAAGTTACAAATATGAAAACTGACTAAAATGGACTAAAATATCCAAGTATTAGGTTATTACTGGTCTGTGACAAAGTATTATTCTAGACAAAGTCTAGCATATGTCCATGTGAAAATAAAAATATTTCACCAGTGTCTGTCGAAAAATAACTATCACCTTAGTGATTCTCCCTGCCGGAAACTTACTAAGTTCCACTCGTAGCGCAGCACTTTTGTGACTATCACAATTTGAAATATCTTCTGCGTAGATCCGGCAACCATGTGCCTTGGCTCAGCGTAGTGGCACCTTGCTAGGCAAGTGCTTGTTTCGAAGTGAGCTGAAGTTGCTTGTGCTGGCCGGCTTTTATTCAAAACGGTCAGGGTCACGCTGAATCAGCTGAAATCTGAAAATCCTCATATCTCTGGTATCCCTGGTCCGATTTACTTGATACTAATTGCATTCTCTTTCATTTGGCCGTGCCAGTAATCTGATCCAAGTCTCAAGTCTCTACTCCATGGCTAACTATTTAATCAATAAATAGCCTCGACCTCTGCTATTACTCGCTACGTCACTTGACATGCTCTTAGCGGTATATTCTTTCCAATTGCTTCTAGAAGCAATGTAGCGCGATATTCAAATATCTCAACTTTCAAAAGCGGCTGTAGCCTTTCCCTTGATATCTAGGTGTCTGAATCTTGGAATACCCATTCCTAGAGTTGGGCACACTACTGCTAGTTAAAGATATTCTTCCTATAATAAATCATCTTGAAGTTGTCGTTGTTTGGTGTGAAAATATTCATTACATCATATTTGCTGAAAACCGGTCAAGATTTGACACTGCAGTTTTACAATTAGTTATTTCAATGACCAAGAGAGTTCACTGTTAACAAGGGATAACATGTCACATGTTACACATCATATGCAACTACTGTAAGACTCGTCATTTTTAAAATATATTTTACATCGGTATGCCCATCTGTGGAGTGCGATTGAAAGTATTTAGCTAATGGTGTTCTTTTCTTCCCCCAAAATCTCTTCTTCTGGGCTCTGAAAACCTTCCTCCGTAATTCTGTCCATGATTTCTTGGTCCTGGTCGTGATTTTCTCAGAGAATTGATCACCCCACGGGCTCACGACTAGTTGGACGTGGGTTGGCAACTACGGGGTCCCAGCTAAGTCTCGCATTGCTTCCACTTACTTGTGCCAGGCTCCTCACTGTCACCTTTTCTTTCGACCTCCCTTGGATAACTCCTGTTCACTTCCGATCCCGACAGTATTAGGGTCTTTCACTTCCCTGCCTTAAATTGACCCTTCTCTAATCTTTCCTGATCCCTCATTCTTCGAGGGGCCAGCCTTCGTTTTCTTTTAGTGATATCTCCTGCCTTATGCTAAAAGGCCCTAGAGGAGGCAGGGTGTATGTATCCCCACCACTCCTGGTGCACCCTGTATAGTGCTACACCCTCAAGGGCTCATGGCTGGCGAGTTTGGGATTTGGCGACCCCGAGGGATTCTGAGCAGGGTCAAGTCCCCGCACCCCCCACCATCTTTCCATTGCCTTTGGGGTGGACCCTCTCCTCTTTCCCTTTCATCTCTGTCTTTCTTGGCTCTTCTTCCTTCCAAGTCCCTCAGTTCTCATTCTTCGAGGTTTTAGGGCTTTTCCTTTCCTCCTGTCTTTTATTTACATTCTGTCCTCTTTGTTTCCCATTTACTCTTCTAGTTTGTAAGCAGTAGTTAAGTTGTAGGTTTCATTTGATCATCGTTCATTTCCACTATCACCCAAACCATTAGGGGCCGATAACCTAGATGTTGGTTGGTTGGTTTCTCAGTTTTGGGGCTGCGACAACGCGGTCATGTAGCCCCGTGTACTTTGGGTGTGTGTAGAATCTGTCAGATAACCGGTGTTAATTGTGATGACTGTATTAGTGTGTGTTATCTGTTTCCAATTCAAGTAAAGACTTCAGACATTAAATTTTTTCAAGTAGTTCCTACTTTTGTCACCAAACGCCACCGTCAACGACTACTATTTCAAAACTTGGTTACCAGATGCCACCGCAGTGGGCTCCTGACGACGAACTTCGGAACCTAAGAGCGTTTGTCTAATGTTTAACCTAACCTAATTTAACTTCACAGAGGTGTAATTAGTGGAAGGTTCTTTAACATGCCATAAATCTATGACATGGGAGCGCCGGATTTACTTCCCCTCCGAAGGAAGGCATACTGAGGGATTTTTAACGCTCTTAAAAATTCTGACGACTTCGGCCAAGTTTGAACCCGAGATCTTGAGCATAGAAGCTCAGCATGCTACCAACTACGCCACTAAAGCCACCAACCTAGATGTTAGGCCCCTTAAAACAACAATTATCATCATCATCTCAGAGAATTGATGATTGTTGATTAATGTTCTGAAGTCGATCTTATACTGTAAAAACTTCCTCTGAAATGCCAATGTCTCGAAGGTCCCTTTCTATTAACATTCATTGAGAGAGCAAGGTGAGCCTGTCATTGTTCAATAAGAATGTGGCTGTAGTGTAGAACTTCAATCGCATTTTACTGAAGGTGACAGTGATGTTTTCAGAATGCTGATAAAGCACCTGAGATTTCCGTTTAATCCAGATTCCTTCTGATCAGACTGGACCAAGGATGTTCCTCAACATTTTCCTTTCTTGCTCCTGTACTGCGATGGGGAGCTCCAAATTTACGGAGATCAGAGGTTCGAATCCCAACGCTGACAGCTGCTATACTAAGTATGATATTCCCCGGCTTTTCGTGCACTCACTCCAAGCAGGGCACTTTCCCTTTTCCCGACTCTAATAATCACAGTTACTGGAGGAGGCGATCGTGATCTTAAGTTAGGAAACATCCCGGCCTTTGTCTGAAGTAGATGTGAGAAACCACGGAAAGCTACATCCAGGATTGCTGAGGAATGAATCGAGCCCACCTCTTCTCAGTTTTGCCTCGCGAGGCTGAGTGTACCCCATTTCAGCCCTCAGACCAGAATTCAATTTCTTGGCAGAGCCGGGCCTTCGCGGTGACAGCCAAGAATGCAAGCCACTGCGCAACGAGGCGGACAGACAAATTGAACACATACCGTACCTAAGTACACAGCGCTGACGACCGAGATGCTCCAAGGCGTACAGTGATAGGATAGTCTCTCATATGCTAGAAAGAGCATATGTGCAATAAATGCAGACACCAGTTTCACAAGGTTAGATTATTTATTTATTTATTTATTTATTTATTTATTTATTTATTTATTTATTTAGCGTATGGCATTTAGTGCCGGGAGTGTCCGAGGACATGTTTGGCTCGCCAGAGGCTGTAGCTGCTTCAATGCGTACACGCATAGGGTGAGCTACAAATTCAAGTAGTCCAACTTTCGCTACCAGATGTCACTGACACCTAGTGGTGAACGTTGGAACTTTGAAGAGCGTTTCAACGAACTCTAACCTGCAAATTTAGCTTCACACAAGTTGAATTAGTGGAAGGTTTTTTTACATGCCATAAATCTATGACATGGGACCGCCGGCATTAGTTCCTCTCGGAAGCAAGGCATACTGAATGATTTTAACACTCTTAAAAAATCTGACGACTTCGGCCGGGTTTGAACCCGTTATCTTGAGCATAGAAGCTCAGCAAGCTGCCGACTATGCCACCGAAGCTACTTACAAGGTTTGATGGCGGCCATGTAAGGTGAATTACAATCTTACAAATGATTGTTGTCACCCATGTTCGAAATAATATTTTGAAAGTCCATGGGGAGAAGAAGTCGTACCACCCTCATCAGATTATAAATGATTGATTGGATATTGATAATGCTGTTTCGAAGTTGACAATTACCTATCAATTTATTTTGGTGCTAATCGCGTTGCCCCATTAGCCCTGTTCAGTTATGCTATGTTTACAAAAGCAGCATGAAAAGAGGATAGCATTAATTTTGTGTTGACAACAACACTAATCCAATATCACCCCAAATCCTCTTATTCATCTCACTGTCTCATTTGAGCTATTTCTGTAGTTAAGCGATGTGCATAACAGGGTATGTTTGGGGTTAACATTGTTCATGATTGGTCCGTATTGCCGAATGATAGTTTAACATTTGAAAATACATTTATGTTCCATCTAGTCAATGAAGGGGCAGAAAATATTATGCCTCGAAACATGTCCTAATGTGTAAATAAACATTAAAGTTTTTTTTGGCTCGCCAGAGGTTGTAGCTGCGTCTATGCGGACACCCATTGGGTGAGCTTCAAGTACCGTCGCGTGTGGAGTGTTGTCTGGGGAGGAAAGTGTGAATGTTAGAGCGAGGAATTGGAAGTTAGTGGCTGTGTCCTATAGTTAGGGACCAACCCTGGCATTTGCCTGGAAGGAAGATGGGAGACCACGGAAGACCGGTACCGGCGGGGGGATTCGAACCTCCTGGCCTCCCGGATGTGAGCGACTGCCTGCAGTCACGCAGTAACGACCACGGCTAACTCACCCGGTATTAAAGTATTGACTAGATGGAACATCAGTGTATTTTCAAATTTTAAACTAAAAGCGTATGTTTCAAAATATTACCAACACAACAGAATCAATAACCTGTGGTTTGGTTTCTTTTTGTTTTAAAAATTCCCATTATATTCAACTTTTGTAAAGATAATCATTTTGTTGCTGTTTGTTTTATTTGAGAGGCTTGGGCATCACATATAGGTTATGTAAATAAAATTTGTCTGATAACCTGTGCTATTGTGGTGTCTGTAGCGGGGGGTTGTAATTCGAACGAAGATTGTGAAAGAGGCGCGGGTGGCCTTAAGTTAGGAACCATCTCTGCATTTTCCTGGAATGGAGGTGGGAATCCACGGAAAAAACACTTCCTGGATGACTGAGATTGGGATCAAACCCACCTCTTCAAAGTTTTGCCTCACGATATTGAGTGTACCCCGATCCAGCCATCAGACCAGAATTAAATTTCTTAGCAGAGCTGGGGACGATCCCAGTCCTAGACTGCCAAGAACGCTAGCCACTACTCTAGAAGATGGACAATGACAATGATTGTTGTTTTAAGGGGCATGATATCGAGGTTATCAGCCCTTAATGGTTTGGGGCTAATGAATAACGATGAAGAAATAATAGTAGAATTAAACTAAGAAGAAAATGACCAAAAGTGAATAAGGGAATACGACACGGAGAAGAAATGCCTTTGTATGTATGTCTACTCCTTATAATTCCCGTTTACAACGGGGTCGGGGATGAGATTAGATTAAATTCTATGTGCCGTGTGGTTTATACGGCTGGATGCCCTTCCTGAAGCCAACCACATGAGAGGGGTTAATGAGAGATGAACTGAATGAAACTGGGCAAGGATGTGGAAGGAAGCGGCCGTGGCCTGTCAGAAGGTACCGTCCCAGCATTTGCCTCGAGTTGAAAATGGGTAACCATGGAAAACCATGTCAGGGACGGCCAACGGTGAGGCTCGAACCCACGTATACCGAGTCCGCCGAGAGCTTGGCTCCATGGCCTAAAGCTGCGCGTTAGCGAGCGTATCTACCGCTCTCGGTGAGGAAGAAATGTCCTCAGCCGTCAAAATATGAGGACTGATGGACTCGTACAGAAGAGCTATGAAAGGCAGACAGGAGAGGGAAGTAGGTTTGGGTCCACCCTTAAGTCAATGAAAAAGGGTAAAGATGGACCCAGCTCAAGAATTCCTCGGAGTTGCCAGCTCCTGAGCTCACCGCCCATGAACTGTTGAGGATGTAGAACTATCCAGGGTGCACCTTAAGTGGTGGGGTTGCACACACCCTGCCTCATTAAGGGCCTTGTGCGTAAGGCAGGAGATATCATGAAAAGAAATTAAAAGATCTGATTCCTCGAAGAATGAGGGATGAGACAAGGACCTATTAAGGAAGAAATTTGAAACACTCCCTAGGCCTCGGATACACTAATACCGTCTAGATCGGAAGAGAACATGAGTTGACTGAGGGAGGTTGACAGGAAAGAAGAAGGAGAAGCGTCCGGCGCAAGTAGTTGGACTCAACTAGGGACCAACCCACTTCCCACTAGCAGTGAGCATCTGGAGGAACCAATACAACGGAATTAACTCAATTTTCAAGGATATTTTAATTTTACTTTTAGTTTTAGAGTTGACTGCCTGCGTGGTGCAGCGATAACGTTCTCGCCTGCTGTGCATAAGGTTGCAGGATCGAATTCTTGCGCATTCATTTGGAATTTGAGAGTGAGCTAATTCGAGGGAGCCGTGTCAGTAGATTTACTGGCACGTTAAAGATCCCCTTCAGGGCAAAATTCCGGCAGCCCGGCTTCTCTAAAAGCCGCAGTAGTTAATAGGGACGTAAAACACACAACAATATTATTTAATTTTAAAATGTCCTATACGCGGGGTGAACAACCCGCGGCCTTCAAACTCAGATTATGCGGCCCTCGGATAAATATTTTATACTATTCAAATCATAAGTGATACACTATAGGAAGGAAACTTGCGTCCATCTCTAACATTGAACCTGATATTGACAGACTATTGAAAAATAAACAATGCCAAGCATCACATTAGGAGCATTAGGCTACTACTTGATTTGATGGTCAGTTTGACGATATTCATTCATTTCGTATAGGCCAACTATGGACCGCGTCATTCCAACTGTCTCCTACAGGCTTTGATGTTTGCCCAGTACGCCCGCATTCGTTCTCGGTGGACTTCCTTCCGTTCCTGGGTCCAAATCTCTCCCGTTTTCAGCTTCGGTTTTTCTTGGAAACCTTTGCAAGCTTAAAGTTTCCTTTTGAGTGGGGCATGCTCCTGAATGTCTGTTGGTTAATCCTCACATCTTTCAGATCTTTATCCAGTTCAATGAACCAGGCCCATTTTGTTTTCCTCTCCTGAAAGTAAGTTATGTTGCGGTTGGTCAGTCTCGCTGGGCTCATTCGTTTCACATGTCCAAAAAATGTTATCCTTCTCTTCCGGATGACGTCACTTAACTTCACCACATGAGTATATAGTTCATGGTTATGCCGTCTTCTGTATTCCCCATTGTCTTTGATGGTACCCAATATCTTTCTCAAAATTTTCCTTTCTTTGGCCTCCCATTTTTCGTCCAAGCATTTTTTGTTCATCGTGAGGCATTCAGAAGCATACAAGACTTCCGGACGGATGACACTGCAGTAATGTTTTAGTTTTGCGTTGAAGGATATTGGCCTTATCTTATAGATGTCCTTAGTTAAATGGTAGGCATTTTCCATTTTGCTCATGCGCGATGTGATTGCTTCTTTCTCTGATACATTAGGTGTTATACTTTCTCCCAGACACTTAAACTTGGCAACTCGCTTAATTTTTCCTTGTTCCACTGCAAGGTGTTTGGGCGCCGGTTCGATATAAGTTATGAACACTGTCTTCTCAAAGGAGATCTGGAGTCCTGCCTTCACTGCTTGTGCACTAAGCTGATTAATCTGTTCCATGGCTGTCTCTAATGAATCAGAAATTATTGCAAGATTATAGTTTGACGATATATTGATTTTCATTTTTTATATACTTCGATGTTAAGAATTCTGTCTTTTGTAAAAATAAAAATTTTACAACCTTGTGATAGTATTATTTTATTTTATATAGCCCTAAACCTTTTCGAATTAGGAGTAAGTTGATTGTAAATCAGTAATGTGATAACTCAGTAACGCAATATGCCAAAGAACTTCAAAAATCGATTCCCCCCAGGGGCTCACATCTAGTGGGACGTGGGTTGGCGACCACGGAGCCCCAGCTGAGTCCGGCATTGCTTCCACTTACTTGTGCCGGGCTACTCTCCGTCTTCTTTCCTTCGACCTCACTTGGTCAACTCTTGTTCTCTTCCGACCCCGACGGTATTAGGGTGTCCGAGGCCTAGGGAGTATCTTCCTTTCCCGCCTTAATTGGCCCTTGTCTCATCTTTTCTGATACCCTCCTTGTGCGAGGGGTCAGCCTTCTTTTTCTTTTCATGTTATCTCCTGACTTCTGCTGAAGGCCCACAAGGAGGCAGGGTGTATGTAGCCCCACCATTTCTGGTGCACCCTGGATAGTGCCATCAGGGGCTCACGGCTGGTGAGTTCGGGAGTTGGCGACCCAAAGGGATTCCTGAGCTGGGTCCGGTTTCCCCCTTTTGTCCCTTACCTGTGGGGTGGACCTTCTCCTCATTCACTTTCCTATCTGCCTTTCATGGCTCTCCTTCCTTCCAAGTCCCTCAATCCGCATTCTTCAAGGGTTGAGGGCATTTCTTTTCCTCCTGTCCTTTATTTGCCTTATTTTCCTTTTGTTTTCCATTTCTTCTTCTAGTATATAAGTTAGTAGTTAGTTTTAGTTATAATTTGCATTTCATTTTCATCTTCACGATCATCCTATCCATTAGGGGCCGATAACCTAGATGTTAGGCCCCTTAAAACAACAATTATCATCATCATCAAAAATAGATTCAAACCATTTATTTGACACAAAAATGGTATTGAAACACATTTTTGTCAGCTGGTAAAATAGGTTATTCAGATAATAGTAAAATTAGCTTTAGCGGTAGGGTTTGGCAAGTGCCTATGTGGAAAGGTAACTTGCAGCCCGTAAAAATAAACTTGGCCCCCACGTATAAATAGGTTGTGAACCCCTGTCCTATACATTCAACGTTTGTAATGATTTCGTGCTTGGAATATCACATACATACAGTATACACCGATATTCTCGAGTTATTAAATTTCAATGAAGCTGTCTTCTGTGACCTCGAGGTGGTCAATAATTACAGTTATAAGTAGGGACTGGATTTTTTGAAAATGCATATGCGCATATGCAAATGCATATTTGGGGGTTTATTGGATGTATTGCTTATTCTGAACATAAGAGCATATTTTAGCATTTACATTTGAAATTAAGTGTGATTTAAAACATCTTGATCGTAATTGGTTTTGCCTGCGTGTTGGACATCCCTTGTAAGAAACTTTCTGAGATAACAGATAACGTTGTCACAGTATTTTAAGCCCGGCTATTTCAGGGAGGGAATGGGGTGGGACATTCCTTTCACCATCCCAGCAGCCGGTAGACCGGGGTTAGTTTTGTGAGGAATTTCTTCAGTTAAAGTGTCATTTTATTCTTAGTCTGCATATCCTTGGCTCAAAATTCCTAAAGAGAAGAGCAGCAGAAAGTATTTATTAAATCAGTGGGTGTCAGGTAACAGTGATTATTCAACTGATGGCGTTGTCTTCTATTGTCAAATATGCTTAAAGGAAGTGAAGTGTGATAAGAAGTTTCAACTGGAACAACATGCAAAAACAACTGCACATATTACGGCGAAGAGTGAATATTTTTGGTTTATTGTTAAGTGCATTCAATTTTTAATGCATATTTGCTACATTTTTAGAACATAATTGGGCATATTTTAATCGTTTTTATGTTCGACGATGTGGATAGGGAAATATTATATGTCAGAAAGCTGTTTCATAATGGGGGTCATTAAAGTACTACTTTTCATTATAACACAGTTTTTCCAACCAATCACAGCTCAATATTTTCATTCATGACCAATTAGGTAAGGATATCTTCTGACATGCACTCAAAATCCAACATGTCGGACATGAATTACATGATTTGAAAGTTGACAATGTAGCCTAAATTGGATCAACCATTGTAGTTACAATGCATAAACAAACTGGGCATTGCAAAAGAAATAGCACTGTACCTTAATATCCGCAACTCCAATTTCTACACATTCGTAAGATTTCGCCGACAATCTTAGTGAATGCAGTTGTTGACATAAACACACCAGAACGTCATGGAGGAAGCAGGCGTATCACATTAGTTCCACGGAAATCATAATCCAGCTCTTTGTTTAGTAAATCGATCGATTTCATATGCGAAACGTTTCCGCGAGATGTGACATCTGTTCTATTTGGGACTCAATTGATTTGCATTCCGTTGACATTCTATACACATCGAATATGAAGAATAACTAGTTGATAATACCATACATTATAAGTTAAAACGCTTGTAACAGCCTATTTTGTGTTATTTTAGAAAAATAACAAAATGATCCAACATAGTACCTCTGCGCTATCTGTTGGTGCTACTTCAGAATAGACCATGTTTCAAAGCTTTGGGATTCGTTATTGGGTAGATGTTTACGAATATTTATGTTCGAACATATAATAAAAGTTATAATTATCGTCGAACATAAACAGTCGTATGCAACACGCCTATAATGGCAATAATTAAGTTACTCGTATGGAAAGCTCGTTTTATAAACATACTCGTGTCTTAATTATTGCCATTATAGACTCGTTGCATAATGTACTATTAGTGCATAAATATCTGATCCCAATTTATAAGTTGCACACTACTATAGTCACAACAGAGAAACAAATTATTATCAGACAAATTCAGTGCACACCCAAGTAAATGACGCTGATTTCTCTAGTTCCTGAAATGCATTATCAGCTAATATAAGAATGCAATACTGCCTTTCACAGCAATGTAATTAAAACACTAGCACATTCTCTAGCCTTTGCCCTGATGTATCAAGTTGGGTTCATCAGCAGGCATTTGGTTCATTTTCATCGACCCCACTGTTGTGTTACGCACATTGCAGTCCCCCTTGGCTAAAATAAATTGTATTTTTCGAAGGATTATTACTTTTTATAGCGGTTTCAAAATGAAATATGGGTAGGCCTCCTCCAGGGCGAAACTCCACAGCATACACGGCAGAAACTCAGATGATTTGCTGATGTTATACGAGGGTCGAGTCATAAGTCATGACAACTATTTATTTTTCTCGCGAACAGGAGACAACACGGAAAATCTATAATGTGCATTTGGAAACGTACGGTATGTACTTGGGTAGGATGCCACTAGATGGTGTATGTAAACAACAGTGTGAGTCTGAGCATGCCCCCAAGTTCAGTATGTGTGTGTGTGTGTGTGAGTGAGAGCGTCACACAATGAAAGTCAACAAGCAGGAGCAACGATCGTATATTAAAATCTCAGTTCTCCGCGGCAGAAATCTCCAAAGTCAAGAAGTTACGACGTGGACGACGGTTTGATAACAAAGAAGACATCATAACAGCATTTCGGAGGGAGGTGTTACACGTTGGCGATACACATGCAGCGAATGGTATTCAGCCCCTGCACCACCGCTGGCAACGCACAGTAGACACCTTGGGTGATTATTTCGAAGGTCCCTAACCAGTGGAGACCTGTCCTTTGTGCGTAGTCTTGTGTATTTGCTGTCTATACCATAATAAAACAATGTTTACCAATGGCCTGTGTTCTGTCACTTACCTACGAGCATCTCCTGACGTAAGAATTTATCTTCAGGCAATATGCATATGTACATGCCCTATATTTCCAAATGCATATCGTAGATTTTCCGTGTTGTCACCTGTTCGCGAGAAAATACTGTACCTAGTTGCCATGACTTATGACTCGACCCTCGTATTATATATGAATTGCAGCCAATGGCCATAGCTGGGTATTTTTTTAAATTGAACGCCCGAGGGCTCCCAACAAGTTCAAATTCAAGTACAGTAGTTCCAACTTTGGCTACCAGATGCTGCTGCCACTAACACCTAGCGGTGAAGGTTGGAACATAATAGAGCGTTTCTAACTAGCCAAATATAACCTACAAATTTTGCTATACACTGCAGTGGTAGGTTCTTTTACGTGCCATAAATCTATGACATAGGTCCGCCGGTTTTACTTCCCGAGGGCATACTGAAGGATTTTAACGCTCTTAAAAATCTCACGACTTAGGCCAGGTTTTAGCCCGCGATCTTGCACATAGCAGTACGGCATGCTGCCGACTACGCCACCAAAGCCGCTGATTTGCTGATGTTAACTCACATATACCTTAACCTAGTGCTCAGCCCCGGTGTGATGTGACCTCTTGGTGCAAGGTGACGTCTCCGCAGTATTTATTCGAGGCGTTCACCTGACCCTGCGCCGGTGAAAGACGATCAGAAGACTATTTATTGCTCTCAGCTGACGTCACACAATGAGGTTACGTCTGCAAGGACAAAAACACCTCTTATTGACTGTCATAAATATTTCCTGGAGGTTAAACAGGAAGTCTATCGGACGTGGATTACTTCCGTCACTGTGCTCACTCTGACGGAAAACTAAAGAAGCTATAAACCAAGACTTGTGGCCAAGAAATATACTAGCCTCGTAAAATGAGATCCGCTGTAGAAGCCAGAAGGACTGGAATAACTTACCAACTACATGCCATTTGGAATACCTGCATGAATAGGGGTGGTGATTTTTAGCCTATTTTCATTTATGAAAAAAAAAGTCCCCTCGGCACGCCGGAAGGCGGAGGTAGATTTCATCGGGCAAACTTGGGGATAGGCAAAAATAGGCAGAATATGCAGGTTTTCGTAGAAGGATCAGACCTCATTTATTGCGAGGAAGAATTTTATAATTGGAGCTTAATTAACGTTGTTTTTCGTCATTTTATGCATATTTTAAACATTTTATTGTCTTATGGGGACGATAACCTTCTTGTCATTTGGGGTACATTTTTATACTTGTGGTCACACTGTCCTTATGCAAGGTTTCGACACTGATGAGTAACTATGTAACGGTCTGTTACGTCTTCACGCAAAATTTTATCTCCCGCAGAGATTTTGGTTGGTTCCTCAGTTTAGGGACTGCGACAACGCGGTCTTGTTACCCCGTGTACTTTGGGTGAGTGTAGAATCTGTCTGATAAACAGTGTGAATTGTGAAGGCTGTATTAGTCTATAATTCAGGTAAGGACTGCAGACGGTCAATTTCAAGCAGTAGTTCCTAATGTTGCTACCAGATACTACCGTCAACGACAACTAGCTCTGAACTTGGCTACGAGATGCCACCGCAACCAGCAACGAACGTTGGATCACCCCTCGAAAGGAAAGCATACTGAGGGATTTATAGCGCTCTTAGAAAATCCGACGACTTTGGCCGGCTTTGAACCCGCGAACTTCGGCATAGAAGTTCAGCATACTACCAGTTACGTCACCGAGGCCGCTTCTCAGTTAGTCAGATGGAAAACTGAACGTGATCGCGAGCAAGTGCGTTGTCATGGCAACGTCTGATGGCTCATCCCTCATCAATTTAGTAGTGTTGTCATGGCAACCTCTGATAGCTCTTGGCATTTTCTTGTAATTCCGAAATCATTTTTCTCATCCCTTGGCGAAATGGTGGGTCATATCAAAAATTCTTTCAGACAACCGGCTTTACTTCCCCTCCAAAGGAAGGCTCTTAACGCTCTTAAAAAAACGATGACTTCGTCCGGGTTTGAACCCACGACCTTGATCATAGCAGCTCAGCAGGCTACCAACTACGCCACTGAAGCCACCCAAAACACATTAAAAAGTGGTCGCAAAAAGTGAAAATATAAGAGTGCAAACCATTATAAGCATTTCGCGCTTTATCGTTTTTGCGTTAAAACACCACTCCTAATCATGAATAATTCTTGAAATCAGGATATGAATATACGTGTTCGAAAGTTTCATGGACCGTAGAGATAAGTGGTCAGAAAACATATGTACGAGGCCCATCCAGAAATTGAGTTCCATATTGTTTTAATAAAAGGAAAACATAGTTACATGAAAATCATTATTGCCACGAGATACAGCAATGTTTTAGCTATTTTCCCATAAATATCCTGAAATATCGTGAGATCTGTTCTGTACAGGCCGGACGTTTGTTTTAGACGATTGCCCTTGACCTTGAAGTTTGCGAGTGAGCCTGCACACTGTCATTTCCTCGCCCTGTCGCTTCATATTTGTCACCACCGGTCTGATGTATCGGAATTCAAGACTGAGCACGTGACGACATCACCGCTCAGAAAAGTACAGTTACGTCGAAGTATTGTGTGACGCGGAAGTACACGTTACATAGTTACGAACAGAACGTCATTATATTTGCCAATGACTGTACTTCAGCACTAGCCCGAGATGGTTTTGTCCATCATCTGACAGCATGGGGCAGGAGAAAACAACACAGGTACTGTAGTAACTCGCCTCCAGGCTTCCATTAGGATTTTTCACTCGTCTAAAACAAACGTCCGGCCTGTCTTCTTGTGTCGTAGACGTCTGTCACCTGGGACTGGAACCAGTGTGTGACATTTGTCGTCAGCACTTCGTTAGTCTGAAAATGCTGACCGGAGGACAGAAATTTCTTGAGACGCCTCCCCCCAGGGGCTCACATCTAGTGGGACGTGGCTTGGCGACCACGGGGCCCCAGCTGATTCCGGCATTGTTTCCACTTACTTGTGCCGGGCTCCTCTCCGTCTTCTTTCCTGTCGACCTCACTTGGTCAACTCTTGTTCTCTCCCGACCCCGACAGTATAAGGGTACCTGAGGCCTAGGGAGTCTTTTCCTTTCACGCCTTAATTGGCCATTGTCTCATCTTTACTGATACCCTCCTTCTGCGAGGGGTCAGCCTTCTTTTTCTTTTCATGTTATCTCCTGCCTTCTGCTCAAGGCCCTCAAGGAGACAGGGTGTATGTAGCCCCACCACTTCTGGCGCACTCTGGATATTGCTACACCCTCAGGGGCTCACGGCTGGTGAGTTCGGGAGTTGGTGACCTCGAGGGATTCCTGAGCTGCGTCCAGTTTTCTCCCTTTTTTCCATTACCTCTGGGGCGGACCCTCTCCTCTTTCACTTCCTATCTCCCTTTCATGGCTCTCCTTCCTTCCAAGTCCCTCAAACCTCATTCTTCGAGGGTTTGAGGGCATTTCTTTTCCTCTTGTCCTTTACTTGCCTTATTCTCATTTTGTTTTCCATTTCTTCTTCTAGTATATAAGTTAGTAGTTAGGCTTAGTTATAGTTTTCTTCTGATTCTCATCTTCACGATCACCCAAACAATTAGGTACCGATAACCTAGATGTTAGGCCCCTTAAAACAACAATTATCATCATCATCATCATCATTAGAACAAATGGCAGGGCATTTTAAATAAAGGAAGCCCTAGAAATCTACGAGAAACAACCCTTCCAAACGACTCTACCAGAATTGTACCCTGCAACCCTGGACATGGAATGTGAACGGTTCATCCCAGCGTGGCGTACAGTGTCCGTCCTTCCAGATCAGTGCACTCTAGTGTCGTCATTGCGCAATAATCAATTAGAAGCGTCAGAGTGGTGGCGATATCAGGTGACAGAGAAGCACCGCAGTATCAATTATACAGACTGAGAGAGGTTCTGAAGCTCCCGCGGGAAATTGTCAGCTGTGTGCGGCAGTCGCAAATCCCGGACTGGCTTCGCCAACCCCAAACACAACGTTATGGTATTCCAAGTATTTGAGATGTTTCTAAAGTTTTGAAGCCATTCTTTCTGTGTTCTCTATACAAACTATTATTTGTAGCTCTTCTGTCAGTCAACATTAATTTGCCCAATCACTCTGCGGGGTAATAATAATAATAATAATAATAAAGAACAATAAAGCGTCCGGTGAAGATGGAGTTATCGCAGAACTGTGGAAGATAACTAATGACGCCTTCATCACTGAAACGACGGAACTGTTCAGGATTATCTGGACGGATGAAAAGATACCGAAGTGGCATTGATTCACCCGTTACATAAAAAGGGACCGAGAACTGATGTCAATAATTATCGAGGTGTATCACTTTTATCAATTACATACAAACTGTTTTCTAAACTACTACTGAACAGACTGGAACCACAAATTGACCTACAACTGGGAGAATATCAGGGAGGTTTCCGGAGAGGGCGTTCTTGTCCAGAGCAAATACTTAGTCTGAAAATGATAATAAAATATTACACTGCACGATCAAAATAGCTATTCATCTAATTCGTTGACTTTCACAAATCTTAAGATTCAATAGATAGAGACACATTGATGGACAAATTGAAGGAATATGGAGTGGATTAAAAGACGCTAATCCTTCTTAGGCTGACGTTAACACACACTATATCCAAGGTGAAATTCCGGGGAGAGATCAGCAAACCTTTCCAAATAAAATCTGGTTTGAGGCAGGGAGACAGCCTATTAGCGATGTTGTTCAACGTAGTTCTAGATAAGATCATGAAGACCTTGTGAACAACCAATGACTCCAGGGCTTTACTTGGAAGTAAAAATATAAACATCAAACCCAGATGTCTGGCCTTCACGGATGATCTGGCACTTCTAGCTGAAACGGAACAGGAAGCAATAATACAGATAATTGAACTAATAGAAATCGCTGGGGAAACAGGGCTACAAATCTCTTTTCCAAAAACAGAGATGATGAGCACCAACAAGAACTACACGAAGAAAACAGTTAAGACGAAATATGGGAGGGTAAAGGTCATGATACAGTTTAAATACATCGGTGAGATCATTAGCAACAATGGACTGGACAAAGAATCAATGGAAAACAGAAGACTTAAACTAGAAAAACTCAACTTCTCCACTAAAAATATATACAACAAAAAGATCCTCTCCCTTAATGCCAATCTACAACACTACAATGCTGTGGTAAAACCGGTGATCTTATACCTTGCGGAGACGGCAAATTTGATTAACCTGGAAAAGCTTCTGAAGATTGAAAGGAGGATATTGAGGAGGATTTAAGGCCCAAAAGTGATACAGGGAACCTACAGACTAAGATCCAACATGTGAAAGGGTGGAAGACCTGGAAACAACAATTAGGAAAAGACGTTTACGTTTCTATGGACATATGGTTACAATGGATTCAACAAGAATAAATAAACACATTTTTGATAAAATATATAATCTGAGGAGCCAACGGGGTTACACCAAGCAGATGAAGGAAGAACTCCGGAGGCTAGGAAATTACAGATGACGACTGTCGAGACAGAACACAATTCAGGGAAATACTTTCGAACATAAAGGTTCTTGTGAGAGAAAAGAGAGAACGCAGGGGAGGAAGATGGACAGCAGAGAGAAAGGCGTAAAACTCTGAAAGAATGAAGGAAGTGTGGAGGAAGAGAAAGGAAGAAATAACTATGAGAAGGAAATGAAGTGATATTTGCGTGGTCCTTAGTTTTGGCCGGTTCGCATAATGTTATGTAATGTAATAATAATAATAATAATAATAATAAAATTACGGCACTATAACGCTGTAATCAGGCCCGAGGTCTTCCATGATGCTGAAACCCTAACAATCAAAGGGGCAAAAGTGATACAGAAACTAGAGGTCAAGGAAAGAATTATCTTGAGGAAGATTCTTAGGCCCAAGGATCATAATTGGAGAAAGGTATCACAGGCCCAACGATGATCTATGCCTAAAGCAAGAACCTCTAATGGACACAATCATCAAGAGACCCCTCCTATTCTACGGACACCTTGAGAGAATGAACGAGTCAAGATTGACCAGTGTAATTCACAGAGCCAGCTCCCGTAAGAAAACAACACCACTGTGGTACCAGCAAGTTAAACAAGAACTGCAAAGCTTTAACATCTCTGAATCCGTTATACAAGACAGACAAGCTTTCTGGAGAATGTCAAAAGAAGATCCACAGATTAAACTAAAGAAATGGCAGAGACCAAAGAGGTCAGAAGCAGCTAAACAACTACAAAGTCAGAAAGTGAAGGAGATATGGGCTAGGAAGAAGACTCTTAAGAACGTGAAACCAATCCCAACTCATCAAGCCGAAGACCATTTTGGTTAACCTACGTAGTCCATTGTTGGCTCATTCGAAAAAAAAAGGAAAAAAAGAAAGAAATAATAATAATAATAATAATATCGTATGACCTCGGGTGCCGGGTGCAAGCTTTGTTATTTGACGCCCAGAGGGCAGCTTACATGTCAAATTATTTTGTTGTTCCTTGGTGCACTACGAAAGTCAAGTAGGTTAGATATCTAAGCTCCTTGACACTATAGCGCTTTCCAGTAGAGAAAGGAGGAACTTTTGTGTTGGCGGAAAATCCTGACATTAATTTTGTCATTATGAGCACGGCCTACTGAATTCAAATGAGTTCTTTAACATGCCCACAACGTATGACATGCGTGTCGTGATTTTTGTCGTCTATCAAAAATCACTTACCACGACCAGGAGCCAGCCTGTAAGCTTGGAGTTGGTAGTCCGACACGATAACCACTCACCCACCGTGGCAAGCACTGTGCGGGCTACAATGTATACACAGTCGAACCTGGTTAAAGTGAACCTCTGTATAAGAAAAACCTCTGTGTTAAAATAGTTATTAATAAAAATTATATAACCGCCGGAATCAATACTACAGTAAAATGGAATTAAATATTAAAGGTGTTCTTGGTACATGTTCCACATCTGGCATCTCAAGCTATGGAGCTTTACTCCTTACGGGACAGTGAATGCACAGTCTACTTGTTTTCATACATCTTCATTAGCATCTACAGGCGGATATATAATTCTTATTAATAACTATTTTAGCATATCAATACGGATCCACAATGTGTAATTTAAATAATGTAACCTCTGCTTTGGAAATAAATTTCTTGATCCCGTCATTTTTACCGTGAAAACGTCTACACAAGAAACGTTTGTACCTCTGCATAGGAAAGAAAGTAGGCTCATGACCTCTTTATAAGGAAGTGGTGCCTCCTTTTTCCTGTTGCATTCCCTGTGTAGGCCTACTCTCTGCATCAGACTATGTACTGTATTATCCATACCTATTTTACTGTAATGCATTGCGTCTATTGTAAGAGTTCAGTCTGTTTTTAAGAGTAAACGCGCAACGGTATCATTACAATGTCTTCTAAGCAGGAACAGTTTTCTTTAAGCGATAAACTGAAATTGGTTGAGAAAATTGAAAGTGGGAGGCCACGCAAATACCTCCATACAAGAAACTGGCTTGGATAAACTTGGGTATAAGACAACCTTGGTATAGCGAAAACCTCTATATAAGAAATAGTAAACACTTTCCCCTTCAACTTTCTTATAACCAGGCTCGTCTGTGATATGTAAATGACACTCCTGAAAAATTGCCCCAGTATAACAGTGATCATAAACTAATACATGTATTTTTTTCCAGGAGTGTCATTCACACATTATAATTGTACATTGTGCCCCGACCAGTCATTGGAGAAATTTGTGTTGACCGACTGAAGAGTTACAAATAACAATTTGTGACTTTTGCAAAGACCTCATCGTTGTGTGGCTGTCACACCGTAGCGCCCACGCAGCCTGTGAGGAGGCAATTTAGATTTCTAGTGGATTTCCGTGGTCCCCTGTTATAATTCAGGTAAATGTTTCTAATTTGAGGCCTTGGGTGCCCCCACTCCCCTCCCGTATCCAGCCTTGAATTACAAATACACATCCTGCGATAACTACCGCTATGACAAAGGTTGTCAGACAAATGTACAAACACATCCAAGTACACGAAGAGGGTAGTGGTGAAGGTGATTGCCTCTCACCAAGGCAGACCAGGTTCGATTACCGGTCATGCGTGTGGGATTCTCGAAGTGAAATGTCAAGTCCTGTGGTTCAGATTCCACATACAAAGTGAGGTCTCGTGCTTCTTGATCCTGAGATTGTGTTTGTTTCTTCCTATTCTCACAACTCAATGCCACTATCGCAAATGTGTGAACGTAATTAATCACAATATTGAGCAACTATCCAATTCATGGTCTGCCAGGTGAGACAGTTGTAGCCTTGTTATTTTGTGGTGTGAACACCTGTCTAACATTGCAGTTCAGTCACTGTGTTGCTACCGGGTGAGATAGCCGTGGTCGTTACGGCGTGGTTGCAGGCAGTCTCTCACATCCGGAAAGCGAGGAGGTTGGAATCCCCCCGCCGGCAACCTTGAAGATGGTTTTCCAGGCAAATGCCTTCACTGCTCCAAGAGGGAAGTTGATACTATTCGCAGTTACAGCGCAGAAGACATCCAACCATACAGTACAACCATAGTTGATTTTTACAACCATATAGGCTAGTCACTCCAAAGAGACAAATTCCAGATTTCTATCACCATTTTGGCATTTCCCCTAATATCATATATACCACAACTAGCATACACTGACAAGTTGCATTACCAATACTGCAACTAAATAATTGTACATATTGTAAATATTTTCACCGGTATTTTCAACATAGATTTTATAGCCTAAGTGTAATGGATCTGATGATGATCGCTTGACGATCGAAGCTGATCATCCTAGTGTATTTATTAATCTGATGTGTTTTTTTTTTCAGGATTAGGGAATAACCCAACTCTTTTGGGTACATTCGTGTCGACCGACTGAAAAGCACCAAACTTTTGTTTACTAAGGCAACACTGAAAAATGGCTTCAAACCCTACAATGTCTCTTGAATGGTGGCTTCGGTGGCGTAGTCGGTAGCATGCTGAACTTCTATGCCCAAGATCGCGGGTTCAAATCCGGCCAAAGTCTTCGGATTTTTAAGAGCGTTAAAAATCCCTCAGTATGCCTTCCTACGGAGGGGAAGTAAAGCAGGCGGTCCCATGTCATAGATTTATGGCATGTTAAAGAATCTTCCACTAATTACACCTTTGTGCAACTAAAGTGTATAGGTTAAGAATGTAAACAACGCTCTTAGGTTCCTACGTTCGTTGCCAAGAGCAGACTGCGGTTGCGTCTGGTAGCTAAGTTCTGAACTAGTAGTTGTTGACAGTGTCGTTTGGCGGCAAAAGTAGGAACTATTTGAAAAATTCAAAAGTCTGCAGTCCTTACTTGAATAAAAAAAAACAGATAACACACACAAATCCAGTTATCACAATTAACACCGGTTATCAGACAGATTCTACACACACCCAAAGCACACGGGGCTACATGACCGCGTTGTCGCAGCCCCTAAACTTAAGAACCAACCAACCAAATTGTTGTTCATATTGTACATATTTTCACGTGTATTTTCAACATAGAGTTTACAGCCTAAGTGTAATGGATCTGATAATGATCGCTTGACGATCGAAACTCGTCATCCTAGTGTATTTATTAATCTCATGTATTTTTTTCAGGATTAGGGAATAACCCAACTCTTTTGGGTACATTCGTGCTGACCGATTGAAAAGCGCCAAACTTTTGTTTACTAAGGCAACTCTGAACAAGAAGTTCCGTGACGAACTAAAGAGCCTACTTTTCTTAAAATTTAAGATTCATGCCAATGATTAATCTATACGGATCTATCTAGAATAATGACGAAATTAAGTTCGTAATATCAAAATTTCTAATTAGTTCGAAATACTGTATACCTGGCATAATGTAGCCTAATAGAGAACTACAGTTGGCAGCCCTGGTGACTGAATATATTCTTAGTTCCATCTCTTAAGGTACAGAATACAAAATTTGGTTGAAGTCCAATGGATAGCATGGGCGTTACATGCAGTTAAACATTGGATCTAACAGCGCGCGTAAAATCATGTTGGCAACAATGACATACATGTATTGGTCAGAAATAATCTGAAATAATATGATCTATTGTTGTGTCAATTTTGAATGAAATCTATAAGTTAATATAGAAGTTACATGCATTTTAAAATTGGACCTATCAGCAGGCTTAGAATCATGTTGGCAGCACTGGCGTGGGCCAATATTAGTTACTCCAAATTAATCTAGAATGCTAGGTACTATACGTGTGCAATGTTTAGAGCTATTGGCTTGCATACTTTCTGATATATTGATATTAGGGTAACAAAAATAGAGACAGTATTTATTAACAGTTGGCAGCCCTGGATACTCTAAAGAATCGGCATAGTCATATCTGTTATGGTACACATAGCACACACGAAATTTGGTTGAAATCCAAATGATGTATAGAAGTTACAAGTATTTCAAGTTGGACCTCTCAGCAGGCTTAGAATCATGTTGGTAGCTCTGACGTATATAAGTTACTCCAAATTAATATAGAACGTCAGGTACTATACGTGTGCATAGTTTAACGCTGTCGGCTTGCATACTTTCTGATATATGGGTATTTGGATTTTAAAAAATGAGAGCATTTATTAACAGTTGGCAGCCATGGTGGCTCTTATGAATACGCTCAGTCATATCTGTTTATGTACACATAGCACATACGAAATTTGGTTGGAATCAAATTGATAGTGTAGAAGTTATATGCATTTAAAATTTGGACTTATAAGCAGGCTTACAATCATTTTGGCAAACAACATGCTGGTTTTGCTTACTGAACAGAGCGCATGCGTGGGTCAAAGAACTTCGGAAGCAGAGACCATTTACTTCGCTTGGCAATGCTATTGTTTACAGTCTGCATGATGTCTAGTGCCGATCAAGACTAGCATTCACTAATATTTTCACCGAAGTCGTTTGAAAGCAATGCGCTGTGTATAATTTGGAGTTGGGGATAGTAGGGGGGTAATGCCGATTCTAACCCACCCATTTTATTTGTATCAGACTGTACAAGTTAAAATAATTAATATCTCTCAAACGCATGGTCGGATGTTGACAAATGTGGTGTCCTAGGACTCGGGCTGACGTCCTCTTTCCTATGGACCATGTATTATATTTTTCAAAAAATTTTTAAAATTTTTCGTTTTTGAAAATAGGCTATAGCTTGAAAACCAAACAGGATAGAACGTTGTGCCATGGCTCAAAAGAATGGTCTTTATGACCTTAATTTTTTGTAATAAAACTTTTTTATTTTTTATATATTTTTGAAAACACTCGAATTTTGAAAATCCTATATTTTGGAAACTAGGAACTCTACAAAAAAAATTGTTTAACGTAAATCAATGGTCCCTACCCCCTCTACCCCCAAAATAAATTTCAAGTCTCTAGGATGAAAACCTGCAGTAGTGGGATGATGAGAGAGCTGCTTACAAAAGCAAGTGGTGAGCCCCTGCGACCTTGGAATGGAAGGAGCCATGCTAGGAGGGCGTGCTTGGATTCGTTTTTTTCGTCTCGTCGTGCTCGTGTCGAAAAGGTGAAATGCTGGAAACACGGTCTTTTTGGGGTAAAAACGTGATTTTAGACTTTTTGCTATATTTCGCGAACCAAGTATGCTAGAGGCGTGTACGACGGGTCCAAGGACTCGGGCTGACGTCCTCTTTGCTGTGAACCACTCGATATATTTTTAAAAAAATTTTGGAAACTCGATTTTGAGGTAAACACGTGTTTTTTGTGATTTTTGTCGATATCTCACAAACCAATAACGCTAGAGGTGTGTACGAGGTGTCCTAGGACTCGGGCTAACGCCCCCTTTCAAATGTGGTAGATATTTTTTCCAAAAAGATAATTCACAAAGGGCCTAACGCCATAAATGTTGAATAACCCCTGGTTTTTTTCTTTACCTGTTTATAATGTTTATGAAGCGTGGCGGTTGAGAGAGACGATAAGGCTGGGTGTGTGTGTTTCAACGAACCTGTCGCTGACCACGGTGGCTGTGTTCAATAGATCAATTGATATTTCGACGAGTCGGTGTATGACAGAGCGAGCGTGCGTTTTCTGATATTTTACCTTTGACGTGTAAACGGTAATGAGAACTTGGTTCTATGTTGGTCGAAGCGAGTAGAGAAAAACAAACTTACAGGAGGTGAATGTCATTTGAGCTTATTGGAAGGCGTTGATCTGACTTGACAACAGGTGACGCTTGAAGGTGAAATAATCTGAGCATTGTGGTGGCAGGGAAGAGCGAAAGGCATGTGAACACATGTGTGAAACCACAGGCAAGCTAAACCAGTGACATCCTGTCTTGCTTCGTACGTGACAAAATGCAAGTTCATGTGAAATTTGATCTTCCACAGGTGTTCGCTTGGGTGTTATCTGTCCACATGCATGATAACTGTTAACAAGTCACATCCTGTTTTGCTTCGTACGTGACAAAATGCAAGTTCATGTGAAATTTGATTCGCCACAGGTGTTCACTTTGGGCGTTAGCTGTCCACGTGACCGATAACAGAATGTTCAAAGCGTGGGAAAAAATGATTATACATGCAACGTAGCATATATAAAGACATGTCTTTATCATTTCCACTCTCACTTGGGTGGACTACCTTTGAACACACTGCGTTGCATGAAACCCCTGGTCTTGTTTAACAGTTTTGGTGTTGGTGGAAAATACTTAACCTTGTTGTGGGGTAGGTATTTATTTATATATATTTATTGATTTTTATATAAATACATGCAATTATTTATTGATTAGGTAATTAATGATTTTATTTATTTATTTGTTTGCAGATAACCGGCATACCTTACATGTCAGAGGGAGAAGAAACTATTGCACTTTTGAGCCCACTAGAAGGGAAGAGTAACAAGTCACTGCAAGTAAAGGTGAGATGATTTTTTTTAAACTAACTTGTTTCATTTTTTTGTTTTATGTTTTATTTTATGAAATGTATGTATTAACCTGAATTTAGGTATTTATAGCGGTTTATTTTATTTATTTTTAGAAACTTGGAAAGAATAGCCTTACCGCCGTAGCAGTCGCTGAAAAAAACCAGAAACGCACTAAAGCGAAACCACTGCCAAAGAGTGAACTGTTTAAAACTCAGGTAAGTCCAACTTAAAAATGCTATTCCATTTTACCACTACTGAAAACTCGTAGACAAAAAAAATTCATTACCTGTACATGACTGGGACAATGATTGCTTTCTTGATTAATGGCTATGTTGTTGTTGTTGACTGGGAAAAGTACAAGGCCATGTTGGATTTTCTAAAAATAAAATAATAAATTTAATTTATGGGTGGTTCCCTATGGACTCAACGAATATCCACAGGTTTGAACATGATAATGTGAACAAAATGACATGACATTCATTTTTGTTTATATATTGGTTAAAGGGAGGGTGGGGGAATGTAAATGACTGTAGCTTTATAAAAAAGAAAATAAGTACATGGGTTACTGTTAGTGCCAACATACAGTTTATTTTTAATGGTGTTTTGATATATTAATGCCAATTAACGTTAACGTTTTATTTACAAGTATTGATTGATTGATTGATTGATTGATTGAGTGATGGGTTATTCTGTTTGCTTTTAGGTGTCGTCATGTGCCATTAACGTAATGAACAGACAGTGAACAAGCATGCATTATGCTTTAAAGTACTCTGTGCAATGTTAATAACTTACAATAAGAAAACGTTTTATTATAACACATGGCGTTAGTACTAAATACAACAAGTGAGCAAGTTGGTTTACCACGTGGGTTAAATTTAAAATCAGAACATGATCGATGGTTAACATTTGAATCCTGGCCTGTAGGCTTTTTGTCGACGCATGAACTTGCAAAAGCCGTTTTTTTTACTTGAACCGAGAAGATGTGGTGCGCTGTGTGTTTTGTCGTATTGAACTTTCACACTGGGAAGAAGGGGATGATCCCTTTAGAGACCATTTGCGATGGTCTCCTCACTGTCCTTACATGCTTGGAAAGCAAGTGGGTAACCTACCCGTGCATTCATTTTACCGAACCACAAGGCCTTTGGCCGCTACTTACGTTGCTGAATCACAAATAAATAATAATAATGATGTATTACCAGCCAACGGTAGTGTCGATATATGTGGTCCATATGCCATAGACAGTGTTGAATTGGCGTGTGCATTTGAAAAATTGGGAGTTTGCAAGACTAAAGCACTAGCACACTCAGAGTACAGCTCTGTTGGAAAACGTTTCCAATCTAATAAAAATGTTTGGCCATTAATATTAAAACACTTTACCAAACAGCTAAGTGAAGCTGGATTTTTTATACTGGTGAAGGGGATAAAACAATATGTTTTTATTGTGGATTTGTTTTAAAGGATTGGCAAATGACTGATGACCCTTTTGTGCAACACGCTCGTTGGTTACCAAACTGTAAATACATGGTGTTGCTTAAAGGTCAGGAATTTGTGAACACTATTCGTAAAGAAAAAGTGATTGCAGCACAAGACATAAAAGTGCCTTTAGAGTTAGAGCACGCGGAGCAAATACATATGGCTGAAAGAAAAGACTTGTCTCACGAACAGATACAAAAGTGTGACCAACAATTATGTAAAATTTGTTATCAAGATGAACTAGGTGTTGTATTTTTACCCTGTGGACACATGATAGCCTGTGTCAAGTGTGCATTAGAACTTAACACTTGTGCTATATGCAGAAAAGTAGTATCTGCAACAGTTAGGGCATTTCTTGCATAACTAGTATAATTTATTCGCCATGGATAGTGCAAAATCCCTAATTGAACAATATTATTAAAGCTGTTTTAGAGTGTAATAGATATGCTTTTGTTTTGTTTATAGACTACTACAATGAATGTTTTGAATGCTGTGGGACAATCATGTGGCTTAGAGACAAAGAAGCTCAGCGAATTGCCAACGCATATTCCATTCCGCATTATCAAGGTTCGGAAATTGAAAACAGCATATGGTGATCGTGTACTTTGTGTATGTGAAAACTTTGAGACATTTCTGCCTATACGGTTTAATGATATGTCGGTGAGTGTTTTTGATGAAGTCAATAATGCTGTGCAACCTGTACACTTAATTTATGAAGGTTTTAAAAACAATAGGTGCATGGTTCGTTTTAATTAAATAAATAAATAATGTGAAATAATAATGGAAAATATAAGTAATGACAATATACTGAAAAAGAATGAAAATATGTGCATAGAATAGTAATGTTTTAGTGTTGTGTTGTCTTTAAAAATATTATGATGAAACCAAAAAAAATGTATATAAAGTTTGTAAATAAATGCAAAATGATGTTACAATGCTGTTTTATTTTATACAAAGTTAGTATATTTAGCATTGCAGAGTATACATGATTATGACAATAAATGCATACTGAATACAAGCCTTTCTCACATTACAATAGTCTGTTATAGTTTTAAACACAAGGCTTGTTGTAGATCATTTTATAGCAATGTCCCTTCAATGTTGTTTTCGAAAAGTTGGGAAGCCGCAATGGTTGTATTGACATAAAAACCTTATGGTTATTACTATTTAGTCACTTTGATCCCCTTGCATATCAAGAGCAGATGACCTAGTTGTTCCACTCTTTAAAACGACAACAACAACACTACCTCTTGCATAGTTTGTGATGTTGATGGCTCTTGCGACGTGGAAGATGGATTAAAAATAACTTTGAGAACAGGGGTTAAACGTTGATCATTAAACAATGCACTATTTTGAGTAGCAATATAGTTTTCTTGATTTTTTGTCGACGGCAACTGTGTTTCATGCGGTACACTACATTGATGATCACTGACACTTAAAACCTCACTATTTTTACTTTTTAGGTCACCACGACAATGTTTGGAACGTTTCTTTGAACAACGCCAAATAACAGTTCCGTTTTTATTGGTTCGTTTCACAATATATGAATATCCTTTATAGTATGCGTAAGGCTTAGCATACCTAGTCACTGATACTTCCATATCAACTGTCAAGCATAGACTGAGCTCTAGTAAAGACAACTTGGTAATAAGAATACTAGTTTAATGTGAGAGCAAATATGGATCCAAAGAGTTCAGGTAAAAGTGAAAGCAAATAAGCAAATATTAGAAACAAGAGTTGGGGTGAAAGTGGTCGCAAAGTGGTAGACCCATTACACAATAATTTCAGCACGACGAAGCTCTTGTTCAATTTCTTTGATTTCCCAATCGTGACCAGTATGGCCAGCTTGACGTGAGGCATGCAACAACTGTAGCCGCTGGACGAGCTTATTGGGATTGTGCCAGTATACAAATTTAACAAATGGATTTTTAGGTGTAAACAAAGCATTACCATTATCATGATCATTATCATCATTATCATCATCATGATCACCATTATCATCATGACCATCATCACTGTTACTATATAGTCCTTTTTGATCCTCTTGCAATACCACTTTATTTATAGTCTGAGTTGATTTTGATAGTGTTGAAGGTTTCTTGGACGTTGACAACTGTCCTAACATGACGTTTTGAGGACATGATAAGTCCTTTTGAACAAACACTGCACTATCTTTAGCCGCAATATAGTTTTCTTGAACTTGCTTTTTAGCATTTTGATAATTGTTTGTAAACAGTAAGCGTGGTTCGTTTCGAGCACTACATTGATGAACACTCACACTTAAAACCTTTCCATTTTTACTTTTCAGATTGCCTCGACATTTTGTTGACCTCTCTTTTGAGCTTCGCCAGAATATTATTCCATTTACATTCTGGCGATTATAGTTATAGGAGTAGCCTTGATAGAGTGCACGTAGCCTACCTTTGTTGGTTGTAATAAGTTCCATAGTAGTAACTGACCTGTCAGTACGATGTTCACACTACAAAGGTTACAACTGTTTTGCTGATGGAGTGACCTACCATAAGCTTATATATTGGCTTTTCGTGTTGGATTTAGTGTTGGCTTGTGTGTTGGCTTTTTGTGTTGGCTTTTTGTGTTGGCATTTCGTGTTGGCATTTCGTGTTGGCTTTTGTGTTGGCTTTTTGTGTTGGCTTTTCGTGTAGGCATTTCGTGTTGGCTTTTGTGTTGGCTTTTCATGTTGGCTTTTTGTGTTGGCTTTTCGTGTTGGCATTTCGTGTTGGCTTTTCGTGTTGGCTTTTGTTGGCATTTTGTGTTGGCTTTTCGTGTTGGCTTTTTTGTATTGGCCTTTCATGTTGGCTTTTTGTATTGGCTTTTCGTGTTGGCTTTTTGTGTGGGCTTTTTGTGTTGGCTTTAGTATTGGCTTTTGTATTGGCTTATTTGACAAGTTATTTGTGTCAATGTATTTAGTGGATTTTTTCTTGGTGTTGGAAAGTAGTTGAAAGAGAGGGAATATTTAAAGACTTAACCTCAGTTCACTAACCTAACCTAACCTAACCTAACTTTACCTAACCTAACCTAACCTTTCAACTCTCAGATGTTAATTAAATTCTGTACATAGTCAAGTTGGATACCAAGACCTCAGGGGTAAAAAAAAACAATTATTTTTGACGGCTTATTTTGGTAACTTATTTTAATGGCTAACCTAACTTTACCTAACCTAACCTAACCTCAGCTCACTTTGGATATTACTAGTAAGTGTTCATATCCTCTGCTAGGTAGCATGCTAGTAGTACAGGTAGTGCTCATATTTACCGCTAGGTAGCGGAAACATACTTTGCATGTTGCATGTGACACTTGTGAAGTTTAACCACATGCAAGACGTGCTTGTATAAGTTCTCTATTTAAACTCAATATACAATTAACCACTAAATGTTCAGAACTAACATGTATAGCCATGTTTAGGGTATATAGGAGACCCTTAGCAAGAAAGGCTGTCTAACCCACGAGTGTACAGCCTTGTCATACGCAGTAAGCACCTGTTGGCAGAAAACAACAACAACAACAATTTGAGAAAGCCAACAACATATCCATTAATGTATTTAAAGGAAACAGTTTTTTGTTGGCTTTCTCAAATTGTTGGTGTTGTTGTTTTCTGCCAACAGGTGCTTACTGCGTATGACAAGGCTGTACACTCGTGGGTTAGACAGCCTTTCTTGCTAAGGGTCTCCTATATACCCTAAACATGGCTATACATGTTAGTTCTGAACATTTAGTGGTTAATTGTATATTGAGTTTAAATAGAGAACTTATACAAGCACGTCTTGCATGTGGTTAAACTTCACAAGTGTCACATGCAACATGCAAAGTATGTTTCCGCTACCTAGCGGTAAATATGAGCACTACCTGTACTACTAGCATGCTACCTAGCAGAGGATATGAACACTTACTAGTAATATCCAAAGTGAGCTGAGGTTAGGTTAGGTTAGGTAAAGTTAGGTTAGCCATTAAAATAAGTTACCAAAATAAGCCGTCAAAAATAATTGTTTTTTTTACCCCTGAGGTCTTGGTATCCAACTTGACTATGTACAGAATTTAATTAACATCTGAGAGTTGAAAGGTTAGGTTAGGTTAGGTAAAGTTAGGTTAGGTTAGGTTAGGTTAGTGAACTGAGGTTAAGTCTTTAAATATTCCCTCTCTTTCAACTACTTTCCAACACCAAGAAAAAATCCACTAAATACATTGACACAAATAACTTGTCAAATAAGCCAATACAAAAGCCAATACTAAAGCCAACACAAAAAGCCAACACGAAAAGCCAATACAAAAAGCCAACATGAAAGGCCAATACAAAAAAGCCAACACGAAAAGCCAACACAAAATGCCAACAAAAGCCAACACGAAAAGCCAACACGAAATGCCAACACGAAAAGCCAACACAAAAAGCCAACATGAAAAGCCAACACAAAAGCCAACACGAAATGCCTACACGAAAAGCCAACACAAAAAGCCAACACAAAAGCCAACACGAAATGCCAACACGAAATGCCAACACAAAAAGCCAACACAAAAAGCCAACACACAAGCCAACACTAAAGCCAACACGAAAAGCCAATATATAAGCTTATGGTAAGTCACTCCATCAGCAAAACAGTTGTAACCTTTGTAGTGTGAACATCGTACTGACAGGTCAGTTACTACTATGGAACTTATTACAACCAACAAAGGTAGGCTACGTGCACTCTATCAAGGCTACTCCTATAACTATAATCGCCAGAATGTAAATGGAATAATATTCTGGCGATGCTCAAAAGAGAGGTCAACAAAATGTCGAGGCAATCTGAAAAGTAAAAATGGAAAGGTTTTAAGTGTGAGTGTTCATCAACGTAGTGCTCGAAACGAACCACGCTTACTGTTTACAAACAATTATCAAAATGCTAAAAAGCAAGTTCAAGAAAACGATATTGCGGCTAAAGATAGTGCAGTGTTTGTTCAAAAGGACTTATCATGTCCTCAAAACGTCATGTTAGGACAGTTGTCAACGTCCAAGAAACCTTCAACACTATCAAAATCAACTCAGACTATAAATAAAGTGGTATTGCAAGAGGATCAAAAAGGACTATATAGTAACAGTGATGATGGTCATGATGATAATGGTGATCATGATGATGATAATGATGATGATAATGATCATGATAATGGTAATGCTTTGTTTACACCTAAAAATCCATTTGTTAAATTTGTATACTGGCACAATCCCAATAAGCTCGTCCAGCGGCTACAGTTGTTGCATGCCTCACGTCAAGCTGGCCATACTGGTCACGATTGGGAAATCAAAGAAATTGAACAAGAGCTTCGTCGTGCTGAAATTATTGTGTAATGGGTCTACCACTTTGCGACCACTTTCACCCCAACTCTTGTTTCTAATATTTGCTTATTTGCTTTCACTTTTACCTGAACTCTTTGGATCCATATTTGCTCTCACATTAAACTAGTATTCTTATTACCAAGTTGACTTTACTAGAGCTTAGTCTATGCTTGACAGTTGATATGAAAGTGTCAGTGACTAGGTATGGTAACCCTTAGGCATACTATAAAGGATATTCATATATTGTGAAACGAACCAATAAAAATGGAACTGTTATTTGGCGTTGTTCAAAGCAACGTTCCAAACATTGTCGTGGTGACCTAAAAAGTAAAAATAGTGAGGTTTTAAGTGTCAGTGATCATCAATGTAGTGTACCGCATGAAACACAGTTGCCGTCGACAAAAAATCAAGAAAACTATATTGCTACTCAAAATAGTGCATTGTTTAATGATCAACGTTTAACCCCTGTTCTCAAAGTTATTTTTAATCCATCTTCCACGTCGCAAGAGCCATCAACATCACAAACTATGCAAGAGGTAGTGTTGTTGTTGTCGTTTTAAAGAGTGGAACAACTAGGTCATCTGCTCTTGATATGCAAGGGGATCAAAGTGACTAAATAGTAATAACCATAAGGTTTTATGTCAATACAACCATTGCGGCTTCCCAACTTTTCGAAAACAACATTGAAGGGACATTGCTATAAAATGATCTACAACAAGCCTTGTGTTTAAAACTATAACAGACTATTGTAATGTGAGAAAGGCTTGTATTCAGTATGCATTTATTGTCATAATCATGTATACTCTGCAATGTTAAATATACTAACTTTGTATAAAATAAAACAGCATTGTAACATCATTTTGCATTTATTTACAAACTTTATATACATTTTTTTTGGTTTCATCATAATATTTTTAAAGACAACACTAAAACATTACTATTCTATGCACATATTTTCTTTCTTTTTCAGTATATTGTCATTACTTATATTTTCCATTATTATTTCACATTATTTATTTATTTAATTAAAACGAACCATGCACCTATTGTTTTTAAAACCTTCATAAATTAAGTGTACAGGTTGCACAGCATTATTGACTTCATCAAAAACACTCTCCGACATATCATTAAACCGTATAGGCAGAAATGTCTCAAAGTTTTCACATACACAAAGTACACGATCACCATATGCTGTTTTCAATTTCCGAATCTTGATAATGCGGAATGGAATATGCGTTGGCAATTCGCTGAGCTTCTTTGTCTCTAAGCCACATGATTGTCCCACAGCATTCAAAACATTCATTGTAGTAGTCTATAAACAAAACAAAAGCATATCTATTACACTCTAAAACAGCTTTAATAATATTGTGCAATTAGGGATTTTGCACTATCCATGGCGAATAAATTATACTAGTTATGCAAGAAATGTCCTAACTGTTGCAGATACTACTTTTCTGCATATAGCACAAGTGTTAAGTTCTAATGCACACTTGACACAGGCTATCATGTGTCCACAGGGTAAAAATACAACACCTAGTTCATCTTGATAACAAATTTTACATAATTGTTGGTCACACTTTTGTATCTGTTCGTGAGACAAGTCTTTTCTTTCAGCCTTATGTATTTGCTCCGCGTGCTCTAACTCTAAAGGCACTTTTATGTCTTGTGCTGCAATCACTTTTTCTTTACGAATAGTGTTCACAAATTCCTGACCTTTAAGCAACACCATGTATTTACAGTTTGGTAACCAACGAGCGTGTTGCACAAAAGGGTCATCAGTCATTTGCCAATCCTTTAAAGCAAATCCACAATAAAAACATATTGTTTTATCCCCTTCACCAGTATAAAAAATCCAGCTTCACTTAGCTGTTTGGTAAAGTGTTTTAATATTAATGGCCAAACATTTTTATAAGATTCGAAACGTTTTCCAACAGAGCTGTACTCTGAGTGTGCTAGTGCTTTAGTCTTGCAAACTCCCAATTTTTCAAAAGCACACGCCAATTCAACACTGTCTATGGCATATGGACCACATATATCGACACTACCGTTGGCTGGTAATACATCATTATTATTATTTATTTGTGATTCAGCAACGTAAGTAGCGGCCAAAGGCCTTGTGGTTCGGTAAAATGAATGCACGGGTAGGTTACCCACTTGCTTTCCAAGCATGTAAGGACAGTGAGGAGACCATCGCAAATGGTCTCTAAAGGGATCATCCCCTTCTTCCCAGTGTGAAAGTTCAATACGACAAAACACACAGCGCACCACATCTTCTCGGTTCAGGTAAAAAAAAACGGCTTTTGCAAGTTCATGCGTCGACAAAAAGCCTACAGGCCAGGATTCAAATGTTAACCATCGATCATGTTCTGATTTTAAATTTAACCCACGTGGTAAACCAACTTGCTCACTTGTTGTATTTAGTACTAACGCCATGTGTTATAATAAAACGTTTTCTTATTGTAAGTTATTAACATTGCACAGAGTACTTTAAAGCATAATGCATGCTTGTTCACTGTCTGTTCATTACGTTAATGGCACATGACGACAACTAAAAGCAAACAAAATAACCCATCACTCAATCAATCAATCAATCAATCAATACTTGTAAATAAAACGTTAACGTTAATTGGCATTAATATATCAAAACACCATTAAAAATAAACTGTATGTTGGCACTAACAGTAACCCATGTACTTATTTTCTTTTTTATAAAGCTACAGTCATTTACATTCCCCCACCCTCCCTTTAACCAATATATAAACAAAAATGAATGTCATGTCATTTTGTTCACATTATCATGTTCAAACCTGTGGATATTCGTTGAGTCCATAGGGAACCACCCATAAATTAAATTTATTATTTTATTTTTAGAAAATCCAACATGGCCTTGTACTTTTCCCAGTCAACAACAACAACATAGCCATTAATCAAGAAAGCAATCATTGTCCCAGTCATGTACAGGTAATGAATTTTTTTTGTCTACGAGTTTTCAGTAGTGGTAAAATGGAATAGCATTTTTAAGTTGGACTTACCTGAGTTTTAAACAGTTCACTCTTTGGCAGTGGTTTCGCTTTAGTGCGTTTCTGGTTTTTTTCAGCGACTGCTACGGCGGTAAGGCTATTCTTTCCAAGTTTCTAAAAATAAATAAAATAAACCGCTATAAATACCTAAATTCAGGTTAATACATACATTTCATAAAATAAAACATAAAACAAAAAAATGAAACAAGTTAGTTTAAAAAAAATCATCTCACCTTTACTTTCAGTGACTTGTTACTCTTCCCTTCTAGTGGGCTCAAAAGTGCAATAGTTTCTTCTCCCTCTGACATGTAAGGTATGCCGGTTATCTGCAAACAAACAAATAAATAAATAAAATCATTAATTACCTAATCAATAAATAATTGCATGTATTTATATAAAAATCAATAAATATATATAAATAAATACCTACCCCACAACAAGGTTAAGTATTTTCCACCAACACCAAAACTGTTAAACAAGACCAGGGGTTTCATGCAACGCAGTGTGTTCAAAGGTAGTCCACCCAAGTGAGAGTGGAAATGATAAAGACATGTCTTTATATATGCTACGTTGCATGTATAATCATTTTTTCCCACGCTTTGAACATTCTGTTATCGGTCACGTGGACAGCTAACGCCCAAAGTGAACACCTGTGGCGAATCAAATTTCACATGAACTTGCATTTTGTCACGTACGAAGCAAAACAGGATGTGACTTGTTAACAGTTATCATGCATGTGGACAGATAACACCCAAGCGAACACCTGTGGAAGATCAAATTTTACATGAACTTGCATTTTGTCACGTACGAAGCAAGACAGGATGTCACTGGTTTAGCTTGCCTGTGGTTTCACACATGTGTTCACATGCCTTTCGCTCTTCCCTGCCACCACAATGCTCAGATTATTTCACCTTCAAGCGTCACCTGTTGTCAAGTCAGATCAACGCCTTCCAATAAGCTCAAATGACATTCACCTCCTGTAAGTTTGTTTTTCTCTACTCGCTTCGACCAACATAGAACCAAGTTCTCATTACCGTTTACACGTCAAAGGTAAAATATCAAAAAAAGCACGCTCGCTCTGTCATACACCGACTCGTCGAAATATCAATTGATCTATTGAACACAGCCACCGTGGTCAGCGACAGGTTCGTTGAAACACACACACCCAGCCTTATCGTCTCTCTCAACCGCCACGCTTCATAAACATTATAAACAGGTAAAGAAAAAAACCAGGGGTTTTTCAACATGTATGGCGTTAGGCCCTTTGTGAATTATCTTTTTGGAAAAAATATCTACCACATTTGAAAGGGGGCGTTAGCCCGAGTCCTAGGACACCTCGTACACATCTCTAGCGTTATTGGTTTGTGAGATATCGACAAAAATCACAAAAAACACGTGTTTACCTCAAAATCGAGTTTCCAATTTTTTTTAAAAAATATAACGAGTGGTCCACAGCAAAGAGGACGTCAGCCCGAGTCCTTGGACCCGTCGTACACGCCTCTAGCATACTTGGTTCGCGAAATATAGCATAAAGTCTAAAATCACGTTTTTACCCCAAAAAGACCGTGTTTCCAGCATTTCACCTTTTCGACACCTACATTCCCGTAAAGAGCACGACGAGACGAAAAAAACGAATCCAAGCACGCCCTCCTAGCATGGCTCCTTCCATTCCAAGGTCGCAGGGGCTCACCACTTGCTTTTGTAAGCAGCTCTCTCATCATCCCACTACTGCAGGTTTTCATCCTAGAGACTTGAAATTTATTTTGGGGGTAGAGGGGGTAGGGACCATTGATTTACGTTAAACAATTTTTTTGTAGAGTTCCTAGTTTCCAAAATATAGGATTTTCAAAATTCGAGTGCTTTCAAAAAAATATAAAAAATAAAAAAGTTTTATTACAAAAAATTAAAGTCATAAAGACCATTCGTTTGAGCCATGGCACAACGTTCTATCCTGTTTGGTTTTCAAGCTATAGCCTATTTTCAAAAACGAAAAATTTAAAAAAAAATTTGAAAAATATAATACATGGTCCATAGGAAAGAAGACGTCAGCCCGAGTCCTAGGACACCACATTTGTCAACATCCGACCATGCGTTTGAGAGATATTAATTATTTTAACTTGTACAGTCTGATACAAATAAAATGGGTGGGTTAGAATCGGCATTACCCCCCTACTGGGGATATTAAGGTACAGTGCTATTTTTGTCTCATATTCTCCAGTTTATTTACGCGAACATATGGGACGGTGCACTTTCCATGTCGGTAATTTATATAGAAGGATGCTGTGTTGCTAACTTCTGGACGTAGATTCATAAATTTCTTGTTACCGTAAAGGTTCGTGATGATTTTATCTTTGTGTTTGGGATTGTAATTACAATGGTTGATCCGATATCCAATTTGAACTTTCAAATCATGTAATTCATGTCTGACATGTTGGATTTTGAGCGCATGCTTGAAGCTTTCCTTACCTAATTGGTCTATGATTGAGCTCTGATTGGCTGGAGAAACTGTTTCATAATGAACAACAGTGTTATAATGGCCCTCATTATGATACAGTTTACTGGCATTTAATACTGTCTTTACATTTCGACATCGTCAAACATAAAACAAATAACATTATCACTATCATAAAACTATGAACCAGGGACCCGGAACAGAACGTAACGCGGAACGGAACTCTTGTCTATGTGGAACGGAGAAATTCCGTTATCTCCAAGGTTATTTCCAAGTTGTAACGTTACCGCTGTCTGTTCCAAGCGTAACGTTACCGTCCTGGAACGGAACTGATTCTGAAACCGTACCCGGTATCTGGAACAGTGGAATGTTAGCCGAGCCTGTACCGGTACAGCGTATTGGAGACGGGTGGAACGTTACGTTGTCCCGTACCGAAATGAACAGAGGAATATCCGATACGTTACAGTTCGGAACATTCTACTTATAATAACGGAACAAACAGACGGAACGGAACGTTACAAATTTAACGGGATTGTATTGTTACAAGGCTGCATTATGACGTCTCAAGGTCAAGCAGAAGGCGTGCGATGTAGCTGTTATTTTTATTGGGACGACGTGCATGCATTTACTCACTCAATCCCATTTTCCCGCTCACCTCACAGCACGCCAGCCTTCTGTTTCAGCTAATGTAGAGATCCTGTACCCCAAAAGAAGCTGCGCGATTCCGTCCCCTCGTTGTGATCGGTTGATCAAAATTTCTTTGGGATACCGTACACGATTTGTGAGGTAGGGCAATGGGCAAAGCACAGTGCTATCAAGCGGTTCCGTGGCACATTTTCCGTATATAACTAAGTAGATCTAAGTTGCGGGAACACCGTAGTGTTTGTTTGTACTTCAACGTTGATTATCACCGAGACATGAGTTTTGAGTCCACATATAAAATTTATACATTTCAAGCTGCCTGGAGTTGGAGAGGGGAGTACAGACGATTCTCTAGTTTAATCAAATTTTGGTTGGCTTACATATCATTGACAATCATTTCATGTCTCTGCTTTCAGAATAAGGCTATATTATGACTACCCACATCGTCACTCCAAGAGGACAGCGAAATACTTATTATTAGACTATTGTTATTATTATTATCATCATTAGACAGTTATTATTATTTTCATAATTATTAGTCAATAATGATTATTATTAGTATACTATTATTATTATATTTTTCATTATTCTAGACAATTGAGTTTGTACAAAAATTCGCTATCCAGCAACAGAGAAACTACCTTATACTATCGGGGCGCAGTTAGCCTATTATTAGGAACCGGATTCTTAGGTTCTTATCTATTTTTCCCATACTTCTAAATACTTTTACGAATCACACTGAAATTCCGTACTACCTAATAAACTAAATAATACGCGAGTACCTAAAAATAACTAATTGCAGTTTTGTACCATTTATTGTAGTATATTTCAAATTGTGTCCATAATCCTTGAAATTAAATGTGAAGATAGTGTTTATTCCTAGCTCCAGTTGATTGAAAGCAATCCTACCTAATGGAAAAATGAAATATTTTCAGCACTTTCCAGCTTATAAATTATTGTTTGGTTATTTACCGAGAGGAAAGAGCGAATAAATCTCTTATTATTCCCAAGAATCCAATATTGTAAAGAATCAACATTATTTGAACGAGATAGAGTGTGAAAATCATCTCTGACATCCTTGGCTTTATTGCAATCCCTAAAAGTGTAAAGTTATCGGTGATAATTTGATTACGCATGAAAATGAAAATCCACAGCCTGCTTCCAGTCTTCGATTGGGTCAGGAATGGAATGAATGAAGCCCCCATCTAGCGGCGAGGATATGGACTGTACCGGCTGCCGAGGCCTGACGCACTCCTCTGGGGCAATGATTAAATGAATGACAGATGAAATGAAATGATAGTGTAGAGTGATGCTGGAATGAAATTTTGACAGGGAAAACCGGAGTACCCGGAGAAAAACCTGTCTGCCTCCGTTTTCCCAGCACAGATCTCACATGGAGTGACCGGGATTTGAACCACGGACCCAGCGGTGAGAGGCCGGCGTGCTGCCGCCTAAGCCACGGAGGCGAGTTGATTACGCATCATTATGTAAAATATTTACTCTCTCGTTGCAATCAGATTGTCTACTAACAATGAGGTATTAATTTTAAGCCTTATGTAATGTATGTCAACTTTCGCTACCCTTTAAACATATGAACCTATTGTAAAAACCCATTCTACCTAATAAAAAACTAAAAAGAACAATTTTATGTTTTTGAAAACCTAAAATGACAATTTTAAAAACCACCAAAATCCGGCCCCTATTTATTATATTCTGATGGTTGGGTGGTAGAGCAGCTGACTCTGTACAGGGATAAACGCCAGGAAAGAAGAAGATGGTTGGGTGGTTTCGTAAGTATAACAAGAAGTTCCGTGAAGAACTATACAGCCTACTTTTCATGCCAATGATTATTCTACAGTATATGAACCTATCTAGAATAATGACGAAATTAAGTTGGTAATATCGAAATATCTAATTAGTTCAAAACATACCTGGTGTAATGTAGCCTAATAACGCACTACAGTTTGCAGCCCTGGTGACTGAATATATTCTTATTTCCATCTCTTAAGGTACAGAATACAACATTTGGTTGAAGTCCAATGGACGTTACATGCAGTTAGACACTGGATCTATCAGCACGCGTAAAAGCATGTTGCCAACAATACCATGCGTGTGATGGTCAGAAATAATCTGAAATTTTATGATATCTTGTTGTGCCAATTTTGGATGAAATCCATTTGTTAGTATAGAAGCTACATGTATATTAAAATTGGACTTATCAGCAGGCATATAATCATGTTGGCAGCACTGACATATTAATTACTCCAAATTAATCTAGAAAGGCAGGTGCTATACGTGTGCAAAGTATAGAGCTCTTGGCTTACATACTTTCTGATATATTGATATTAGGGTAAAAAATATAGACAGAATTTATTAACAGTTGGCAGCCGTGATTGCTCTGAACAATACTTATAGTCATATCTGTTATGTTACACATAGCACATACGAAATTTGGTTGAAATCCAACTGATAGTATAGAAGTTACATGTATTTAAAAATTGGTACTATCAGCAGGCTTATAATCATGTTGGTAGAACTGATGTATATAAGTTAATCCAAATTAATCTAAAATGTCAGAATATACGTGTGCATAGTTTAAAGCTGTCGGCTTGCATACTTTCTGATATATTGGTATTTGGATAAAAAAAATAGAGAGAGCAATTATTAACAGTTGGCAGCCTTCGTGGCTCTTAAGAATACGCTCAGTCATATCTGTTTATGTACACATTTTATATACAAAATTTGGTTGAAATCCCATTGATAGTGTAGAAGTTATATGCATTTAAACATTGGACCTATCAGAAGGCTTAAAATTATGTTGGCAACATTGTCATGTATGGCCTCCTGGAAATTAAACTGAAATAGTAGTATCTACATGTGTGCCAATTTTGGAATAGCTCCCATGCATACCTTGCAAGATATCCAACATGGAGCTCAAATTTCTAGTGCGTTTTTCAGCAGTTGGTACCACTGACATCATTTTCAAATATGGACGTGAGATATTCCGGTGCACATCTTTACTCATACTAAATTTGGTTTTGATTGCTGCAGCCGTTTAGGAGTTGATAGGGGGGGACACACACACAGCCAGACAGACAGACAGACACACATTTTCCCGGATCGATCTCATAAGTCTACTTTTTCCTCATTTTTGCAAAATGTGAAAAGTAGGCTAGGGCCCACAGCCACTCCTATTTCAGTACACGAGCTATCGAGTCTAATACCAACAGGCCGAGTGGTTCGAGGCTGGCTGGCGTACCTCTGGTCGTATTGGGTACTGACGCACATTAGTAGTATATGCCAAAAGCATAAGATGGCGTCGATAATTTAGAGGTGGAACACCCGATTCGACGAGTTGGCTGGGTATCGGGCTGGTCCGGAAGGCACCAGTAGCCAGCCTAACGCCACTATGGTGGATACTGTCCAGCATTTTCAAGGTTGCCGGTCTTTCTGAACCGTAAGCCGCAGAACCATAGTCTAGCCGGGACACGCCGAGGGCTTGGTAGAACCGTAGCAGCACCGCTCCGTCAGCCCCCCACGTAGTGCTACTAAGAAACTTGAGCATGTTCTGTTTCCTGAGACACGTCGTTCTTAGTTGCCGTATATGGGGCTGCCACGTTAATTTGCTGTCAAAATGGAGCCCCAAGAAGCGACAAGTGTCAACCAACGGCAACGCAGCATACCTGAGATGTAGTTCAGGGTGTAAGTGTAGCCTTCGGAGCCGACAAAAATGGACGACGGAGGATTTCGCTGATGAGAACCGGTCGTGAGCCCACCTGTCGACCCGGTTAATAGCTATCTGCAATTGCCGTTCCACGATTGACATACTTCCAGAGCTGTAAAGCAGAGCTAAATCGGCTACATACAGCGATGGAACTATCGTGGGCCCGGTGGCGGTAACAATGCCGTTTAAGGCAACCTCTTTTACTTTTACGCTCATCGGCGTATCGCAGGTTCTTTCTTCTTTTATATTTAAGGAAAATATATCAATTCAAAACAACCATTTATTGACACTTCTGGATGCCATGACAGTTAATTTTACAACAGTGGAAAAAAGATAATAAAGAAAAAAATGACAATCTTAATGTAGCATGTTTGGCCAAAAGATATGACACACTCCCACCCTGAGTTGGTGGAAGAACAACTCAACCATACATAAATAACTATAATTACCTCAAAATACAGTAATCATAAATCTAATCTCTTTGGTGTATTTACAGCTCTACCACTTTTAGAGGTTACTCTTGACATCCCTTCTCATCCCTAAACACATTTAGGCTAATGAGACTTTTGTCATATTTTGAAGAGAAAGGCTCTTCCTGTACCAATCTTGCGACTATTTTTTCCTGCTGACATTATCTCCTCACATGATAATTCTCCACGAGCTCTTGTAAGGTTTGCTCTTCGCGTATTTTGGATAAACCTCTTTATCCAAGCAACCAACCGAATTATTTTTCCATAGCTTGAAAAATATAAGTAATACCAATTAAAATCGTGGTACCTGCACTGATCATTATTTACATGTTTTGGGGTGCTACATGAAGTATCTACAAAGTAACTCATTATTTGAGTTGATTTTCTCTTTTCTTGCAAAATCAGCTCTGCCTCTGCAGGTGGAAATTCACCAGGCCACTCTGGCCGGTCCTTTCGTAAAAACTCGGGCCCCTCCCACCATTGAAGTGCTAACAATTTTTCTGCCAGACAACTCTTGTAGGAAGATCTGCAGGATTCAAATGGCCAGGAACATACAGTATCTCCACATTTCTGGTAAAGTCAACCGATGGATTTCTTTAACACGGTTGTGGACAAACACAGTCCATGTTTCTTCCTATAGAATCCATGCTAAAACCGTTGTCGAATCAGTCTAGAAATTCAACTTGACATCTTGGTAGTTTAGTCCTTCTAGCACTGAATTACCTAATCTAGCTCCCACTGTTGCAGCAATTAGTTCCAGTCGGGGAATGATGACTGTGTTTAATGGGGCTAATCTTGCTCTGGCTGCAAGAAGGTGTACCTTACTCTCACCGTCAATTTGTAGTCGTATGAAGACTACTGCAGCGTAGGCCTGTGCACTAGCATCACACAAAATATGTAGACTGACATCCCTGTGGTTCTTGGAATAATGAAACCAGCGTGGAATTCTCATCTCTTTCAGGAGAAAAGGGCTTAAATACCAGGTTACAAATTGGTCCTTAATATCAGTAGTAACCTCTTCATCTCAAGATATACCACTTAGCCATATCTTTTGTAATAACAATTTAGGAACTAGAAGTACTGGACTAACTATGCCAATCGGATCAAATATCTTTTGTGCAACTGACAGAATGGATCTTTTCGTGATCACTCCCAATTCATGGTTCTGTAACCATTCCAAGTTTAACAATAAATTGTCAGATTCCAAATCCCATCGTAAACCTAGCACCGATGTCCGTCCAACAAGAATGAAAGCATCATTGTTGGCCTGCCAACCTCTGAGGTCGAACTTTCCTTCCTGCATTATATCACGTGCTTCATTAATGAATTCTTTCAGTTCTGATTCAGTATCAACACTGGTTACAACATTGTCCACATAAAGGCTCTGTTTAAGTCTTGATATCTGTCCTTTACTATATTGACAATCTTCCATTGCCTTGTACAAATGGTAATCAAGAACTGCTCCTAAAAGGAAAGTGCTACATTTTAATCCAAATACCACCCTCCGATGCCGAAATATCTTTATATTCTTCCAGTCATTTGGATCACACCAGAAGAACCTAAGAAAATCTCTGTCTTCTTGACGAACACTTATTTGTAGAAAAGCCATTTCTACATCAGCTGTCACCCCAAATCTCCCTTCCCGAAATTTTAGTAACAAAGAAGGAATCAGTTCAATCAGATTGGGTCCACACTCTAAACAATTATTGAGAGAAGGAGCATTTCTTCCTCTTGCTGACACGTCAAATACAGGACGAACTCTGGTGGTGCTATTCTCCTTAATAACAGTTCGATGTGGTAGGTAGTGTCCATAATTCCCTACTTCTTTGACTGGTACTTCTTCAATAATTCCCAGTTCTTCCCACTCAGCTAGAACTGCATCGTATGAAATGAGAAGATTTTGAGACTGAAGCTTTCTAGTGGTAGATTCTAACCTTTTGAGTGCTAGCTCCCTGTTACTAGGAAGAGCCAAGCTATCTTCTTTCCATAGCAATGAAACTTCGTAACGTCTCTCATCATTTACAGTAATACCTCTTAGAAAATCATCTCTAATTTGAAGCTGTCTTTCATTTTTGGACATTTTAACAGCTGAGTCTGAGATTCCAATGGTATCTAGGCTCCAGCGATCGTTGATCTCATTAACAAACAGAGCTGTAACTTCTTCTGCCAAGTTAACAGAAGATTGTTGTGGAACTTTCCCCATCAAAGTCCAGCCTAAATTTGTTTCCACAGCAACCAAACCAGAAGATAGAACTTTAATATTTCCTGTCAGAAGTGTGTCCGCTACATCCGCTCCAATCAGCAAGTCCACAGGCCTAGACTCATCCCCAATATCTGTCAGGCTGATATTCCCTTCCTCAAGTTCATTCAACCAAGGTCCTTTCTTGACCGAAGGGATGCTATTACATATTAAAACCTGATCCAATACTTCAAAATTACATTGATATTTGCCATCCGGGCTTTCAATTTCTACTTTGTAACATGAATGTTCATTAACACTCGTTTTCCCTCCCCCAAAAAGGTCATGTTTAATTGTTTCAGTTCTGACTGGAGTGTAACCTAATCTTTTAACAATGTCTTTCTTAACATAGGATAGGGGCAGATGACCTCGTAGTTCCGCCCCTTAAAACAACAATAACTAACTAACTAACTAACTAACATAGGATCTTTGGGATCTTGAGTCAATTAAGGCTCTAACAGAGAAGGAAGAGCCAATACCTTTCATCTTTATAACTAAAGTTTGCAAAATAACTTTAGGATATTTAGAAATATTACTCAGCGAATTTGTCTTTTGTTCATTCTTCCCCTCGGATTGCCTGTGTTCGACATTATTATGGGATATATTTTGTTTATTCTGAGGTAAATCAGGGCACATCAAAACTTGGTGGCTCTTACTAAAAATAATGCACCGTACTACGGCTTTACATTTATTGACACAGTGTCCCTTCTTAAAACACTTAAAACACCCACCCTTGTCCTTTAGGACCTTCTGTTTCTCAGATAGACCTAATTAGTGTGCTTTAAAGCAATTAAGGGCATCATGTTGACCTCCACAAAAAATACAGTACCCTCTCCTCTCCTCAACTGGGTTAGTGTTTAACAAGTCAGCTGCAGTAGCAATGTGCTCTGATAATTTGGGTTGGTCTCTACTCCTGTTATTATCTTTGATTCCAAAACCGGAAATTGCTAAACTGATCCGTTCCTCGGCTTCCACTTCCCTTTTCATGAATAGCATGAGATTGTCTAACCTATCTTTCGAATCACGTGTGTGTGCAAAATTGGAACTTCTTTGCCAGGCCCTAAGAAACTCCTCAGGCAAACATGACTCTACTAAAGGATACAACATAGATGCACACTTATCTGTTGTAACACCTAAGGTTTCAAGTGACCGTATGTGCGATTCCAAGTTGTCATAAAGGCTACACATTGAATTGCCATCACCGGGAGTGGAAGATTTCTTAAGAACTAAAGATAACAACTCTCTTTCGTAAACTTCAACCAACAGATCATCTTTACCGAACCTGCTCTTTAAACATTCTACTGCCTTCGTATAATTTTCCCCAATAGGTGGAAAACTTTCAGTAATTTATCGAGCACGAGACCCTTTCACTGTAGCTTGCATTAAGTATTGAAACTTATCTTCCGGTGCAATATCCGGATCCTTGTCTATCTTTTCAAGCTGGCCCCTGAACTGTATCCACTGTTTTACATCGCCATCAAATTTCCTTAGTTCTAATTTAGGTAATTTGAATTTTCTCTTACTCACAAGATCTACACTGCTACAATCACTGTTGTCTTGAGCGATACCTCCTGAAGGTAGAATAAATTCAACACTCACCTCTATATCAAGAAATTGACGTTGATAGTCATCGGCAAGTCTACATTCGTCGTCCAAGTCCTCTTGGCCGACGTCAAGTTTTAGACTTACGACCTTACCATCCAGCTGCAGGAGCTCATCATTTTTCTTCCGAAGTAAAGAAAGGGAAACCTGAACTTTCCTTCGCTTTTCATGAGCTGTCATCTGGACGTCATCAATTTCACCTTTGAGGTTATTCAACTGCCTCGAAAACGCCGCCCGTGTTACCTTACGTAGCTTTATCGCTCGATCCAGTTCACGTTGGGTTGTCTCCATAATTAAAATATATTGATATATTTATCCTATCACTGGTCGCCACTTATTTTACTTTTACGCTCACCGGCGTATCGCAGATTCTTTCTTCTTTTATATTTAAGGAAAATATATCAATTCAAAACAACCATTTATTGACACTTCTGGATGCCATGACAGTTAATTTTACAACAGTGGAAAAAAGATAATAGAGAAAAAAAATAACAATCTTAGTGTAGCATCTTTGGCCAAAAGATATGACAACCTCGAACAAGGTGACAGGACAGAACCCCGAGGAACTTCGTTTTCTTGGGTATAATATTGCGATATGTTCTACCGACCCTTACACGGAAGAGTCGGACTAAATGAAATTCGTCCCCACTCATGAAGGGTGGAAAGGATCTCGTAGCGCCATATGGTGTCGTAGGTAATTCGGAGAAATGCCTCCTGTATGGCGCTCATAAGTCGCACCAGATGGACGGTGGTGGACATATGGGAGCGAAATCTAGACTGGTACCCTGACAGTAAGCCTCTCTCTTCCAGGAACCACACCAGTCGATGGTACACCATCTTCTCTCGCAGCTTACATAGGGCATTTGAGAGGCCTGTAGCTGCTGACAAGTTTGGGATCCTCTCCAGCCTTGGGAACCGGTATCATGATCCACTCTCGCCATTGAGATGGAAACTGCCCATCAATCCATATACGATTGAAGAGGACCAACAATTGCTTTATACTGGATTCGCACAGATGTTTTAACATTTGATTCTGTATGTCCGGTCCGGGAGACGTATCCCTACACAGTGAAAGCGCACTGCGCAGTTCCCTTTCAGAGAATGGTACATTGTAGGACTCCAAAGCAGCAGTGGCAAAGGACAAGGGGTGAGCCTCCGCCTCCCGCTTCAGAGTCAGAAACGTAGGATCGTAACTCCCAGAACAGGATACATCATTGAAGTGCGATCCAATACGGTTGGCAATGGCGAGTTGGTCCGTGATGATGTCTCCGATGATGGAGACTCCGTGTGCCATCAATGATATCGGGAGTCCGGAGATCCGACGAAGCTTAGTCCACACTTGAGATGAAGGAGTATGTGTCGTCATAAACAACACATACTTTTCCCACGTCGTTTTATTACTCTCCCGAATCAGATATCGGGCTCTAGCACGCATCCTTTTGAAGGTGATAAGGCTGGCCATAGTGTTTTGCCTCCGATAGCATTTGAAAGCACGTCGACGATCTTTAAAGGCTGCTGCAATCTCGGCTGTCCACCAAGGGGCAAGTTTCCGGTGGGAGTTTCCGGATGAGGAAGGTATTGTTTCCTCAGCAGCAGCCGAAATACCATGCGTTATGTGAATGGTATGATCATAGACACTCTCAAAGGTATCTTCGGCAAAATCAGCACGTGCTGTGAAAGTTGTCCAATCAGCCCGACGGAGAAGCCATCGACTTGGTAATTCGATGGCTCTCTGGTTCGGAAGAGTAACGATAATCGGGAAATGGTCACTAATACAAAGGTCGTCGTGTACACCCCACTGTAGCAGGGGAACCAGCGCACGACAGCACAAGGTGATATCGACATTTGAATAAGTGCCGTGTGCAATAGACCAGCGCCTGATCAGTATCTCAAAATCTCTCCCTCCATCACTAGTGGTAGCGGAGCCCTAGATGGTGTTGTGGGCATTAACATATCCCAGAAGGAGAAAAGGAGGGGGGGGGGGAGCTGGTTTCAATCCAGTTGAGAATCAGGTGGAATGTACACGTTACATACTGTTGCCATTACTGGCGACGAAGTACGAACTGCAACTGCCTCTAGCTGAGTACGCAACGGCACCTCTTCACTAAAGAGGCTAGAGTGGACGAGAATGCAGACGCCACCGACGGCCACAGCTCCATCCACCGGGTCTTCAGAGAAGAGGTTGAAGTAACGCATTATTGTCTCACGTCCAGGACGAAACCTGGATTCCTGAAGACAGACAATGGTTGCCGAAAACGAAGATATTAATTGACGTAACTCATTGAGATGACCAGAATAGCTATTACAGTTCCCTTGTAAGTAGAAGTGGGTCTTCTACTTACGCTTGACCGTTTGCCACCATTCCCCATCTCTAGTTGGATATGATGGGGCAGGAGAGCGCACCTCAATCTCCACATCTCGGTCCGAAGACGAAGAAATTGGAGCGGGCAGTCCCCTGGATGGCGCACGGTCCTCGTCGGACTTCACGAGTCTCGCTCTTGGGGAAGAGCGAGAGCGGTGTCGAGGGACTTTCTCCCGGTCCGAAGACTGGGTGTCTGTCCCCGACATGTCCCGAAGAGATTTCTTTCTTGATCGGCGCTGACGTCTATTTGGGGAAGTAGATGGTCGCTTCCCCACAGACGCCAGTTCCTTACAAAACATGGCCGCTCCTGCTGACACCGCTCCACTGGTGGTGGTGGGAGTGGAATGGCCAGCAGACACCTGAGCAGCCCTGTCTCTAGGAGAGGAAGAGAAACGGCGCTGAACCGTTCCTCTCTCCTCCGCTGATGTATTTTCCTATTTGTAGGGGAGTTCCTCCATACGGTCGAGTTTGGCTTCAGCCGACTTCCCTCCCTTGATGGTCGTGGGAGCGGGAAGGCCAGCAGAGTCAGTAGCCACTCCGTCAGGAGGAGGGCGAGAGAGATGGCGACGAACCTTCTCTCTCATCTCCACTACTACTTTTGTCATATCGGGTGGACTGGAAGAAGGACCAGCCCTGGTCGGCAAACTCTTCTTTCCCCTGTTAACTGGAGAAGACGTGTTAGCCGACCGGTTCGGAGAAGAAGAGGACTTCTCCGATTTCGCCGGATTCGATGGTATAACTGTCGCCTTCGTTTCCTTGCCCGAAGAAGGCTGTGGGACCTCCTTCGGGCAGACAATTTTTGCTGGTACAGCGAGGGGTGATTTCAAATCTGCTGAATTACCGGACGTCGAGGGTACTACACTGGGAACTGTGACAGCAGGGGTGAATGAGGACGTCGCTGCGGCCACAAACGTCACCCGAAATTCGGGGGCATTAATATCACGGTACCTCTTGCGAGCATCGTGATATGAAAGCCGATGCAATGTTCTGATTTCTTGGATTGTGGCTTCTTTACAGAACTCAGGGCACTGCTTCGATCGTGGAGAGTGGCTTCCTTGGCAGTTATACCAGGCCCAAAACAACTGTGAACATGAGGGAGGAGCCAGATTCACGCGCTCACCCGCGCCAGCCAATTGCATAGCGCGGCGTTGCCTAGTTAACTACGCAATCTGGGCTCGCTGTGCCGTACGAAATCACTATTTCTCTCCGCACACGAAAATCATTAATTATCCAATTATTTAGATGAACCTATGTTACAGAGCTAAACATTTTGAAGCTGACTGTGCAAACCCCATGACGATACGACCAGCCGTTCGGGAGATATCATCTGCTCTTGAACTGAAGGGATAATTAGAGCGAAGAATGGTTAGGTGTTGAAATATTTAGTTTCGCTGGGGAAGATAACAGTGACAGCATGGCTGTATCAATTCAGTAGTGGAGCTTATAGAAGTTAGTGCTGTGAGCTGAAGTTTTGAACTCATAACAATGTTTCGTAGCAAGTCGAGTGGCAGTCGAACAGCGAGGCAAGAATAATATTTTCAGGGTATACGGCCTTTTAAAGAATCTTTCGAATACAGAAGTACGTGAAAACACAAAATCTGATAACCTGTGTTGTTGTGTTGTCGGCAAATATGTTTTCTTTTTTAAAATTGAGTCGAATAAAACTCACCTCTTCACAGTCTTACCTCACGAGGCATAGAGTACCCGGATCTAACCCTAAGACCAGAACTAAATGTCTTGATTGAGCCGTGAATCGAATCTGGACATCATGGGTGACAGCAAGACTTGTTGTTGTTGTTGATTATTATTGTTGTAGGGGCTTTGTGACATCGTGGTCATGTAGCCCCGTGTATTTGAGTGTGTGTGGAATTTATCTGATAACCTGTGACACTGTGATGTCTCTACTAGTGTGTATATTTGTAATTGAGGACGGATTTGCGTAGGAAGAGGCCGTGGCCTTACGTTAGGTACCATCCCGGCATTTGCCTGGAGTAGAAGTGCGAATCCACAGAAGAATCACTTCCACGATGGCTAAGGTAGGAATCCAACCCACATATTCCTAGGTTTGCATCACGAGGCTGAGTGTACCGTGTTCCAGCCCTCAGACCAGAATTACGTTTGTTGGGAATCGTACCCGGGACTCCGCGGTGACAGCCAAGAATGGACAGCAATGTGCTAGCCAGTACACCACAAGGTGGTCTCCAATAAACAAAAACTGATCCCAAAAATTGTATTCTCTGTTTCTATTACCTTTTAAAGGGCTACCAAGCAATGTTACTCAGAATGGCTTGGGGTGTAGATTACGTCATGTGATATAATAACGTTGTAATTGTTGTTTCATTTGAGGGGCTTGGACATATTGGTACTTTAGCCCCGTGTACTTGTCTGAAAATCTGGGTTACTGTGGTGTCTGTATTAGAGTGTGTGTATTATTATTATTATTCTGGTGAGGATTGGGAAGGAGGCGGCCGTGTCCTTAAGTTAGGAACCATCCCGGCATTTGCCCGGAGTATAAATGAGAAACCACTTTCAGGATGACTGAGGTAGGAATTTTACCTACATCTTCCCAGCTTTGCCTCACGAGATTGATCGAACCCTGTTATAGCCCTCAGACTAAAATTAAATAGCTTGGCAGAGCCGGGAATCGAACCTGAACCTCCTGCGCGACAGCCAAGAATGCTGGTCGCTGGTGGTCACTTTCACGAATAACGTTTGTGTGGCATCTTATATCTGCCTCATATCAAATTGTGTGCAATCCGTTGTGAGGATAGATATTCGTAGGATTAGGTCCCCCAGCTCGTACATGCGCTTGCATTCGGAGCGCCTTGTGTTCTGGGGGAAGGTCGTGTGTATACTGCGAGCGTAGAGCTGTGTCATCTCTGCCAGTCTCACTGTGGCAACAGCGCTCCGCTGGACGCACGCTAATGGGCGAGCCCATGTTCACAGTTGTTTTGTGTCTGGTATAGGACAAATCGGGGGAGGCGTACACCTCTCACCCTCATGTGTCCCCTTGTCACACTCTCTACACACGGCCTTGGCAGTGCACCTGGCAGAAACATGCCCGAATTTCTGGCATTGATAACATCACATAGGTGGAGGGATGTATACTCTGTGAGCTGCCAGAATAGGATTGACAGTTCTCGTCTCGCCATGTGGTCTGATAACGAGATTGCCAAACTGTACAAGCCAGAGATACGGCTGACCAGGCACTGAAGCACGTGGGCTGTAATATTGCAACGCAGAGTATTATGACATCAGCTATGCGAACATGGATTGGTCAAGACACTGAGGGGTGATGACTGACATGGAATTTCCAGCGAAATGTCAATACTATTCAGGCAGCTCACAGAGTATACGGTCGAACATCGCAGTGGTTCGATGTGACCTACATCTGCTTAGGTAAAACATCACCCTCAAAATGGAGAATAAAAGCGCCGGTATCGACGCTGTTCTCTCCGATCTTTCGGGTGATGCGCCCAAACTTGGTGACGCCTATCTTCCCCAGATTCCACAACAATTCCGCATCGCTATTCAAAATGAATTTACGATGGAAAATAACTCCACGGACCTCATTCATCGTTTCGTGTTTTGAGACCTTAACGGGAATTTCGCTGAAATGCGTGCATTCCAGCAACGTTTCGGTTTGCTGTCGGCTAATTGTATGCAGTAGGAGCTGTCCGTTCCGGAGCTTGGAAATCCCGTTTAGATCTCCAAATTTCCCCTCGAATTCCTCGGAAAAGATCATTGATTTCACCACTTTGAAATAATCCCCGTCTGTCCTGATAGCTACCAGGTAGTGAGGTGACTTGTCAACAGGGAACCGTGCATTGAAAGTTTTATCCCTGATCCGACACTCAAGAGACGGCTATTTACGGGGGACACCCTCTGATGATTTATTGGGCCGCTTTCGCGTCATCCCGAAATCACCCTCCACGAATACAATCTACTCCGAACGAGGGTCATCACTGTGGGCGCCACCCAGCCAAGGCAATACCTACCTGGCATAGCAGGTATTGCCCGGGGTCCCAGTGCCTTGAATAGGCACTTCCCCCTCGGCATGCACAGTGATATGTTTGGCGAAATTATTCGGCCGTGCAGGGACCTCCGTTGTGAGGCGGATACCACTGCAAGGGTACATGGCGCACCCACCTGACGGGATGGGTAATACCGTCCAGGCTTTCTGGCCAGATGGCCAAGTTGGTGGCCCTTCCGGAAGGCAGCATGACGTTTATTTCTAAGGGTCAAACCAAAAATGGGACCGGAAGTCGGAAAAGACCTTTTACAGGCAGGGGATACCGTAGATGAATTTTCTCTTCCCATCAACAGGGAGTCTTCAAAATCAAAGTCAGTCATGTCAGTCTGTCTTGTCGGCCCTATTAGTGTCCTCCTACGACAAGCAGAGCATACCGTGTGTGTATTCTAATCCGCAACCCACACGTGGGTGTACCTAAAAGGATGTCTGTCGCACCCAATGGGGATTATCCACACTCCAGTAATGCATATTATGACGATAAACGGTTCCATTGTTGTGGAATCGTGCTTCGTCCGTAAATAAGATGGTCGCTAGAAAAGCCGGATCAGTTTCCACAGAACGCCACCCGTGCTTCGAAATCATGACCATGTATCTCCAGGTGTAAGTGCAGATGGTACGGGTGAGACCAGTGGGTGTGCATTATCCGCATAACAGACACTCGGCTGATGTTCGTCTCCAGTGCAATGGCCCATGTGGTAGTATGAGGGTGACGCCGGATATCGTCAAACACAACCTCTTCATTGTGAGCAGACGTCACGCGATGATCTCAAACAGGCCGTGTTTTTCCCAGGGATCCAGTATCTCCCAGGCGTCTTTCCACACTCCGAAATACCATGCCTGTCGGTCGTTGTCTATCCGGATAGAGTTCTTAGTACAGGCCATGCGCCTGGTATGCATTCTGTCGAGCTCCTCCATTAATATAACTTATTCAGGCGCGGATTCAAGGGGGGGGGGGGGTCACGGGGGTCATGACCCCCCCCCCCCCCCAAACGGAGAAAATTTTTTTTACAAACTCAAAAAACCAAAACACAATAACCAGACAAATGAAACTTAACGAATTTTAACTTTTTTTTTTCGTGTAGCCTCCTGAGAGGCCGAGTGCAGGTCTTTCTAGTCGACGCCCGTGGGCGACCTGCGCGTCGGGATGAGAGATGAGATGAATGGATAAAAGTGGGCAAGGATGTGGAAGGAAACGGCCGTGGCCTGTCAGAAGACTGTGTCAGCATTTGCCTGGTGTTGAAAATGGGAAACCACGGAAAACCATTTCAAGGACAGCCGACGGTGGGGCTCGAACCCACGCGTCTACCGAGTCAGCAGAGAGCTTGGCCCCATGACCAAACGCCGCGCTTTAGCCAGTGTAGCCACTACTGTCGGTGGTATATTATTGAAAATGTAGTATTTATGATTGACAAACCTTTCTCGGAGTTGTTGGGAGTAGTTTCACAATTTCAATTGCCACTGCTGCACCGGAAATTACCTTTAACGTAAATAGGCCTAAAGCATTATTGGTCGTGTTCATTTGAACAAGGTCGGCCATTTTCCATTCACCCCGGACACTACGTCATACCCACGTGACACGTTGCCAACATGAATAATGAAATAATAGACAAAACCATTGGCCTGGATAAAGATTATTGATGCCCGACTTCCCCACTGTGCGTGACAAAAACCAGGGGTGTTATATATTAGCTAACGTGGCCCATCAATCCACCATTGGTCTGGACGAAAATATTGGTCTAGGCAAAACCATGGGTCTGCCACATACGATATAGTTCCGAATGCGTAGGGTTGGCATTATGGACTCCTTCACAAAGATGGCAGTCAAGGCAGCAATTTCAACTATTAAGTCGTGCTCCTATTAGGGCGGGATGGTGGGTCTACGGCAGCGGACGAGTGAACATCCATTACTATATGAGTCGTCTAGTATCAAAACCGGCCAAGTCACTGAAGGCATATTTTTCAGTATGGATGAAAAACCTCTAGAGACAAAGCAATGGAGGTCACAAAAGATTTTATTGCATAGTTATATCCGTAATGGTTTAATATTTAAGTTCTGATATTTTGAGAAATCTGATTCATAATGAACCCATCTTTTTTGCTAATATTAATTTTGACTTGGCCGTTTTTGTTGCAATTTGGTGTAAAGAAAAATCTTGCATTTCTTGAAAAGTCAACGGAAATAATTTATTTGTTTATCAAGTGCTTTTAAACAAATAAACAAAATGATAGCCCCTGCGAGAACTCTGTCGCCTACAGCCCGCAGAGCACTAAACCGAGCGGGTAGTCTGTACACAAGGAGCACACAATCCATTATGCGAGAGTTCTCGCACGGCTCCGCTAGATGTTCCTATTTTAATAAGTGACTCATTTTCTTTTACTGTGTTCAAGATCTAAGTGAACTACTAACTTTTAACGAATTTTAACTGAAAAACTGTTTTTTTTTTTTCATTTTATTCAATACTGAAAATTTCTTTATTGCAATTATTATGTTCTGTTACAACTGTACTTATTTACTACTTCATACCTGTTATATAAAAACATATTCATAAACGATGTTTATAGTGATGTCACGATGAATGTGCAGCAATGCACGAATAGGAATTTGGGGCTTTTTTCGCACCAAAAAATTTTTCCGACGTCCAAACTGCAAGCTTGGTTGGCAATTTAAGCTGTGACTTTCTCCCTTTGTCGGTACCAACTCCACTTGCCGAAACTGCAACGTACTTTGGTATTTTTCTCGAAGCTCGATGTAAAAGTCGCAAAACACGCCGTTGCAATTTGTACGAATATTTTAGGTGCGCTAAACGCATCAAATTTCTATCCATGTAGCTTGCAAAAAATTGGTCTGGTTTTGTACGTTTGGTTATTTTGAGATTGCGTTTTTAGTGATACCATTTTGCTTAACTATTTCGATTCGCTGACCCCCCCCCCCCCAAAGCCAAACTCTAGATCCGCGCCTGAACATATTCATATGCTCTTCGCTGGAATACATCTCGAGGCAGTGAATACGCTTCGTGTTGTGAATTACGTCGAAGGAGCGAGTTCGCGCAGCTACATACTGACTTGCCATCGCATGTTGTTTTCGTTCCAATGGGGCACACTTTGCCCTAACTGTGGTCTACGAAGCTTGGAACATGTACGACGTAGCTAACTGGTTGCCTGTGCCCTAGCCAGAGACAATCACCTCCTCATCCTTGTCCAATCCAGCACCTTAGCTTATGCAACGATACACACGGTCTTCTTTTCTTTTTCTTTTTATTTGATCGCTTACCCTCCAAGCTCGGCTTTACCCTCGGACTTTGCGAGGGATCAGTCCTCTACCGTCGAATTCCAGGACAGTGCCTCGTAGCTGAACACACCTTGACAGCAGATACAACTGGGGATGGTGACAAGCCAATCGCCTAAGTGACCACGAACTTGGGTCTAATGAAGGAAAGGGCAGCGAAGGGAGTGGGAAGAAAGATGCCGTGGTCCTGTCGAAAGGAACCATCCCAGCAATCGCCTGGAGGAGACGTGGGAAACCACGGAAAACCACTTCTAGGATGGCTGAGGCAGGAAGCGAACCTGCCTCTACAAAGTCAGTGTGCCACACGAGGTTGGGTGAACCCCGTTCCAGGCCTCAGACCAGGAACAAAATTTCGTGGCAGAGCCGAGATTTGAACCCAGGCCTCCGCAGTGACATGGTCTTTTACAGAGCCAAATAAACAAATCGTGTCGCCTCCGTGGTGTAGTGGTCAGCGTGCATAAATGCCACCCCGGAGGTCTGAGGTTTGATACCCGGCTCTAACAAGAAATTTGACAAGTGGTATGAGGGCTGAAACGGGGTCTACTCAGACTCGGGGAGAAGAGTAGAGTGGGTTCGATTCCCACCTCAGCCATCTTCGAGTGGTTTTCCGTGGTTTCCCACTTCGTCTTCGGGCAAATGCTGGAATGGTACAGTACCTAACCAAAGGCCACGACCGCCACCTTCCCTCTTCCTTGCCTATCCCTCTCACTCTTCCCATCCCCTCAACAGGCCCCTGTTCACTTCGCAGGTGAGACCGCCTAGGCGAATTGCTAGTCACACTCCCCAGTTGTATCCCCTGATTCAGAGCCTCAAGCTGCAGGACACCGTCCTTCGCTTAGTCCGTGGGAAAAGCCAACCCAGGAGGGTAAAAAGATAACGAAAAAAAAATCAGTCTGTGAAAACGATTAAGTATATAACCTTGCCATTCGCCAGGCAACTCCAATCGCGCGCTTGCCATGTGAGCTACTGCGACATTTGACCTGCAGCGCGCACCTTCCTGTCTATACAATAAAATTTGACACTGGCGCCATCTCGTGGTTAAAAAACAATTAAGTTTGATTGCTGTCACAGATTAGTTGACATTAAGAATCGTCTAAATATTTCGGATGGTCACCATATTGGATTTTTATATACTTTGTAGGCCATAGAGATATGTACTATTAGATGATGATGATAATTGCGTAGGTTCATTGTTCAAACGTTGGTTTCGATCGCATGATTAGGACACAAGAAATTAAACCTTAATTTTAAAATTTCGCACAGCCGCCATCTTGAAGTTATGTAAACAATTGAGCTGAATAGGATGTCAGTGCATTACAAGGTGCATACCATTTGATGTACCATGTGTGACGGCACTCGGATGGTTTAAATTCGAGAAAAGTCTATTTAAATACAACAACTTCGCTTGACCGCCATGTTCGGTTTTTGAGAGTCACATCGTTACACTTCTATTAGTGCTTTTTTCCACCATACAAAACGTCAGGGTGATATCTGTAATAGTTTCGGAGATTTGGAATGCCGGTGAAATAGTTCGCGCAATTGCCAAGTTGGATTGGTGTGATGTAATAAAATTTGAAGAGCACAGTCGGGGTTGGATAAAATAGTACTATGACCTTACCGAGTTTCGTTGAAATCGCTCCAGCAGTTTAGATTTTATTAGGGAGAGGAGCGAGGCGACGGTCACATGCAAGCACACACATACGAACACACACACGGACTATATGTGATGTCATAGGCCTATCTTTCATAAATGTAAATAATAAAGGAAGCTTTCCAGTCGGTCAACACGACTGAATAGCTTTCATTATTAGAATTAAGCATCACTGAAAAATGGCTTCTATCACTACTAAATGACAATAGGCCAACAAGTAAACGAAAAGCAGGAACGGGAGGTTTAATTTAGAAGAGAAATACTATTATTGGTCACAAAGGAGCTAAAGTTCCGCTTACACGTACCTTGATGCTCGGTACAGTTGGGAGTCGAGTTCCGACTGTACCGTTCCATACGTAACGTTCCGCTAACACGTACCTTGATGTTCGGTACAGTTGGGAGTCGAGTTCCGACTGTACCGTTCCATACGTAACGTTCCGCTAACACGTACCTTGATGTTCGGTACAGTTGGGAGTCGAGTTCCGACTGTAATGTTCCAGGGCTGTAACGTTCCACACGCTCGTTCTGAGTTCCAAGTTACAGTTCCGGAACGATACCGCAAGCCAGCTCGGGGCCGCGGTATGGCGTACGTTACGTAACGTGGAACACAGCGGTACGTAACGCATTTCAGTTCTGTTCCGGGTCCCTGATGATTAGTTTAGTCGTTTATTAATGTTAAGTTTTGACCAATTGAGTAGCTACAATTGAGATTTGGTAAAGATGGCGGCAAAATAAATATGACACTGAGGTGCCCTTTTCTAGTGTTACGTCTGTACAAAATGTCGTGTTTCAATTGATAGGGGGGAGCCGACATATACACACACAGATACACAATGTTTCTTTAAAAAAAAGGTCCCTTAATACTAGCCACGTTCTTCTACTGGCAGTGATCTGTAAGAAAATCAGGCATTTTTAGTCTACTTTTGACATTTTGCAATAATGAGGAAAAAGTAGACTTATGAGATCGATCCGGGAAAATGTGTTTCTGTCTGGCTACCTCTCTGTCTGTCTGTCTGTCTGTCTGTCTGTCTGGATCTGTGTGTGTCTCCCCCCCCCCCCCCCAATCAACTCATAAACGGCTTCAGCAATCGAAACCATTTTTAGTATGAGTAAAGATGTATACCGGAATATCTCAAACCCATATTTGAAAATGATGTCAGTGCTACCAAGTGCTGAAAAAAACGCACTAGAAATTTGAGCTCCATGTTGGATATCTTGCAAGGTATGCATGGGAGCTATTCCAAAATTGGCACACAAGTAGATAAAGCTATTTCTGTTTAATTTCCAGGAGGCCATGCGCGACAATGTTGCCGAAATAATTTTAAGCTTTCTGATAGGTCAAGTTTTTAAATGCATATAACTTCTGCACTATCAATTGGATTTCAACCAAATTTTGTATGTAATATGTGGACATAAACAGATATGACTGAGCGTATTCTTAAGAACCACAAGGGCTGCCAACTGTTAATAATTGCTCTCTCTATTTTTAATCCAAATACCAAAATATCAGAAAGTATGCAAGCCGACAGATTTAAACTATGCACACGTTTAGTACCTTTAATTTTAGATTAATTTGGAGTAACTTATATAGTCAGTTCTACCAACATGATTCTAAGCCTGCTGATAGCACCAAATTTTAAATAAATGTAACTCCTATACTATCAGTTGGATATCAACCAAATTTCGCATGTGCTATGTGTACCATAACAGATATGACTATGCTTATTCTTAAGAGGAATCAGGGCTGCCAACTGTTAATAAATGCTGTCTATATATTTTTTCCCTAATATCAGTAAATCAGAAAATATGCAAGCCAACAGCTCCATAATTTGCACACGTATAGCACCTGGCATTCTAGATAAATTTGGAGTAATCAATATAAGACAGTGCTACCAACATGATTCTATGCCTGCAGATAGGTTCAATTTAAAAAAAACATGTAACTTGTATACTAAAAATGGATTTCATCCATAATTGGTACAACAAGATATCATAATATTTCAGATCATTTCTGACCAGCACACGCATGACATTGTTGCCAAACATGCTTTTACGCGTGCTGATAAATCCAGAGTCGAACTGCATGTAAAGTTCATTGGAATTCAACCAAATTGTGTATTCTGTACCTTAAGAGATGGAACGAAGATGTATATATTAAGTCGCCAGGGCTGCCAACAGTACTGCTCTATTAGGCTACATTATACCAGGTATATTTCGAACTAATTAGACATTTCGATATTAACAACATAATTTCGTCATTATTCTAGATAGGTTCATAAACACTAGTTTAATCATTGGTATGAAACTTAATTTTAGGAAAAGTAGGCTCTTTAGTTCGTCACGGAACTTCTTGTTAGGGTTTTAATATGTGTTTGATATTTGTTGCAGATGATTATTTTATCATATTTTCATACATCATGTTGCGGTATGTTGATTTAGGCGTTCAATTTTCAATCCTTCTTTATGGTGCACCATGTAAGGTTTAATACCAAGGGACTTTTTAGTGTTACGCTATACATTTATCTTGTGTCTTTGATATTTATCAATTCATTCATATCGGCTGATGTTGTTGTTTGAGTCTTCAGTCCTTTGACTGGTTTTATCCCGCTCTCCATGCCTCCCTGTCCTGAGCTAAGCGTTTCATCTCCACACAGCTACCACACCCCACATTCGAGGCAAACTGTTTAACATATTCTAATCTCGGTCTACCCCTGCAGTTCTTGTCCTCGACCTTCCTTCCATAACTAAGTTTGCTATTACTGGGTGACTTAGTATGTGTCCTACCAACCTATCTCTTCTCTTCATTAGCAGTCGCCAGAAACATCTCTCCTCTCCCACTCGTCTTAATACCTCTTCGTTTGTAACCCTCTCTTCCCATCTGATCTTCATCATTCTCCTGTAACACCACATTTCAAACGCTTCAAATCTCCTCTTTTCTGCTGCACCAATAGTCCAATTTTCACTTCCATAGAGTGCCACGCTCGATGTCAACAGATTCCTTTTCTGTAGAAATGCCTTCCTTGCCTGAGCCAACCTACTTCTTATATCCTCTTTCCTCCAACCATCACTGGTGATTTTGTTTCCTAAGTAACAGAAGTCTCCTGAGATTCGGGGATATAGAATGCCAGTGAAATATATCGCACAGCCGCCATGTTGGATTATTGAAACGTAATAAAATTTGTTGGGCACAGTCGGGGTCGACCTGAATAGTACTACAGTATGACCTTACCGAAATTAATAGAAATCTATCCAGCCACTTAGATTTTATTAGTGGGGGGTGGGGGCACACACACGGACACACACGGACAAAAGGTGATCACATAAGCCTATTTTTTTCATAAATAGAAATAGGCAAAAAACGAGATTTTAAAATCTGACACTAGCGCCATCTCGTGGTTAAGAAAACAATTAAGTTTGATTGCTGTCAGAGATTAGTTGACATTGAGCATCGTCTAAATATTTCGGATGGTCACCATATTTGATTTATATATACATTTTAGGCCATAGAGCTATGTACTATTAGCTGATGATTATTACCTAGGTGCATTGTTCAAACGTTGGTTTCGATCGCATGATTAGGACACAAGAAATTAAACCTTAATTTTAAAATTTCGCACAGCCGCCATCTTGAAGTTATGTAAACAATTGAGCTGAATAGGATGTCAGTGCATTACAAGGTGTATACCGTTTTCTGTACCATGTGTGACGGTGCTCGGATGGTTTAAATGCGAGAGAAGTCTATTTAAATACAACTTCGCTTGGCCACCATGTTCGTTTTGCAAAGAGATTTTTGAGAGACCCATCGTAACACTTCTATTTGTGCTTTTTTTTTTCACCATACAAAACGTCTGTAATACTTTCGGAGATATGGATTGCCGGTGAAATATTTCGCACAGTTGCCATGTTAGTTTGGTGTGATGTAATAAAATTTGAAGAGCACAGTCGGGCCGGACAAAATAGTACTATGACCTTACCGAGTTTCGTTGAAATCGCTCCAGCAGTTTAGATTTTATTAGGGAGAGGAGCGAGGCGACGGTCACATGCAAGCACATACATACGAACACACACACGGACTATATGTGATGTCATAGGCCTATCTTTCATAAATGTAAATAATAAAGGAAGCTTTCCAGTCGGTCAACACGACTGAATAGCTTTCATTATTAGAATTAAGCATCACTGAAAAATGGCTTCTATCAATACTAAATGACAATAGGCCAACAAGTAAACGAAAAGCAACAACGGGAGGTTTAATTTAGAAAATAAATAATATTATTGGTCACTAAGGAGCTAAAGTTCCGCTAACACGTACCTTGATGCTCGGTACAGTTAGGAGGCGAGTTCCGACTGTACCGTTCCATACGTAACGTTCCGCTAACACGTACCTTGACGCTCGGTACAGTTGGGAGTCGAGTTCCGACTGTACCGTTCCAGGGCTGAATCCTTCCACTTGCTCGTACCGAGTTCCAAGTTACAGTTACGGAACGATACCGCAAGCCAGCTTGGGGCCGCGTTATGGCATACGTTACGTAACGTGATACACAACGGTACGTAACGCATTTTCGTTCTGTTCTGGGTCCCTGATGATTAGTATAGTCGTTTATTAATGTTAAGTTTTGACCAATTGAATAGCCACAATTGAGATTTGGTAAAGATGGCGGCAAAATAAACATAACACAGAGGTGCCCTTTTCTAGTGCTACCTGTGTACAAAATTTCGTGTTTCAATTGATAGAGGGGAGCAGACATATACACACACAGACACACAATGTTTCTTGAAAAAAGTCCCTTAATACTAGCCACGTTCTTCCACTGGCAGTGATCTGTGCGAAAATCAGGAATTATTAGTCTACTTTTCACATTTTGCAAAAATGAGGAAAAAGTAGACTTTTGAGATCGATCCGGGAAAATGTGTGTGTGTCTGTGTGTGTGTCTGTCTGTCTGTCTATCTGTCTGTCTGGCTGGCTGTGTGTGTCCTCCCCCCCCCCCCTATCAACTCATAAACGGCTGCAGCAATCGAAAACAATTTTTAGTATGAGTAAAGATGTATACCGGAATATCTCAAGCCCATATTTGAAAATAATGTCACTGCTACCAACTGCTGAAAAACGCACCAGAAATTTGAGCTCCATGTTGGATATCTTGAAAGGTATGCTTGGGAGCTATTCCAAATTCGGCACAGATGTAGATAATGATATTTCTGTTTAATTTCCATGAGGCCATACATGACAGTGTTGCCAAAATAATTTTAAGCTTTCAGATAAGTCAAGTTTTTAAATGCATATAACTTCTGCACTATCAATTGGATTTCAACCAAATGTTGTATGTAATATGTGGACATAAACAGATATTACTGAGCGTATTCTTAAGAACCAACAGGGCTGCCAACTGTTAATAATTCTCTCTATAATTTTTTTATCCAAATACCTGTATATCAGGAAGTATGCAAGCCGACAGCTTTAAACTATGAACACGTATAGTACCTTACATTTTAGATTAATTTTTAGTAACATATATAGTCTGTTCTACCAACATGATTCTAAGCCTGCTGATAGCACCAATTTTTAAATACAATTAACTCCTATACAATCAGTTGGATTTCAACCAAATTTCGTATGTGCTATGTGTACCTTAACAGATATGACTAAGCTTATTCTTAAGAGCAATCAGGGCTGCCAACTGTTAATAAATGCTGTCTATATTTTTTCCCCAAGATCAATATATCAGAAAATATGCAAGCCTACAGCTCCATATTTTCCACACGTATAGCACCTGGTATTCTAGATAAATTTGGAGTAATCAATGTAAGTAAGTGCTGCCAACATGATTCTATGCCTACAGATAGGTCCAATTTAAGAAAATATGTAACTTCTATACTAACAAATGGATTTCATTCAAAATTGGCACAACAAGATATCATAATATTTCAGATCATTTCTGACCAGCACACGCATGAGATTGTTGCCAAACATGCTTTTACGAATGCTGATAAATCCAGAGTGTAACTGCATGTAAAATTAATTGGACTTCTACCAAATTGTGTATTCTGTACCTTAAGAGATGGAACTAAGTCGTAAATATTAAGTCGCCAGGGCTGCCAACTGTAGTGCTCTGTTAGGCTACATTATACCAGGTATATTTCGAACTAATTAGACATTTCGATATTAACAACTTAATTTCGTCATTATTCTAGATAGGTTCATATACTGTAGATTAATCATTGGCATGAATCTTAATTTTAGGGAAGGTAGGCTCTTTAGTTCGTCACGGAACTTCTTGTTAGGGTTTTAATATGTGTTTGAAATTTGTTGCAAATGATTATTTTATCATATTTTCATACATCATGTTACGGTATGTTGATTTAGGCGTTCAATTTTCCATCCATCTTTATGGTGCACCATACAAGGTTTAATACCAAGGGACTTTTTAGTGTTACGCTATACATTTATCTTGTGTCTTTGATATTTATCAATTCATTCATGTTGGCTGATGTTGTTGTTTGAGTCTTCAGTCTTTTGACTGGTTTGATGCAGCTTTCCATGCCACCCTGTCCTGAGCTAAGCGTTTCATCTCAACATAGCTACCACACCCTACATTCGAGGCAAACTGTTTAACATATTCTAATCTCGGTCTATCCTTACAGTTCTTGTCCTCGACCGTTCCTTCCATAACTAAGTTTGCTATTCCTGGGTGTCTTAGTATGTGTCCTACCAACTTATCTCTTCTCTTCATTAGCAGTCGCCAGAAACATCTCTCCTCTCCCACTCGTCTTAATACCTCTTCGTTTGTAACCCTCTCTTCCCATCTGATCTTCATCATTCTCCTGTAACACCACATTTCTAACGCTTCAAATCTCCTCTTTTCTGCTGCACCAATAGTCCAATTTTCACTTCCATAGAGTGCCACACTTGATGTCAACTAATTCCTTTTCTGTAGAAATGCTTTCCTTGCCTGAGCCAACCTACTTTTTATATCCTCTTTCCTCCAACCATCACTGGTTATTTTGCTTCCTAAGTAACTTAACAGAAGTCTTCTGAGATTCGGAGATATTGAATGCCAGTGAAATATTTCGCACAGCCGCCATGTTGGATTGTTGAAAAGTAATAAAATTTGTAGGGCACGGTCGGGGTCGGCCAGAATAGTACTATGACCTTTCCGAATTTAATTGAAATCTATCCAGCCACTTAGATTTTATTAGTGGGAGTTGGGGGCAAACACACCGACACACACGGACAAATGGTGATCTCATAAGCCTATTTTATCATAAATAGAAATAGGCTAAAAACGAGATTTTAAAATTGACACAGGCTCCATCTCGTGGTTAAGAAAACAATTAAGTTTGACTGCTGTCACAGATTAGTTGACATTGAGAATCGTCTAAATATTTCAGAAGGTCACCATATTGGATTTTTATATGCATTGTAGGCCATAGAGCTATGTACTATTAGATGATAATTATTGCGTAGTTGCATTGTTCAAACGTTGGTTTCGATCGCATGATTAGGACACAAGAAATTAAACCTTAATTTTAAAATTTCGCACAGCCGCCATCTTGAAGTTATGTAAACAATTGAGCTGAATAGGATGTCAGTGCATTACAAGGTGTATACCATTTGCTGTACCATGAGTGACGGCGCTCGGATGGTTTAAATGTGAGAAAAGTCTATTTAAATACAACAATTTCGCTTTGCCGCCATGTTCGTTTTGTAAAGAGATTTTTGAGAGTCCCATCTTTACACTTCTATTAGTGCTTTTTTCCACCATACAAAACGTCAAGGTGATATCTGTAATAGTTTCGGAGATATGAAATGCCGGTGAAATATTTCGCACAGTTGCCATGTTGGATTGGTGAGATGTAATAAAATTTGATGAGCACAGTCGGGTCGGACAAAATAGTACAATGACCTTACCGAGTTTCGTTGAAATCGATCCAGTAGTTTAGATTTTATTAGGGAGGGGAGCGAGGCGACGGACACATGCAAACACACACATACGTACACACACATGGACTATATGTGATGTCATAGGCCTATCGTTCATAAATGTAAATAATAAAGGAAGCTTTCCAGTCGGTCAACCCGACTGAATAGCTTTCATTATTAGAATTAAGCATCACTGAAAAATGGCTTCTATCACTACTAAATGAAAATAGGCTAACAAGTAAACGAAAAGCAAGAACGGGAGGTTTAAGTTAGAAGAGAAATACTATTATTGGTCACAAAGGAGCTAAAGTTCCGCTAACACGTACCTTGATGTTCGGTACAGTTAGGAGGCGAGTTCCGACTGTTCCGTTCCATACGTAACGTTCCGCTAACACGTACCTTGATGTTCGGTACAGTTGGGAGTCGAGTTCCGACTGTACCGTTCCATACGTAACGTTCCACTTGCTCGTACCGAGTTCCAAGTTACAGTTACGGAACGATACCGCAAGCCAGCTTGGGGCCACGGTATGGCATACACAGCGGTACGTAACGCATTTCAGTTCTGTTCCGGGTCCCTGATGATTAGTTTAGTCGTTTATTAATGTTAAGTTTTGACCAATTGAGTAGCCACAATTGAGATTTGGTAAAGATGGTGGCAAAATAAACATGACACTGAGGTGCCCTTTTCTAGTGCTACCTCTGGACAAAATTTCGTGTTTGAATTGAAAGGGGGGAGCACACATATACACACACAGACACACAATGTTTCTTGAAAAAAGTCCCTTAATACTAGCCACGTTCTTTTACTGGCAGTGGTCTGTAGGAAAATCAGGCATTTTTAGAGTTTTAATATGTGTTTGAAATTTGTTGCAAATGATTATTTTATCATATTTTCATACATCATGTTACGGTATGTTGATTTAGGTGTTCAATTTTCCATCCTTCTTTATGGTGCACCATATAAGGTTTAATACCAAGGGACGTTTTAGTGTTACGCTATACATTTATCTTGTGTCTTTGATATTTATCAATTCATTCATATCGGCTGATGTTGTTGTTTGAGTCTTCAGTCTTTTGACTGGTTTTATCCCGCTCTCCATGCCTCCCTGTCCTGAGCTAGGCGTTTCATCTCTACATAGCTACCTCACCCTACATTCGAGGCAAACTAACATATTCTAATCTCGGTCTACCCCTACAGTTCTTGTCCTCGACCCTTCCTTCCATAACTAAGTTTGCTATTCCTGGGTGTCTTAGTAAGTGTCCTACCAACCTATCTCTTCTCTTCATTAGTAGTCGCCAGAAACATCTCTCCTCTCCCACTCGTCTTAATACCTCTTCGTTTGTAACCCTATCTACCCATCTGATCTTCATCATTCTCCTGTAACACCACATTTCTAACGCTTCAAATCTCCTCTTTTCTGCTGCACCAATAGTCCAATTTTCACTTCCATAGAGTGCCACACTCGATGTCAACTGATTCCTTTTCTGTAGAAATGCTTTCCTTGTCTGAGCCAACCTACTTTTTATATACTCTTTCCTCCAACCATCACTGGTTATTTTGCTTCGTAAGTAACTTAACAGAAGTCTTCTGAGATTCGGAGATATTGAATGCCAGTGAAATATTTCGCACAGCCGCCATGTTGGATTGTTGAAAAGTAATAAAATTTGTAGGGCACGGTCGGGGTCGGCCAGAATAGTACTATGACCTTACCGAATTTAATTGAAATCTATCCAGCCACTTATATTTTATTAGTGGGGGGGGGCACACACACGGACGTACACACACGGATGAAAGGTGATCCCATAAGCCTTTTTTTTTTCATAAATAGAAATAGGCTAAAAGCGAGATTTTAAAATTTGACGCTGGCGCCATCTCGTGGTTAAAAAACAATTAAGGTTGATTGCTGTCACAGATTAGTTGACATTGAGAATCGTCTAAATATTTCCGATGGCCACCATATTGGATTTTTATATACTTTGTAGGCCATAGGGCTATGTACTATTAGATGATGATTATTGCGTAGGTGCATTGTTCAAACGTTGGTTTCGATCGCATGATTAGGACACAAGAAATTAAACCTTAATTTTAAAATTTTGCACAGCCGCCATCTTGATGTTATGTAAACAATTGAGCTGAATAGGATGTCAGTGCATTACAAGGTGTATACCATTTGCTGTACCATGTGTGACGGCGCTCGTTTGGTTTAAATGCGAGAAAAGGCTATTTAAATACAACAACTTCGCTTGGCCGCTATTGTGGAGAAAGTGAACTAAAGCTCTTTCGAGCAATCTACTTCCTGTAGAAAATAGACAGTGTTTTGATTTAGAAAATAGACAGTGTTTTGATTTACATAGTTTTGATTTTGTCAAGGCTTCATAACTTAACATAACGAAAATGGTTGTTTGGGTAGATTATGTAACAAAATGGGTCATGGTCACATTGTGGTCGTTACGTTTCATATCCGGAAGTCATTTGTATCGCATGGTAACGTTATTGGGCCATATAACGTTATTATGATATTGGTTATCGTAGAAACGAAATAGTATTGTCCGACAGAAATAACGTTATTTGAATAAGTCTCTCGAAAAATATCCCCTAATACCGTTATTCGGACTAATAACGTTCTTCAGATATCGGTTATCGTAGAAACGAAATGCTAGTGCCCTCCTGAAATAACGTTATCGGAATACATATCTCGAAAAAATCTCCTAATATCGTTATTTGGACTGATAACGTTATTCGAATATCAGTTAACTAAGGAACGAAATGGTAGTGCCCGCCTGAAATAACGTTATCGGAATACTGAACCCTTGGGCCATCGGGTCCATGACGGTCGAACCAATGTCCTTAAGGAAGAAATGAAAGAAACGTATAGTTTCTTAAAGGAACGGAGAGAGATTTTAAGCCAGGAATATAGCTTAACATTGTGCAAGCGACTAGGGACAGATGCTCCTTAGATGAGATCACCCCACTCGACATGCCAGAGAGGGCTGGTCACGAGTATTAATAACTGAGTGGAATCTTCCACCGTGATAGAAAGAGAAGCCTGAATCGGAATTCAAGCTGACGTGGCTGGAAATTGACAACGTCGCATATGCACCAGAAGAGGAATAATTAAAATTAACACGTTTACGAGCATAATAATGAGTAAACAAGCACAGCACAGTGAATCATTTGGAATGAGAGATTTTTCAGTATAGTGAAACCATGTAATAATTGTGCAGAAATAAACTGCCGACGTAAGACGACGTCATCGGTGAATTACCTAAGCCTCTGTGGAGGGGAGAGACCAAAAGGAATGCAACTCCCACACAATTGAGGACGAGAAATTAATTAATATCTCCAAATTGCACGATCGATTCTTAGGTGCAATAAGATCATTTGACATTGAGAAGACGAGCTTTCGGAAGGTATAATTTTTATATTTGTGGCACCATTATTTTAGAAGTTGACCACAGGAAAGGCTTGAGTCTTATTTTTTTGTAGTAAAACAGTATAAAGCTTCGGGCGTTTCCAAGCCAATCATGCAGTATTCGAACGGCCCGAGGGGTATCGCCACGCATCACGCATCACGAATCCGTCCAGGAGGACGTGAAGTTATATCAGCACATGCAGTTATTCTGAGAGCCCGTGAGGGGACGTAACTCTGCGTTACATCGATAACAGCTACCTGTACTCCTTGAGGGGAGAAACGCTGTTTAACACCGCCGAAGCAAGATCCGATAGCCACAGGCGTCACAGTAGTAACGACTTGCTTGCCTCCATAAGGAGCATTCAAGGCGAGATTTTAAAGTATCGCCGTAGTGAAATCTTAGGAAAATCCTAATTATAGGATTTAGGCCCGACTGTATACAAGTTAAAGTGAAAATTCGCAAGATATAGTCAGAGCAGGCTGCGAACGTCGGACTTAAAGGCGATAGGTCGTTAAATGTGCGAACGAACAGATCATAACGTACGGAAGTATCGTACCAGACAGATAAACTGTTAGTCAAATTGAAGAAACCTAAAAGAGAAGAACAGAATAGGTTCGAACGTAAGAGTGTTAAAAACAGTTCCAATAAATGGAATAGGAGACTATAAACATTAGCTCCAGATATCAGGCGAACAATTCTAATAGTACTAGAATCAAGAAGTGCTAGCTGCTAGAAACTAAATCTATAGGTCTTAGAGGAGACCTTGATCCATATAGACTCTCGTTAGGATCAATAGACAGATCGACAGAGAAGCCGTTCAAGCTAGATAATAGCCAGTTATCCAGGATAGGAATAGCAGAATTGAACTCCAGGGAACAGTAGATGTTTCAGGACTTTCGCATTTCTTCAGAATAGGAAGCCGACATCAGATAAATCTCACCCTTGGAGACGGGAATTAAAGAAGATCACGTGTGATAGGCTCAGAAGTACGGCCTAGTGATCGAGTAATTGTGAAGTGTAAAATAATCAAGATTGTGTGTTAGATAATATTTTTAGTGTTATTATGTGTTCAAAAGGGACACACTAGTATATAAAAATGTCGTCAATATTAAGTGTTATAGATATAAGTCAAAAAGTGTTTCTACGTAAGATGAATACCTTCAATATGGTGTAAAAAGTTCAAAGTGGGCCCCAAAAATGAAACACCACACCAGATTTAAGATCATGGGATGATCTGAAAATATGTAAGTACAAAATTCATTTTTATTTTGGTGTCAGAAATTGATTGTGTACAAAACCCACCAGAGTTTTTGAGTGAAAGGGATGTGTTTTAATGAATAAATACTGAATAATCAAGAATACGGTCTGAACAATAATAAAATAAATAGAGAAATTATGAATAATTATGTAAAGAATAAATCCCGTAGAGGTAATAGGTGAATAAAGGGTTAAAGTATTTAACAAATGTCATAAGAGCAAGCGAAATATCAGTTAAATATCATGAAAGACATTGAAATAAAGTAAAGTTGAGATATGAAAGAAATAGCTTTTGAGCTTATATAAAGAATAAAGAATAATAATAATAATTAAATATGGAAATGTTAAATAAAAATCAAATAAATTGATATGAACATAAGAACGTTAAGCCTTAACGTATGTGTAAGAAATGAGGTTCAATGGAATATTTTAAAACAGGGAACGATTTATCGACCATGGAAGATTAATATGTGAATTAAAATAATATTGAATTGTTACTAAAGAGATTTTATCAGTTCTTGGGAAGACATTTTCGGCTTAAAATAATGCATAGCGCATAATGAGCGCAAATATAATATTAAAGTGTCACGCTCGGAACGCGTAGTAGTTAAATACTTGGTACATTACTTATGGAGGGTAGTTGATTGCAGTGAATGATAATTGTATAAGTCCTCTATTTGTGACATTAGTATCACGAGGCATTGTGTATGTATTTAAAAAGGGAGCTAATATATGGTATTATTGAGCGTATGTCATATGGGCCACGGCCGACTCTAAATCGCATTTTGTATAAGCCCTCTGTATGGGATTAGTTCCCGAGGCACCTGAAGAGATTCGAATGCAGGATCTTCTTATGATAAAAGCCCCTGAAATTCTCCGTCGTCGTATGTGTATTTAATCTTCCCAATCAATGAGGACCCTCTCATAATTAATAAATGCCAAGGATATGAAAATGGTCTGTGAACCAAAGAATAGTTGTTTGAATGTTACGGTACAATAAAGCCTGGTCTCCTCAGAACTGGATAGAATGGAAAGGTTTGTTTTGAAAGCCTTGAAAATAAGCTACTAAAATGTTGGGTCAGACGGGAAATCTCCACCACCCTAACAGGTCATAAATCGCACCCCAGTAGTAGAGACTAGCTCTTTTAAAGCGAGATGGAACAGAGACCGTCTCGTAAGCTGTTGTAAAGAGAGACGAATACACCAGGAGTGTTTAGAGTTGTAAACGACCCGGGCATTGAACCGAGGCCCTTAAAGATGGATATTTCGTTTGCCGGTTCAGATCGTAGTTTCTTATATGATAATGATCTATTAAGACATAAGAGATAAATAACAATCCCTATTGTAATAATGTAAGGACGTGGGATTCCACGAGTTGATTGAAGGCAACTGAGTTCGGGAGTAACTATAGTTTTTTGACTGTGTCAAGTACCTTCACGCTCTGGAGTACAAAATTGATTTTCTGATTACCTTAATATATTTGTGAAATAAAGAGAGATGATAACAACTGAATGTGTGGACATGCCCAAAAATATTGAATTAGATAATTAACATAGATTTTAAATATAATTATATGTTTGTTCTTGAGAAATAAGAAAATATAAAAGCTAGTGTTTGAGGTGTGCAAGAATGACACCGTAATAATGTAAATGCATGGAGCCAAAGAGCTCGGAGTTATGTAAACTTAAATGTTAGTGCTTTATGGAAGTGAGACTAAGTAAGAATTGTTGGTTTATGTGAAAACCACAGGTTTTGAATACCATATTTGTTTATTTTATTTTGTGATCCCTTGTTCATTTGGAACAAGCAGTTGATATTTGGGTCAGTAATTAAAGTGTTAAAATATTTGTAGCGCCATTAATTTTATTAATTAAATATGTTTAAATAGGAGTTGATTTTGTTGTTATTTTTGCAAGTGTATCCTCTAATTAATCCAAAATATGTGAGTCACAGAGTGGGGGAACTTACCGCTGCCCCGAAATCCCGAATTGAGCTACGCTGGTATACTGTGATTGGCATATTTCTTGCTAAATGGGCACAATACATATCTCGAAAAATATTCCCCCAATACCGTTATTAGGATTAATAACGTTATTCGGATATTGGTTATCTCAGGAACGAAATGGTAGTGCTCACTAGAAATAACGTTATTTGAATAGATCTCTCCAAAAAAATCCCCCAATACCGTTATTCGGACTAATAACCTTATTCGGATATCGGTTATCGCGGGAACGAAATGGTAGTGCTCACTATAAATAACGTTATTTGAATACATCTCTCGAACATTATTCCCCCAATACCGTTATTCGGACTAATAACGTTATTCGGATATCGGTTATCGCAGGAACGAAATGGTAGTGCTCACTAGAAATAACGTTATTTGAATATATCTATCGAAAAATATTCCCTCAATACCGTTATTCGGACTAATAACGTTATTCGCATATCGTTTATATATTACAAACGGCATCATCGATTGAGAACGGCACCATTTTGATACATTTTGCGTTGGAGAACTCCATAGAGTAGAAAGAGTGGAAGTGTCACTTTGCGACCTACGTCGTGTTAGGTTCTGAGTTTAGCCGCGAGGTTAATAAATACTCGGAAGTGCTTACCGTGATAGGGTATTGTATTTTTAGCCTACTTTTCACATTTTGCAAAAATGAGGAAAAAGTAGACTTATGAGATCGATCTGGGCAAATGTCTGTCTGTCTGTCTGTCTGTCTGTCTGTGCATGCCCCCCCCCCTTATCAACTCCTAAACGGCTAAAGCAATCAAAACCAAATTTGGTATGAGTAAAGATCTATATCTGCATATCTCAAGGCCATGAAAATGAAGTCAGTGCTACCAACTGCTGAAAAACCGAAATTGAAATTTGAGCTCCATGTTGGATATCTTGGAAGGTATGCATGGGAGCTATTCCAAAATTGGCACATAATTATATAGATAATAATATTTCAGTTTAATTTCCAGGAGGCCATACATGACAGTGTTGGCAAAATGATTCTAAGCATGCTGATAGGTCAAATTTTTAAATTAATAGAACTTCTACACTATCAATTGGATTTCAACCAAATTTCGTATGTAGTCTACTATGTGTACATACCAGATATCACTATGCGTATTCTTAAGAGCAACCAGCTGCTGAAAACTGTTGATAATTGCTGTCTCTACTTTTTTTACCCTTATATTAATATATCAGAATGCATGCAAGCCAACAACTCTAAACTTTGCACACGTATAGTACCTGACATTCTAGATTAATTTGGAGTAACTAATATTATGCCAATGCCGCTAACATGATTCTAAGCCTGATGATAAGTTCAATTCTAAAATGCATGTAACTTCTATACATACAAATGGATTTCGTCCAAAATTGGCACAACAATAGATCATAATATGTCAGATTATTTCTGACCAAGACATGCATGACATTGCTGCCAACATGATTTTACGCGCACTGATAGATCCAATATCTAACTGCATGTAACGTCCACGTTATCCATTTAACTTTAATCAAATTTTGTATTCTGTACCTTAAGAGATGGAACTAAGAATATATTAAGTCACCAGGGCTTCCAACTGTAGTGCAGGTATATTTCAAATTAATTAGAAATTTTGATATTACCAACTTAATTTCGTCATTAACTTAGATAGTTCCATATAGATTAAACATTGGCATGAATCTTTAAGTTTAAGAAAAATAGGCTCCTTAGTTTGTCACGGAACTGCTTGTTGAACTTGCGAAAGTGGCGAATGTCCGGAAAAACACTCTTCAATGCGCTTTTGAAGAAAGGAACAACAGACCGACACCACTTGAAATACATAGACCTAGGTGGATAGCAAACGACCTGAAGCTTAATAGAGATCAAGTACTAGCGAATTAACTAGACAACGGGGAAAATTCAGTGTACATTAAATTAGTGTACACCCTACTTTAAGAAAACATATTATCTCGACATGAAGGTGAGAAATCCTTTCGGCTAGCTAGCGGTAACACCACAAAGATAACTATCACTGCTTCAGACTCTTTAACAAAAAAGTGTGCGTGTCTGTTTAATCTCCTCCCGAAGTCAACAATGAAAGGCTCTCCCGCGTGCTTTCTACGCATGGAGTTCTCAAGGACATACGGAACGAGTGCTGGAATGAAGTATACAAATTTTCTGCTGTAAGTAATGGCATTGAACTTAAATACCCCATTCCATCATATTTGACGGTCAATGATTGTAAAGTTCTGTTAACATATGAAAGACAAGCTAAGTATTGTTTTTATTGTAAAGAAACCTCCCACTTACAAATAGACTGTCCGAACAGAAGGAATCGCCCGGTACTTCATGTCAGACAACAAACCTACAGTACGGTGCTGGGCGAGTCAGATGGGAGTAGTAAGCTAAGCGACACTACCGACATGGAAACTGCAGTACCTTCCCCTGAATATCCAGCCATATCAGAGGCCTTTCATAAGAGGCCCCATTCTACAAACACATATAGCATTGCGGAAGTAACTCAACCATCAGATAACGTAGCTGAAACATCCCTGACTACTTTACATAGCAATGAAGAGGGAACTGTGACGTCACGATCGGACAGCACGGGGAAGGGACACACCAGCAGGCAACACAGCAGTCTATGCAGCAGCCAGATACTACACACATCAAAAAAAGTTTTGCATCACATCGGTTCCCAGATCTCCGGCATATAGACGTTGACTGTGTGTATTGTATCCAAGATACAGTCCCTTTGACTGTTCATAGATGTCACTAAAACTGCTCAAAGATGTAAACAACCATGCATGAGCAGGGCCTATTAGACGGAGGGGGTATGACAGCCGATCAGTTCCAGTCATTCCACCAGGACGAAGGTACGCTGCTCATGTTGTCTGTAGTTCTACCATGCCTAGAAGGTCAATACCGCAGTTCGATCGCGTCCGCATTGTTACTTTGTGTCAAGAAGGGCTCTCAACAAGGGAAGTTTCCAGGCGTCTCAGAGTGAACCAAAGCGATGTTGTTCGGACATGGAGGAAGTACAGAGATACAGGAACTATCGATGACAGGCCTCGCTCAGGCCGCCCAAGGGCTACTACTGTAGTGGATGACCGCTACTTACGGATTGCCGCTCGGAGGAACCCTGACAGCAATGCCACCATGTTGAATAATGCGTTTCGTTCAGCCACAGGACGTCGTGTTTCAACTCAAACTGTGCGCAATAGGCTGCATGATGCGCAACTTCACTCCCGACGTCCATGGCGAGGTCCAGCTTTGCAACCCCGACACCATGCAGCGCGGTACAGATGGGCCCAACAACATGCTGAATGGACCCCACGGAATTGGCATCACGTTCTCTTCACCGATGAGTGTCGCATATGCCTTCAACCAGACAATCGTCGGAGACGTGTTTGGAGGCACCCTGGTCAGGCTGAACGTCTTAGACACACTGTCCAGTGAGTGCAGCAAGGTGGTGGTTCCCTGATGTTTTGGGGTGGCATTATGTGGGGCCGACGTACGCCACTGGTGGTCATGGAAGGCTCCGAAACGGCTTTACGATACCTGAATGACATCCTCCGACCCATAGTGCAACCATATCGGCAGAATATTGGAGAGGCATTTGTCTTCATGGACGACAATTCTCGACCTCATCGTGCACATCTTGTGAATGCGTTCCTTCAAGATAACGACATCGCTCGACTACAGTGGCCAGCATGTTCGCCAGACATGAACCCTATCGAACATGCCTGGGATATGTTGAAAAGGGCTGTTTATGGACGTCTTGACCCACCAACCACTCTGAGAGATTTACGCCGAATTGTCGTTGAGGAGTGGGACAATTTGGACCAACAGTGTCTTGATGAACTTGTGGATAGTATGCCACGGCGAATACAGGCATGCATCAATGCAAGAGGACGTGCTACTGGGTATTAGAGGTAGTGGTGTGTACTGCAATCTGGACCACAAATGCTGAAAGTCTTGCTGTATGATGGTACAACATGCAATGTGTGGGTCTCATGAGCAATAAAACGAGCTGAAATGTTGTTTGTGTTGATCTCTATTCCCTTTGTATTTAACGGTTCCGGAACTCTTGGAACCGAGGTGATGCAAAACTTTTTTTGATGTGTGTATTAAGACTAAATGTCCCGATTTTTAGTTTGTAATTCTGACACCACGTAGCAGCACCAAAGTGAGGCAATTTCTCTTGAATGGAAGCTCGTATTTGCGATGTCAAAACCACTATGTATACTAGAGTGCAATAGAATTGATATCAATTCAATGCATTTTCCAAAATGTGAAAAACAAAGACGTTACTAGCAGTTTTTTATATTTCTGCTTAAAATATGAAAAAAAAAACTTGTAATACGGAAACGGAGATTTATTTCCTGATTCCAATGCATTTTTCATAAATAAAATCGGGTGAATGGAATCGTCGGCATTTGTTTGGGAATTGTTTTGAAAAGGGTGGTTGGAGTAGCGGCGCGGCTATACAAGATCTCTAGCGCAAGGAAAATGATGAACACGCCGAGTTGACGAATATTGTATTTCGGCGAGTTACATTTGTACAAGTGCCTAGGCGTGGAACAATATCTGAGCAATAAAATTATAGTAATGTCACGCTTATGTAACGTTGACACAATGTGTTTATACAGATACTTTCTTACTTCCTCAAACATTCTTGATCTTGTTGATAATAATACATTGTAGGGGCTTGGGACATCTTGGTCATCAGTCTCATGTAGTTGACTATGTGTGTTACTGTATTAGAGCCAGGGATGGGGCAGGTGCCCTGAGTCTTCAAGTAAGGTACTATCTCGGCATTTACCTGGAGGGAGTGTGGAAAACCCTGAGAAACACAAGACACAACTGAACTTCAGGTGCAACCACAATGGTAGGTTACAGGTGAACTAGTCAATGAGAGATGTTGGACTGATGACAGTCTCCTAGGAAAAAAATCATAAAATAAGAAGGAATTTCTGAATGGCAATAAACATCTGCTGTAAGAAACATTGTTTCAGTTCCTTACCTTTTATTTCGTTCAATACGCCAATACACAAGCTCTGCTGGGACTTTTCTTCGTTTTCTGTGAGCGTACAAAGGAAGTGGATATTTATGCAGGACGCTTGCACCTAGAGAACATGCGCTTGACTGTCGTCAGTATCTATGGAGACCAATTTTCCATTTTCACAATGGCTACGTCTTACTTTTCCACACAACGCATTGTTTCCGTTTGAATACGAACTCTCTTCTCTGAAAAAAGTTGTCACTGAATAGTTCGTGGTCTTGTACTCTTACAATTATATATTAGAAGTTCAAAAAAAGACTAAACCCGTGGCGCGACAGCCGTTGAAGAGCCTAGTTCTACCAAGCAACCGCTGTTCAGCCATGTAGCTTGCAGATTGTGGGGTGACGTTTAGTCATCCAACTTGTACAAATAAATTTAAAGTGAAATCAAAACTGCTCAGTACTTTACACATTCTCTAATGCAAGCGTAATTTCAAATATAAACTAGGGAAAAATCTTATGTAGGCCTATGTGTAGAGGTTTTTCTTAGGGCCTGGCTTCCTTTTCTTGGTACAGTACTTACTGTCGACCAAAATATTATGTGCACTCGAGTTTGAAGGTTGTTTGTGAAGTAACCAATAGACCTATATAAAATCCACTAACACAATCATTTTCGTCGTTCTATTTTACGTTAGTTCATGTAGGTTTGGAATTTTTTATTTATATTTTATTTTTTTATCGCAGTTGAAACACAAAAGGCGACCGTTTATAAGCATGTTTCAACCATGCGCCACATTTAATAATTATTATCTCACAAACCCGTCATCAGATCAAATCCAAATTTTAGCACAATATACATTGGAATGTTGTATAACAGGTTTATTAATTTCAACATGTTGTGTGTTCAAGAAAGAATTTTGTTATCATTTTTGTAAGGTAACTATTTCTAGGCTCGGGGTCGTTGTAAAATTTAGTTCTTGGTTGCGTTGTAATCCTTATACATCAAAAGGTTATGTTGTATGACTGTGAAATACGTAAATTAATTCACTTATTTTATATCGGTTTGTATTTATACGGGGAATTAAAACATGGTTCACCAGCTAGACGCTCCGGGATATTCTGTACAGCGTTGCTGATATGGAGCCCATTACTTCCGAGCGAAGCGTGCCTTGACGCGTGATGGAGCCCATCTTGGCAACGCTGTACAGCTTTTACAGGAGCGGCCAACTGGTGAAGCATGTCTTAATTCCCCATACAAATACAAACCGATATAAAATAAGTGAATTAATTTACGTATTTCACAATCATACAGCATACCTTTTTGATGTATAAGGATTGCAACGCGACCAAGAACTACATTTTCAAACCAACCCGAGCCGAGAAAAAGTTACCTTACCAAAATGTTAACAACTTTGTTTCTTGGCCATACAAAATTTTAAAATTAATGAACCAGTTATACAACATTTCAATGTATATTGTGTTAAAATTTGGATTCGATCTGTTGACGGGTTTGTGAGATAATAATTCTTAAATGTGACGCATGGTTGAAACACGCTTAAAAACGGGCACTTTTTGTGTTCCAACTGCGATAAGAAATATTAAAATATATTTAAAATATCCAAACCAACATGAACTAACGTAAAACAGAACGACGAAAATGATGATGTAATTGGATTTTACGTAGGTCTATTGGTTACTTCACAAACAACCTTCAAACTCGAGTAAACATAATATTTTGGTCAATGGTAGTCGCAATTCCCCCTGGGATTTAGTGGTATGCCCTTGAATCAGGGCTGGCATGCGAAACGAAATGTATGGCTGTGGGGGCGAATATATTTGAAATTCGCCGTGAGCGCGATACTCGGGAGCGAAATTACAATGATTGTCGGCGGGAAATTAAATCGAAACGAAACTTAATTCGAAGCGAAATGACATAGCGAAATCAACGCGAAACTTAATAGCAACGCGAAATTACATTGTACAATTCAATAAAATTTCACTCACGGCGCGAAAAAAATCGTTACAATCTTTTAATTTCGCTCCCGGCGCGAAATACAATTCATTACAGACTTTTAATTTCACTCGCGGCGCAAAATAAAATTCGATACAGACTTTTAATTTCGCTTCCGGTGCGAAATAAAATTCGTTGCAGTATTTTAATTTCACTCCCGGCACGAAATACGATTCATTACAGACTTTTAATTTTACTCGCGGCGCAAAATAAAATTCAATACAGACTTTTAATTTCGCTTCCGGTGCGAAATAAAATTCGTTACAGACTTTTAATTTCGCTCCAGGCGCGAAATAAAACTCGGTTACAGACTTTTAATTTCGCTCCCTGCACGAAATAAAATTCGTTACAGACTTTTAATTTCGCACCCGGCGTGAAATAAAATTCCCAAACGGTATTTAGTTTCGCCCTCCGATGTGAATTTAAAATGAATGGAACATTTCATTTTGTTGTTGAAATTAAAATGTATTCGTTTCTAGAGTGAAATTATGTTCGGAGCGATGTTCAAAGTCCTGACGTTGGCAGCAGTAGCAGTCTTATTACCGTTCACCGCCTGCACAATCTGCAGGGCTGCAACAGCAACGTGAGTCATTCAATGGTCATCACTCCAGTAGAGGAGGAAGTCAGTGCTATGGCATCAACATCACCATCGTCGTTGACTGCACCTCGGACTCGTGGCTGGACCTCCCTGACGTTCATAACGCAATGGGGCAACAAGTACCTTTACTTGTTCTATAGCGAACAAGAAGACGAATGTGCTGTGTGGACAGACGTTCAAGATAAGTGACGAACTCCAATTACAATACAAATTGTCAGTTGTAACTCTTCAGTCAGTCAGCACTAATTTGCCCAATAACTGGGAGGGGTACAATGTATATACAGTAATATGTAAATAACATTATATGTATTCGTTTATGGTCACGATTATAATGCAGCAATTTTAGTGATCTTAAATCTAATACATGTTTTTTTTTCAGGAGTGTTACTTACATCTTATATACGTTGTACCCCACCCAGTTATCGGGTAAATTAATGTTGACTGACTGAAGAGTTACAAATAACAGAAAATCGTCTGTGGTAGTACCGCGGCGTATATTGAGTTCTGTTTCGGAGGCGGGTTACTCGCACAACAGGGTTGAGGGGTCATTCCTCTCATTTCTACATTCTTTATTCTTACACTTCCGGAAATTTCGGGGGGACTTGGCATTCCTTACTACTTCCTTCTTACCCTCAGCGCATTTATACTGACCATGGCACGAAAGCAAACCCCTGTGCCACGTACAGTATTTCGTTTCGCACTGCAATTAGTTTTGCATCGCCTTTCACTATGTTATTGTGCTTAGAATTACATTTTGCTTCCATTTTAATTTTCGCGCTTACAATCAATATCATTTCACACCCGAATATCACGCTCATGGCGAAATTAAAATGTTAACGCGTCCACAACCATTTTGTTTCGCATGCCAGACCAGATTTAATTTCAGACATGAAATGATATATTCCATGCATTTTAAATTCACGCCGGGGGCGAAACTAAATGCTGTTTGAGAATTTTGTGTCATTAAATAAACCGTGGCACTACATCCCATGAAAGGCCTAGGCCTACCAAGCGACCGCTGCCCAGGCATCTGCAGATATTGGTCAGCGCATCGGGTTCCCTCGGCCGTTAATCTTGGTTTTCGTGACTTTCAGACAGCTACTCTCGAGGCTGAGTGCACCCCGTTCCAACCCACACGTCCGTTTCTAAAATCACTAACGGAGCCGGGAATCGAACCCGGGGCCTCCAGGTGAGAAGCAGGCGCGATATCCCCAACACCATGGCGCCAGCAATTTTTGTCATACCAGGAGCAAAATTAACAGTCGTTAAAAATGTTATTTCGCGCCGGGAGCAAAATTAAGAGACTGTAGCGGTTTTCATTTCGTGCCAGGAGCGAAAGGAAAAGTCTTGTATCGAATTTTATTTCAGGCCAGGAGCAAAATTAAAAGTCTGTAATGAATTTTATTTCGAGCCGGGAGCGAAATTGAAAGTCTGTAACGAATTTTATTTCGTGCCCGGAGTGAAATTGAAAGTCTGTATTTTTTTTTATTTCGCGCCAGAAGCGAATTTAAAAGACTAACGGTTTTTATTTTACGCCAAAAGCGAAATGAAAAGTCTTTAATGAGTTTTATTTCACGCCAGGAGCAAAGTTAAAAGTCTGTTAAGAATTCTGTTTGTAGCCGGAGCGAAATTAAAAGTCTGTAACGAATTTTATTTCACGCTGGGAGCGAAATTTAAAGTCTGGTACGAATTTTATTTCGCACTGGGAGCGAAATTAAAAGTCAGTAATGCATTTTATTTCGCGCCGGAAGCGAAATAAAAAGACTAATTAATTTATTTCGCCTCTGCAGCGAAATTAAAATTCTGTTACTAATTTTATGTTGCGCCAGGAGTGAAATTTTATTCCTTTGAACAATTTAATTTCGCGACGCTAATTTAAATTGATGATACATTTCGTTTTGCATGCCAGTCCTGCCTTGAATCGGTTTTGGTGGTGGCTCCATTTTTCACCTAAAATGTAAAACTAACTGCACTTGATGTCCGTAATGCTCTCCATCAGTCGTACCTATATGTACATCGTACACGTATATGATCTAACAGAGATACTGTCCAAAAATAAATTGCCGAAAATAGAACACCTAACGAACGCTAAAAATAATGGTGTTGCAGGTAAAATAAACTAAGTAAAAAGTAATTAAAGGGATCTATGAACTAAAAACAGGAAAAACAACATGGAAAATTATAAGTCGTAAGTACAAACCGGTAAAATTTCAAAGGATCACTCAGAAATATCCAGAACTGAACAATAATTCAGAACTAGCCATCACAGTCACTGTCAATCGCAACATCGGACTAGATGCTCAGGAATCCCATACCGTCAGGTAAGGGATAAGGTCATCACTCTCTCACTTGACTTTCGCTCCCCTTTGCTGCTGCTGCGGTGGCCTTGGTCGAGCTTGTGGCGCACCGTGGCCGCCTGCTTTAAGCGTGTGTACAATCCTGTATGAAATATTACCTTATAAAAGATGATGGAAGTGTCGTCCTTCCTGGGTTATACAGCCATTGTATCCGGTAACCACATTTTGGCTCCCACGAGTGAGTTCTGCCAATGTAATGTTTCTGATTTTGTATTTTATGATCTTTATTGAGCACTGAGTCAGTAGGCCTAGTGGAAAACTTATTTACAATTACGTGAATCTGTGCTAGTGAAGGTGACACTTCATCAGGAAATTGCTGAACTTACCCACCGGGCCGACTCGTACTTAAAATAAGTTTTACAAACAAAAATACGATGTTGCAATGATAACTGTCTGAACATGTTACCATCTGAGGTTCAGACTGGTGACTGACAACACCTGCACGCTTATTGCAAGGTCAAGTTTGTACTATGCACGCGCTTTCAATACTACAGCAGGGGGCCGTGGGGCGCCAGAAACTCCGCCAAACCCGCAGCAGTAGCGAATAACAAAACCGCCGCTCGTCGTTCTTACTTAATATGAAAGACCCTATATATAGACCATAGAGTTATGTACTATTAGATGACTATTATTGTGTAGGTTCATTATTCAAACGTTGACTTCTATCGCATGATTGGGACACAAGAAATAAAAATAATAATTTAAAAATTTTGCACAGCTGCCATCTTGAGTGTATGTAAACAATTTAACAAAATTAGATATCAGTTCATTACAATGTATACAAACAATTGCTGTACCAAATTTCACTGCGTTCGGATGGTTAAATCGCCAGAAAAGTCTATTTAAATGTTCAAATTCACTTGGCCGCCATGTTCGTTTTGTAGTTAACAGGTTTATGAAAGTCACTTAAGTGACTTTTATCACCGTACAAAATTTCAGGGTGATATCGGTGACAGTTTCGGAGATATAGAATGCCAGTGAGATATTTCGCACAGCCACCATGTTGAATTGGTGAAACATAATAAGCTTTGAAGGGCACGATCGGGGTCGGCCAAAATAGTAGGCCTACTATGACCTTACCGAATTTCATTGAAATCGCTCCAGCCGCTTAGATTTTATTAGGTGGGGTGTGGGGGAAGAGGGGGGAGGGGTGGGGATGCACACCAAGGCCCGGCGTATGTGCGTGACGTCATGTCATGTCAGTAGGTAATCTGTGTCCTTGACTCTCCCCGCCTGCCGCTAGCTACGTGTGCGAGTGAGCTGTGTATAGTATCTCGTGGTACCCTGCAAGCCAGGCAAGTGCTTTTAGGGCCATATGGCCCAGGCGCACACTGTCTACGCTGGAACTCTCAGTTCAGGGGTGCGTGGCCAGCCTGTCGCGGCTGGATTTCTCGAAGTCGTTCTTCTCTTCTCTTCATATTATTATTATTATTATTATTATTATTATTATTATTATTATTAGACTATTATTATTGGCAATAAAATGTTATTGGATACCAATAGACTACGTCTCATACTGTTCCCGAGTACATTGTAGATCAATTCTCTATTATTGAATGGATTCATTTGATAGCAAAATTATGCCATTTACACTTAAGTGAGGCATACCCAAACACGATAAGTTATTAAAAAATGTTGATGTTGTTTCTTTCCCTTATTCGAAATGTACCACAAGCTTTCAATTCTCTTTGAAGCCTATCGTTAGCTCTAAACGACCTGTCTTGTTATGCCGATGGTTATTTCACATCTGATGGTGGGGTCCGGCATAAATCTTGTATCCTTCTTACGGCCAATAACAATTATTATTCTATTGTACTTTTGCTTCTAACACGAGGAAGACACGAAAACATGGATCGCGTAACATTTATGAAATGTTACAGATGCATCTTAAATCTATGTCGGTGATTCCCTTCTTAATTTTGGTGTTTGAACAGAGCTAGTTTATCAGACACTCCACAGTGGTTGCAGCATACAGTCTCACACAAGAGCAACCTTAGCCTCCACCTATTTGTGCTTGACTACTCCCTTTCATGTGTACTTCTGGATAAGTTGTTCTCCATAAAATATGGTGATTAGACACTTTCGCAATCAACCAGCAAGTTCATTTTGTTTTTTCTATACATCCGCTTCAGGCTTAATTCTCAAGTATTCCTTTGGTTCCTAACTAGTAAATCACCGTCTTCATCGTTACCACCATCTTCATCATCATCACCGTAATGAAAGCCTCATTCGTTGTACAAACACAAATTACGCACCATGTCACCCTGCCTTCAAGCAATTCTTGCACTCTCTGTATATATGTGGCACGGTGTCCCTACATGATGATTACTATACTTTGGATGTTCATTCACTGAAAATTGCGAAATTAGCTTCGAGGTTTTCCTATGCCCAGAACATAGAATGCTATGAAAATCAAATGTTCTTAAATACGATGTGTGGATTACATATAAATATGCAATTGGATTAACTCACGACGGCTATTTGTAGCATTGGCCTTTGAGAATATTTTACGGAAGCTATTCTAACAACTCTACGAGGTGAGTTTCTCTCCGAGTTCCCATATGAATGTTCGAATTGCAGAATAAGAATCTAGAAAAAAAAAAGGAAAACTTGTGCTCACTGACCTGGTGCAAGTCCTCAAAATGAACACCCCTTTGATGACTTAGGTATCATCGATACCATTTCAGTACCTCAAAGCGAAATTAAATTTCTTGGCAGGCCAGGGAATCAAACCCGGACCACCGGGGCGACAGCCAAGAATGTTAGCCGCTACACCACAAGGTGATCTCTTTCATTGTCAGCGCAATCTATTGCACGATGCCATGTAATTTCAGCACGAACTATAATAGTACACCTTTCTTCGTATTTTTGGCATTACATTGCCCCTGGTAAGTTAGATAGATGGTTCGCATACCATAACCAAAGAGCCGCATAGTTCCATAAACCAACAAACAAGCGAAAGAAATACCGACAAGCTGGTAGAAAGACAGACAACAGATTTTGTAATTTTCAGAGCAAAATTGTTTTACAATTAAGAGCACTCTTGGTCTCCATACTGTTGAAATAATGAAAATTGTCCTAAAACTTCAAAAGTTAGAAGGATTTCATGTCAACTTGCTTATTTTGCCGTATATCTTATGTGTAGGTAAATTCCATGAGTTATTGTTTCAGGCGATGTTGAAAATACGAATAAAAGACATAAATTACCTCAGATTGCAACGGAATATTGTTCAGTTTAAAAACCTGATAAATTTACTAACGCACGTTTATCGAATTCACATATCCCTGAACAGCACCAATCTAATCAGTTGGTGAATTCAGAATCTTGTTATTGAAATACTGTAGACTATAGCTTTATAGTCCTAATGTAGTTTTTTTTGTTCTACCCGTAATTAATTAGGTTGCTATGAGGAAGGCGATATGGTGAGACAGTTTCCTTGTGGGAATGATATTACGGATAGATGCCCTTCATGACGTCAATCTAATGAGAGGATTTAATGACAAATGAAATTAATGAGGCAAGGTATGAAATGGTTGTGTGTGGTATTTCGAGTTCGGTGTAGTCTGACCATGCACGCTAGCGTGTGTAGCTACGTCGGCTGGTTTGTGACCTTATGTCAACAAATTTAAAAAAATATATTTTAACACTCCTGATTCCATACCGGCCCTGTTACTGTCACATGCATGGTTACCAATATGCTTGATTCGATTTTTAGGATTATTATATCTCGCTGCACCTGCTACATCACCCAAAAAGTAGGGGCAGATGACCTCGTAGTTCCTCCCCTTAAAATATCAATAACTAACCCAACAAGTAGTTCCGTGAAGAATTATACAGCCTATTTTCATATATCCTACTTATGTTAATTGCCTCTATCAACATACAATAGTTGAGTTTGATTGCTGTAATAGATTCGCAGATATTGAGAACCGGTTAAATATTGCGCATGGTCGCCATGTTGGATTTTTATATCTGTAGGTCTTAGAGTTATGTACTGTTACGTGAAGTGTATTGTGTATGTGTAGTATTCAAACTTCAATCGCATGATTAGGACACAAGAATTAAAAACGAGATTTTAAAATTTCGCACAGCTGCCATCGTGTGGTTATGGAATCAAATGAAAAAATTAGATGCCAGTGGATTAACATTTGTAGAAGGATTTACTGTACCAAGTGTCACTGCACTCGGATGGTTAAATTGCGAGAAACGACCATGTGAATATTTATACTTCGCGTCGCCGCCATGTTGGATTTGTGATCACCAGGTTATTGAAAGTCCTATAGGTGAACTTATGTTCATAGCCCCAATGAAGATTAAAAAATTTAGTTTGATTGCTGTAATAGATTCGTAGATATTGAGGTCCATCTAAATATTTCGGATGGTCGCCATGTTGGATTGTTATATGTATAGGTCATAGAGACACGTACCATTAAAGGAAAATTATTGCAAGGGTTCATTACTCAAACTCTCACTTCGATCGCATGATTACGACACACGAAATAAAAACTTAATTTTAAAATTCGCACATTCGCCATCTTGAGGTTATGTAAACAATTGAACTAATATAGATACCAGTGCATTAAAATGTGTATAAACATTTCCTGTACCAAGTTTCATTGCGTTTGGATCATTAAATCGCGAGAAAGGTCTATTTAAAATTTTCAAATTCGCTTGGCTGCCATATTCGTTTTTTAGTTAAGTTAACCGGTTTTTGAAAGTCTTATAGATGAAATTCCAGTAGTGCCCTTTATCTCCGTACAAAATTTCAGGGTGATATCGCTATTAGTTTCAGAGATATAGAATGCCGGTGAAATATTTCGCACAGCCGCCTTCTTGAGGTTATGTAAAAAATTGAATGAAGTTAGATGTCGGTACATTAATGTGTATGAACATATACTGTACCAAGTTGCATTGCGTTTGGTTGGTTAAATCGTGAGAAACGTCTATTTAAAAGTCGCAACTTTGCTTGGCCGCCATGTTGGTTCTGTAGGCCTAGTTATCAGGTTTTCAAAAATCACATTGGTGAACTTCTAGTAGTTCCCTTTATCACCGTGAAATATTCCAGGGTGATATCGGTAATAGTTTCGTAGATATCGAATGCTGGTGAAATATTTTGCACAGCCGCCATGTTGGATTGGTGGGATGTAACAAAATTTGAAGGGCACGGTCGGGGTGGTGTGGAATAGTGCTATGAACTTACCGAGTTTCATTGCAATCGCTCCAGCGGCTTTGAAGTTATTAGGGGGGGCCACACACCATATCACACACACGCGCACACAGAGACAGACACACTGACAAAAGGTGATCTCATAAGCTTATTTTTTCATAAATGAAAATAGGCTAAAAAGTATGCAACTTCTTGTATCCTTGTTGCAGATCTGGTTCATGTACGTCCAAATATCATGTTTTATACGTCTTCGGTGTGTTTCTTTAAGGTGTGACTTTCCCACTATGGTATGTTTGTGCTCCCCAGGCACAAAAGACGTTATGAGCACGGCAGACCACAAGCATATGACAAAATGTTGGCTACAGTGCGCCTAGTGTCCAGGCTCTGCGCTCAGTACTAAACGTACTGCAGCACCCCGTCAAATGGACAGTGCTTGTGCGACTAAGCGCTGCAGTGCTAGTGTGATGTGCTGCACTGCTCAGAAATAGGCAGAATAGGGCTGCGCTTCACCTGCTAGCACTGCTTCACCTTGCCCTTTGCACGGCCCTGGTGCACACACACGGACAAAAGGTGATCTCATAAGCCTATTTTTTAATAAATGGAAATAGGCTGAATACGAGATTTTAAAATTTCGCACAGGCGCCATCTTGTGGTTATGAAAACAATTCAGTTTGATTGCTGTCATTGATTAGTTAACATTGAGAATCGTCTAAATATTTCTAAATATGTGTAGACCATTGAGCTATGTACTATTAGATGACGATTATTGCGTACGGTAGGTTCATTGTTCAAACGTTGGCTACGATCGCATGATTAGGACACAAGAAATTAAAACTTAATTTTTAAATTTCACACAGGCACCATCTTGCAGTTATGTGAACAATTGAGCTGAATAAGATATCAGTGCATTACAAGGTGTAGAACATTTGCTATACCATTTGACGGCGCTCGAATGGTTTAATCGCGAAAAAAAAAAGATCTATTTTAATGTATCAACTTCGCTTGGCCCCCATGTTCGTTTGTTACTTAACAGGAATTTTGAGAGTCCCATCTAGTAGTTCATTTTATCACCGTACAAAATGTCAGGGTGATATCTTTAATAGTTTCGGAGATATGGAATACCAGTGAAATATTTCGCACAGTCGCCATGTTGGATTGGTGAGCTGTAAAGAAATTTGAAGATCACGGTCGGGGTAGGACAAAATAGTACTATGACTTTACCGAGTTTCATTGAAATCGCTCCAGCCGTTCATATTTTATTAGGGGACACACACACATACGCACACACACGGACTAAATGTGATGTCATAAGCCTATTTTTTTTTTTTCATAAATGAAAATAATAAAGAAAGCTTTTCATTCGGTCTACGCGAATTTCGTGTTGACCGACTGAATAGCTTTCTTCATTAGAAATAACCATCACTGAAAAATGGCTTCTATCACTACTAAATGAAAATAGGATACCAAGTAAACGAAAAGCAAGAACGGGAGGTTTCATTTAGGAAATAAATACTCTTATTGGTCACAAAGGAGTGAAAGTTTGGTGTGTAGGTTACACTCTGCCTTATATGGCAACACTGCGAGAAGGTGAGTTCGATTCCCATCTTAGCTATCTTAGAGTGTTTTTCTGGGGTTTCCCACTTCCACTCCAGGAAAATGCGTGGATAGTTCCTAAGTCAAGGCCATTGCCAACTCCAAAAATAACAAAGTTTATCAGACTTCAACTACATGGGACTGATGAACAATAGGCTATGTTCCAAACCCCTATATGAAGCAACAAGAAATATTTCGAATCAATGGGATCCATCGTATTGATTTTAGGAAACATGTTTCTAACGTAGGCTACAATATGACCGCGATCGAAACGAGCAAGGTGCCTTGCCCTGTCTGATGGGGCACGCGCTCAGATTGAAATCATTATGTTGATTATTATTGATATTTCAAGAAGTAATTATCCTATGTTTGAATAAATAATTGGCCTGGAATTTCATATGGCCCAGCATCGTCAGTTCACGGTCACCTTCCATGCTTGTCCGGGAAGCGGGCAAATAGACACTTCCATAACGTTATTGACGAGATTCTTTTCTGAAATAACGGAATCAATTTCTCCGCTTAGAATAATGTTACTGATAGCGCATAGCTGGTAAAAATCGCATGTATACCGTTATTAGACTTATAACGTTGTTGGTGGGTTCGCATTTCAAAATAACTGAATTAATTTTTCTGCCCTGAATAACGTTATTGATAGTGTATGGCTGGAAAAATATGCTCGTATACCGTTACTAGACTTATAACGTTATTGGTGGGTTCGCATTTCTAAATAACGGAATTATTTTTCTCCCATGAATAACGTTATTGACAGCGCAAAGCTCGTAAATATCGCTCGTATGCCGTTACAAAGCTTATAACGTTATTGGTGGGTTAACATTTCTAAATAATGGAATTAATTTTTCTGCCCTGAATAACGTTATTGATAGCGTATAACAGGTTAAAATCTCTCGTATACCGTTACTAGGCTTATAACGTTATTAGTAGGTTTGCATTTTGAAATAACCGAATCGATCACTCTGCCTGAATAACGTTATTGATGGCGCGCAGCGGGTCAAAATCGCTGTCATACCGTTACTAGACTTATAACGTTAATAACGGGAGCGCATTTTAAAATAACGGAATCTTTTCCTCTGCTGGTTATAACGTTAATAGCACAAACCAGGGAAAATTATAACCCCTTATTTCGTTGCCGCACTAAAAACGTTATTCATATACCATTTGTTTTGGGTACGGAAGCAGTAACGTAACAAAAATTAATTCGTTATTTCTGACAATTCTGTTACGTTATGAAGCCTTGGATTTTGTTATCTTTGAGTGTAGTGTCTTTGGAATGTCTTTGGATGCGATGTTGAGTTGTGTTAATAAAATATTGATTACTCTATATTAAAATGATTTGGTATGGTATATAACTGGCGACCGTGACAGGACTACTGGCAATCTCAACATCAAATAAAACAGAACAACGATGACCGAACGTCGGGTATTACGCGGCGTATTTACACGTGAGGTAAACAAGCTTGAAGAACTGTTGGCGCTTGCTGATGGTGACCACGTGGAGATTCGTAGCAGATATGCTTCACTTGTGGAACGCTACGAGAAGTTAACACGTCTGGATGATGAAGTTTACAATGAGCTGCTGCTAAAGGAAGACCTTGAAGACATCGTGCTTGAAACAGAGATCAACAATTGCAGTGAGTACGACTTGAAATATTTTAAGGTTAGGGAAAAGGTGCAGGCCTTACAAGTTGGAGATCAAGCCGTTTATGAAGCTAAAATGAGTAACTGTTCACGTACTTCTAATCAGAGACTACTAAGACTACCAAAACTAGAACTGAAAAAAATTGACGGAAACGTGAAGTGCTGGATTGGGTTTTGGGCGCAATTTACTAAAATACATGAAGATAGCAGCCTTAAAGATAAAGATAAATTTGTTTATTTGATTCAGTGTATGGAACCTGGTTCGTGTGCTCAGAAGTTGGTAGAAAACTTTCCTTCTTCAAAGGAAAACTACAAAAAGGCTATAGAATTGTTGAAGTCTAGGTATGGGAATGATGAGTTGCTCATTGAGTACTATGTTAGGGAACTTTTATCCTTGGTGTTAAAGAAGGATAGTATAAGATCCAGCGCCCAACTGTATGACAGACTGGAGGGACAGTTGAGAGCACTTGATTCCTTGGGAGTAACAAAGGAGAAATACGCTGCAATGTTATTTCCACTAGTAGAGAGTGCCTTGCCAGAGGTTATGTTTAGAACTTGGGACAGGTGTCGTGTATCAAAAGAAACGTCTACCAAGGAACCTGACTGTTGCTTGAGTGAATTGTTAGCCTTCTTAAAGACTGAGGTAGAAGGTGAAGAACAGCTTAAGCTAAGACATAGTTCTTTTGAAGTTAACGAGAGGACGGATCGAGTTAAGCAAGATGATAGGACCAAGACTAAGAATAGGGACATACCTTCAGCGGCTTCTTTAATTTCAATAGAGGATGTTTCAGTTAGTAAGGGAAACAGAAATAACAAAGATACGGCTTGTATATTCTGTGGCAGAACCTCACATCTATCTCAAGACTGTGCTGTAGCTATTGATTATTCTCAAGAAGAACGCCAAATAACGTTAAAGAAAAAGGCAGCTTGTTTTAGGTGTCTACGACCCGGACATGTCAGTGTTAAGCGTAAGATGTTTGTGAAGTGCCCATTTTGCAAGGGGAAACATTACGCTTTGATGTGTGCGAAAACAGACTCAGATGAACCAAAAGGTAATTCGGTTCCAAAAACAGTTAGCATGATGGAAGGTAGTAATAAAGGACATGTGACCTATCTGCAGACTTTAGTTGCTAGAGTAGTTGTTGGTGGATCCACGCACAGAGTAAGAGTTCTGTGTGACAGTGGATCGCAGAGAAGCTACATAAAGAAGTCTTGTGCTAAGAAATTAGAGTTGGAACAAACTGAAAAGGTAACACTAAGTCAAGAATTATTTGGAGGTAGGAAAACAGCACCTGTTTGTTTCGAGTCCTATCAAATAACTTTGCTGGGTATGAACGAGGAAATCAGATGTGAGGTTGCAGTGTTAGGCTCTGATAGTATCTGTGGAGGTGCTCCCCTAGTTGATGCTGACTTGTTTAATTTACTGAGGGACAAGGGAGTTGAACTTAGTGATGTTGGCCAAGATAATGGTGGCAACAGTACTGACATTCAGGTATTGTTAGGAGCTGACGTGTGGGCTCAGATAATCACGCCAGACTTTCTACATGTAAACAAGAGTCTAGTAGCTGTGAGAACTTGTTTAGGGTGGACACTTATGGGCTCTTCTGAGATCACTTCAACTACTGCCTCGTCTTACACTCTACTTACTTTAACTCAATCAACAAGAGTGGCGGATTTGTGGGAAATTGAGACTTTGGGTATAAAAGATCCTGGCGAACAGATAAAAAAGGAAGAAAGGGAACAAGAAGTTCAGATGTTCTTCGATAGGACTGTGAAGAGAGAAGAGGAATCTGGGCGCTACATTGTCAAACTACCCTGGATTGATGGTTGTACTTCTCTGGAAACGAATCGTGAAATTTCTCAGAAACGATTATTGAACACTTCAAGAAAGTTACGAGGGATGCAGAAATTTCAGGATTATGATGAGGTGTTACAGGAATGGGTAAACAAAGGGATTATCGAAGGTGTTGAAAACGAGGTTTTGGATGGACCTACACATTATTTGCCTCATAGAGCTATGCTGAAAGATGGTGGCATTACAAAGATAAGGCCGGTGTTCGATGCTTCCAACAAAGACAGAAATGGTCATTCCTTGAATGATTGCCTCGAGCCCGGACCCAACCTCATCGACCTTGTTCCATCAGTGCTGACCAATTTTCGAACCTATCCTATAGGTCTAATAGCTGATTTAGAGAAGGCATTCCTGCAGATTATAATTGATCCTGAAGACAGGGATATGCTCCGTTTTCTCTGGTGGGATAATGATAAGATTACCACTTTTCGACATTGCCGGGTGGTTTTTGGTGTTTGTTCCAGTCCCTTCCTATTGGTTTCTGTACTGAACAACCTTCTGGAAGAGCCCCCAACTCATTTGAAGGAAGTAGCTACAAAAATGAAACCTGCATTTTATGTGGACAACTGTCTTACTGGAGTCGCTTCAAAGGAAGAAATTGGACCCTTTATTTTAAAGGCACAAGAATTGATGTTATCCGCAGGTTTCAATTTGAGGGGATGGGTGAATTCCTTTGATTGAGGTGTTGGTAAAACTGAGAATGTCTTAGGACTTCGTTGGTATTGCGACGTAGATGAACTTGGATGTAACTTCAGCCCGACTACCGGTTTAGTAACCCGAAGAGTGGTACTATCCAGCGTGCAAAAAATATTTGATCCGATTGGATTTTCAGCCCCAGTAACTCTGATTCCCAAGCTCATTCTGCAGAAGGCATGGCAGAAAAGTATAGGATGGGATGAGGTTTTACCAGGAGACATTTGTGAGGAATTCTGTCGATGGACTCAGCAGTTGCAATACCTACATGACTGTCGGATACCTAGAAGGATTTTCTTGAATGACAACAGCACTTTGCATGTATTTGTGGACGCTAGCAAAAGAGCGTTTGGTTGTTGCATATTTCTGAGAACGGAAGAAGAAGGTAAGATCAAACTGAGTCTTCTGATGGCTAAATCTAGAGTGGCGCCTCTCAAAGAACTGACACTACCCCGCCTTGAACTGATGGGAGCGCTCCTTGGAGTTAGAATGTCTCGGTTGAGCCTTCGATGCCTACACCGGAATGACATACACACAGTGTTTTGGTCCGATTCAACAGTAGTCTTGGCTTAGATTGCTAATAAAGGGCTTTGGTCGGTGTTCGTAGAGAATCGGGTAAAGGAAATTCATGAGTACAGTAAGGCTAGTTCATGGAGACACATACCGGGCAGCCTCAATCCAGCAGATCTCCTGTCTAGAGGGTGTTCACCAATACAACTTTGGAGATCCAGATGGTGGGAGGGTCAGTCTTGGCTTAAATGTAAAGAAGAAGAATGGGTATTTAATCGTCCTGAACCATTGTTGGAAGAAGTCAACAGGGAAAGGAGGAAGACAGTTGTAGCTGCTAAGAACACTGTTGTGGAAACTATTTTACTGCAATTAAGTTCACGATTCTCTGGATACATCAAAATCGTTGGGACCATTGCTTGGATTTTGAGATTGAAACAAAGGAATCGTAGAGACCACGTATCAACGGAAATTGATAGCGAAGAGTTTCTCAATGCTGAGAAGAAACTGTACTTCCTTATCCAGAAGGAAACGCTTTATGAAGAAGAGAGAAAAGAACAATTGAAGAATCTGGAGGTGTTCACAGACGATGAAGGAATTCTACACATGAAGTCAAGAGTCGTTGATTCTGACGACACTCCTGAGTATACCTATCCAGTTGTACTTCCATCAAAACATGTGATGGTTGAAAGAATGATTGAACAATTTCATCGATTCCATAACCATGCTGGGACGCACACACTGCTTGTTTTGTTGCGCCAAAGGGTTTGGATATTTAGAGGAAGAAGGACGGTGGCAGCAGTTGTTCGGAAATGCGTGATCTGTCGTCGTAACTCTGCTAAGGGTTTTGAGGTACCTTTTCCTCCGTTGCCACAGGATCGAATCAAGGCATCGAGTGTTTTCCAGATCACGGGCACAGACTTGGCCGGCCCTGTGTTTCTACAAGGAGGAGAAAAGGGATGGATTTTGATATTCACTTGTGAAGTTTATCTGGCTGTACATCTGGAATTGATCACTTCACTTAGTACAGTAGCGTATATCCAAGCACTACGCCGATTTGTGGCAAGAAGAGGAAGAGTGAATACCATGTATTCGGACAATGGGACGAATTTCACCGGACTTCGCAGAACCATGGAGCAATTGGATTGGACTGAAAGAGAGAGGATATGCAGCCTTCTGAAGATTAAATGGAAGCTGAACCCTCCCACTGCAGCCTGGTGGGGAGGATTCTGGGAAAGGTTGATTAAGATTCTAAAGGATTTGCTTCGCCGTAATTTGGGTAAAGCTTGCCTAAATTATGAGGAAATGTGTACTCTTCTGTGCGATTGTGAGAACCTGATGAACAATCGACCTTTGACTTATCTTTCTGAAGAAGATGAACTCAAGCCACTCAGACCCTCCATGTTCCTACAGAGCCTAGAGGGTAATGATATAACCGACTTAGACCAAATTCAAACCAGCAGTTTAAACGACAGATGGCGTTATCTACAAGCTGTTCGGGAGAGCCTGAGAAATCGTTTCAAAAAAGAATACCTGGGATTTCTCCGATCACGGAGCAAAAAGCAACAGGGATCCATACAAGTAGGAGACATAGTACTGGTGGAGAGCGACAACAAGAAACGTATCAACTGGCCCTTAGGGAGAGTGGTGGAGCTGTTACCTGGAAGAGACAATGTGACTCGTCTGGTTGAAATTAAGACAGCAACTGGCATTCTACTTCGCCCAGTACAGCGACTTTATTCGTTAGAGATAAACTGTCTTAACAAAGGTGATTCTATCAACACTTCACAACACCGACTAAGTGAGCCGGTCCTTAATGAAGATATTCCCTGCAGTAACTCAGGAACTGAAAAGGAGAGTGAATTCAAGACTCGTTGTGGTAGAACTGTCAGGCAACTCAAGAAACTAGACTTATAGTGGTTCACATTCCTGAGCTCAATGTTCAACTATAATTTTAGAATGTTTACTTCAGTTTATGAGTGTGTGTTGCAAAACTACCTTTTGCAAGGTGGGAGAATGTGGAGAAAGTGAACTAAAGCTCTTTCGAGCAATCTACTTCCTGTATAAAATAGACAGTGTTTTGATTTAGAAAATAGACAGTGTTTTGATTTACATAGTTTTGATTTTGTTATCTTTGAGTTTAGTGTCTTTGGAATGTCCTTGGATGCGATGATGAGTTGTGTTAATAAAATATTGATTACTGTATATTAAAATGATTTGGTATGGTATAGCCATGTTCGTTTTTTAAAGAGGTTTTTGAGAGTCCCATCGTTACACTTCTATTAGTGCTTTTTTCCTTCATACAAAACGTCAGGATGATATCTGTAATAGTTTCGGAGATATGGAATGCCGGTGAAATATTTCGCACAGTTGCCATGTTGGATTGGTGAGATGTAATAAAATTTGAAGAGCACAGTCGGAGTTGGACAAAATAGTACTATGACCATACCGAGTTTCGTTGAAATCGCTCCAGCAGTTTAGATTTTATTAGGGAGGGGAGCGAGGCGACGGACACATGCAAACACACACATACGTACACACACACGGACTATATGTGATGTCATAGGCCTATCTTTCATAAATGTAAATAATAAAGGAAGCTTTTCAGTCGGTCAACCCGACTGAATAGCCTTCATTATTAGAATTAAGCATCACTGAAAAATGGCTTCTATCACAACTAAATGAAAATAGGCTAACAAGTAAACGAAAAGCAAGAACGGGAGGTTTAATTTAGAAAAGAAATACTATTATTGGTCACAAAGGAGCTAAAGTTTGCTGTGTAGGTTACACTCTGCCTTATATGGCAACTCTGCGAGAAGGTGAGTTGGATTCCCATCTAAGCCATCTTAGATTGGTTTTCTGTGGTTTCCCACTTCTACTCCAGGAAAATGCGTGGATAGTTCCTAAGTCAAGGCCACGGCCTACTCCTTCCCATGCCATGCCATCATTACAAATACACACGTTACTACAGACATCACAATAACAAAGTTTAGACCTATCAGACAATTTCCATAAAAACCTCAACTACATGGACCGATGAACAATAACCTATGTTCCAAACCTCTATATGGAGCAACAATAAATATTTCGAATCAATGGGATCCATCGTATTGTTTTCAGGAAACATATTTCTAACGTAGGCTACAGTATGACCGCGATCGAAACGAGCAACGTGCCTTGCCCTGTCTGATGCGGCACACACTCAGACTGAAATCAGTATTTTTATTTTTATTTTTATTGATATTTCAAGAAGTAATTATCCTATGTTTGAATAAATAATTTGCCTGGAATTGCATATGGCATCGTTCAAACTGGGATAGTTGTTGACGCAGAAAAAAAGATCTTTTCATCAGGGTTCTAGGTAGGACAGTAGATACTGAAAAATATCCTTAGGCTAGATAGAGTATTTCGATATCATGAAAGAAATGCCCCTAGATTAGATAACAGGTATGTAATTGATGTAGTTGTTGTGTAATTAGGCTATTATGTGACAGTTTGTAACAACCAGCGTAACAGTGTAATAAACGCAGTGTTACAATTGCCGTGGTAACTAAATAGACTGTGTAATAGCCGTAATAGTCTACGTAAAAATTCGGTGTAATAGCCATAATGGTTTTAATAGCTAATGGACAGTAGTACCGGTAACAGTCCTGTAATAGTCTGTAGGCCTACATACATTTTGGGAAATGCTGCTGTACTGTTACAGGCTCTGTACCGTTCCACTTTCCGTTGGAACATGAGAACCTGGAACGTTACGCATAGATACCGGGTGGCTGGTTGGTATAACCTGGAACGGTACACAGTGTAACCGGGTACTGGTGGAAACGTTACTCTATTTCGATAACCAAGAACGGTACGCAGAGTAACTTTCCAACTGGTAACGCTGAGGAATCGTTCCAGTCATGTACCGTTCCATACGTAACGTTCCGCTAACACGTACCTTGATGCTCGGTACAGTTGGGAGTCGAGTTCCGACTGTACCGTTCCAGCGCTGTAACGTTCCACATGCTCGTACTGAGTTCCAAGTTACAGTTCCGGAACGATACCGCAAGCCAGCTCGGGGCCGCGGTATGGCATACGTAACGTAACGTGGAACACAGCGTTACGTAACGCTTTTCAGTTCTGTTCCGGGTCCCTGCTATGAACGATCTTCTAACCCAGGCGTTCTCAACCTGGTTGGGACTGTGAGCACCACCCCAATGCCAAGCCAAGTACACGGTCACTAATAATAGTACATTATGCAACGAGCCTATAATGGCAATAATTAAGACACGAGTATGTTTATAAAACGAGCGTATGCGAAATTTATAATTACCATACGAGTGTCTTAATTACCATTATAGGCGAGTTGCATACGACTGTTTATGTTCGACGATAATTATTATAACTATTTTATGTTCGAACATAAATATTCATAAATATCTGTCGAGATTTCGCCAGTTTTATGTACTGAAAGGCGCGCACGAGACGCAGAGAATGCCTTGTATTTGACCATGGCCTCCTCGATTATCCTACTATGACACTAGGCCAGGCAGTGAAATTTAAATTAGAAGGCCGTGGAACTCAGCGCATCTAATTATCTAATTGGTCAAACAACTGTTTCTTGAGCTCTGATTGGTGGGAGAAACTGTTTCATAATGAAAAATAGTGTTATAATTAGCCTCATTATAGTACAGTTCTCTCAGGGTCGAACATAAAAGTATGAACGATCTTCTAACCCAGGCGTTCTCAACCTGGTTGGGACTGTGAGCACCACCCCAATGCCAAGCCAAGTACACGGTCACTAATAAACAGAATATCATCATCATAATCGGCTTTGCCTAACTAAGAACCACGTAAAAACTCTTCATTATTTCAGTTTTCTTTCTTTCCAGTCATCATCTTAAAGAGACATTGTGGGGTTGGAAGCCATTTTTAGCCTACTTTTCACATTTTGCAAAAATGAGGAAAAAGTAGACTTATGAGATCGGGCAAATGTGTGTCTGTCTGTCCTTCTGTCTGTCTGTCCTTCTGTCTGTCTGTCCTTCTGTCTGTCTGTCCTTCTGTCTGTCTGTCTTGCTGTGTGTGGGTGTCCCCCTATCAACTCCTAAACGGCTGCAGCAATCGAATCAAAATTTAGTAGGAGTAAAGACCTATACCTGAATATCTCACGGCCATATTTGAAAATGATGTCAGTGCTACCAACTAATGAAAAATCGCAATTGAAATTTGAGCTCCATGTTGGATATCTTGGAAGGTATGAAAGGGAGCTATTTCAAAATTGGCGCACGTATAGATAATAATATTGCAGTTTAATTTCCAGGTGGCCGTACATACTCGCCTCGCTCGTTTTATAAACATACTCATGTCTTAATTATTGCCATTGTAGGCTCGTTGCATAATGTATTATTACGTCTCTTTTAACTTCTGCGGCTTTAGAGACGCCGGGCTGCCAGAATTTTGACGCGAAGGGGATCTTTAACCTGGCAATAAATCTACTGACACGGCTCCCTCACATCTACGTACCGTCAAATGCCATCTGACTGTGCCAGGTTTCAATCCTGCATCCTTTGGCACAGCAAGCGAGAACGTTACCGCTGAGCCACGCAGACAGCCAGTAGTTTTATGATGCACTTCGTGTGACTTTATAATGATCTACAGTATATTAGAACATGATTTGCGGTAACATTTTCTAAACTCTACTATAGAAAACACTGACAATGTTGAGGCAAGTAATGGTCTGACTAGAATAAAGTAATCCAGGTTTATAAAAGGACTATTAGTCCCTCATTTACGATCCAGTAATTTCCGCAGTACTGTACTTAAGTAAGACTAATAGCATAATTCAATATTCATGAAGTTTCATACATCCATTACTCTTAAATCTCCTTTTAAAAGCAGTAGTAGATAAACTCCCTGCCCACCTCCATGATTGTATAATCCGGAAGTCAGTTATTTCAGTTATTTAAAACATTTAATACGACATATCGTTTCGTTCTAGTTAAATGTAGGACCATTTACGAGAAACTACAGGGAATGCTACTGACTAACACATAGGGAAGAAAATGTTGAAATATGGAAACCTTACATAGAGAATGTGCATAAGGGCAAGGAGATTGAGAATCGTGTAATGAAAAGGGAAGAGGAAATTGATGAGGATGAGAAAGGATATTTAATATTGATATCAGAATTTGAAAGAGCACTGGAAGACTTAAGCAGGAACAAAGCACCAGGCATAGATGGTATACTGATTGAGTTGCTAAGCTGCATAGGTGATGAAGGTCTGACAAGGTTATTTCACTTGGTGTGTAGGATTTATGAGACCGGTGAGGTACCCTCTCACTTCAAGAAGAATGTTATCATTAGGGCTAGGATTTTTAGGTAAATAAATATTTTTTATGTAAATACATATTTTAAGCTTTTTTTTTCTATAAATACATAAATTCCTGCTTTTCTCTTATGAGCACATAAAAAGGAAAAATATTTACATTTTTTAAAATCAGCATGCTGGATCTTTCAGTTTATTGAATTTTTGTTCTGTGTTACTCGAACGGAGGAGAACCTGTGAGCTATCTAATCTTCATGCAGAGCGTATGTCAGCTTGCAACTGTGTTATGCTTAACTTGTTGCCCCGTCCCACTCACTGTGGAACCCTTGTCCATAGCCATATTGCGCCACGTGCTAGACCTCCCACCCCCACCCAGCTACCTGGAACCAGTGTCACTCACATGCAATTCATTTCTGGCACCGTGAAGTGTAAGGCGGTATTACGATGCCTAAAGTTAAAGCAACTACAAGTTATCGTCTGTTGCAGAATTTAAAGATAATTTTACTTCTGATGGGGGCGTTCTGTTCTGCCAACCATGTGGGAAGCAATCAAGGCTGAACAGCGATCTCAAGTTACACAACACCTCAAGGGCAAGAAACATATTGCCGCAGTTTTGCGCATCAGAATAACTGTTTCGCGATAATCGTTGGTCATTTGTGATGGACAACCTGAAGATGTATCTCGTTGTGTATTGTAATGGTTCAGCAGTCTGTGAGGCATTGCATAAATTGCAATTGTGAGTACTGCATATTGTTTATATTCACATTAATAAACTAAATTATAATTAAATATTTTTACTTTTCTGTCACATATTTCAGGTATTTTTAATACATAAAAAATAAATATTTTCCTGATTTTTAGCACCTAAAATCCTAGCCCTAGTGATGATGGTTTGATCATGCTATTTCACTCGGTATATAGGATTTATGAGACCGGTAAGGTACCCTCTCACTTCAAGACGAATGTTATCATCCCTATACAAAAGACAGTAAGAAAGACTAACGCACAATCAGTTTGATCTCTCAGGCTTAAGATATCCTGACTAGAATAATTTACAAATAATGAAATTGCTTGTATATCAAGTCATCACTCAGACAAAAAAGAAGGTCTTATATTGTTCATATTGTCTCTATCACTCGAACATGTAAATAAATAATGTTGAAATTGGAATATTATTCGAAACACTTGATAAGTAACATAATAATGAATAAATACATGTTTAGTTAAATAAGAATACTCTATCTTATTTTAATTGAATAAATAAAAATGCGCAGAGGATACGGTCTACCACTTAAATACGAGGGCGAATCGAAGTCCTTGCTCCTATTTTTTTAGCCAAGAAAAATACATACAGGTAATTACAAATGTACGCACTGTTCTCAGTACCTCACACTATTGTTCGACGTAGTCTCCACATTTGTTCAGACATTTGTCCCATCGCAACACTAAATTTGAGATGCCCTGTGGTAGAATTCAGCTGGCTGACTGTGGAACCATCGTTGGACTGCTGTCTTGGCGTCATCGTTGCACGTGAATCGCTGTCCTTCCAGGAACTTCTTCAGCAGACCATGATAAGGCGAGACCACATGTGGCAACCGGAACCACCACCAAGCTCCGGTCATTTCACTGGGAGAGTCTGGACCACCCACCAACAGTCCAGACCTTGCTTCTAGTGATTTCCACGTTTTTGGTCCGCTGAAGAAGTTCCTGGCAGGACAGCAATTCACGTGCAACGATGACGCCAAGACAGGAATCCGACGATGGTTCCACAGTCAGCCGGCTGAATTCTCCCACAGGGGCATCTCTGATTTAGTGTTGCGATCTGACAAATATGTGTGATTTAATTATATGGTCATTGGCTGCATTATCTACTTTATTAAAGTATAAGAAAATTCTCGGTACAAAGTCGGTAGCATGCTGAACTATGCCCAAGATCGCGGGTTCAAACCCGGCCGAAGTCGTCGGACTTTTTAAGAGCGTTAAAATCCTACAGTAGGCCTTCCTTCGGAGGGAAAGTAAAGGCGGTGGTCCCATGTCATAGCTCTATGGCATGAAAATGAACCTACCACTACAATTGGTATAATGTAGTCAAATTTGTAGGTTATATTTCGTTAGAAACGCTCTATCAAGTTCCAACTTTCGTCGCTTGGTGTCAGTGGCATCTGGTAGCCAAAGTTGGAACTACTTAAAAATGATCTTGGTCATTCATCTTCATTCATTTCATCTCATCCACACTCTATGGCACTTGTAGCTCACCCCATGGGTGTCCGCATAGAAGCAGCTACAAACTCTGGCGAGCCGAACATGCCTCGGACACTCCCGGCACTAAAAGCGAAAAGGCTAAATAAGTAATAAATAATAAATCTCGGTGCACCACTGCTACTGAACGCTTTCTAATTAAGCCCCACTCCCCAGGGGCATACATCTAGTGGGACGTGGGTTGGTGACCACGGGACCCCAGCTGAGTCTGGCATTGCTTCCACTTACTTGTGCCGGGCTCCTCTCCGTCGTCTTTCCTGTCGACCTCTCTTCGTCAACTCTTCTTCTCTTCCAACCCCGACGGTATTATGGTATCCGAGGCCCAAGGAGTCTCTTCCTTTCTCGCCTTAATTTGCCCTTGTCTCTTCTTTCCTGACCTCATTCTTCGAGGGGTCAGCCTTCTTTTCCTTTTCATATCTCCTGCCTTCTGCTCAAGGCCCTTAAGGAGGCAGGGTTTATGTAGCCCCACCCTGGATATTGCTACACCCTCAAGGGCTCACGGCTGGTGAGTTTGGGAGTTGGCGACCCCGAGGGATTCCTGAGCTGGGTCAGTTTTGTCCTTTTTTTCTCTGACCTTGGGTTGTGCCCTATCCTCTTTCCCTTTCCTATCTGCCTTCCATTACTCTCCTTCCTAGTCCCTCAAATCTCATTCTTCGAGGGTTGAGGACATTTTCTTTCTTCCTGTCCTTTATTTGCCTTATCCTTTATTTGTTTACCATTTCTTCTTGAAGTATGTAAGTTTGTAGTTCGTATTACTCATAGTTTTCATTCTCATCTCATCTTTTACTATCACCCAAAGCATTAAGAGCCAATAACCTAGATGTTAGGCCCCTTAAAGCAACAATTATCATCATCATCATCATCAATTATGCCCCATTAAAAAGTATCACAGTCTCAGAAAGTGAACGCCTATTCCTTTCTATTTTGTGAATATTTTATTATGTTGCTGGCGTTAAGTTGTCAGCAGCTAATGTCGCCCACTAGCGCTGCCGCACCATTAGTCCCTTTGAGCTTGTCGCGGTTGCACCACCATTTCTGGCTTATCCTTTACAGGCGTTATCGTCCTCAGCCCTCCCACATTACATTACATTAGCACTTTTTGTCGCTTGCTTGCGTTTAGCCCAGAATTGCTGAGGAAACTGGTTATTTTCTTTTAATCCTAGCGACCCACCATCGTGTCACTAAACCTTTTATTTAGGTGCGGCAGCTATTTTCACTCTCAAGGATTAAATTTTAACTCAAGCATTCTCCATAATTTCAGAAGTATGTCTTCATTCTTTTACCGCATCATTCCTGTTAACCAAATCGCTCCCTATCTGCATTCCAATTACTTTCTAACAACAAACTTACTTGTATCACTTCACAGTGGATCGAATCGTCTTTCTTTCTTTCTTTCTTTCTTTCTTTCTTTTAATTCATTATTCTGCAGTGATTTTGCCTAAAATTTATCTTTTACATTTTTCCTTATATTCTTCTTTTGATTTATAGTCAGCGTTAACAATTAAACTAAGGCACTATGATGGAGATGACCTCAATATTCAGCTAATTAAATCATCATCAACAACTACAACAACGTGCAAGGTCATGGGTCATACTATCCCGTGACTCGATAGACAAGTGACCACCTTGTGGCAAAATGGCCAGTATTCTTGGCTGTCCGGGTTCGATTCCCGGCTCTGCCAAGGAATTTCATTCTGGTCTGTCTCGTAGGCAAACCTGAGCTATCCTGGAAGAGTTTATCGATGGTTTCTTTCTTCTACCGAAGGCAAATGCCAGGATGGTACCTAACTTCAGGCCACGGTTGTTTCCTTCCCAATCCTCGCCTGAATTACAAATACACTCACTACTACTACATACATCGCAATAACAAAAGCTATCAGAGAAATTATACACACACCCAAGTACACAGAATGATGCTCAAGATTAATTTTATTATTCTTCAACTCTTTGACTCTTTAATTTACAAACTGAATTAATGTAATATCTATTTTGGCACTCTTGACTCCCACAACTTCGACTAAGAGCCGTAATATAATTTGCAATTAGTGATTTCTACTTTCTACTTACAGAAACAGACTCGCATTTCTTTCGTACTTGATTATTGAAGAAAGGAACATTAGGAAATATAGAGTTTGCACTGACAAGTACCAAAGTTCGCAATACAGCAAGGTTCCAAAATGGTGGTTGAGTATGCGTAGTCTTAACGAACCCTAAATGCCTACTACAGCTGTACGAATATTCGCCAATTGGATTGGTCGAAGAATTCAAATATTCGAGCAATGTGGATGTCCGATTACTTCAGTTGTTCGAATCATTCGAACGTTCAAAGAACTCGAGTATTTCAAATAGCCGATTAAAAATAACTCAAACAATTCAAAATATTTGAATTTTTTGAAAATGATAAGTACCCGAAAATTACAGCAATGTGTGGAAAGAAATGTGTTCAGTGGACGAGTTGTTTAAAGCAGGGGCGAATCCAAGGGGTAAGATGGGGGTTAACCCCTTCCCCATTCAGCTTGATTGACCCTTATAATTAATTCAAAACAAAGCATCACTTGTTATCTCTTTCCTTCTATCTTTCATTCTATTTACCTTACTATCTATCTTTGAATCTACATTTCTATCTTTCTTTCTGTCTATCTTTCTTTCCATATATCTATCTTTGAATCTACATTTCTATCTTTTTTCTGTCTTTCTTTCTTTATTTCTATCTACCTTACTATCTATCTTTCAATCTACATTTCTTTCTTTCTTTCTTTCTTTCTTTCCTTCTATCTACATTTCTATCTTTCTTTCTATCTGTATTTTAATCTATCTTTCTTTCTATTTTTCTATCGTTCTTTCATTCTATCTATCATTCTTTCAATCTATCTTTCTTTCATTCCATCTATCTTTCTTTCATTCTATCTATCTTTCTTTCTTTCTTTCTTTCTTTCTTTCTGTCTTTCCTTCTTTCTTTCTTTCTTTCTTTATATGTTAATTTCTATCTATCTATCTTTCTATCTATATTTATTTATTTATTTTTATATATCTATCTATCTTTCTTTCTGTCATTCTTTCTATCTATCTTTCTTTCTGTCATTCTTTCTATCTATCTATATTTCCTTCTTTTTACCTATCTTTCTATATATTTTCTTTATCTTCCTATCTTTCTTTCTCTCTTTTTTCATTCTTTCTTTTTTATCTTCCTTTCTACTCGTATCTCTCTTTCATTCTCTCTTCCCTTCCCTCTTTTTCCCTTTATGCTTTCTTTTCTCATTGTTAGTATGTTTTTTATAATTATTCGAAAATTTGATTTATTCGACTTATTCTCGAATTATTTGATTATTGCCTGAATAGTCGGATTATTTCACTAACATTTCGAAATTCGAATAATTCTAATATTTGAATGTTAGAATGTGCGAAATCTTTGAATAGTCAACCTACTCGTACGTTCCAATTAAATATTCGTATTCGATATTATTTGAATAATATGCTGTTGGAATATGTCCAGGTGTAATGCAGGACATGGTCCACTAGTGCTCGACATTGAACTCCCCTCGTCTCGTGTACTCGTGTAAGCGTCCTTGACACGACTGAAATAGAAATGTGACAAACACGGTAAGTGGAGGCGAGGTGTTGGAGCCTGTCACAGTTTGATGAGGGGACGACCGATAAATGTGATGGAGCGGATGAAAATAGCTGGAACATAGCCACAGTGACGTCATACATCACCACAACGTCCAAGTCGAGCCGGAAGACGAGACGTCATAACAGGATCCTGTGTGCTATAGTCTGACCTCATTACTCACTCTCTACTAACTGAAAATAAACACTAACATCCATGGCCGCGCGTGTTAAACACTCGCTCTCTTCAGCGAGTCAGGGGAGTCAAAGTCTTTGCCCTAGAACATAACTCATTGGCGACAGTTCTAACCTTTACATTTTTTTTAACCTCTAATATACCGACAGTAGTGGCTACGCTGGCTGAAGCTCAGCGTTAGGTCATGGGGCCGAGCTCTCGGCTGACTCGAGAGACGCGTGGGTTCCAGCCCCACCGTCAGCCGTCCTTGAAATGGTTTTCCGTGGTTTCCCATTTTCAACACCAGGCAAATGCTGGGACGGTACCTTCTGACATGCCACGGCCGCTTCCTTCAACATCCTTGTCCAGTTTCGTTCATCTTCATCCATTCCATCTCTCATCCCGACGCGCAGGTCACCTATGGGCGTCGACTGGAAAGACCTGCACTAGGCCTCTCAGAAAGCCACACGAAATAAATAAAAATAAAAAGAAAAGAAACCTTGAATATGTTATATAATATTTAAAGTTATGTGTATTTAAAAGTTGTTTAGGGACCTGGAACAACTTGGTCATCAGTCACGTGTCCTTCGGTGTGGGCAGAATTTGTCTGATAACCTGTGTTTCTGTGGTGACTGAAGTAGAATGTGAAACTGCAATTTTCAGGGTCCGGGTAGGATAGGTGACCTGGGAATTCAAATAAGGTCGTCCATTTCTTGACTTAGTGACTGGTCTAAGGGCTGGATCAGAGTTCACTCAGTCTCGTGAGGCCATCCTAGAGGTGATTTTCCCACTTCTTCTCCAAGCAAATAACAGGATAATAAGGCCACTTTCACCTTATTCCAAATTGTAAGCTCATTCAAACAAGAAGTTCCGTGAAGAACTATACAGCCTATTTTCATATATCCTACTTATGTTAACTGCCACTATCAACATACAAAATTTCACTTTGATTGCTGTAATAAATTCGTAGATATTGAGAACCGACTAAATATTTCGGATGGTCGCCAAGTTGGATTTTATATATGTACGTCCTAGAGTTATGTATTGTTACATGAGGATTATTGTGTACGTGTAGCATTCAAACTTCAATCTCATGATTAGGACACAAGAAGTAACAAGGAGATTTTTAAAATTTCGCACAGCTGCCATCTTGTGGTTATGGAAACAATTGAAACAAATTAGATGCCAGAGGATTATCATTCGTATAAGGATTTACTGTACCAAGTTTCACTGCACTCGGATGGTTAAATTGCGAGAAACGTCCATGGGAATATTTATACTTCGCGCCGCCGCCATGTTGGATTTGTGATCACCAGGTTATTTAAAGTCCTATAGATGAACTTAAGTTCATAGCCCCTATGAACATAAGAAAATTCAGGTTGATTGCTTTAATAGATTCGTAGATATTCAGAGCCGTCTAAATATTTCGGATGGTCGCCATGTTGGATTGTTAAATGTATAGGCCATAGAGTCATGTACCATTAAAGGAAAATTATTGCGTAGGTACATTATTCAAACGTTCACTTCGATCGCATGGTTACGGTACAAGAAATAGAAAACTTAATTTTAAAATTCGCAAAACCGCCATCTTGAGGTTATGTAAACAATTGAACTAAATTAGATACCAGTGCATTACAATGAGTATAAATATTTCCTGTATCAAATTTCACTGCGTTTGGAACATTAAATCGCGAGAAAGGTCTATTTAAAATTTTCAAATTCGCTTGGCCGCCATGTTCATTTAGTAGTTAACCGGTTTTTGAAAGTCTTATAGATGAACATCCATTAGTGCCCTTTATCTCCGTACATAATTTCAGGGTGATGCCGCTAACAGTTTCAGAGATATAGAATGCCGGTGAAATATTTCGCACATCCGCCATCTTGTGGTCATGTAAACAATTGAACCAAGTTAGATGTCAGTGCATTACAATGTGTATAAACATATACCGTATCAATTTTTATTGCCTTTGGTTGGTGAAATCGTGAGAAACGTCTATTTGAAAGTCTCCGATTCGCGTGGCCGCCATGTTGGTTTTGTAGTTAGCAGTTTTTCAAAAGTCACATAGGTGAACTTTTAGTTGTTCCCTTTATCATCGTAAAAAGTTCGAGGGAGATATCGCGAATAGTTTCGGAGATATTGAATGCTGGTTAAATATTTCGCACAGCCGCCATGTTGGATTGGTGAGAGGTAACAAAATTTGAAGGGCGCGGTCGGGGTTGTCCGGAATAGTGCTATGAACTTACCGAGTTTCATTGAAATCGCTCCAGCCGTTTAGATTTTATTAGGGACACACACACACACACACACTCCTCACACACACACACACACACGGACAAAAGGTGATCTCATAAGCCTATTTTTTCAAAATTGAAAATAGGCTAAAAATACATACACTACCACAGCCATCACAATGTCACAGATGCCAGACACACACACACGCCTAGGAACACGGGGCTACATGACCAAGATGTCACAAATCGCCTAAATGAATCAACAACAACAACTCATATTACTCTATTGCGATATTCAGTTAAGTGATATGTAAAGAGAGTGGTTACTTGACGAATTGTAACAACTGGAGAGGTATTACCTTACTATCCGTACCAAGCAAAGTATTTCTCAGGATAATCTTGAATAGCGTTAAGAAGTCTATCGAGTCGTAGTTGAGGAAAGAACAAGCTGGATTTAGGGAACACCGTAGTTGTGTGGACACTTTACGGATTATTGTGGAGCAGAGTAACGAATGGCAAGCAGCACTGTACATCACATTTATAGATTTTGAGAAGGCCTTTGATTCCATTAATAGGAAGGTCATGTGGGAGACCTTAAAGGAATATGGTATACCAAGTAAAATAGTTAACATTATACGAGAGATGTATTCTGGTTATGAATGTCAAGTCCTGCATGAGGGTCAGCTATCCCAGCCATTGGCCATCCAGACTGGAGTACGACAAGGATGTATACTTTCTCCCACTTTGTTCCTGATTGTTATTGATAATACTCTTAGGAAGGTGGGGAGAGGAAGGAAGAGAGGGATACAGTGGGGACTTCGAGACAGGTTGGAGGATCTTGATTTTGCTGATGACATCTGTATGCTAGCACAGCGCTTTAGAGACATAGAGGGAAAACTGGCAAACTTAGAACTTGAAGCTGCTAAGGTTGGACTTAAGATAAACCCAAAGAAGACAAAGGAGCTGAGAGTGAACTCCACAGTACAGGCTGGTCTCACTGGGGGAGGTGTAGATGTAGAACAGGTGGATACATTTGTTTACTTGGGAAGCGTGGTAACGAGAAGTGGAGGGGCTGAGGAGGATGTCAAGAGCAGAATAAGAAAGGCAAATGGGGCTTTTGTGCAGCTCTATCCAGTATGGAGAAACCATAACATATCCAGGAAGACGAAAATCAGACTTTTTAATACCAATGTGAAAGCTGTCCTATTGTATGCATGTGAAACATGGAAAGTTACCAATCCTATCAGCCACCAACTTCAAGTATTCATCAATCGTTGTCTGCGTCGAATTCTGGGTATACGATGGCCAGATATAATCCCAAACGAAGAGCTGTGGCAAAGGGCTAACCAACAACCTATAGAAGTCCAAATTAAATTAAACGGAGGAAATGGGGCTGGATTGGGCATACTCTGCGGAAACAGAATGATGCAGTAGAAAGGAGAGCTCTGGACTGGAATCCTCAAGGGGCTCGGAGACGGGGAAGACCAAGGAACACCTGGAAACGCACCATTGAAGAGGAGGCCAGAAAATCGGGAAAGACTTGGATGGAAGTGAAGAACTTGGCAACACACAGAGCCCGATGGAAATCATTCTTGAATGCCCTATGCTCCGCACGGAGCGAAAGGAAATAAGTCAAGTAAGTCAAAGAGAGTGGTTATGTTTTTACACTATGTTGCATAGTGATAAATGTTTAACATATTCTAACTGAAAACAGTTATAGAAAGCTGTGTATTAAAGATAGATATTTGCTGTCAAGGACATCTTTGTACAACGATTTTGCTCAACAAGAAAATATTGCTCCGTCTAACGGTTCTTTTCTTTTACTTGCTTTACTTAAATTGTTATTGCTCGGCTTTCTTTGGTGATAGATGAATGTTTCTACATTTACGAACTTTTGTGGATACATTCTTTATTATACATGATTCGCAGCCAATGGTCATAGCAAGGTATTTTAATCGAACGCCCGTGGGCTCCCAACAAGCTCAATTTCAAGTAGTTCCAACTTTGGTTACCAGATGCCATTGTCACAAGCTTCTGGTGGCGATCGTTGGAACTTGATAGAGCGTTTCTAACCAGCCAAAATAACCTACACATTTTGCTACACACTACCAATTGCAGTGGTACGTTCTTTTACATGCCATAAATCTATGACATGGGCCCGCTGGTTTACTTCCCCTCCGAAGGATTTTAACGCTCTTAAAAATCCGACCACTTCGACCAGGTTTGAACCCGCAACCTTAAGCATAGCAGTTCAGCATGCTATCAACATCAGTTTGGTACTGTAGTTTTCGAGATTAGCCAGGAAAAAGTAAGGACTGTTTTAGATTTTAATCATAGAAATAACTTGAGTGAATAGCCACACTTGGAGTCGTTTCAGGGATAGAGACTACAATATCGTAGTGGTTACTTCACTCAACAGAAATGTTAGCAATGAAAGATCCCTCTTCTTGGGCTATCTGCATTCCGCCACGGTAAACTCGGCCATTACTAAATCATATGTCCGCGGCGGGATTCTTACTCTTCCGACCAAAGCCATGAATAAGACAAAACGTCAGGATGAGGTCGATACTCTGCACCTAACGAGGATCATTCGTGAAGTATCGGATAAATATTGGAATAGACACCTTCCTGTCATTAGAGGCTGTCAAATGACGACGTATTTAAAACATAGATATAAATCTCATTATCTGAATAAAAAAATAAGATTTCTGTTTGAACATTTTGAATAATAATAATATAATATCGTATGGCCTCGGGTGCTGGGTGCAAGCTTTGTTATTTGACACCCAGAGGGTAGCTTGCATGTCAAATTTCGTTGTTCCTTGAAGCACTATGAAAGTTAGATGAAGTTAGATATCTAAGCTCCTTGAACATTATAGCGCTTTCTAGTAGAGTAATGAGGAATTTTGTGTTAGCGGAATATCCCGAGCTTAATTTTGCCATTATGAACACGGCCTACTGAATTCAAATGGGTTCTTTGACATGACAACATCGTATGACATGCGTGTCGTAATTTTTGCTGCCTTTCAAAAATCACTTACCACGGCCAGGAGCGCACCTGCAAGCTTGGGGTTAGTAGTTGTTATTGTTTGAGTCTTCAGTCTTTTGACTGGTTTGATGCAGAGCTCCACGCCCCCCTGTCCTGAGCTAATCGTTTCATCTCTACATAGCTACCACACCCTACATCCGAGGCATTTGTTCTAACCTTGGTCTACCCCAACAAATCTTGTCCTCGACCCTTCCTTCCATAACTAAGCTTGCTATTCCTGGGTGTCTTAGTATGTGTCCAACCAACCTATCTCTTCTCTTCATTAGCAGTCGTCAGAAACATCTCCCACTAGTCGTAATACCTCTTCGTTTGTAACCCTATCTACTGATCTGATCATCATGATTCTCCTGTAACACCACATTTCAAACGCTCCAATTCTCCTCTTTTCTGCTGCACCAATAGTCCAAGTTTCACTTCCATTGAGCGCCACGCTCCAGACAAAGGCCGACACGATAGCCACTCACTCACCGGGGCAATCAACATTTTAAATATTTAGCTAAAAAAGAAAAAAAAATATCATTATAGGAAAATATGAGAAAACTGCCGTATTGATTAATAGATAATTAATTAAAATGCTCCGCCAATCAACACAAATTATATTCAAATTAGTACATGTTTCGGTCCAACAATGGGATCTTCTTCAGCAAATTAGAATTAAATCATTTTTTCGTTGTCAGTTTACCCTCTAGGTTGGCTTTTCCCACGGGCTCAGCGAGGGATCCCACCTTTACCGCATCTACGGTCAGTGTCCTGGAGCTTGACATCGGTTCTGGGGATACAACCGGGAAAGCGGGACTAGGGCCTCGCCCAGGCAACCTCACCTGCAAGGCGAACAGCGGGCCTCATGAGGGATGGGACCGGATGGGAAGAATGGGAGGGATAAACAAGGAAGAGGGAAGTAGGCGGCAGTGGCCTGATGGTAGGTACCATCCCGGCAGTTCACCGAAGACGAAGTGGGGAAACCACGGAAAACCACTTTCTTTTTATAGAGTCCAATGTTTTATGTATCCTACATATATAATTCTTCAACTCCGCCTGGTAACGTAGTGGTTAGCATTCTTGGCTATCAACGCGGAGGCCCGGGTTTGATTCCCGGCTCTGTCAAGGAATTTAATTCTGGTCTGAGGGCTGGAACGGGGTACACTCAGACTTGTGAGGCAAAATTGAGAGGAGGTGGGTTCAATTCATACCTCCAACAACCTGGAAGTGGTTTTCCGTGGTTTGCTACTTCTACTCCAAGCAAATGCCGAGATGGTCCCTAACTTAAGGCCACGGCCGCTTCCTACCCAAATCCTACCTCAATTACAAATGCACATACTCGTACAGACATCGTAGTGACACGGGTTATCAGACACGTTCTACACACACCCAAGAACATGGGGCTGCATGACACTTAAAAGAATTAACAACACATCGTGTTAGTGTAATTGTTCTCCATTTTAGTGATTTAGAGCACAAGGCTGTTCTCTATTTTTCTGTTATAGCAATTTTTAGCCTATTTTCATGTATGAACAAGATGTTCAGTAAAGAACATATAGCCTACTTTCCCCTAAATGCATGGGTATTGTTATAACTCTTTGTCCTTTTGAAGGAGTATAATTGAATGTTGGTTGTAGTAGCTTGTTGAAATACAACGTGCTATACGGATATTAAACATGAATATGAGGTGCCCTTTTCTAGGGCAACCTCTGTAAAATAATTCATTCAATTCGGTTTCACCGTGTTTGAATTGATATGGGGAATCGATATGCACACATACATGGCCGCTATCTGCCAACTATTGGGCTGATGACCTTGTAATTCAGTCAAAACATGCTACCCACAAAAAGGTATGTTGTTGCAAAATTTGGTAGAGATCAAATGATTAGGTTGGTCGGAATTTGATTTGAGCTTTTAACATTTGGATGGCCGCCATTCCGTTTCCGTCAATACGGCGGCGATATAAAACATGACACTGAGGTGCCCTTTGCTAGTGCTCTGTAACAAATTTCGTTCAATTAGGTTTCACCGTGTTTGAATTGATAGGGGGAATCGATTTGCACACATACATGGCCGCCATCTGCAAACTGTTGGGCTGATGATCTTGTAGTTTAGTCAAAAGACGCTAAACCATACGATTATATGTTGTTGCAAAATTTGGTAGAGATCGGATGATTAGGTTAGTCGTAATTTGATTTAAGCTTTTAACATTTGGGTGGCCACCATTACGTTTCCGTCAAGATGGTGGCGATATAGAACATGAAACTGAGGTGCACTTTGCTAGTGCTACCTCCGTACCAAATTTCGTTCAATTTGGTTTCACCGTGTTTGAATTGATAGGGGAAATCTATTTGCACACATACATGACCGCCATCTACAAACTATTGGGCTGATGATCTTGTAGTTTGGTCAAAATATGCTTCCCACATAAAGGTACGTTGTTACAAAATTTGATCGAGATCAGATTATTAGGTTGGCCTTAACCTCCCTATGAAGGCTTCCAAAAAGATGGTATATTGGCTTGGCTGCTTGAGCTTTTAGTTCTCGTAGTCAAGTGGTGCAGTTGCACCTTATATAAAGGGAGGTGGCGCGCAGTTCGTCACTCCTGTGGGGGTCCGGGCGGGGACACCAAGAGCCCGCCGATGAGCCTAGCTTGGTGTCCTAGGCGAAACCCCACACAAGACACGGCACAAACCTAGAAGAATTGCTGAGTTTAAATTCACCGGCCGTGAAAGCCAATATACCATCTTTCACCTACGTAACTTTCAAAAACCTGTAAAGTACAAAACGAACATGGTGGCCATGCAAAGGTGAAACATTATAATAGACTTTTCTCGCAATTCAACCATCTGAGCGGAGTGAAATATGGTACAGTAACTTTATGTTTATACACATTGTAATCTACTGGCAACTAATCTACAGTAGTTCAATTGTTCACATAAACTCAAGATGGTGGCTGTGCGCAATTGTAAAATTAACTTTATATTTCCTGTGTATTAATCATGCGGTTGATGTGAAAGTTTGAATAATGAATCTACGAAAAAATGGACAACGATTAGTACATAACTCTATAGCCTACATATATAAAAATCCAGCATGGCAACCATCCGAACTATTTAGACGGTTCTCAATATCTATTGATCTATGCCAGCAATCAATCTGAAATTTTGTATTTGTGTAGTGGCTATAAGCATAAAATCACCTATGGGACGTTCTATAAACTGGAGAGTACGTATCCAGCATGGCGACAGTAGTGTGGTAAGGACAGAGCTGCTCCACTTTTTATTGAGCCACCCTCGTATTTGCCCCGAACTTGATATCTCGCTAACCAAACATGGGATTAGAACATACAGGGTGTCCTAGCACTCGTAGTGACGTCCCCTACTTTCCTATAGGCTCTTTATTTGATTAAAAGACCAAAACTAAAAGGTCATTCGCGAGTAGTGGGGTAGTGTTGGTTTCCTGAAGTCGCGCTCGTGCTTGAATATGTATGCCTATGTTGGGAAAGGGTTAGGTGGTGGGGGAGGAGTAGGGTCGAGTGAGGGGTCGTTTAGATGGTATTTTTTCCGCTCTAGATGATGGTGAGGTTATTTTTTAAAAATGGATGGAATTGGGAAACGCCATTTGGGGTAAACATGTTGTTTTTTGACATTTTGGCGATGAATGTTTTTTTATACGCATGCGCACTTGAGGAGTTTTGTAAAAGGGCGGGCTTTTTAAATGATGATTTATAAATGAGTTTTTTAATATGTATTGAAATAAACCAAAAAAACTAATAGGTCATCGGCTTTTGACTATCTCGCTAACCAATAATCGGATTTAAACCTATGAGGTGTCGTAGGACTCGTGGTGAACTCTCTTTTTCTATCGAAGGGGTATATTCACCCCAAAATAAAAACTACCCTTACCCGGGGGATGAAATAGTAATTTATTTTTGTATGCCTACGAACTTGGCGGTTTTTGTAAAAGAGCGGGCTTTTTAAATGATGATTTATAAATGAGTGTTTTTTAATATGTATTGAAATAAACCAAAAAAAACTAATAGGTCATCGGCTTTTTACTATTTCGCTAACCAATAATCGGATTTAAACGTATGAGGTGTCGTAGGAATCGTGGTGAACTCTCTTTTTCTATCGAAGGGGTATATCCACACTAAAATAAAAACTACCCTTACCCGGGGGTTGAAATAGTAATATTTTTTGTGTGTGCGCGCACGGACGGCTTTTGTTAAAAGGACCTAACTACACGTTTGTTAATATTTTCTGAACCCCTCATGGGATTTTGCCATAGGCAGTATCCTAACCCTGGGGGTGACGCCCCGTTTTTGAATGTAGGATTCATTTTTGTCGAAAGGGCCTAACGACACTTTTGTTCATATCTCGCGAACCAATCATGCTAGGGACTTGTATGAGGGGTCCTAGCACTTGGGGCAATATTCCCTGTTTGGGGGTGAAACTACCCCCTAAAATTGAAAAATCCCTATCTTGGAAACGAAGAACCCTAAAATTAGGTGTGATAGCTTAAAAAATAGGGGATGATATGGGCTTTTACCTCGATTGATCATTTCACCCCTAAAACAGTAAATAGTCATGTTATGGGGAAAAAACGTGTTAAACACCTAAAAATGATAAATGAACCTAAGATATTTTGTTTTTGATGAAAAATAGCAGGGGGGTGAAACTACCCCCCAAAATTGAAAAATCCATATCTCGGAAACGAAGAAGCCTAAAATTAGGTGTGATAGCTTAAAAAATAGGGGATGATATGGGCTTTTACCTCGATTGATCATTTCACCCCTAAAACAGTAAATAGTCATGTTATGGGGAAAAACGTGTTAAACACCTAAAAATGATAAATGAACCTAAGATCTTTTGTTTTTGATGAAAAATAGCAGGGGGGTGAAACTACCCCCCAAAATTGAAAAATCCATATCTAGGAAACGAAGAAGCCTAAAATTAGGTGTGATAGCTTAAAAAATAGGGGATGATATGGGCTTTTACCTCGATTGGTCATTTCACCCCTAAAACAGTAAATAGTTATGTTATGGGGGAAAAAACGTGTTAAACACCTAAAAATGATAAATGAACCTAAGATCTTTTGTTTTTCATGAAAAATAGCAGGGGGGTGAAACTACCCCCCAAAATTGAAAAATCCCTATCTCGGAAACGAAGAAGCCTAAAATTAGGTGTGATAGCTTAAAAAATAGGGGATGATATGGGCTTTTACCTCGATTGATCATTTCACCCCTAAAACAGTAAATAGTCATGTTATGGGGAAAAAACTTGTTAAACACCTAAAAATGATAAATGAACCTAAGATATTTTGTTTTTGATGAAAAATAGCAGGGGGGTGAAACTACCCCCCAAAATTGAAAAATCCATATCTCGGAAACGAAGAATCCTAAAATTAGGTGTGATAGCTTAAAAAATAGGGGATGATATGGGCTTTTACCTCGATGGATCATTTCACTCCTAAAACAGTAAATAGTCATGTTATGGGGGAAAAAACGTGTTAAACACCTAAAAATGATAAATGAACATAAGATCTTTTGTTTTTGATGAAAAATAGCAGGGGGGTGAAACTACCCCCCAAAATTGAAAAATCCCTATCTCGGAAACGAAGAAGCCTAAAATTAGGTGTGATAGCTTAAAAAATAGGTCATGATATACGCTTTTACCTGGATAGGTCATTTCACCCCTAAAACAGCAAATAGTCATGTTATGAGGAAAAATGTGTTATACACCTAAAAGCATAAGCATCTTTGTGAAACCATGCTTTAATGGACATGTGTATGGAGGATGATTGTTATTATTATTATTAGGTAATTATGGATTAATGTGTGTATAGATAACTAACCTGTGGGGAGCGTGATGGCGCAGGTGCTTAGCTGCTCGTCTTTACCCGGACGGCTGGGGTTCAAATCCCGGTGACAGCGGGGGTTGGAATTTTCACTCGAAAAATCACGCGGCGTCAGGAAGGGCATTCGGCCTTAAATCCCGGGCCAAAACCAAAATGAGCCTGGTTGGCTCCGGCGACTCAAACTAATTGGGAAAAGCCGAAGAAAGAAAGGCAACTCACTAGTATTAGTAAACATTGGTTGGAGGTGTTGAAGAAGTCATGATGGCCAACCCTTTGCTAAAAAGTTTTACCTGTATATCCTGTTGCAGTCTTTAGAAAAAAAATCGAACCGGGGCCTCTGTGGTGACAGTGGAGCTATATTCATGATGATTTTTAAACAAATATACGCTTGCCTACTACCGCTGTGTTGAATCTGCACAGATACACTGGCTATGGTTTGTCTAGTGTGTGCCTTGGCGATAACAGCACAGCGACCTTGTCAGTAAGTTTTATATTACTCATTTGCTTGATAGCGGACGTGCTCTGCACATGACTAGATCGTTGTTAGGTTTGACAAAGGCTTAGTGAAGCTTATGGCAACCTTGAAATGAATGTCATGGTATAGTCGGGGTTGGAAGCCAAGACCTTAGGGTTGACAACCAAGTAGGTTAACCACTACACGGTGAGATGGTCAAATAATAATGTAACAGAACATATAGAAACGTTTTCTATAGTTTAACGAATTGCCATACCATGAGAGGTGTAGGTAATGGAAATTGAATCCTTAGCTGATGATTATACTACTTTTCCATGCCCACGTATAAGCTATCATGGTAGAAAAAGAATGGTATGGCTTGTTTTAAACGGAGAATAATAATTGTGTTTACAGTGAAACACAAATCTGAATTTAAAATAATTAATTTAAAATTATCTAATTTAAAATTAACTAATTTAAAATTAGTTTAGTACGCTGAAGTTAAAATGAATAATGATCACGTTACAGACAGCCAGTTTCAAAGCCATGAGAACTAAGTGAACAAAGTATAAAATTCATGAGCCAGTGAGGAATTCAACATGCTGTCCTTTGGACAAGAGAGAAGCGTTCTACAGTGACCCTCAATGGTTTGGGTCATCGTAAAGATGAAAATTAAATCTAAGCTATATACTAGAAGAAGAAATGGAAAACAATTGGTCAAATAAAGGACAGAAGGAATAAAAAATGGCCCTCAACCCTCAAGCATAAGGATTGAGGGAGTTGGAAGGAAGGAGAGCCATGAAAGGCAGATAAAAAGTATAATAGGAGTGGCTTTGCCCCAGAGGTAATGGAGGAAAACTGGACTCAGCTCAGAAATCCCTTGGGGTCGCCATCTTCCAAACTGATCAGCCCTTGAGGGGGGTAGCCATAGGCAGAGTGCACCGCAAGTGGTGGGGCTATATACACCCTTCCTTTTTGAGGGGGCTTGAGCAAAAGACAGGAAATAACATGAAAATAAAAACAAGGCTGCCTCCTCACACTAGTAGGATATCAGAAAAATAAATAAACAAGGGCCAATGAAGTTTCAAAAGGAAGAGACTCCCTAGGCCTCGGATACTCTAATCATGTTGGGCTCGGTAGAGAACAAGAGTTGAGCAAGTGTGGTCGACAGGAAATAAGACAGAGAGGAGCCTAGCACAAGTTAGTGGAAGCAATGACGGTCTCAGCTGGGACTCCGTGATCGTCAACCTACATGACACTAGATATAACGCCCAGGGGTGGAATTAAAGACCTCTATTGTTTTATATCACTGGCTTTTAAGAACGCTAACACATGGCATGCCTTATAATGCAATACTGGTCCTAGGGTATGCAAAAATTGTATTAGAAACTCAGCTAATAATAGTGTGCTTGCCCATGATTTACCTTAAATTTTCCTAAAATTCACTACATTTTCCGCAAATTGACCAAATGACACAACATTCCAGAAAAATTCAACAAATGACTACCAGATTTATTGAAATTTCATTGATTTACCTAAGCATGGTTTAAACTATCTCAAATTCATATAAAATTAGACGAATATAGATGAAAATTCACTAAAATTTACAGAATTTAGCCAAGTGGTGTACAAACCATGACATTTATCCAATTTTTATTAAAATTGACTACATGTACTCGAAAATTCCATAATATTCCCTTTACATGTATGCTTTTTGTTGTTGTTGTTGTTGTTGTTTCGTTTACCACACTCCCTGTAGACAAACACCTCAACATGACTTTCTCCTAGAATAGGAGATCCACATTCGACATGATAGCTGAGTTTCATTTCCCATAAACTTGTCTCTGAGGTGGGTGTCAGGAAAAGGCATCCAGCTGTAAAAACCACACCCTCACGTAGACTTTCATAACCTCTTACGTTGAGGTTTCTTACACTAACGACATTAAATGATTGAACGGTTTCCTTTTCACAATTCCTGTCTATACTTTCCTCTTTAAGGTTGCAAGATGTTTGCAAGATTCCTAAAATGCAATTAAATGTAATAAATACCTTAAGATGGTTTCATTTGTTTAATGATATGGTGTTGATGATGGATATATACGTGAAGACTAATTTTTGTTAGGTCTTGACTGGCCTTGCAATTAGAAATTGACAAACCAAACATGGGTTATCTACCAAGGGAACACTTTGACCACTATGTTGGTTATTGACCAGTAAGTACAGTTCTAGTAATGAAACAGAAATCCAACACAAACAATGAGCGCGCAATGCGGCGGAGATTGGTACCACGATGTACTGTTGGTTATGTATGGCGGTGGGAGGCTGGCAAAAAGGAAAATGTTTTTGGGTAATAAAAAGTCATGTTCAGCCTCCCACCGCCATTCATCTGTGACGTCATAGCCAGTCTCAAAGCAAGTCTATACTTGTAGAACATGCCATGTGACAAGGTTAGGTTTACTGAGCTGAGGTTAACTTAGGTTAGCTAGCTCTATCTCACTCCTAGCCAATCATTAACCTTAAAAGCACTCTAGAGTTCTTGGAATCTGTTCATGTAATTATTATTCTTGACAGTACTTTGGAAATTACACCCTGAAAAACATCAATCCCCTTGATTTTTTTTTAAACTGTTAATATTATTATTATTATTATTATTAGCCAAGTCACTTTACTAAAATTTAATTTATGTGTATTTGTTGATATGAAAGTCTCTACAACCAGCCATGCTTGCACCCACTTTTTGCTTTTACTTTTGCTCCCATATTAATGCCAACTCTTATAACTATAAGCAACAGCAAAATGTAAATGGAATAATATTTCTGATAATGTTCAAAACAAAAGTCCTGAGGTCTTGGGTTTGAATTCTCAACTACGATTGTCAGCCAATGAGTTACACTACAGAAAACTTTTTATTTTTGTGTTGTGTTGCATGATAATTTGCCCATTTCGCGATGTAGTGGCTAGTATACTTGGGTGTTATTCCAGAGGTTTTGGGTTCCAACTCGACTATGGCCAGAATTTAATTTTTGATCTGAGAGTTGGAAGGTTAGGTTAGGTGAAATTAGGTTGGGTGAAGTTAGGTTAGGTTAGGTTATGGGAGATTGTTTTAGTAAAACACCACATTTGCCCCCCACTTTTTAGTCACACATTTTGCTCCCACTTTGTGCACTCACTTTTGCTCGCTCTTTTTTGCTCCCACTTTTGCTTTCACATTTGCTCCCACTTTCTGCTCACATATTTGCTCACACTTGTTTGCTCCCACTTCTGCTTACACGTTTTGCTCCCACTTTTTGCTCCCACATTTTTTTTTTGCTTTCCATATTAATGTCAACTCTTATAACTATAAGCAGCAGCAGCAAAATGCAAATGGAATAATATTTCTGATAATGTTCAAAACAAAAGTCCTGAGGTCTTGGGTTTGAATTCCCAAACTATGGTTGACAGCCAATGAGTTACACTACAGGAAACTTTTACTTTATGTTGTGTTGCATGGTAATTTGCTCATTTTTGCAGTGTAGTGGCTAGTATACTTGTGTGTTATCCCTGAAGTCTTGGGTTCCAACTCAACTATGCCTAGAATTTAATTTTGATCTGTGAGTTGAAAGTTAGGTTAGGTGAAGTTAGATTAGGTAAAGTTAGGTTAGGTGAAGTTATGATGGGTTAGGTTAGGTAAAGTTCAGTCAAGTTAGGTGTTAGGTAAAGTTAGGTTAGGTTAGGTTAGGTTAGGTGAAGTTAGGTGAGGTTAGGTTAGGTTAGGTTAGGTGAGGTTAGGTGAGGTTAGGTTAGGTTAGGTTAGGTTAGGTTAGGTTATGACTAAGTTTGTTATGTCTAGTTGTTTTAGAAAAAACACCATTTTTGCTCTCATATTTGCTTCCATATTTTCTTTGCACTTTAATCTATCTTGACTTGTGTATTTACTTTTGCTGGTATATTTGTTGACATATTTGTTAGCATATTTGCTCCCACTTTTTTTATATATTTGCTTTTCTCCCACATTTGATCCCATATTTGCTCCCACTTTTTGCTCACAGTTATTTTTTTCTCCCACATTTGCTACCACTTTTGCTCCCACTTTTTATCCCCCACCTTTGCTCCCACTTTTTGCATGTATATATGCTCCCACATTAAACTATTGTTGTTATTACCAAGTTGTCTTTACTAGAGATTAGTTTGTGCTTGACAGTTGATATGGAAGTATCAGTGACTAGGTATGGTAAGCCTTATGCATACTATAAAGGATATTCATATATTGTGAAACGAAGCAAGAAAAATGGAACTGTTATTTGGCGCTGTTCAAAGCAACGATCGAAACAGTGTCGAGGAATGCTTAAAACAAAAGAATTGGACGTACTTTCTTCAAACAATCATGAATGTAAACTTAATAATCACGCTAGTCTAAATGTAAGGAAAACCCAAACCAAAGCAAGAAACCAAGTCCAAGAGAAAGATAGTACTGCTCAAGATAATATTAACCTCAAGTTTAATACACTACAACGCACTCATGCTGTTAGCGAGTTGTTTAATGAGAAACCTTTAACACCTCCTGTGAAACCCATGTTCAGACATGCACCCACATCTCAAAAGCCCTCAACCCTATCAGAGACAATATACCCCATTAAAAAGTTAGTGAGGAAAGGTAATAGTGGTAATAATAACATAACAATGTTAAAGCATTCTCGCACATCTAAAAAGAAGCTTTCAACACTATCAAAGACAACTCAAACCATTGAACAGACTGTGGACACAGGTGGAAATTATCATGGAAATGATAACGATGATAATGATCATCATTATGAAAATGATTATAATAATGAGGATGATAATCATATTAATGGTGATAATGATGAACTGCTTCCCGAGATTCTGAAACCATTCATAAAAAATAGCAAATGGAACGATCCTAATATATTAGTCGAACGTCTACAGCTCTTGCATGCCTGTAAACAGCTTGGTCATATTGGTTATGAGAAAGAGCTATTAAATATAGAAAATGAACTTCGTAAAGCTGCTATTATTGTGTGATGGGTCAACGTAGCAACACCCCCATCCCCTAAAAAAAAAAAAAAAAAACAACAAGTGTTATGTTTAAAAGAACTGATAAACAAAATCGAGCTGTATTCTGTGTGTCTATCTCTTGTAAAAAAAAAAAATTGATTAAATTGATAAACATAGTTTGTGTATATTTCTTGTTTTCTTGCATGTTCAAGCAATAGTTATGTCAGGGAAGGGATTCGAACCCTTGCTTCCTTATATATTTGGAAATTTGATCTTAAGTCAAACGTCTTAACCACTCGGCCACCCTGACAGTTACTGATTTAATTAGTCTTGTTGGACATTAGTGTTTACAAAACTTTTCTTTTCCCCACTATATATATGCTCAACCACTTTTTGGTTTTTCAATGCCGGTTTTTGTTTTGTTTCAATTTTTTTTCAGTAACATTGCAGTTATCAGTATTGCAAACTGGGTGATTAATATAGGGATAAAGGCATCTTAAAAATCACAAGCCTTACAGTTGTCACGTATCATGTATAACATGTTATCCTACATTCCACATAGGGATCTACCTTCTTAACAGTGAACTCTGTTGGTCATTAAAATAACTACTTGTAAAATAATTCCAGTGGTAAATCCTTTTAGCAAATATCATATATTAAATAATTTCACGCCATAGAACGACAACTTGAAAATCATTTATTGTAGGAATATCTTTAATGGGATCACCAAACCTTCAAGTATGCAATATACATTCCAGATAGTGCTGTATTTTGGTCGATAGTGCCTCCAGTGCTTACATTGAATAATAATACAGTAAACGTATATTTTTTTATAAATCATAATTGTTTTCATAAAATACCATATAATAAATATTTTCACACCAACGAATGACCATTTGAAAATGGTTTATTGTAGAAATATCTTTAATGGAATCTCCAAACCTTCAAGTAAACCATATGTGATGTACATTCCACATAGCTACATAACCAACAGTACATCGTGGTACCAATCTCCGCCGCATTGCGCGCTCATTGTTTGTGTTGGATTTCTGTTTCATTACTAGAACTGTACTTACTGGTCAATAACCAACATAGTGGTCAAAGTGTTCCCTTGGTAGATAACCCATGTTTGGTTTGTCAATTTCTAATTGCAAGGCCAGTCAAGACCTAACAAAAATTAGTCTTCACGTATATATCCATCATCAACACCATATCATTAAACAAATGAAACCATCTTAAGGTATTTATTACATTTAATTGCATTTTAGGAATCTTGCAAACATCTTGCAACCTTAAAGAGGAAAGTATAGACAGGAATTGTGAAAAGGAAACCGTTCAATCATTTAATGTCGTTAGTGTAAGAAACCTCAACGTAAGAGGTTATGAAAGTCTACGTGAGGGTGTGGTTTTTACAGCTGGATGCCTTTTCCTGACACCCACCTCAGAGACAAGTTTATGGGAAATGAAACTCAGCTATCATGTCGAATGTGGATCTCCTATTCTAGGAGAAAGTCATGTTGAGGTGTTTGTCTACAGGGAGTGTGGTAAACGAAACAACAACAACAACAACAACAACAAAAAGCATACATGTAAAGGGAATATTATGGAATTTTCGAGTACATGTAGTCAATTTTAATAAAAATTGGATAAATGTCATGGTTTGTACACCACTTGGCTAAATTCTGTAAATTTTAGTGAATTTTCATCTATATTCGTCTAATTTTATATGAATTTGAGATAGTTTAAACCATGCTTAGGTAAATCAATGAAATTTCAATAAATCTGGTAGTCATTTGTTGAATTTTTCTGGAATGTTGTGTCATTTGGTCAATTTGCGGAAAATGTAGTGAATTTTAGGAAAATTTAAGGTAAATCATGGGCAAGCACACTATTATTAGCTGAGTTTCTAATACAATTTTTGCATACCCTAGGACCAGTATTGCATTATAAGGCATGCCATGTGTTAGCGTTCTTAAAAGCCAGTGATATAAAACAATAGAGGTCTTTAATTCCACCCCTGGGCGTTATATCTAGTGTCATGTAGGTTGACGATCACGGAGTCCCAGCTGAGACCGTCATTGCTTCCACTAACTTGTGCTAGGCTCCTCTCTGTCTTATTTCCTGTCGACCACACTTGCTCAACTCTTGTTCTCTACCGAGCCCAACATGATTAGAGTATCCGAGGCCTAGGGAGTCTCTTCCTTTTGAAACTTCATTGGCCCTTGTTTATTTATTTTTTCTGATATCCTACTAGTGTGAGGAGGCAGCCTTGTTTTTATTTTCATGTTATTTCCTGTCTTTTGCTCAAGCCCCCTCAAAAAGGAAGGGTGTATATAGCCCCACCACTTGCGGTGCACTCTGCCTATGGCTACCCCCCTCAAGGGCTGATCAGTTTGGAAGATGGCGACCCCAAGGGATTTCTGAGCTGAGTCCAGTTTTCCTCCATTACCTCTGGGGCAAAGCCACTCCTATTATACTTTTTATCTGCCTTTCATGGCTCTCCTTCCTTCCAACTCCCTCAATCCTTATGCTTGAGGGTTGAGGGCCATTTTTTATTCCTTCTGTCCTTTATTTGACCAATTGTTTTCCATTTCTTCTTCTAGTATATAGCTTAGATTTAATTTTCATCTTTACGATGACCCAAACCATTGAGGGTCGCTGTAGAACGCTTCTCTCTTGTCCAAAGGACAGCATGTTGAATTCCTCACTGGCTCATGAATTTTATACTTTGTTCACTTAGTTCTCATGGCTTTGAAACTGGCTGTCTGTAACGTGATCATTATTCATTTTAACTTCAGCGTACTAAACTAATTTTAAATTAGTTAATTTTAAATTAGATAATTTTAAATTAATTATTTTAAATTCAGATTTGTGTTTCACTGTAAACACAATTATTATTCTCCGTTTAAAACAAGCCATACCATTCTTTTTCTACCATGATAGCTTATACGTGGGCATGGAAAAGTAGTATAATCATCAGCTAAGGATTCAATTTCCATTACCTACACCTCTCATGGTATGGCAATTCGTTAAACTATAGAAAACGTTTCTATATGTTCTGTTACATTATTATTTGACCATCTCACCGTGTAGTGGTTAACCTACTTGGTTGTCAACCCTAAGGTCTTGGCTTCCAACCCCGACTATACCATGACATTCATTTCAAGGTTGCCATAAGCTTCACTAAGCCTTTGTCAAACCTAACAACGATCTAGTCATGTGCAGAGCACGTCCGCTATCAAGCAAATGAGTAATATAAAACTTACTGACAAGGTCGCTGTGCTGTTATCGCCAAGGCACACACTAGACAAACCATAGCCAGTGTCTCTGTGCAGATTCAACACAGCGGTAGTAGGCAAGCGTATATTTGTTTAAAAATCATCATGAATATAGCTCCACTGTCACCACAGAGGCCCCGGTTCGATTTTTTTTCTAAAGACTGCAACAGGATATACAGGTAAAACTTTTTAGCAAAGGGTTGGCCATCATGACTTCTTCAACACCTCCAACCAATGTTTACTAATACTAGTGAGTTACCTTTCTTTCTTCGGCTTTTCCCAATTAGTTTGAGTCGCCGGAGCCAACCAGGCTCATTTTGGTTTTGGCCCGGGATTTAAGGCCGAATGCCCTTCCTGACGCCACGTGATTTTTCGAGTGAAAATTCCAACCCCCGCTGTCACCGGGATTTGAACCCCAGCCGTCCGGGTAAAGACGAGCAGCTAAGCACCTGCGCCATCACGCTCCCCACAGGTTAGTTATCTATACACACATTAATCCATAATTACCTAATAATAATAATAACAATCATCCTCCATACACATGTCCATTAAAGCATGGTTTCACAAAGATGCTTATGCTTTTAGGTGTATAACACATTTTTCCTCATAACATGACTATTTGCTGTTTTAGGGGTGAAATGACCTATCCAGGTAAAAGCGTATATCATGACCTATTTTTTAAGCTATCACACCTAATTTTAGGCTTCTTCGTTTCCGAGATAGGGATTTTTCAATTTTGGGGGGTAGTTTCACCCCCCTGCTATTTTTCATCAAAAACAAAAGATCTTATGTTCATTTATCATTTTTAGGTGTTTAACACGTTTTTTCCCCCATAACATGACTATTTACTGTTTTAGGAGTGAAATGATCCATCGAGGTAAAAGCCCATATCATCCCCTATTTTTTAAGCTATCACACCTAATTTTAGGCTTCTTCGTTTCCGAGATATGGATTTTTCAATTTTGGGGGGTAGTTTCACCCCCCTGCTATTTTTCATCAAAAACAAAATATCTTAGGTTCATTTATCATTTTTAGGTGTTTAACAAGTTTTTTCCCCATAACATGACTATTTACTGTTTTAGGGGTGAAATGATCAATCGAGGTAAAAGCCCATATCATCCCCTATTTTTTAAGCTATCACACCTAATTTTAGGCTTCTTCGTTTCCGAGATAGGGATTTTTCAATTTTGGGGGGTAGTTTCACCCCCCTGCTATTTTTCATGAAAAACAAAAGATCTTAGGTTCATTTATCATTTTTAGGTGTTTAACACGTTTTTTCCCCCATAACATAACTATTTACTGTTTTAGGGGTGAAATGACCAATCGAGGTAAAAGCCCATATCATCCCCTATTTTTTAAGCTATCACACCTAATTTTAGGCTTCTTCGTTTCCTAGATATGGATTTTTCAATTTTGGGGGGTAGTTTCACCCCCCTGCTATTTTTCATCAAAAACAAAAGATCTTAGGTTCATTTATCATTTTTAGGTGTTTAACACGTTTTTCCCCATAACATGACTATTTACTGTTTTAGGGGTGAAATGATCAATCGAGGTAAAAGCCCATATCATCCCCTATTTTTTAAGCTATCACACCTAATTTTAGGCTTCTTCGTTTCCGAGATATGGATTTTTCAATTTTGGGGGGTAGTTTCACCCCCCTGCTATTTTTCATCAAAAACAAAATATCTTAGGTTCATTTATCATTTTTAGGTGTTTAACACGTTTTTTCCCCATAACATGACTATTTACTGTTTTAGGGGTGAAATGATCAATCGAGGTAAAAGCCCATATCATCCCCTATTTTTTTTTCGTTTCCAAGATAGGGATTTTTCAATTTTAGGGGGTAGTTTCACCCCCAAACAGGGAATATTGCCCCAAGTGCTAGGACCCCTCATACAAGTCCCTAGCATGATTGGTTCGCGAGATATGAACAAAAGTGTCGTTAGGCCCTTTCGACAAAAATGAATCCTACATTCAAAAACGGGGCGTCACCCCCAGAGTTAGGATACTGCCTATGGCAAAATCCCATGAGGGGTTCAGAAAATATTAACAAACGTGTAGTTAGGTCCTTTTAACAAAAGCCGTCCGTGCGCGCACACACAAAAAATATTACTATTTCAACCCCCGGGTAAGGGTAGTTTTTATTTTAGTGTGGATATACCCCTTCGATAGAAAAAGAGAGTTCACCACGATTCCTACGACACCTCATACGTTTAAATCCGATTATTGGTTAGCGAAATAGTAAAAAGCCGATGACCTATTAGATTTTTTGGTTTATTTCAATACATATTAAAAAACACTCATTTATAAATCATCATTTAAAAAGCCCGCTCTTTTACAAAAACCGCCAAGTTCGTAGGCATACAAAAATAAATTACTATTTCATCCCCCGGGTAAGGGTAGTTTTTATTTTGGGGTGAATATACCCCTTCGATAGAAAAAGAGAGTTCACCACGAGTCCTACGACACCTCATAGGTTTAAATCCGATTATTGGTTAGCGAGATAGTCAAAAGCCGATGACCTATTAGTTTTTTTGGTTTATTTCAATACATATTAAAAAACTCATTTATAAATCATCATTTAAAAAGCCCGCCCTTTTACAAAACTCCTCAAGTGCGCATGCGTATAAAAAAACATTCATCGCCAAAATGTCAAAAAACAACATGTTTACCCCAAATGGCGTTTCCCAATTCCATCCATTTTTAAAAAATAACCTCACCATCATCTAGAGCGGAAAAAATACCATCTAAACGACCCCTCACTCGACCCTACTCCTCCCCCACCACCTAACCCTTTCCCAACATAGGCATACATATTCAAGCACGAGCGCGACTTCAGGAAACCAACACTACCCCACTACTCGCGAATGACCTTTTAGTTTTGGTCTTTTAATCAAATAAAGAGCCTATAGGAAAGTAGGGGACGTCACTACGAGTGCTAGGACACCCTGTATGTTCTAATCCCATGTTTGGTTAGCGAGATATCAGGTTCGGGGCCGATACGAGGGTGGCTCAATAAAAAGTGGAGCAGCTCTGTCCTTACCACACTACTGGCGACGGTGCGAAATATAAATATTTAAATAGACATTTCTCACGATTCACTAATCCGAGTGCAGTAAAACTTGGTACGGTAAATGCTTATACAAAATTTAATCCACTGGCTTCTAATTAATTTTAATTGCTTTCATAAACACAAGATGGCAGCTGTGCGAAATTTAAAAATATCGTTTATATTTCTTTTCTACACCTACACAATAATCCTCATGTAATCGTACATAAATAAGACCAGCATAACCTATATAAAAATCCAACATGGCAACCATCCGAAATATGTGGATGGTTCTCAATATCTACGAATCTATTACCGAAATCAAACTGAAATTGGGTATGTTGATAGAGAAAATTAGCATAAGTAGGATATATAAAATAGACTGTATAGTTCTTCACGGTACTAATTAGTTCACATCTTATTCCTGAAGCCACAGATTTGTTCAATTATTAGACTCAAGCACTTGTTTTTTATTAAACATTGCTAATCTTTCCATCTTCTTCAGTGTATCTATCCGACACTTCACGAATGTTCCTTGTAAGTTTCTGCAAAGAAGTGCCGTGCGGGGACAGTGGGGGTTTAGATACTCTGACTACAGCTAATGAGCCCCTGGGATCGAGATCCAACTCCTCTGCAATCCCCAGCCTCCCCTCAGTGCGGAACTTTACAGCCCATACCTATCACTGCACTCTAGCTAGATAAGGCAAGGACTAATGCTCCTCCAGACAATTAGACACAGGCACTGAGGCATCGCAGCCCTTTGCCACAGTGTTAGGCCCTGAAACTGAGTAATGTTGGTGTTGGGGTTGTTTATTCCTAAGGGGCCTTGCAACATCGTGTTCATGAAGTCCCGTGTACTTGGGTGTGTGTGGTATTTTTCTGATAACCTGTGTCACTGTAATACCTGTACTAGTGAGGGTATTTGTAATTGAGATAGGATTCGGGTAGGAAGTGGCCGTGGCCTTAATTTGGGTACCATCCAGGCATTTGTAAAAGTAATTATTGTATTAAGGAGCCTAACGGCGTCTTCGGTGGCGTAGTTGATAGCATGCTGAGCTTCTATGCCCAAGGTCGTGGGTTCAACCCCGGCCGAAGTCGTCAGATTTTTTAAGAGTGTTAAAATCCCTCAGTATGCGTTCCATCGGAGGGGAAGTAAAGCCGGTGGGCCCATGTCATAAATGTATGTCATGTAAAAGAACCTTCTACTAACTAAACTTGTGTGAAGCTAAATATGTAGGTTACGTTTGACTAATGCTCTTAAGTTCCAACGTTCGTCACCAGGCGCTGGATGCGATGGCATATAGTAGTAGTCAAGTTCACAGCTAGGTTTCTTGGACGGTAGCATTTGGTTGCGAAAGTAGGAACTACTTGAAATTATCGTCTGCAGTCCTTACTTGTATTAAAAACAGATAACACACATTAATACAGTCATCACAATTAACACCGGTTATCAGACAGATTATACACACACCCAAAGTACACGGGGCTACATGACCGCGTTGTTGCAGCCCCTAAACTAAGGAACCAACCTTCCAACCTATGTTTATATGATTAGGCCTATATTTATTAGCTTTCTTAATTGTTTTGCTTTATTGAGCATAAGCTCTCTCCATATTTAGATGTCCACCTCTAAATTTTAATTCAAAATAAATGTGTAACAACAGGGGACAGGTGACTTCGCTGTTCTGCCCCTTAACACACAATAACTAGCTAGTCTTGAGCCTCTAGGGGAGTCGTAAATTGATTTATGAAGTTTCACTAGAGAGGGGGTATTTTATTAATATGGATACGGTTTGTGCTGGGTCTATCTGGGATTAGCGTGGGGCAATAGACGAAAGCGCACTTACTTCTCACTCGTTGACGCATGCGCGATGATCATATAGGCCTACAAGACGAATAAAACATATCTATGATTGTGTGTTTTGGTTCTGGAACACCATAACTTTGTGACCTTTGTCCCTTCTCTTTATCACACTGTCCAACACAAGAATAAGGCCACGGCCACCTCTTACCCGATACATCAGTACAGCCATCACGATGACACAGGTTTCAATACAGATTGTACACACCCAAATACACGGGATAAATGAGTTCGATGCCACAAATCCCCTTACTAAATTTACAATAACATCAAGTTTCCACACTGTCAACACTTAATTTAAAGATGATGATGATGATGATGAGTTGTTTTAAGGGGCCTAACATCTAGGTTATCGGCCCCTAACGGTTGAATTGAAACTATAACTGAAACTAAGTACATGCTTACAAACCAGAAGAGGTAATGGAGAACAAAAATAAGAATACGGGAAACAAAAAAACAGGAGGAAAGGAAATGCCCTCATCCCTCGAAGAATGAGAATTAAGGGACTTGGAAGAAAGGAGAGCCAGGAAAGGCAGATAGGAAAGGTGAAGAGAAGAGGGACCGCCCCAAAGGCAATGGAAGAAGGAGAAAAACCGGACCCAGCTCAGGAAGCCCTTGTGGTCGCCAACTCCCGAACTCATCTGACGAGAGCCCTTGAGGGTGTAGCACAATTGAGGTGCACCATAAGTGCCTCCTTAACGGCCTTGAGCAGAAGGCAGAAGATATAATGAAAAGAAAACAAGAGGGCTGACCACTCGAAGAATGAGGGATCATGAAAGATGAGACAAGGGCCAATTAAGGCGGGAAAGTGAAAGACTCCCTAGGTCTCGGATACCCTAATACCGTCGGGGTCGGTAAAGAACAAGAGTTGACATATGGAAGTCGAGAGGAAATATAACAGAGAGGAGCCCGGCACAAGTAAGTGGAAGCAAGGCCGGAATCAGCTGGGGTCCCGTGGTCGTCAACCCACGTCCCATGGTGTGAGACCCTGGGGGGGGGACCTTAATTTAAATAGAATTTTCTACTTAAGAATTGTTCAATAGTCAATTAGTAAGTCAATACGCATATACTCTAGTTATATACGAAATGCAAGTTGTAAATACTTGCCAGGGAGGGAAGAGTAAATACTGTAATTATGTTGCGGGGTTTTTACGTCCCTGTTAACAACTACGGCTTTTAGAGGCGCTGGGGTGGAGGAATTTTGGCCTGAAGAGGACCTTTAATATGATAGTAAATCTACTGACGTGGCTCCCTTGAAGCCTCAAATGCTAGCTGACCGCACCGTAATTGAATCACGTAACTTGGTCATAGCCGGGGAGAACGTTGACACTATTCCTCTCAGACAGCGAAGGTGTAGTAAAACCAGGAGCCGTGACCATCACAGTAAGGACGTTACTAATTAGGTTCAGATGCTGTAACCCTGTGACTTTCACTCTAACGAAAATTCTCGTCACTCAGTTTGATTGGTTGGTTGGTTCCTCAGTTTAGGGACTGCGACAACGCGGTCATGTAGCCCCGTGTACTTTGGGTGTGTGTAGAATCTGTCTGATAACTGGTGTTAATTGTGATGACTGTATAGTAGTGGAGTGGTGGTGCTTCTGCCCCACTTGACACTCCTGTGCCCAACAAACCAACATGGCCGCCGCGCGAAGTTGAAATAATTAATATCTCTCAAACGCATGGTCCGATGTTGACAAATGAGGTGTCGTTGGACTCGGGCTGACGCCCTCTTTCCAATGGACCATTCATTTCAACCCCTAAATAAAACCTTTCCCTACTAGGGGGTGATATTGTAATGTTTTTAGTGAAAGTCTCTTTTCAAATGCGACATGTATAATGTGCGCTGCTAAAATGAACTTAAACGTGGTTGCTCATATCGCGCATGCGTTTTACCAGATGTCGCTATGGATTAACATTTTTGTTTTTGTTTTGTACGCATGCGCACTTGGGATTTTTGTAAGAGGGCAAGCTCTGTGAAATAAATGATTGATAAGAAGAGGTTTTGGTGGTGAGGAGAGAACTAGATAGTCGCCTACTTTCCTACGAAGTTTGCCGATATCTCTCGAACGCAAGGTCGGATATGGACATGTGACGTGTCAAATCGCTTGTCTCAAAGCCCTATATATGTTATTAATAGGTTAAAGTTTTGAGAATGAGGGAAACAGGCGTTTTGGGGGTAAAATCATGATTTTAGACTTTTTCTGATATTTCACGAATGCATGGTCGGATTTGGTCCTATGACGTGTCAAATGGCTTGTCTCGAAACCCTCTTTATTTTGGTAATAGGTTAAAGTTTTTGAGAATGAGGGAAACAGAATTTTTTGTTGTAAAACCGTGATTTTAGACTTTCTGTTATATCTCACAAACCAATAACGCCAGAGACGTATACGAGGGGTCGTAGGACTCGGGGTGACGCCCCTTTCCTCTCCCCTTTCGAATATAGTATTTATGTTTAAAAAATGCGAAAGGGTCTAACGACACTTTTGTTGAAAACATTTTAGTTTTTAAAACTTTTTCTTTTAATCTGTCTAAAATGTTCATGAAGAGTGGTTGCAGATAGAGACGATACCACTGGACACGTGTTTCAACGAAGCTATTACTGGCCACGGTGGTGATATACCAATACAGTATTCGCTATTTCGATGAGACGGCGGGTCGAGGGTTCGTTTTCCGATTTTTCCTATGATGGAATACCTAATACCTAAACCCCTGAAGGGGGTCTTTAACATGTAAACGATTATGAGTGACATGACAAATGATAATTCCTTGATCAGATGAAGTTAGCTTTAGATAGAACAAACAGAACTTGGTTATATGTTGCTTGAAGTGAGTATAGAAAACAAACTTGCTGGGGCAGACTGACAGGATGTGGATGTTATTTGAGCTTATTGGAATGCATTGACTTGACTTGACAACAGGGCAATGAAAAAAGCACAGAGATGCTGAGGACACTTGAAGGTCAAACGATATGGCAACTATGGTGGGAGGGGGAAGCGAGGATGATGTCGCCGATCATGTTCAATGTTCAATGAATGAATTTAAATTTTGCGAAGCATTGTTCGGAGAGGGTCATGTGACGACTTGTTTTAAGGATATTTATTTTTCCGATCTTTCTTATGGTGGTCTCATTGATTGAAATCATCCAAAACTGCTAGGGCATGGCCTTGAGATTTTATAAACTGATAATGGGATTTTGACATACAAGGTCCACTCAGAACTTGACATGATGTCATTCTTTTTATGGCTTATGAATTTCCCCAAAAAAGACCCAAAACAACAAGATCATAGACTTTTGCTTTTCTTAATATATTGCAAACCCATAATGTTAGATGTTTACTGTGAGTGACGAAACCTAGCTAGGTAAAGAAAGAATTATTGTGGGCTACATATATGGTGACTGACACGTCTTTGAACATTGGAACTTGTTTTCAGATCTGAGTGTAGTACATAGGGAGTATAGGTTGTAGGCATGGCTTGACAAACGGTGTACACAAAATTCAATTTATCGATTCAAGAATTATGAGTAGACTATCATTAATTAATTGGTTAAAGAGTGTAGCTAAAGATAAAAAAAAGTGACTACATTAAACTAAACTGAACCAAGTCGAATCAAACCCAACTGAACCAAACCAAGCCTAAAGCAAACCAAACCTAATCAAGAACAAGCCAAGGGCTTAAGTGTAAAACTTGTGGGGGAATGCAGTCATTGGCAATGTCCAAAGAAAGGGATAACGCTCTGCCTTTAGAGGGTGAGGTAAAGCTAGCGCATGGTGCTAATGCATATTCCCAAGTACATGAACCACACACACACACAACTATCCTATGCTGTTTTTATGAGTTGACTGTTAAAACTTACTCAGTGGTTACTGAGCAAGATGGTCGCTACACACAACAAGCTTTAAATACTTGAGGCTAATAATCTATACACACACACACGCACTCGCTTGTTCTAAACTAAACTGTCTCGCTGGCAGTGCTCACACAGTAGGCAAATGACAGAAATGGTTGGCTAACCGAAATACAATCATTTCCGGTTGTCTAATGATACCAGCTAGCCATTACATGCTATAGTGGTGAGCACATGTGCCTCTTGCACTGGAGATCGTAACTCGATTTCTAGCTCTAAGGCCTAGAACGAATCAAACTAAGAAAGAATGGTATGGTGACGCAGTAGTTAAACTGTTAGCCTTTCAATAAGGTAGACTAGGGTTTGATTTTGGGTTAATATACATGTCATAAACAAACAAACAAAAAAAGCGGAGATAATGTTTAAAACTGATTACACTTGTCTCTTTTCAAATTATTACTTAGATTACAAATACAAAGGTGGACTGGGTTTGATATACAGTTAATGCTGCCTATCGCATACTAGCCTGTAAGAAAGCCAAACAAGCAAAAGGCGTAGGTAGAGCAGTGGTAAAATCACTATGTGTAGAGAACTACCTAACGGTTTTATGAACTGGCAATGCTATGTCGCATAAACAGTGCAGGATACAATCCGGCAACCATAATTTTTATCTTGTGGAACAGAGAAAATGCAATTTTACCTTAATGGATAGCAAATGAGTGCAGATGAATGACCTATGCATTAGCCTACCATAGGGTTATAACCACGAGGTGGAGGTGTGACTTTTATATTTTATTGTTTAGAGACATGGCTTTTTTGTAACCAGTAGATTTAGTATTTTGTAAATATTCATTTTTGTAATTGTAAATAGTGGAAACATTTTTTTTGTAAAAGTAAGTGTTAAATGTATAACTAAAAGTTATTTGGGATAAGTGTGCATGTCAAGGATAAATAGCGTGGTTGTATTTGTTTTCAAAGACAGGTATGGTTGTGTGAATGTATGACTACAAATAGAATGATAGAGAGAGAGAGAGAAAGCTTGTGTATGTGTGTGTGTGTGTGTGTGTGTGTGTGGGTAGCATTGATTTTTCAACCAAAGCAAACACGGCAAGGTAGGATGGTGGGGTAATTAATGTATATAGCAAATGGTAAATAGTATACTATATTTTTTTAACACTTGTGTTTTTTTAATGCAGCAGTAGATAGGTGTTATTTTGTAAAACAGTCTTACCTACAGTAGTAGTAGTAGTAGTAGTAGTAGGCCTATATGTTTTTGGAAACAAACAGAAAGAGAATGCACTATTGCCATGGCCAAGCACTTCCATTAAAGTGATTTCAAGAAAATTTAAATCAGCAAATGTGTGTTTTACAAAACTAAACATTCAGCATGGACTAAATCATAAACGTGTCTTCTGTGATATGGAAAAAATAGGAAATCCATGTTTCCATATCAACACAATTTAAAAACTTAAAACTGACATTTAAAAAATGTAAATGGGAAATTGGCAAATGTGTAAACAACAAAATGGAAAATTCTTGTTTCCATATCATGAAATCCAAAAACTTTAAACTGACATTTTCAAATCGTGTACATGGAAAATTGACAAATGGCAATGTGTGAAATGTGAAAATGAAAAAATATGAACAAATGGCTATCATTATTTAAAAAAAATAAAAAACCGTCGTGTTCTATCGTTAAAGTGTGAATCAAACCACATCTACTTATTTGGATCACCCGAGACTGAGTAGACCTGTTTTAGTCCTAATATACTTTTAAAATTTTATGTTAAAGCTCAATTTGAACTCAAGAGCTTTAGAGTGCCAGCTAACTATTATAACCGTTACGTCACAAAGACAACTTTACACTACTCTTAATAAACAATAATAAGAAAAAGAATAATAAATGTTGAATTTTTTTTTAAGGATGAACATGGTGACACTGTTTCTGTTGCACAGTCTGCTAGCTACTAGCCAGCAGCTGGGGTCTTAGAAAACGATACAGTTGACATTTTGTAATGAGATGTGACATGTTTCAAAGTACAGTATTATGGGTTGCTGTTGAGTAAAAACTAATCCTGTACAAGGAAGCAAGGGTTCGAACCCCTTACCTAACATTACTATTGCCTGAACATGGCTTGACGACACTGTATTATTATGATACTCGATATACAAACCATAGATAGAGTGTATTGTTTAAGATCACTTTCTTTCTGAACATAGGTGGAGACTGTTGATGGTTAACAATGGCATTAATATAGTAGGACGTGGGTATAGCAATTAAGAAAAAACAGACAATACCCATACAATATTTTTATTTATTTAATATAAGTACTTGTACAATAGTTACATTCAAAATACATTTCTTTTTTCTCTATTACTATTTAGTCCTTTTTGATTCTCTTGCATATGAAGGGTAGATAACCTTGTAGTTCAGCCCCTTAAAACAACAACAACACAACCTTTTGCATAGTCTGTGATGTTGACGACTCTTGAGATGTGGAAGATGGATTAAACATAACTTTTACAGCAGGGGTTAAATGTTGCTCAATAAACACTGCACTATTTTGAGTAGCAACAATTTTTTCTTGTACTAGCTTTTTAGCATAGTCATGATTATTTGTTGACACCAACAGTGTTTCATCTGGTACACCACATTGATGATCACTCACACTTAAAACCTTACCATTTCTACTTTTTAGATTGCCTCGACATTTTTTTTTTTTTTTTGACCTCTCTTTTGAGCATCGCCAAAATATTATTCCTTTTACATTTTGACGATTATAGTTATAAGAGTAGCCTTTATAGAGTACACGTTGTTTACCTTTGTTAGTTGTAGTAAGTTCCATAGTAGCAACTAACCTGTTAGTATGATTTGCTCACTACAAAGGTTATAACTGTTCTGATAATAAAATCATTTAGCGTTGGCTTTTATATTTAATATGTACAGTTTGAAGTGATAGCAAAAGTGAGAGCAAAATGGTAGCAGAGTGGTAGAAAATATAACATGTATTGTTAAGAAATAGTTTAAGCTGTTATGTGGATCCATTACATAATAATTTTAGCACGACGAAGCTCATTTTCTATATCCAATAGTTCTTCCTCATATTCAGTATAACCAGCCTGTTTATAGACATGCAGTTGCTGAAGCCGCCGGATTAGCTTACTTGGATTGTTCCAGTAGACAAATTTAACAAATGATTTTTTAGTTGTAAACAAAGCATTACCATTATCATTATTATCTTCATCATCAACATCATCATCATCATAACCATTATCATTATCATCATCATCATTATCATCATCATCATGATCATTATAATCCTCATCATATTACTATATAGTCCTTTTTGATCCTTTTGCAATACCACATTTTGCACAGTCTGTGTTGCCCTTGATAATGTTGGGAGTTTTTCAGACATTGACAACTGTCCTAACACGACTTTCTGAGGAGATGATACATGCTTCTTAACAAACAATGCACTATCTTGAGCTGCAATATCTTTTTCTGGGACAAGTGTTTTAGCATTTTGAAGAGTTTTTTTAAACAGCAACGATGTTTTATCTGGTACACTACATTGATGATCACTCATACTTAAGACATCACTATTTTTACTTTTCAGCTCACCTCGACACTGTTTTGAACGATGTTTTGAACAACGCCAAATAACAGTTCCATTTTTATTGGTTCGTTTTACAATATATTTATATCCTTTATAGAATGCGTATGGCATACCATTGCTATTTGTTGATACTTCCATGTCAATTGTCAAGCATGAACTAATCTCTAGCAAAGTTCACTCGATAATATAAATAATTTCTAAACCCCAGTAGTGAATAGTCAGTTGTTTTTGATCTATGCAAGCGTAAACATGTCACATACACTGGTGATGGATACTCAAGGCTTTAAGGTCAATGAAAACAAGTGCAGTATATATTTAAATAGGTGGCTATCATTGATTGCACAACACGCGGGTCACCATATCTTTTTTTCTTTCGGACTAGTGTTTTAACATTTGAAGAGTGTTTTAAACAGCAACGATGTCTTATCAGTCACACTACATTGATGATCACTCACACTTAAGACCTCGCTATTTTTACTTTTTAACTCACTTTGACACTGTTTTGAACGATGTTTTGAACAACGCCAAATAACAGTTCCATTTTTATTGGTTCGTTTTACAATATACGTATAACCTTTATAGTATGCATATGGCTTACCATAACTATTCGTTGATACTTTCATATCAATTTTCAAGCATGAAATAATCTCTAATAAATTTCGCTCGATAATAGAAATAATAGTTTAAAGTGGGTGCGAAGGTGGGTGCAAAAGTGGGTGCAAAAGTGAGTGTAAAAGTGGGTGTAAAAGTGGGTGCAAAAGTGGGTGCAAAAGTGAGTGCAAAAGTGGGTGCGAAAGTGGGTGCGAAAGTGGATGCAGTTTATAGTAGGCACCATTTTTACTAGAATGTGATTTGAGTAAATGTAATTTCTAAACCCAAGTAGTGAATAGTCAGTTGGTTTTGATTTATGCAAGCGTAAACATGTCTCATACACTGATGATGGGTACTCAAGGCTTTTTGGTCAACAAAAACAAGTATATAGTTAAAGAGGTAGCTATTATTGATTGCACAACACTGAATCTATTTTTGAAATTTTGACAAAGGGTCTAAGTGCACTTTTGTTAATATCTCGCGAACCAATAAGACTACGGCATTGTATGAGGTATTGTTGGACTTTTTGCCGAAGACTGCTGGTAAACACTTATGTTCCCACGACCTTTTTAAAGATGGCGGCTGACCCACGAGGGGTGATTAAAACGTATTCCAAGCGACGCTTGTCGATAAGCAAACCAATAATCAAAGGGGGGTGTGACAGAGCTTGAGGCGATAACCCCTTTTGATTGATCCCTGTTGATTTGCCCCTTTGGACTGGTCCCCGTTGACAAGTCCCTCTGAACGGGTCCTTTTTGAAGGGAGTCATTTATGACGGGCCCCTGCTGACGGGTCACTGTGGACGGATCCCTGTGGACAGGTCCCTGTTGACAGGTCCAAAGGGATTAGTCAAAAGGACCTGTCAACAGGGACCTGTCCACAGGGATCCGTCCACAGTGACCCGTCAGCAGGGGCCCGTCATAAATGACTCCCTTCAAAAAGGACCCGTTCAGAGGGACTTGTCAACGGGGACCAGTCCAAAGGGGCAAATCAACAGGGATCAATCAAAAGGGGTTATCGCCTCAAGCTCTGTCACACCCCCCTTTGATTATTGGTTTGCTTATCGACAAGCGTCGCTTGGAATACGTTTTAATCACCCCTCGTGGGTCAGCCGCCATCTTTAAAAAGGTCGTGGGAACATAAGTGTTTACCAGCAGTCTTCGGCAAAAAGTCCAACAATACCTCATACAATGCCGTAGTCTTATTGGTTCGCGAGATATTAACAAAAGTGCACTTAGACCCTTTGTCAAAATTTCAAAAATAGATTCAGTGTTGTGCAATCAATAATAGCTACCTCTTTAACTATATACTTGTTTTTGTTGACCAAAAAGCCTTGAGTATCCATCATCAGTGTATGAGACATGTTTACGCTTGCATAAATCAAAACCAACTGACTATTCACTACTTGGGTTTAGAAATTACATTTACTCAAATCACATTCTAGTAAAAATGGTGCCTACTATAAACTGCATCCACTTTCGCACCCACTTTCGCACCCACTTTTGCACTCACTTTTGCACCCACTTTTGCACCCACTTTTACACCCACTTTTACACTCACTTTTGCACCCACTTTTGCACCCACCTTCGCACCCACTTTAAACTATTATTTCTATTATCGAGCGAAATTTATTAGAGATTATTTCATGCTTGAAAATTGATATGAAAGTATCAACGAATAGTTATGGTAAGCCATATGCATACTATAAAGGTTATACGTATATTGTAAAACGAACCAATAAAAATGGAACTGTTATTTGGCGTTGTTCAAAACATCGTTCAAAACAGTGTCAAAGTGAGTTAAAAAGTAAAAATAGCGAGGTCTTAAGTGTGAGTGATCATCAATGTAGTGTGACTGATAAGACATCGTTGCTGTTTAAAACACTCTTCAAATGTTAAAACACTAGTCCGAAAGAAAAAAAGATATGGTGACCCGCGTGTTGTGCAATCAATGATAGCCACCTATTTAAATATATACTGTACTTGTTTTCATTGACCTTAAAGCCTTGAGTATCCATCACCAGTGTATGTGACATGTTTACGCTTGCATAGATCAAAAACAACTGACTATTCACTACTGGGGTTTAGAAATTATTTATATTATCGAGTGAACTTTGCTAGAGATTAGTTCATGCTTGACAATTGACATGGAAGTATCAACAAATAGCAATGGTATGCCATACGCATTCTATAAAGGATATAAATATATTGTAAAACGAACCAATAAAAATGGAACTGTTATTTGGCGTTGTTCAAAACATCGTTCAAAACAGTGTCGAGGTGAGCTGAAAAGTAAAAATAGTGATGTCTTAAGTATGAGTGATCATCAATGTAGTGTACCAGATAAAACATCGTTGCTGTTTAAAAAAACTCTTCAAAATGCTAAAACACTTGTCCCAGAAAAAGATATTGCAGCTCAAGATAGTGCATTGTTTGTTAAGAAGCATGTATCATCTCCTCAGAAAGTCGTGTTAGGACAGTTGTCAATGTCTGAAAAACTCCCAACATTATCAAGGGCAACACAGACTGTGCAAAATGTGGTATTGCAAAAGGATCAAAAAGGACTATATAGTAATAGTGATGAGGATTATAATGATCATGATGATGATGATAATGATGATGATGATAATGATAATGGTTATGATGATGATGATGTTGATGATGAAGATAATAATGATAATGGTAATGCTTTGTTTACAACTAAAAAATCATTTGTTAAATTTGTCTACTGGAACAATCCAAGTAAGCTAATCCGGCGGCTTCAGCAACTGCATGTCTATAAACAGGCTGGTTATACTGAATATGAGGAAGAACTATTGGATATAGAAAATGAGCTTCGTCGTGCTAAAATTATTATGTAATGGATCCACATAACAGCTTAAACTATTTCTTAACAATACATGTTATATTTTCTACCACTCTGCTACCATTTTGCTCTCACTTTTGCTATCACTTCAAACTGTACATATTAAATATAAAAGCCAACGCTAAATGATTTTATTATCAGAACAGTTATAACCTTTGTAGTGAGCAAATCATACTAACAGGTTAGTTGCTACTATGGAACTTACTACAACTAACAAAGGTAAACAACGTGTACTCTATAAAGGCTACTCTTATAACTATAATCGTCAAAATGTAAAAGGAATAATATTTTGGCGATGCTCAAAAGAGAGGTCAAAAAAAAAAAAAAATGTCGAGGCAATCTAAAAAGTAGAAATGGTAAGGTTTTAAGTGTGAGTGATCATCAATGTGGTGTACCAGATGAAACACTGTTGGTGTCAACAAATAATCATGACAATGCTAAAAAGCTAGTACAAGAAAAAATTGTTGCTACTCAAAATAGTGCAGTGTTTATTGAGCAACATTTAACCCCTGCTGTAAAAGTTATGTTTAATCCATCTTCCACATCTCAAGAGTCGTCAACATCACAGACTATGCAAAAGGTTGTGTTGTTGTTGTTTTAAGGGGCTGAACTACAAGGTTATCTACCCTTCATATGCAAGAGAATCAAAAAGGACTAAATAGTAATAGAGAAAAAAGAAATGTATTTTGAATGTAACTATTGTACAAGTACTTATATTAAATAAATAAAAATATTGTATGGGTATTGTCTGTTTTTTCTTAATTGCTATACCCACGTCCTACTATATTAATGCCATTGTTAACCATCAACAGTCTCCACCTATGTTCAGAAAGAAAGTGATCTTAAACAATACACTCTATCTATGGTTTGTATATCGAGTATCATAATAATACAGTGTCGTCAAGCCATGTTCAGGCAATAGTAATGTTAGGTAAGGGGTTCGAACCCTTGCTTCCTTGTACAGGATTAGTTTTTACTCAACAGCAACCCATAATACTGTACTTTGAAACATGTCACATCTCATTACAAAATGTCAACTGTATCGTTTTCTAAGACCCCAGCTGCTGGCTAGTAGCTAGCAGACTGTGCAACAGAAACAGTGTCACCATGTTCATCCTTAAAAAAAAATTCAACATTTATTATTCTTTTTCTTATTATTGTTTATTAAGAGTAGTGTAAAGTTGTCTTTGTGACGTAACGGTTATAATAGTTAGCTGGCACTCTAAAGCTCTTGAGTTCAAATTGAGCTTTAACATAAAATTTTAAAAGTATATTAGGACTAAAACAGGTCTACTCAGTCTCGGGTGATCCAAATAAGTAGATGTGGTTTGATTCACACTTTAACGATAGAACACGACGGTTTTTTATTTTTTTTAAATAATGATAGCCATTTGTTCATATTTTTTCATTTTCACATTTCACACATTGCCATTTGTCAATTTTCCATGTACACGATTTGAAAATGTCAGTTTAAAGTTTTTGGATTTCATGATATGGAAACAAGAATTTTCCATTTTGTTGTTTACACATTTGCCAATTTCCCATTTACATTTTTTAAATGTCAGTTTTAAGTTTTTAAATTGTGTTGATATGGAAACATGGATTTCCTATTTTTTCCATATCACAGAAGACACGTTTATGATTTAGTCCATGCTGAATGTTTAGTTTTGTAAAACACACATTTGCTGATTTAAATTTTCTTGAAATCACTTTAATGGAAGTGCTTGGCCATGGCAATAGTGCATTCTCTTTCTGTTTGTTTCCAAAAACATATAGGCCTACTACTACTACTACTACTACTACTGTAGGTAAGACTGTTTTACAAAATAACACCTATCTACTGCTGCATTAAAAAAACACAAGTGTTAAAAAAATATAGTATACTATTTACCATTTGCTATATACATTAATTACCCCACCACCCTACCTTGCCGTGTTTGCTTTGGTTGAAAAATCAATGCTACCCACACACACACACACACACACACACACACACACATACACAAGCTTTCTCTCTCTCTCTCTATCATTCTATTTGTAGTCATACATTCACACAACCATACCTGTCTTTGAAAACAAATACAACCACGCTATTTATCCTTGACATGCACACTTATCCCAAATAACTTTTAGTTATACATTTAACATTTACTATTACAAAAAAAATGTTTCCACTATTTACAATTACAAAAATGAATATTTACAAAATACTAAATCTACTGGTTACAAAAAAGCCATGTCTCTAAACAATAAAATATAAAAGTCACACCTCCACCTCGTGGTTATAACCCTATGGTAGGCTAATGCATAGGTCATTCATCTGCACTCATTTGCTATCCATTAAGGTAAAATTGCATTTTCTCTGTTCCACAAGATAAAAATTATGGTTGCCGGATTGTATCCTGCACTGTTTATGCGACATAGCATTGCCAGTTCATAAAACCGTTAGGTAGTTCTCTACACATAGTGATTTTACCACTGCTCTACCTACGCCTTTTGCTTGTTTGGCTTTCTTACAGGCTAGTATGCGATAGGCAGCATTAACTGTATATCAAATCCAGTCCACCTTTGTATTTGTAATCTAAGTAATAATTTGAAAAGAGACAAGTGTAATCAGTTTTAAACATTATCTCCGCTTTTTTTGTTTGTTTGTTTATGACATGTATATTAACCCAAAATCAAACCCTAGTCTACCTTATTGAAAGGCTAACAGTTTAACTACTGCGTCACCATACCATTCTTTCTTAGTTTGATTCGTTCTAGGCCTTAGAGCTAGAAATCGAGTTACGATCTCCAGTGCAAGAGGCACATGTGCTCACCACTATAGCATGTAATGGCTAGCTGGTATCATTAGACAACCGGAAATGATTGTATTTCGGTTAGCCAAGCATTTCTGTCATTTGCCTACTGTGTGAGCACTGCCAGCGAGACAGTTTAGTTTAGAACAAGCGAGTGCGTGTGTGTGTGTATAGATTATTAGCCTCAAGTATTTAAAGCTTGTTGTGTGTAGCGACCATCTTGCTCAGTAACCACTGAGTAAGTTTTAACAGTCAACTCATAAAAACAGCATAGGATAGTTGTGTGTGTGTGTGGTTCATGTACTTGGGAATATGCATTAGCACCATGCGCTAGCTTTACCTCACCCTCTAAAGGTAGAGCGTTATCCCTTTCTTTGGACATTGCCAATGACTGCATTCCCCCACAAGTTTTACACTTAAGCCCTTGGCTTGTTCTTGATTAGGTTTGGTTTGCTTTAGGCTTGGTTTGGTTCAGTTGGGTTTGATTCGACTTGGTTCAGTTTAGTTTAATGTAGTCACTTTTTTATATTTTTAGCTACACTCTTTAACCAATTAATTAATGATAGTCTACTCATAATTCTTGAATCGATAAATTGAATTTTGTGTACACCGTTTGTCAAGCCATGCCTACAACCTATACTCCCTATGTACTACACTCAGATCTGAAAACAAGTTCCAATGTTCAAAGACGTGTCAGTCACCATATATGTAGCCCACAATAATTCTTTCTTTACCTAGCTAGGTTTCGTCACTCACAGTAAACATCTAACATTATGGGTTTGCAATATATTAAGAAAAGCAAAAGTCTATGATCTTGTTGTTTTGGGTCTTTTTTGGGGAAATTCATAAGCCATAAAAAGAATGACATCATGTCAAGTTCTGAGTGGACCTTGTATGTCAAAATCCCATTATCAGTTTATAAAATCTCAAGGCCATGCCCTAGCAGTTTTGGATGATTTCAATCAATGAGACCACCATAAGAAAGATCGGAAAAATAAATATCCTTAAAACAAGTCGTCACATGACCCTCTCCGAACAATGCTTCGCAAAATTTAAATTCATTCATTGAACATTGAACATGATCGGCGACATCATCCTCGCTTCCCCCTCCCACCATAGTTGCCATATCGTTTGACCTTCAAGTGTCCTCAGCATCTCTGTGCTTTTTTCATTGCCCTGTTGTCAAGTCAAGTCAATGCATTCCAATAAGCTCAAATAACATCCACATCCTGTCAGTCTGCCCCAGCAAGTTTGTTTTCTATACTCACTTCAAGCAACATATAACCAAGTTCTGTTTGTTCTATCTAAAGCTAACTTCATCTGATCAAGGAATTATCATTTGTCATGTCACTCATAATCGTTTACATGTTAAAGACCCCCTTCAGGGGTTTAGGTATTAGGTATTCCATCATAGGAAAAATCGGAAAACGAACCCTCGACCCGCCGTCTCATCGAAATAGCGAATACTGTATTGGTATATCACCACCGTGGCCAGTAATAGCTTCGTTGAAACACGTGTCCAGTGGTATCGTCTCTATCTGCAACCACTCTTCATGAACATTTTAGACAGATTAAAAGAAAAAGTTTTAAAAACTAAAATGTTTTCAACAAAAGTGTCGTTAGACCCTTTCGCATTTTTTAAACATAAATACTATATTCGAAAGGGGAGAGGAAAGGGGCGTCACCCCGAGTCCTACGACCCCTCGTATACGTCTCTGGCGTTATTGGTTTGTGAGATATAACAGAAAGTCTAAAATCACGGTTTTACAACAAAAAATTCTGTTTCCCTCATTCTCAAAAACTTTAACCTATTACCAAAATAAAGAGGGTTTCGAGACAAGCCATTTGACACGTCATAGGACCAAATCCGACCATGCATTCGTGAAATATCAGAAAAAGTCTAAAATCATGATTTTACCCCCAAAACGCCTGTTTCCCTCATTCTCAAAACTTTAACCTATTAATAACATATATAGGGCTTTGAGACAAGCGATTTGACACGTCACATGTCCATATCCGACCTTGCGTTCGAGAGATATCGGCAAACTTCGTAGGAAAGTAGGCGACTATCTAGTTCTCTCCTCACCACCAAAACCTCTTCTTATCAATCATTTTTTTCACAGAGCTTGCCCTCTTACAAAAATCCCAAGTGCGCATGCGTACAAAACAAAAACAAAAATGTTAATCCATAGCGACATCTGGTAAAACGCATGCGCGATATGAGCAACCACGTTTAAGTTCATTTTAGCAGCGCACATTATACATGTCGCATTTGAAAAGAGACTTTCACTAAAAACATTACAATATCACCCCCTAGTAGGGAAAGGTTTTATTTAGGGGTTGAAATGAATGGTCCATTGGAAAGAGGGCGTCAGCCCGAGTCCAACGACACCTCATTTGTCAACATCGGACCATGCGTTTGAGAGATATTAATTATTTCAACTTCGCGCGGCGGCCATGTTGGTTTGTTGGGCACAGGAGTGTCAAGTGGGGCAGAAGCACCACCACTCCACTACTCTGTATTAGTGTGTGTTATCTGTTTTCAATTCAAGTGAGAACTGCAGGCATTGCATTTCTTCAAGTAGTTTCTACTTTTGCCGCCAAACGCCACCATCAACGACTACTAGTTCAGAACTTGATTACCAGATGCCATCGCAGTCGGCTCCTGGCGACGAACGTCGGAACCTAAGAGCGATTGTCGAATGTTTAACCTATATTTAATTTAGCTTCACACAGGTGTAATTAGTGGAAGGTTCTTTAACATGCCATAAATCTATGACTTGGGACACCCAGCTTTACTTCCCCTCCGAAGGAAGGCATACTGAGGGATTTTTAACGCTCTTAAAATCCGACGACTTCGGCCGGGTTTGAACCCGCGATCTTGTGCATAGAAGCTCAGAATGCTACCAACTACGCCACCGAAGCCGCTTACTCAGTTTCAAGATGAAGTTTCTCATTTTATTTTTGACCACCTCGTCGCGTAGTGGATAGCATTCTTGGCTGTAACCATGGAGGCACGAGTTCTGGTCTCGTCTATGCCAAGAAATTTAATTCTGGTTTGAGGACTGAACGGGGTATACTCAGCTACGTGAGGCAAAACTGAGAAGAGACGGGTTCAATTATTCCTACCTCAGCCATCATAGAACACGCGTTAGTTGGGCTGCATAAAACAATATTATGAAGGGCAGCTTTTTCTTTCTTTCTTGTGGCCTCCTGAGAGGCCAAGTGCAGGTCCTTCTAGTGGACTCGCGTGGGCGACCTGCGCGCCAAGATGAGAGATGGAATGGGTGAAGATGAATGAAACTGGACAAGGATGTGGAAGGCAGCGGCCGTGGCCTGTCTGCAGATACCGTCCCAGGATTTGCCTGTTGTTGAAAACTGGAAACCACGGAAAACCATTTTAAGGACGGCCGACGGTGGGGCTCGAACCCACGCGTCTAACGAGGCAGCAAAGAGTTTGGCCCCATAACCTAACGCTGCGCTTTAGCGAGCGTAGCCACCGCTGTCGGTAAGGGCAGCAGATTCACCCGGTATATACCAGGTGAATCAGCTGCCCCTAATTTATTTATTTATTTAGCGTATGGCTTTTAGAGCCGGGAATGACCGAGGACATGTTCAGTTCCCCTGAGTCTGTAGCTGCTTCCAGTGGACACCCTTAGGGTGAGCTACAAGTGCCGTTCAATTTCAAGTAGTTCCAACTTTCGCTACCAGATATCAATGATACCTAGTGGGAAACGTTGGAACTTTTGATAGAGCGTTCCGACGAAATCTAACCTAACAATTTAGCTTCACACAAGTTTAGTATGTGGAAGGATCTTTTACTTGCCATAAATCTATGACATGGGACCGCCGGCTTTACGTCCCCTCCGAAGGAAGGCATACTGAAGGATTTTTAACGCTCTTAACAAATCCGACTACTTTGACCGGATTTGAACCCGTTATCTTGGGCACAGCAGTTGAGCATGCTATCAATACGCCACCGAAGCCGCTAGCTGCCCCTAATAATATTGTTTTATGCAGCCCATCTAGCGTTGTTATCAGGAAGGTCGATATTTCTCTGCTTGCATCCCGTATGGTAGTAATCCAATGGAAGCATATCCTGCAAGGGATACTGAACGCTATTATTTTCCCTTCGATGTGACTACAGACTAATAAGGGGGGAAAATCAATAGTGTTCGCTTGCAGTAAATGCTTGCAGTGCATTAGTACCATACGGAACACAAGCAGATAAATATCGACCTTCTTGATAACATTGCTAAATGGGCTGCATAAAACAATATTATTAGGCGTAGCTGATTCACGTGGTATATACAGTACGGTAGCCTACTGTATCTTAATCACATATAATTGATTTAATGTTTTTTTTACATATTCTAATGAAAATCCACAGCCTGCTTCCAGTCGACGACTGGGTCAGGGATGGAATGAATAAAACCCCATCTAGCGGCGAGGATATGAACTGTGCCGGCTGCCGAAGCCTGACGCTCTCCTCTGAGGCAATGATCAAATGAATGACAGATGAAATGAAATGATAGTGGAGAGTGTTGCTGGAATGAAATGTTGACAGGGAAAACCGGCGTACCCGGAGAAAAACCTGTCTGCCTCCGTTTTGTCCAGCACAGATCTCACATGGAGTGACCGGGATTAGAACCACGGACCCAGCAGTGAGTGGCCGGCGTGCTGCCGCCTAAGCCACGGAGGCTGTCTTTTTACAAATGCTAGTAATTGGAATTATTTTGTGTTGTTGGACTGAATTTTACAATATCAATAGAACTAGGGTGTAATTATTGCGAAATATTCCCCAATACTCCAAACTCACACCACTGACTTTCAATGCAATCTTTACATCATGAGGTAACAGCATTTGTGAACATTTCGAATGAATCACGTGCTAAACATTGCGACGAGAACGTGAAGCAAGTATTTCAATTACTTCTCTCGAATATTCAATAGCGCACACTTTACAGTTTCCGGTCGATTTGTACTTAATTTTGCTCCTACTTGCTTAATGACTGCCTCTCATTAATCGTGTGGGAAACAAACGGAAGTAAGTTTCTTTATTCAGTTTGATATCAAATATTTACTTAATTAATTCTCAGCAAAGAACATGCTCGCTTCAAATGCGTGGCAATTAAGTACGAATTTCTCACTGTACATAGAATCTCACGTGCAGTAATCATTGAAATCATGATATAATTTACACCCACAGACCATGAACAAGCTTAGGCTAGTTGGTTGGTTGGTTCCTCAGTTTAGGGGCTGCGACAACGTGGTCATGTAGCCCCGTGTACTTTTGGGTGTGTGTAGAATCTGTCTGGTAACCGGTGTTAATTGTGATGACTGTATTAGTGTGTTTTATCTGTTTTTAATTCACGTAAGGACTGCAGACATTGAATTTTTCAAGTAATTCCAACTTTTGTCGCCAAACGTCACCGTCAACGACTACTAGTCCAGAACTTGGCTACTAGACGCCACCGCAGTCGGCTCCTGACGACGAACGAAGGAACCTAAGAGCGTTGTTTAAACTTAACTTGTAATTTAGCTTCACACAGGTGTAATTAGTGGAAGGTTCTTTAACATGCCATAAATCTATGACAGGGGACCGCCGGCTATACTTCCCCTCCGAAGGAAGGCATACTGAGGAATTTTAACGCTCTTAAAAATTCCGATGACTTCGGCTGGGTTTGAACCCGCTATCTTGGGAATAGAAGCTCAGCATGCTACCAAGTACGCCACCGAAGCCGCTCTAGCCTAGGCTACAGCTCTTGATAGTAATAATAATATCGTATGGCCTCGGATTCCGGGTGCAAGCTTTGTTATTTGACACCCAGAAGGTAGCTTGCATGTCGAATTTCATTGTTCCTTGAATCACTATGAAAGTCAAGGAGATTAGATATTTAAGCTCCTTGAGCACTATAGCGCTTTGTAGTAGAGAAACTTTGTGTCGACGGAAACTCCCGAGATTCATTTGGCCACTGTGAACACGGCCTACTGAATTCAAATGGGTTCTTTGATATGCCAACATGGTATGACATGCGTGTAGTACATTTTGGCCGCCTTTCAAAAATCACTTACCATGGCCAGGAGCGAACTGGAAAGCTTGGGGTTGGTAGACCGACACGTTAATCCCTCACCCACCGTGGCAAGCACATCTCTTGATGAATGCAGTACATTTGCATTTGTCCGTTGGCACAGGTTAGAGCAAAATGTAGCTTTTTACCGATATCTCAGTCTCATTCATGGCAATGATTATATGGAAGCTTCTGAGGTATGATTGGTATTGTGGGTACAACCAGTACCTGTGGATGTTGTGAAGGGATTCACTCCCAGGGATGGTAGTGTTGTGCTGGCACAGTGAGGAAAGCAATGACAAACTACCTCTCTTCTCACCTTGCCTAGTACGCCTCAACATAGCGCTTCCTTGAGTTTTTGTGGGTTTCTACCCACACAGCCTACGGTGGTACATTTTGAAGATCCACGCAGACTCCAGGCTGACTACCTCACAGATCGACAGACAGACCATGAATAAATTAAACAGTGTACTCACACTTTCCAACCTGCTTACACAGAAAGAAATCAACTTCAAGTGCCAGTCTACGTTTTCACAAATCTCCTCCAAATGGACTATGTAGCCATTGGATGCGAAAGGCTTTGTATTTCCATTATGAAAAAGTACCTCGCCGGAACGAGTCAACAAGCAGCCTCCAATTTCATCCACTGTGCATCTGTTCCAATTCAACTAAGAGTCCATGCACATCGTTATAGAAAACTACTTAACGTTATAGAGGAAAAATCAAACTAAAACTGTGCTCAATTTTCTTACACACTCCTTTCTTCGACAAGTAACGGGAAGTTCTGCTTATCCTCTTAACTGCTATGAATTTCCACATGAATAATAATAATAATAATAATAATAATGTTATTGGTTTTACGTCCCTTTTAACTACTGTGGCTTTTAGAGACGCCGGGGTGCCGGAGTTTTGCCCCGAAGGGGATCTTGAACCTGCCAGTAAATCTACTGACACGGCTCCCTCGCATTTGCGCACCCTCAAATGCCAGCTGTCTGCGCCAGGATGCGAACCTGCAACCTAGGGCCCAGCAAGCGAGAACGTTACCGTTGAGCCACGCAGCCAGTCCCCACATGAATAAACACCAATTAATTAATTAAATCGTTACAAATACATGCAGTTTACAAAATTCAGAAAGACTGTACACATTTTATGAATTTCCTTACAATTCCTATTCATTGTTTAACCTGAAAATGTACAATTATTATTATTATTATTATTATTATTATACAGTATTCTGCCTAGAGGCAGGTGCATGCCTTCGGACGGAGAATTTCTGATGCCAATGTTCCCTGTCTTCAGTCAGCTCTAACTCCTTCCATCTTTCATGTCATCCAGATGTTGATTTCTTCTTCTTCCCCGTCCTGTCGCTCCTTTGATCTTCCCTTCAATGACGTCGTGCATGAGCCCCTCATGTCTAAGTATGTGCCCGATCCAGTTGGCCTTCATCTGAAGAATTGTATTCAGAAAGGTTTTCTTCTCCTACTCTTCTCAGTACAGCATCGTTTGTCACCCGATCTGTCCAGTTGATCTTCTCTATTCTCCTCCAGCACCACATTTGAAAACTTTCTAAGAAATTTCTTTCCCTTTTTCTTTTTTCTTATTTCAATAAATTAAATTATATTGTTACAATATGATCAAGACAGGTCGAAATAGGATATCAAATTTATACAAACAGGAAAAACAATTACATATGCCACTTGGTTGGTTCTTAAGTTTAGGGGCTGCGACAGCGTGGTCATGTAGCCCCGTGTAATTTGGGTGTGTGTAGAATCTGTCTGATAACCAGTGTTAATTGTGATGACTGTATTAGTGTGTGTTATCTATTTTTTTAAGTACTGCAACTTAGAATTTTTCAAATAGTTCCTACTTTTTCCGCCAAGCGCCACCTTCAACGACTACTAGGCCAAGTTCAGAACTTAGCTACTAGACGCCACCGCAGTCGGCTCTTGGCATCGAACGTAGAAACCTAAGAGCGTTGTTTACATTTTTAACCTATCCAATTTAGCTTCACACAGGTGCAATTAGTGGAAGGTTCTGTAACAGGCCATAAATCTATGACATGGGACCACCGGCTTTACTTTCCCTCCGAAGGAAGGTATACTGAGGGATTTTTAACGCTCTTAAAAAATCCGACGGCTTCGGCCGGGTTTCTACCCGCTATCTTGGGCATAGAAGCTCAGCATGCTACCGACTACGCCACCAATGCCACCATATGCCACTAAAAGGTGCAAAGTTACTTTTACACGTCATCTTAGCCCCATTTTACATCACGGCCCTACAACAATTTAATATATTGTCCTTTCTCCTATTGGTCCCATCTTTGCATATTGCATTGAGATACATTTTACACACATATACTCAATTAAGTTTCTTTCAGGGTTCACCCGGAAAATTATTTCATGGGGGTTAGTGGATATGGATGTAGGTAAAGAGTGCCTCATGTGATGATGATAGGCTATCACTCACTAACGAGTATGACGTCTTCATTGGGACTATAATACTTCAATGTCTGTGGGTCCTGTGATGACTGTGCAGCTGTAGACCAATTCTGGAGCCACAAACTCTTCCACAATGTTTACATACATTGGCTAAAAGGCCTTTCACTAGGGGTGACAAATCATTGCGTTAATAATATTAATATCGAATGGCCTCGGATGCCGGGTGCAAGCTTTGTTATTTGCACCCAGAGGGCAGCTTGCATGTGGAATTATGTTGTTCCTTGAAGCGCTATGATAGTCAAGGAGGTTAGATATCTAAGCTCCTTGACACTAGATCAGTAGAGAAATGATTTACTTTGTGTTGGCGGAAAATCCCGAGATTAATTTTGCCATTATGAACACGGCCTACTGAATTCAAATTTGTTCTTTAACATGCCAACAACGTATGATATGCATGTCGTGATGTTTGCCGCCTTTCAAAAATCATACCACGGCCAGGAGCGAACCTGCAAACTTGGGGGTTAGTAGACCGACATGATAACCACTCACCCACCGTGGCAAGCAGTGGTTTTGCAATATCGTAGTCATTTAGCCGTGTACTTGGATATGTAAGCCCTATGTGACCTCCTGGATATGGTAGACTTTTAGATACGTCACTACCCAAACTACTAGTCTACTTGGTCTCTTGTCAGCCATTACAGTGCACAGAACTTATCAAACTTTGTCATATATTTGAACAAATAATTTCCATTATCATAGAGAATCTTGCCACGGTGGGTGAGTGGTTATCGTGTCGGACTACCAACCCCAAGCATGCAGTTTTGCTCCTGGCCGTGGTAAGTGATTTTTGAAAGACGACAAAATCACGGCACGCAAGTCATACGTTGTTGGAATGTTAAAGAATCCATTTGAATTCAGTAGGCCGTGTTCATAATGGCAAAATTAATCTCGGGATTTTCCGCCAACACAAGGTTTCTCCTGTCTCTACTAAAAAGCGCTACAGTGTCAAGTAGCTTAGATATCTAACCTCCTTGACTTTCATAGCGCTCCAAGGAACGTCAAAATTTGACATGCAAGCTGTTCTCTGGGCGTCAAATAACAAAGCTTGCCCCTGGCCCCTGAGGCCATACGATATTATTATTATTACCTGTCTGTTAGGTAGTCAGCCCAAAGCCTGGTTGGATCCTCAAAAAGTACCACCGTTAGGTTATGTGGGTAGATACCCACAAAACCCCCAGGGAAGCGCTATATTGAGGCGTACTAGGCAAGATGAGGAGTGAGGTAGTTTGCCATTGCTTTCCTCACTGAGTCAGAACAGCGGTACTAACCCTATGAGTAGCACCGTTCACAGCATCCACAGGCACTGACTGTGCCCTGAATGTCATTACTAAGCACCACCCATACCCCCAGAAGCTCCCGTATAATCACAGCCATGAGTAAGACTGAGACAGCGGTGAAAAGCCACATTTTACTCTAGCCTGTGCCAACAGACAAATGCAAATGTACTGCATTCATCAAGAGTTCTGTTGCTTATAAATATAAAATATAATTTTACATCATAATAGTGCTCCCCATGGCGTAGGCGTGCGCGTTTTGGGGATCTGCAGCAATTCTGGACATCGGAGGTTTGAATCCCGGTGCTAACCTGAGTGTGATTTTCCCTCGGTGCTTACAGGAAAATACCTAATTTTAAGTCCCGGCGCACGTACCCAATTCCCGACCCTGATACTTACGTACAAGTCCCTAAAATGAATTAACATATATAATAACTCATAATACTGTAATATAAAAAACAGCCCTTCAACAAACAATGTGTACATTATATACTCACTTTGGTCTGGCCAGCAGCGTAGCTCAGTTCTTTAAGTCACTATCTAAAACTGAAATTGTCAGCATTATAAATTACTGGCTGAAGTACCCGTGCTTCGCCACGCGTCATAAATAAATTACAATGTGAAGGTGACAGTTAAAACAGGGGATAGGCGAGGTGCTGCGCAGAGGGAGACTAAGGATGGGACATTTTGTCCAACTACACCGCTCGGCGTTGACCGTGTTTTATAGCACAAATTTAGGTTCTACTCGCTAACCATTGGAGATACCTTTCCGATAGAAAATGTAATTTTAAACCTCGTATATGCCATCAAAAGTTTGCTATTTCTTAGCGTTCTCTTTTTATTTGAAATGAAAATATGAAAGTTTGAAACCAAAGGGTGTAGTGACGTCACTAAAATGGTCGCCATCTTTATATAGTGCAAAGTATTGAAATGAAAAGTAACCTATATGTTAACCAAGTAAATAATCAGCTACTTCCATGTAAAATTCATTTAAATCGGACCTGTGGTACTTGCGTGATTGAGTAATACACAGACACACACCATCTCATTTTTAGCCTCGCTTCGCTCGCGTCAGAGTCGTATCATATTGTTATTCAATGAAATGCAGGTTTAACCCCGTTAACACCCCTTTATAACCTGAATATCCAAAAATCCCTCCTTAGTAGACGTTTTCGACACACAACAAACATATCCCCAAAATATCATTCTTCTAACTTTAGTAGTTTTGGTTGATCGATGAGAGTGAACATCCAAAAATCCTTCCTTAGTGGACGTTTTTCTTCCGGAATTTCACCCCTCCCCATAGGACCCTTAAATTGCATTTATGAAAAAACGGACTAACACCTATTTATTTTATGTATTTATTTATTTACTTATTTATAAGCTGATTGATTTCCTCCGAGTTTCAAACACCTCGCCTATGTCGTTTAAGAGATACACGCTCCGTTAGGAATCTTTCAACCACCACTTTTCATCCCTTTCACCTCATAATATACACTACATCGAAAAACCATTAGACATGTGTCAGCTTATTTTTAATGATTAGTATATGTGCCAAGTATCACATCCCCAAATGAAACCACTCGTGAGATATTGTTATTCAATGAAATGCACGTTTACCCCCTTAACACCTCTTTAGAACCTGAATATCCAAAACTCATTCCTTAGTGGACGTTTTCGACATACAACGAACATATCCCCAAAATTTCATGTTTCTAACTTCAATAATTTTGGCTGGGCGATGATGAGTGAGGGAGTCAGTCAGGACATTTTCTTTCATTTATTTATGATAATTTCACCCGTTCCCATGAACCCCTTAAATTGGATTTATGAAACAAACGGTCGAACACCTATTTACTTATTTAAAGCTGTTTTCCCCCTGAGTTTGATGAGTTAGTAAGTGAGTCAATCAGTTAGGACACTTTCTTTCCTGTTTTTTTTTCCCCCAGAATTTCACCCCTCTCCAAGGGCCCCTTAAATTGGATGTATGGAAAAGCGGTCGAACACCTATTTACTTGTATTTTAAGCTGTTTTTCCCGCCGAATTTCAAACTTATTACCATAGAGATTAAAAATGCAAAGTAAATAGTTCTATGGACAATTACAAAAGAGCACGTAAGTAAACTTTCAATTTACACAGCCCAATCAGCTGGAATGTGAACCATAAAAAGCGACGAACGGATTCGTCAAGGGCATCACCACGTGGTAGAATTAGTGACGAGCCGTTTCGCCAAGAGCATCACCGCGTGGTAGAATTGGTGACGAGCCGTTTCGCCAAGAGCATCACCGCTTGGTAGAATTGGTGACGAGCCGTTTCGCCAAGAGCATCACCGCGTGGTAGAATTGGTGACGAGCTGTTTCGCCAAGAGCATCACAGCTTGGTAGAATTGGTGACGAGCCGTTTCGCCAAGAGCATCACCGCGTGGTAGAATTGGTGACGAGCCGTTTCGCCAAGAGCATCACCGCGTGGTAGAATTAGTGACGAGCCGTTTCGTCAAGAGCATCACCGCGTGGTAGAATTGGTGACGAGCCGTTTTGCCAAGAGCATCACCGCGTGGTAGAATTAGTGACGAGCCGTTCCGTCAAGAACATCACCGCGTGGTAGAATTAGTGACGAGCCGTTCCGTCAAGAACATCACCGCGTGGTAGAAGTGGTACGAACCGTTTCGTCATAAACATAACCGCCTGGTAGAATTCGTGATCAACCGTTTCGTCAATCTAGTTACTTATCCCAATCGTACTGTTACGTGCCACGCCCCCCTAGTGGCACTTTTGTTAACTGGATTACGGTGGGGGGTACAAAGCACAACACCAATTACTGCTTAAAGAAATAATTAACTTTATTGTGGCCAGAAAATACAGCACTCTTCAGTAAATACAGGCAATTAGGAGCCTTATTCCAGTTTCCTCAAGTCTCTTCCTAGAGCGCTCTTGGCCCTTCCACTTGTCAACAGATCACAGAAGTTAATCCGTCCTAATGAGTACGGTGGCCTTGACAGAAACTACCTGCTCCTCTCCTTTATGTTCACCGACCACAATTACTTACGATCACTTGCTGCAGGCTAGTTCGCTGTCCACAAGCTGGAGAAACAATGTCACTGGATTTCGTAACTCGCACAGCACTTCGTCACCACACTTCTGTCGCACAAGATAATCGCTCGCACTAGCTCGTAAAACACAACAACAACCACTGCTTGACGGGTCACTCTTATATAGCAGGCCGGTGACTCAATAAATACTTCTAGATCCATCCAGGGTCCACGGCTTCTCGAGGTTTCCATCGCTGGTCCAGTCACGAATATTCTGGACTATCCCTTTGTCCTAGTAGCCCTGTTGCATAAGGCGCGCGCAATACAGGAGGGAGGGCACAGCCCAGCCCTGGGGCAGTTGTGACTCATGCGGCGAGTGATGACACAAACTCACAGCCGTAACACCACCCCCTTCCTAAAAAGGCTGTTCGTCCCGATCAATCATTGGTCTGTGTCCCTCCGTAGGCTGCCAGGCGATCTCGATGCACGATCTTCATCTTCGCCCTCGGGCTCCGCTGGATCCTGTAGACGACATCGTTGATCCGTTTCACGACTCGGTACGGGCCCTGCCAGGACTTCTGAAGTTTGGGTGACAGACCTTTCTTCCGTAATGGGTTGAAGAGCCAGACCAGGTCGTCCTCGTGGAATCCGCCGGCATCCGTCTGCTGGTCGTATCGGGTCTTCATTCGGTCGGTCTCGATCCGCAGTTTCCTCCTCGCGAACGCGTGCACGTCCTCCAGTTGGTCGACCAGTTCTTGACAATACTGGCTTACCGGGATCGGATCATTCCCAGGTCGGCCGAAGGCAAGATCGACAGGTAGACGGAGCTCCCTCCCAAACATGGCCCGGGCTGGTGTGCACCCGGTGGCTTCATGCACGGCGGCGCGGTAGGCCAGGAGAAATAGTGGAAGATGTTTGTCCCAATCCCTCTGGTGCTCGCTGACGACTATTCGGAGATGGTTCTCGATGGTGCGATTGAATCGCTCTACCATCCCGTCGGACTGAGGGTGTAGCGGCGTTGTCCTTGTCTTCCGGATTCCCAGTAGCTGGCATAGGTTCTGGAACACCTGCGACTCGAAGTTCCTCCCATGGTCGGAGTGCTGCTCCATACTCCGTACCGGCTGACGAATTCCTTCACCAGGGTCTCCGCAATCGTCGCGGCTTCTTGGATAAATTCTTCTGGCCGTCTTCTATGCCATTTAACTTTTCTAGCAATGCTGCCAATTGCGCCTCCATTTTAGTTGTTTGCCTTGTAAAGGGCATGCACTCACAGGAAAATTAGAGAAAATGACCTGCTCGGGTTTTGAAACCAGGACCGTCAGGTGTTGTGCTTGAGTTCTGACACCAGTTGTTACGTGCCACCCCCCTAGTGGCACTTTTGTTAACTGGATTACGGTGGGGGGTACAAAGCACAACACCAATTACTGCTTAAAAAATAATTAACTTTATTGTGGCCAGAAAATACAGCACTCTTCAGTAAATACAGGCAATTAGGAACCTTATTCCAGTTTCCTCAAGTCTCTTCCTAGAGCGCTCTTGGCCCTTCCACTTGTCAACAGATCACAGAAGTTAATCCGTCCTAATGAGTACGGTGGCCTTGACAGAAACTACCTGCTCCTCTCCTTTATGTTCACCGACCACAATTACTTACGATCACTTGCTGCAGGCTATTTCGCTGTCCACAAGCTGGAGAAACAATGTCACTGGATTTCGTAACTCGCACAGCACTTCGTCACCACACTTCTGTCGCACAAGATAATCGCTCGCACTAGCTCGTTAAACACAACAACAACCACTGCTTGACGGGTCACTCTTATATAGCAGGGCGGTGACTCAATAAATACTTCTAGATCCATCCAGGGTCCACGGCTTCTCGAGGTTTCCATCGCTGGTCCAGTCACGAATATTCTGGACTATCCCTTTGTCCTAGTAGCCCTGTTGCATAAGGCACGCGCAATACAGGAGGGAGGGCACAGCCCAGCCCTGGGGCAGTTGTGACTCATGCGGCGAGTGATGACACAAACTCACAGCCGTAACACCACCTTTTGAAATAAACGACCAATCAAACGTGATATTATGATTAATAATTCCCTGTTTTCATAATCCTGTAATGACATGAAAACCACTTATATGTATCGCAATACATGTAACACGGCGTTGTTAACACATGTATTTACTTCACAGGATTTTTTTTGTTTGTTATTTGGAGCCAAAAAGGCATTAATCGTAAAATAAATGTATCCAAACTGCACAACTTTACACTGCATTATTGATTAAAACATGCAAAAACACTCATTTTAGTACACACGAAGTTACAGTGGTGTGCAAATGTTTAAACTAAAATAATAATTTAATTTTTAATCTTTCCACTCGGTTGCTGGATATTTCCGAGGGAGTGATTTTGAAAAATGGGACGGAAGTGGATCGGACGGAAGTGTGTAAGACGCACTGCCAGCTAGATCGATCCAGCGATCCGATCCAGCAGGCAGTGGTACCATGTGGAATGTATATAACATACGGATTTCTTCAAGGGTTGGAGGCGCCATTACAGATACTTCTACAATGAATTATCATCAAGTTGTCGTTCTTTGGTGTAAAAATATTCATTAAATCATATTTGCTGAAAACAATTATGATTTTTTAAGAGTCTGTTTTTCAATCTCCGAATAAAATGGATGGGCATCCACTCGCCGAGTAACTTTCCTGAACACTTTCATACTGAACGGTAAACGCTCATGCTAACTCTGGTGTCAACTCATTGAAACACAAACCACATGTCTTCGTATCAGTATTTAAATGATGAAATGCTTTTATATGAAACATTGTAACTAGTCAGCAAAGCCGGTATTATGTTTCTGCACAACGGCTATATTAACCCACATTGCGATAATGCAGTGATCAATGTAATATATATCAATGATTTTATACGGGAACTGGGCTAGCCTTTCATAGACCACTATAGGAATTCCCTTTACTGCCAAGTAGGCGTATTCATAACTAATTTAAAACTCTATTCCACAAAAGCACAATATTAATGGAGCATTAAAAAACTTCCATAGTATTACCGGCACGTGAAAATGAAAACCTGTCTTGTACCCCCAAATGTCTGTGGTGATAATGCCCGCGTGGATAACATCTTGGTCTGCGAATCATGAGGTGTCAGGTTCGAACCCCAATCCCGGCAATTATTCTCGTCACCGGTTTATCGATTTAAGATATATCATAACAGCATGCGTCATTTAAACAGAACCTACATGAAATTACGATTTATCTAATTTTAATTACAATAGTTTGCACCAAGCAGGAGTTGGGAAATTTGATTGTATTGAACATTATTTCTAGTGTCTATAGATAGGCTAGAGACTATGGTTTCAATCCTCCTCTTAATTTACAATATAATATGTGAAATTTGTTCAAACAAATGTGACAGTAGCATATCTTCAATTTAATCTATACATTCATGATAGTACCCGTATGAAAACGGAGCGTAAATTAACAATTTAAGAATATCCAAGCTGTGTAGTATACGAGTAGGATAACATGTCAGAAGACTTCACATACATTTCATCTCAATTTCATTGTAGGATAACAAGTCAGATGTTACACATCATATGTGACTACTGTAAGGATCGTTTTTTTAAATTCATTCAAAACCATTTTATTTTAATTATCCTACTTTGTGTTATTTTCTCCTCTAAGGACTTACAACGTTTCCCATAAGGAATTGTGTGGGGAAATTTTCGAATTGGAAACTCTGAGTGACTCCTGAGCTAGGACAGTTTTCCCTTTTTTTCATTGACTTTGGAATGTGCCGTCTAAATCGGGCGACTTCAGTGCATGGTACACGAATCTTTTAATAGTTCATAACCGAGATGTTAGGCCCCTTAAACAACAATTATCATCATCATCATCATCTTTTAATAGTTCAATGACTTCAAATACTTCTGCACTAAATTCGCAAGAAAACTAGAATTACATAATCATAAATAAACAAAACGTGTGACATTCTACATTAGCAAGAACCTTTAATCAGTGGAAATTCTAAAAAGAAAATTTACTGTCAGTTTCGTGAGAGAAAATGTAATTGAGGCTATTGGTTTAATCATTTGGAAAAATGCCACGCAAACATTTTTACTGCATTAAGTAATAAACAGAAATATGAAATGTTGGAAAACTAGCATCGAGTCTAATAATTTGCACACCTCTGGACATTCAAGAGTAGAGCGGTATTTCGTAAATACAGCCTTCTAAATTCTTATATCAAGTCCATACCCCTTAGGTGTATGAGACTGCAATACTTTCAACACTACTGCATCGTGGGTTGCAGCTTGCTTATGATGCAAGGGGAAATGGACCGAGAATCCCTAATGGACGCCTCGCTATTGTCATTGAAGTCACAGCTCGCTGCTTTATCAGTCCCTCAGCAGAACGTAGTGAAAGCTCCGTCTCCCACATAGTGAAAAATGAAAATCCACAGCCTGCTTCCAGTCTCCGACCGAGTCAGGAATGGAATGAATGAAGCCCCCATCTAGCGGCGAGGATATGAACTGTGCCAGCTGCCGAGGCCTGACGCACTCCTCCGGGGCAATGATTAAATGAATGTCAGATGCAATGAAATGATAGTGGAGAGTGTTGATGGAATGAAATTTTTGACAGGGAAAACCGGATTACCCGGAGAAAAACCTCTCTGCCTCCGTTTTGTCCAGCATAGATCTCACATGGAGTGACCGGGATTTGAACCACGGACCCAGCGGTGAGAGGCCGGCGTGCTGCCGCTGTCTCCCACATAGTAATATCACATTTTTCACTATACCCGGTTTTCAGTGTCACTTCCCCGCCTCAAACGTTTCTTCAAAATGCACCGAATTACCAACTAAGCAAACAACTACTCAAAATACTTAAGCACAGGGCTGTTATCAATAATGAACAAGAAGTTCCGTGACGAACTAAAGAGCCTACGTTTCTTAAAATTTAAGATTCATGACAATGATTAATCTATATGGATCTATCTAGAATATTGACGAAATTAAATTGGTAAAATCGAAATTTCTAATTATTTCGAAATACTGTATACCTGGCATAATGTAGCCTAATAGAGAAGTACAGTTGGCAGCCCTGGTGACTGAATATATTCTTAGTTCCATCACTTAAGGTACAAAATACAAAATTTGGTTGAAGTCCAATGGATAGCATGGACGTTACATGCAGATAAACATTGGATCTAAAAGCGCGCGTAAAATCATGTTGGCAACAAAGACATTCATGTATTGGTCAGAAATAATCTGAAATAATATGATCTATTGTTGTGTCAATTTTGAATGAAATCCATTAGTTAGTATAGAAGTTACATGCATTTTAAAATTGGACCTATCAGCAGGCTTAGAATCATGTTGGCAGCACTGGCGTAGGCCTATATTAGTTACTCCAAATAAATCTAGAATGCCAGGTACTATACGTGTGCAAAGTTTAGAGCTATTGGCTTGCATACTTTCTGTTAGATTGATATTAGGGTAACAAAAATAGAGACAGTATTTATAAACAGTTAGCAGCCCTGGTGGCTCTAAAGATTACGCTCCGTCATATGTGTCCATCTACACATAGTACATACGAAATTTGGTTGAAATCCAAATGATAGTATAGAAGTTATATGCATTTAAAAATTGGACCTATAATCAGGCTTAGAATCAGTTTGGCAACACTCTCATGTATGGCCTCCTGGAAATTAAGCTGAAATATTATTGTGTGCCAATTTTGGTATAGCTCCCATGCATACCTTTCAAGATATACAACATGGAGATGAAATTTCAATTGCGATTTTTCAGCAGTTGGTAGCACTGACATCATTTTCAAATATGGCCGTGAGATATTAAGGTATAGATCTTTACTCCTACCAAATTTTGTTTCGATTGCTGCAGCCGTTTAGGAGTTGATAGGGGGGGGGGGGCACACTCACAGCCAGATAGACAGACAAACAGACACACATTTGCCCGATCTCATAAGTCTACTTTTTCCTCATTTTTGCATAATGTGAAAAGTAGGCCAAAAAATCGGTCAAAAACACAACGGAATTAGTCAATAAACTTCGTTCGTGAAAATAAAACCCAGCATGAGATTACAGCTCTTCGACATAACCAACGTTAATCTATATATTTAAAACACTAAGGCGATTTTTGTTACATCGAGAATGAGATAACGTCTCAACCGATTGACTTCGTAATGCATTCTAACGAGAGCTCTTGGCATGTAGATTTGCAGAGTGTCTTTAAAATAAACAAATATGTTACAGAATATTTTTAAATTAATAAACAAAAATTCAGAAATCTTGCCTATCACGCATGCGCACAATCGCCTTGCCTTATGACAGTCATGGCGGTTACAAGTCCATCGCGTTTTAATTTCATGTTTATGTATAAGAATTATAATGGAAGGGAACATTGCTTATTACGTTTTCATGACATACACTGAAATTACCAGACAGAAAATGCTGAAAAACGTAAACTGACATCAAATTTTGAGTGTGCTTGATGTTTAACTCCCTTAATATTGCGCGTCGTTACCAGTGGTTCCGTAGCTCAGGTGGTTACCCCGTACTCTCTTAATTTATGCATCACCCAATGTAAGGGGTTCGAATCCCCCCTCCAGCATGTTTTTTTAATCTCCGTATTTTCCTTTCTTGCAATTGCTATTATATTGCCAAAACATATTTAACTCTTGGCATTCCCGTAACTAAGGAATTCTACGTTCCCATCTCAATTTAACTTAAAACGCTATGGTAATTTCATTGAAAAGCTTTATAAGTTCCAACATTCGACAGATTACATTTGCAATAACGGTAGGCTATTTATCTGTATTGCTACAGACGTTTTGGCATATTTTTGCACATGGTATAACTGTGAATCAAGGATTGTACGAATTCCAACACATTACGAAGAATATATGCAGTGAATCCACCCGAGTGTCTTCTAATCGAGCCATGTGCTACGTAACTCATTTGTTTTCCTCAGTTCTTTCTTTGCCTTATAAACATACAAGGCATGTCCAAAATGTTGTTACATGAAATTCCACTAATGAATTGTACCTTTACCAGTTATACGGCAATAATACAGTAGGCCTACGTTGAAATTCTGATACCGGTATTACAAAATGTAGGCCTACTTTTGATTAGATTGTTATCCAAATTAACTTCTATATTTCAGTAGCAGATGCCGCTGCAGTCGAATGTTGGAACCGCCATTTGTATTGTGTTTCCGATCTTTCTGTTATATAGTCTTTGGTGGTCTGTTATAGTCTTTGGTGGTGAGTCGTTTTCTGTCGAGAATACATATCGCAGCTTCTACGAATTATTAAACCTTTCATTGTATATGCCATAACTACGGCGTACTAGAAAGTGACTACGCAGAATTACTGGGCCGGTTTGTCTCGATAATTCATTGCCAGCTTTAAGAGTGGGCTTCCCTGTGTAAATACGACTCTTGACACGTACAGGAAATATAATTGTAAAACTGGCTCCATTATTAAGGTGACTGGCGAAGTGGTTCTATGCTCCTCTTCATAATTTACTGTCATGGATATCCGAAGAATTGTACCAATAACAGGTGACGGAAATTGCTTATTTAGAGCAGTTTCGTACTGTTTGTATCGAAACGAAGAACGTCATAGCGAGTTGCGTTTGCAAACTGTTACAAAAATTGTTGCTGACTGGAATATTTATAAGGATTTTATTATTGGCGATGAGTCTTATCGCCTTCCCCTCAACAACCAACTTGAGTATGAAAATCTTATGTCTCTGAACGGTGAATATGCTGGTCATGTTGAACTCCATGGTATAAGCCAATTGTTTAATGATTATTTGTTTAGAGTGCATAACGATGAGACTAACCACGTTGTAGATTATGGCAATGGAAGTGTTATGTGTCATTTATTGTTTAGCGGCTCCGTTGATGCAGGACACTATAGTGTGATCGAATACGACATTAATTTGGGGATAAATCCTACTGTAAATAGACGCATTCGACGAAAAAGTACGTTAACCGGTCGTGTGGAAACTACAAATAGACGCAAAACAATGAGAAATCGGAGAAAAGGCGCAACCACTTTTAATATAAAATATAAATCTGCCATTTCAGAAACAATGCCAGATATTATGCCGTACAGCGTTGGGTCCTTGACGAACGAATGTAAACATTGTTCTGCATTGTTCTTCTCTTGCGAAAAAACTACGCTTGGTTACTTCGGCCTTTGCTGTTGCAATGGTAAAATTAATCTGCCGGAATATAAAATACTTGACAGGCTTAAACCATTTTTCACTGGAAATGATGATACCTCAAGGAACTTCAGAGAGAATATTCGGCAGTACAACAATTCTATGTCCTTCGTTTCCTTTGGTGCCAATGTTACCGTACCACCTGAACACGGTCCATATTGTTTTAAAATTTCAGGAATTGTACATCATCGCATTTCTTCCATATATTCCAAAAATATAAGCGACAGTTGTTACGGCCAATTGTATGTATTAGACTGCTCAGAAGCTAATAAAATCAGATTAGCAAATCGAGCGAATTCTTGCATCAGGGAGGGTACACTTCATATTCTAAATAATATTTTGCAAGAGCATAACCCTTACATTCAACTGTATAAGACAATGCATTCAAAAATATGCGAAGAAAATGAACTGGCTTTAAGAGAAAAACGTCAACCGTTAGATTTGGTCATGCGCTTTTACCATGAACCTCAAGAAGATCCTAGACGTTACAATAACCCAGCTTCCTTAGAGATTGCAGCTATTTTTGAAACAACTGACGGCGCTCCGGCTTCACACCGCCACATAGCCGTATTTTCTAATCAGGGAGTTTTAAAGGAAATTGATGTTGACAGCATGCATTGTGATCCATTAACTTACGTTTTAATCTGGCCTTGCGGAGAAACAGGGTGGCATATTTCACTGCCAACAGGAGGGAACCGTAAGACGAACTTTAGGCAAAATATGACAATGCGTGAATATATTTTGTATAGGCTGTCGATTCGAGGTTTTCCTCCCGCAGGAGGTTTCAACCCTTTACTTAATGCAGGTAAACTTACCCAACAATTAATAGTTGACTATTATTGTCGAATAGAAGGAGATAGACTAAAATATATTCGCAATCAACAAACGAAATTGCGTGTCGATACCTACGTTGGTCTTGCTGATGCTTTACACTTTAGAGCTGAAAATGAAAGTTTAAGAGCTGGTCGCATAGTTATTTTGCCTTCTACTTTTATTGGTAGTCCCAGAAATATGTTGCAAAATTATCAGGATGCAATGGCAATTGTGAGAAAATTTGGCAAGCCAGACCTCTTCATAACTTTCACTTGCAACCCTTCATGGCCTGAAATTACTACTAGCCTCCAACCTTATGAAAATGCAAACAATAGACCTGATGTCGTTGTTCGCGTTTTTCATGCGAAAGTGAAGGAACTCTTGCGTTTAATAAATCAAAAGCAAATTTTTGCCGAGGTACAAACTTTCTTATACACGGTTGAGTTCCAGAAGCGAGGTTTACCTCATATACACTTACTGGTTTGTCTTCGAGATAGTTGTAAATTACGAGAAATCTATGATATTGATATGACAGTTTCTGCAGAAATACCAGATCCTTCCAATACAACATTGTACAACTTAATAAAGACACACATGGTACATGGACCTTGCGGCCTTCTGAATCCCAATTCAATTTGCATGAAGGATGGAAGATGTAAGAAGGGTTTTCCAAAAGACTTTGTGCCAGAAACTAAAGAGAATGTGAACGGCTACCCACTTTACCGTAGGCGACAGAATGGAAGATCATATACTAAACGAGTACAAGGCACCAATGTTGAAATCGACAATCGCTTCATTGTTCCATACAATCGATATCTATTGATGTACTTTCAGGCCCATATTAACGTCGAAATCTGTGCAAGTGTACACAGCATCAAATACATACATAAATATGTTTATAAGGGGCATGATTGCGCTAACTTGAAAATCACGGCAAACGATGGAATGCTACATCATGACGAAGTTTCTATGTATTTGAATGCTAGATATGTTGGGTCAAGTGAGGCTGCATACAGGATTTTTGGTTACAACATGCACGAACAGTCCCACATTGTTGCCCGGTTACCTGTCCATTTACCAGACCAACAAGATGTATTTTTTCATGCCGATGATGCTCCCAAAGCATTAATACGGGCTCAGTTAAAAAGTACACAACTCACTGCATGGTTTCAGCTGAACCAAAATTCAACAACTAAGAGTGCATATATTTATCCTGAAACACCCGTTCATTATGTATGGGATAAATGCAAATGCATTTGGAAAAAACGACTTAGATTCGAAAAGGTAATAGGTCGGATGTACAATGTTTCTCCATCTGAATCAGAAAGATACCATCTGCGCTTACTTTTACTTCATATAGTAGGTGCCACAAGCTTTGAGGATCTCCGAACATACCAAGGTGTTACCTGCCCAACATATAAGGATATGGCAATTAAACTTGGTTTGCTTATCGACGATTCAGAATGGCAACGCTGTTTGATGGAAGCATCGGTTTTCCAAATGCCCTTTCAACTGAGACAGTTATTCGCCTACATATGCATATTTCATCAACCTTGCAATGCCAGTCACTTATGGGACATGCACAAAAACTCTCTCTGTGAAGATTATTTAAAGTCTGAAGATGAAAATACAGCTTATCAACTATCTCTCAGAGATATTAATAAAACTCTGCAATTGCATGGTTTCTCTCTGCCAACATTTAACTTGCCTGTTGGTACTGACACACACTCAAACGATCAAACTACTAATGAGCCAGTGTTCCCTTTTGATTTGGCTGACCTGATGTCCTTAGCAAACCAGGAACAACTTTCAATTATTAATGAAATCACTAGCGTTCTTCAAAATAACAACACAACTGTCACGAACGCATTCTTTATTGACGGTGCTGGGGGCACAGGAAAAACATTTATTTACCGATGCTTAATACAAAAGTTCTGGAGTTTAGGGCTTCATGTTATATCAGTAGCATGGACCGGAATAGCCGCTGTTTTGCTACCCAACGGTCGAACAGTACACAGTACATTCAAAATTCCTCTAAATTTAAATGAGAGTTCAGTGTCTGGATTAAAATTAAATTCCAAAGCAGCTGACGATATTCGATTAGCACGGCTCATAATATGGGATGAAGCCCCAATGGCAAATATTCATTCATTAATGTGTGTGAATCGTCTTCTAAAAGATATTATGGGTAATGACATTCCATTTGGTGGGAAAATTACTGTTCTTGGAGGAGACTTTAGGCAGGTTTTGCCTGTTGTTCCGCACGCTTCTCGCCAAACAATTATTCAAAACTGTATTAAATGCTCTCCTCTCTGGCCCTTCTTCAAAATACGCTACTTATATAAAAACATGCGGTTGAAACCAGAAGAAATTGAATTTTCTGATTTTTTGTTACAAATTGGTAACGGTGACTACCCCTCTGTAGATGGTGAGGAATCAAATGTTATTGAACTACCACCCAGAATTTTAGCGCATGATGACATCGTGACTGAGATTTACGGCGAAACATTCATTTCTACGAAAAATATAATCAATTTCTCGAAAGTATGCATTCTAACACCAAAAAATGAACACTGTAATGAAATTAATTTGAAAGTCATCGAACTTATACCCGGTAGTTCAAAAACATACACCAGCGTTAACAGATTAATTACTGAAGATGAAAGCCAGCTACTTCAATTTCCTACAGAATTCTTGAATTCCTTGGAATTAAGTGGTTTGCCTCCACATATTCTTACTATAAAAGTTGGAGCCATAGTTATGCTCCTCAGAAATCTGAACGTTTCCCAAGGGCTCCTGAACGGAACCAGATTATTTGTAAAGAATATGTATGAAAATTGCTTGGATTTGGAAATAATCAGCGGAGATAAAATTGGGCAGAGAGCTCTAATCCCTCGAGTTGATTTAACACCATCCGACAAAACCCTTCCATTTTCTTTTAAGAGACGTCAATTTCCAATTCGCTTGGCATTCTGTATCACAATTAATAAAGCTCAAGGGGAAACTCTCGAACGTGTAGGTCTCTATTTACCTCAGCAAGTTTTCAGTCATGGCCAGTTATATGTTGCAATGTCAAGAGTGCGATCTTTCGACGCCCTTAAAGTTTCAATAGTACCAAAAAGTAGTCGTACAAAGAATGTCGTATATAAGGAAATCCTTCGGTAATTATTTTACCATTGACCATCATGTTTCGACTTCGTAAAGCACTCTGACAAAAGCTCTTGGCCTGTAGATTTGCAGAGTGTCTTTAAGAGAAAAAAAAATGTTACCAACCTGTGTTATTGTGATGGTTGTATTAATGCGTGTATCTGTATTTAACGTGAGAATTAGGAAGGAGAACGCCGAGGCCTTACTTAAGGAACCATCCCGGTATTTGCCTGGAGTGGAAGTGGGAAACCGAAGAGAAACACATCCAAGATAGTTAAGGTTGGAATCGATCCTACCTCTCCTCAGTTTTACCTCACGAGGCTGAGTGCGTCCCGTTCCAGCCCTCAGGCCAGAATTAAATTTCTTGGCAGAGCAGGGAAATGAATCCGGATCTCTGGGGCGATGGCCAAGAATATACTTAATAGTGGGCTTCCCTATGTTAATGCGTTTAACGACATGCACTGGACATATAATTCTAAAACTGCCTCCTTTACGGTGGCTGGCAAAGAGTCAGTGCTCATCCTGTAATTGGTGAAGTGATTCTATGCTCCCCTGCATAGTTTGCTGTTAAAGAAACCCAAAGGATTGAACCTATAACAGGCGATAGAAATTGCTTATTTCGAGAAGTTTCGTGCTGTTTATATCAAAATGAAGAACATCGCCCTGAGCTTCATTTGCAAACTATTGCAAACATTGTTGCTGACAAGGATAATTTTAAGGATTTTATTATTGGCGATCAGTCTCATCGCGTTCTCCTCAGCAACCAACTTAGTATGAAAGTCTCTGAACGGTGAATACACTGATCATGTTGAACTTCATTGTATAAGCCAATTGTTCATTGATTTTATTTGTTTAGAGTACATAACAATGAGTCTAACCACACTGCTGTTTTTGCAAGGGGAGTATTATTTGGCATTTAATATTTAGCGGCTCCATTGATGCAGGGCACTATAGTGTTATCGAATAAGACGTTAATTTTGGGAGAAATACTACTATAAAACCCCGTTCGACGAAAAGGAACATTGTCCGGTCGTATGTTAACTGCAAATTGACGCAATAAAGTGAAAAATCGGACAAAATACGAAGCCACTTTAAAAATCCAATATAAATATGCCATAAAAATACTCCCAATTTTCTTTTAAGAGCCACCAATTTCCAATCGCTTGGCATAATTTATCACAATCAATAAAGCTCAAGGGGAATCTATGGAACGTGTTGGTCACTATTTGCCTCATCAAGTTTTCAGTCATGGGCAGTTATATATTGCAAAGTCGTCTTTCTCTGTAATCATACAAATAATGCATATAAGAAAATCCTTCCGTAAATATTTTCCCAATGACCGTCATGTTTTGACGGGTTTCAACTAGTTATCTCTTAATTCATCCTCAAATGTTATTTAAATTTGCATTTCATCACACAGAAACGCTCGTTAACTAGCCATTAACAAGGAATTACGTTAAATAGGCAAATCTGGTCACTCAACTCTCTAAACCATCGTTTAAATGGTAGGAAACATCCGAACTCTACATCGCGCATCCCTCAATGGCAGTGTTTCCGAGTTTCCCACGAATGTTCATCCAAATCAATATAATGTATGTTTATGTTCGACGCATGCACGAGAGCCGTAAAGCGCAACTAAGTAATTGTTTGAGTCCTCAGTCTCTTGACTGGTTCGATGCAGAACGCCATTCCTTCCTGTCCTGAGCCAATCGTTTCATCTCTACATAGCTACTACACCCTACATCCGAAGCAATCTGTTTAACATATTCTAACCTTGGTCAACAGCTAAAGTTCTTGTCCTCGACCCTTCCTTCCATAACTAATCTTGCTATTCCTGGGTGTCTTAGTATGTGTCCTACCAATCTATCTCTTCTCTTCATTAGCAGTCGCCAGAAACATCTCTCCTCTCCCACTCGTCTTAATACCTCTTCGTTTGCAACCCTATCTACCCTTCCGATCTTCCTCATTCTCCTGTAACACCACATTTCAAACGCTTCAATTCTCCCCATTCCTGCTGCACCAATTGTCCAAGTTTGACTTCCTTATAGCACCACGCTCCAGACAAAGGCTTTCAAAAATGGCTTCCTAATACCTAATCTATATTCGATGTCAACATATTCCTTTTTTGTAGAAATGCTTTCCTTGCCTGAGCCAACCTAATTTTTGTATCCTCTTTGCTTCGTCCATCACTTGTTATTTCGCTTCCTAAGTAACAGTAGTCTCCTACTTTCTTCAGCTCTTCACCTATCTATTTGAGGTTTCTGATTTATTTCTGCTGCATTCCAATATTTTTGTTTTACATCACGCATCTCCGGGTGGGGACTACCCGAGAGGGGGTTAACATCACAGAAGTGACAAAGAGGAAATCTGACATTCTACGGATCGGAACGTGGAATATTAGAAGTCTGCTAGGAAGTGGAAGGTTAGAAAACTTAGAAAGGGAAATGGATAGGTTAAGGTTGGATTTGGTTGGGCAGGAAGAACAGGACTTTTGGTCAGGAGACTATAGGGTCATTAGCACTAAATCAAACAATGGCCAAGCAGGGGTTGGTCTCATATTGAGTAGGAAACTTGGACAGCGGGTGGAATATTATGAGCAATATAGTGAACGGATTATTGTAGCAAAAATCAATACTAAACCTACGTGCACCACAGTGGTACAAGTCTATATGCCTACCAGTCAAGCTGATGATGAGGATGTTGAAAAGGTCTACGAAGAAATAGACGAAATTCTTAGGTATATCAAGGGTGATGAAAATGTTATACTAATGGGAGATTGGAATGCTGTGGTAGGAAAAGGGAGAGAAGGGAAAATAGTAGGAGATTTCGGATTAGGTGAAAGGAATGATCGAGGAAGCAGGCTGATGGAATTCTACACCGAGCATGAGTTGGTCATTGCTAACACCATATTCAATAACCACAACAGAAGAATATACACATGGATGAGACCAGGAGATACAGGGCGTTACCAAATCGACTTCATTATGGTCAAGCAGAGGTTTCGAAACCAGATTTTGGATTGTAAAACATATCCTGGTGCTGACATAAAATCTGACCACAATCTGGTTGAAATGAAATGCAGATTAAAGTTGAAGAAACTGAAGAAAAGTCAAAAGCCAAAAAGGTGGGCAATAGACAGACTGAATGTAAAGGATGTAAACGAAAGATTCAAGAAGAGTATAAAGGAAGAACTAATGAAAAACCCTAAACAAACTTCAATTGCAGACGAATGAGCACTTTTGAAGAATGAAATAACAAAATCCGCGGAAGAAAACATTGGTAGGAAAGAAAGAATAGGTAGAAAACCGTGGAACACTCAGGATATACTAGAATTGATGGATGAAAGGCGGAAACACAAGAATGTAAGAGATGAAAAGGGGGAAGCAGAATACAGACGTCTGAGAAATGAGGTCAACAAGAAGTGCAAGGAAGCGAAAGAAGAATGGTTGAAAGAGAAATGTGCAGGTATAGAAAATTGTCTGAAATTAGGAAAAGTAGACACAGCTTATCGAAGGATTAAGAATACATTTGGGGAAAAGAAGACTAAGTGCTGTAATATTAAGGACACAAATGGAAAGCCTCTAACAGATAGGGAAGAAAAGGTTGAGAGATGGAAAGCTTACATAGAGAGTTTGTATAAGGGAAAGGACATTGAAAATCATGTAATGGAAAGGGAGGAGGAAATTGATGAGGATGCGAAAGGACATTTAATATTGAGATCGGAATTTGATAGAGCTTTGGAAGACTTAAGCAGGAACAAAGCACCAGGCATAGATAATATACCGATTGAGTTGCTACGATGCATAGGAGATGAAGGTCTGATCAGGTTATTTCACTTGGTGTGTAGGATTTATGAGACAGGTGAGGTACCCCCTTATTTCAAGAAGAATGTAATCATCCCTATACCAAAGAAAGTGGGAGCTGACAGATGTGAAGATTACCGTACAATCAGCTTGATTACTCATGCTTCAAGGATCCTGTCTAGAATAATTTACAAGAGGATTGAAAGCCAGATAGAAAGGGAGTTGGGTGAAGTCCAGTATGGTTTCTGGAGAAATGTAGGAACAAGGGAAGCTGTACTAAGTCTTAGGCTGATTTTGGAAGGTAGAATAAGGAAAGATAAGAGAACGTTCATGGCATTTGTAGACTTAGAAAAGACTTTTGATAACGTTGATTGGATTAAATTGTTTGACATTTTGAAATCTATTGCAATCAAGTAGAGGGATAGGAGGGTGATCTACAATCTATACAGAAACCAGACAGCAGTCATTCGAGGTGAAGGACATGAGATAGAAGCTGATATTCAGAAAGGTGTTAGACAAGGCTGCAACTTATCACCCATACTTTTCAATCTTTACATTGACCAAGCAATGAAGGAAATTAGAGAAAAATTTTAAGTGGGAGTGAAGATTCAAGGAGAAATAATTTCAACTCTGAGATTTTCTGATGACATCGTCATCTTGGCCGACAAGTCTGAGGATTTGAATGAGTTTTTGAATGGTATGGACTCCGTTTTACGGAAAGAATACATGATGAAAATTAATAATTGTAAAACAAAAATACTAGAATGCAGCCGAAATAAATCAGAAACCTCTATGGACATCAAATTGGCAGGTGAAAAGCTGAAGGAAGTAGGAGACTTCTGTTACTTAGGAAGCAAAATAACCAGTGATGGACGAAGCAAAGGGGATATAAAAAGTAGGTTGGCTCAGGCAAGGAAAGCATTTCTACAAACAAGGAATCTGTTGACATCGAATATAGGTTTAGGTATTAGGAAGTGATTTTTGAAAGCCTTTTTCTGGAGCGTGGCGCTGTATGGAAGTGAAACTTGGACTATTGGTGCAGCAGAAAAGAGGAGAATTAAAGCATTTGAAATGTGGTGTTACAGGAGAAGGATGAAGATCAGATGGGTAGATAAGGTTACAAACGAAGAGGTATTAATACGATTGGGAGAGGAGAGATGTTTCTGGCTACTGCTAATGAAAAGAAGAGATAGGTTAGTAGGACACATACTAAGACACCCAGGAATAGCAAGCTTAGTTATGGAAGGAAGGGTTGAGGACAAGAACTGTAGGGGTAGACCAAGCTAAGAATATGTTAAACAGATTGCCTCGGATGTAGGGTGTGGTAGCTATGTAGAGATGAAACAATTAGCTCAGGACAGGGAGGCGTGGAGAGCTGCATCAAACCAGTCAAAAGACTGAAGACTCAAACAAACATCACGCATAAACCCTCTTATGATAGTTAAATAGGAATTAACTAACTAACCGTTAGTAAAGAGTTGGTGAAAACGGCCATAACGTACTATTACGTGCAGCCATCAAAGTAATAGAAGACAACTTAAAATTGAGCAACTTTGTAAAATAAACAAGACACATGGTAAAATTGATGAAGATCAGCCGCAACCAAAACCTTTTAGTATAACAATAGACCACCTCGTGGTGTAGTAACTAGCGTTTTTGGCTGTCGCTGTAGAGGTTCGGGTTCGTTTCCCGGTTCTGCTAAGGAATTTCTATTCTGGTGTGAGTGCTGAAACGAGGCACACTCAGCCTCGTGAGGCAAAACTGAGAAGAGGTGGGTTCGGTTCCCACCTCAGATATCATGGTAGCGGTTTTCCCACTTTTTTTTTATTTCTACTCTAGGCAAATGCTGGGATAGTTCCTAACATAAAGCCAATCATATCCCCCAATTCACAAATGCATATACTAGCACAGCCATCACAATAATGCAGGTGATTACACAAATCCACACACAACCCAAAAATACATAGGGCTCTATGATCGCGATATCGCAGCCATAAAATAAGCAACAAGAACAGTTTATAAAATGCATAGACATTAACCATTGTGAATATGGTATTAAATATTATCCGGGTTGACTGTTACGAGGGCAGATCAAAAAGTAATTTGCACTTCCCAGTTATGGCCATTTATTACACCACCTATACAACAGCAACACGCCTATAACGACATACAATGTAACGTCACTTTTCCACATAGTTTCCAAGAGACTCCAAACATTTCTGCGAACGCACAACCGACTTGTCGATGCCGTTTGCATAGAAAGTTCCTCCAGCGATCTGCAACCACACGGAGACAGCGGCCTTCACCTCCTCATCGGTCTGGAAACGTCGACCACCGAGCTCTGTTTTGAGCTTACCGAACAGATGAAAGTCACATGGCGCTAGGTCGGGACTGTAGGGTGGATATTGCCAGACCTTCCACTTGAAACGCTGCAGCAGTTCGCTCGTTTGGCGAGCCTTGTGAGGTGTTGCGTTATCGTGCAACAAAATCACACCGGCACTCAATTTTCCCCGGCGCTTCTCTTTCATCGCTTTACGCAATCGGTGCAACTTTTAACAATACGATGCGGGCCTGCCTTCGCGATATTCGTGTGCAAGTCACGTGACGACACAGAGCGAGCAGCAGCATGCATCAATCGCCCAACGTTGCCAGTCGCATTGTAAACAGTGACATGGAGGCGTCAACCGAAGAGCAAAGAGGTGTTGTTCGGTTTCTGACAGCGTAAGGAGTAGGGGGAACGGACATTCATCACCGAATGTCACAAGTGTACGGCGCATAAAATTTTATGTTTAAGGTGCGTTCAAAAAGTAACGAGCCGGAGGCATTATTACAGAAACCAGTACCTGTATGTTACAAGTAATGGTATTGCTGAAAACTGGTCAAGATTTGGCACTGCAGTTTTCCAAATAGTTATTTCAATGACCAACAGAATGCACTGTTCTCCCGGCAGACATATAGTCTGCCATGTAGCTATGTGGAGTGTACATAGCATACGGTTTAGTTCAAGGTTTGGAGGCCCCATTAAAGATACTCCTACAATAAATCATCTTCAAGTTGTCAATGCTTGGTGTGAAAATATTCATTATATCATATTTGCTGAAAACCGGTCAGGATTTGGCCCTGCAGTTTTACAGGTAGTTAATTCAATGACCAACAGAGTTCACTGTTAACAAGGGATAACATGTCACATGTTACACATCATATGCGACTACTGTAAGGCTCGTAATTTTGTCTTTAATCTACGCTGACGAGGGTATCATTGTATATCGAAACATGTACGTTTTAATTTAATAATTAAACTTCTTAGTGTTTTACAAGGCGGATTTGATAATTGGAGATTAACAACAGTTTAACAATATAATACATGAGCAGACTAATGGCTTAGGGATGGGTTCACTCCCCGCAGCTGTTTAGTTAGCTACAGTGAGTCTCTCTCACGAATCGGCCGGGCAGCGAACCAAGCTTATCTGCCTCCCGTTGACTGAACACTTCCTGTTACACAGCGCGCACTTCGCAGTTCTGGTCCATGCTTATAACTTATATTAAGTTAGTGTTGATCTGTCCCTCCAACTGTTCTCGAGTTGTGAAGTGTTACTTTGGGGTATAATTCTCATAATGCCTCCACGTGTGTACACGGTAGAGGAAAGCGTATTTATGTACGATAATTATGTGAAAACAGAGTCTTGCAGGGAAGTTGTCAGACGTTTCATAACACATTTTCCAGGTGTGCGCCCTCCACATAGAGAGTCCGTGCGGAAGCTCGTAAACAGGAGAGAAACTGGTTCTCTACTTGCTAAAAAGCGAAGTGTTAAAAAACGTGTATTTAATGAGGAAAAGGTAAATGATATCGTAGAAAAATTAGAACATACGCCTACAAAATCTCCAAGACGACTTGGACAAGAAGCCGTGGTTTCGAAAAGCTCAGAAATGTGTGGATATAGGAGGAGAACATTTCTAACATCTCCTGTCATAAGGTACGACCTTAGTATATTAATTATTACATTCTAAATTTTAATTGGTATCTCATGTCATGCACGGATAAAGTGAGCCATGTGCTGTTCTGTTCTTATTACTACGCTATGCCGAGCGGGGAGTGATGAGTCAACGGGCGGCAGATAAGCTGGTCGCACCGGCCGGCCGACTCGTGAGAGAGACTCACTGTATTTTCATTCACAGATCGCGTGGTGATCAAAACATTATCGTGTCGGAAGCCATTTTTCAGTGTTGCCTAATTTATCGAAGTTTAATTTTCTTCGGTCGGTCAACACAATTATACCCAATTGCAATGGGTGTATCCCTAATCTTGAAGAAACTTGACATACGATGAGTAGACGACACTGGGCATCCAAGTATATTTATTAATCTCATGCCCAGACAATCGTGGAAAATCGGTCCAGGTCCACATTATGTGGTGCAGTGGCGTTAGCGAAGCACAAATAATTAAAAAATCAAAATTTATTACTTCTACAGCATTCTCATATAATTGCTGCTCACTATTCTGGGATAAAAAAGCATTTTAGTGTAAATCTGTCACCATTGTTCGAGCAGTCTGAATTGGAGGGTGAATGGAAGTAGCTGTGGTGTGGTTGTCTTTGTGGTTAGTGTGATGCTTTAAGATAAAACATACAGCTGAAGGTATGATCTTTGTAACGTGTTTCAGTTATTAATGGGCGTAATTGTTACGTAATTTTAGCTATATTTGCATTATATAATATTTAACTATTATATTTAAAATTATATTTTCACTTAGATTTTTAGTATGTCACGTCACTCTGCGTCACTTTCTACTTAATGTTAAAATGTAGATAAAGTCTTGCAGTTTACGCCTGTTATAAGATTTCTTGCATCTTTTAGCAACTTACTTAGTTATTTTACGTTTTAGAAGATGCAGCGCAACCAGTTCTCATACGTTTACAACTGTTTGAAGCACTGGGTTCGACGATTGTGTCAAAAGTGGAACTTTGTGACTTTGTTAAAAATAAATTAGGGGTAAAAATTGTTCTGAAAAGATAACTGAATGCTCTATCCAACTCAAGTCATACACAATTTCTCGCATGTGTAGACGTAGCTTAAAAAAGGTCTTAACTGAAGTTTATTATGTAGTAAACAAATTATATACGTTGCTTTCTCTCTAGGTTCATGATTAAAACGTAAAAATAATTTTGTCCCCCTAGATTTCGATTTTGACCCACTGTGCGACGGTGCCATTAGCGACAAACAGCCTCTTAGGGAAGGAAGAACTAGTTTTGAGAGTTGAGTCACTGTGCCCTTAGCATACAAGTGAATGCCGCCGCGTATTTAAGTAATATACGATATGAAGCTTGAATGAAGCGAGTGAGATTGATAGAAAATCTGTGCAGCGCTACGAATGTAAAATATTTAGTAACAAGTTTACCACTACATTAGCTGCCTCATTCTTCGTTTCAACACAATCACATCATTACAGGTCTTCGTTTAGCCTTAGTTGCCTATAGCTATATCCCTAGTTTATAAGGCAAGGTTTATCTCTAGGTTTCTTTCGTGTCTTGTGTGCAGTTTCGCCTAGGACACCAAGCTGACTCATCAGCGGACTCTTGGTGTCCCCGCCCGGACCCCCACAGGAGTAGCGAACTGCGCACGATCTCCCTTTTTATAAAGCGCACCTCCGCTTCTTTACTGTGAAAACTAAAATCTCAAACAGCCATAACCGAAGGCTTCCAAAATGATGGTATATAGGCTTTCATGGCCAGTGAATATTAAAACTCAGCTATTCTTTCTGGTGTCTTTGCCGTATCTTGTGTTGGGTTTTGCCTAGGGCACAAAGCTGGTGCATCAGTGGGCTCTTGGTGTCCCCGCCCGGACCCGGCTTTCGCTGGCCGTGAAATACCATCTTTAAGATTTACTTCTCTTAGTTGAAATAAAACTCCATAATTAACCGGACTGAACCTACGTTAGGTCGGCCCCGTGGTGTTGGGGAAGCGCACCTGCTTCTCACCCGGAGACCCCGAGTTTGATTCCCGGTTCCATCAGGGATTTTAGAAACTAACGTGAAGGCTGTAGCTGGGTATACTTAGCCTCATGAGGACAATTGAGTAGCTGTCCGACAGTGAGGCAGCGCACCGGTCACGGAACCCAAGATTAACGTCCAAGTGGACTCGACGCGCTGACCACACACATCCTTCCAATATCTGCAGGTTAAATGGCTGGGCAGCGGTCGCTTGGTAAGCCTACGCATGTCATGGGCTGTAGTGTCACGGGGTTTGGTTTTGGAACCTAAGTATAATAAAAATATCGTATGGCCTCGAGGGCCGGGTGGAAGCTTTGTTATTTGACACCCAGAGGGTAGCTAGCATGTCGAATTTCGTTGTTCCTTGAAGCACTATGAAAGTCAAGGAGGTTAGATATCTTAGCTCCTTGAACAGTATAGAGCTTTCTAGTAGAGAAATGAGGAGCTTTGTGTAGGCGGAAACTCCAGAGATTCATTTTGCCATTATGAACACGGCCTACTGAATTCAAATGGGTTCTTTGACATGCCAACATCATATGACATAATTTTTGCCGTGGCCAGGAGCGAACCTGCAAGCTTGGGGGGTTAGTAATCCGACATGATAACCACTCACCTACCGTGTCAAACGGAATCTAAGTTAAACACAGACAGAATGTGAATTATCAAAGCAATTGTGCCCCACCATACTGACTGCGTCACATTAAACATTCAACATTCCGTCGCTAAAGGGAAACTTAGGACCATGAGAATTTATAGCTCGTTGCAAATGGGATACTTAATGATCACTTCATGAGCCATTGCAAATGAGAATCGTTGCAAGCTCAGACTCCCTTTAAGTGCCCATGTCTCTGTCCACGGGTCTTTCCCACTCCTGTGGTTAGATTGGCACATTCCCTCCCTAACACCCCTCAACGCCTCCGCTTCCACGCTCCCACCCACAGTGTCCCGATCTCGATCAGCCACCCACGTATTTCATCCGCTTTTGTTGTTCTGTTTGAGACTTGAAATGCAGACAAACGCATCATATTTCAGCATCCACGTACAGGAGAGAACAGCAGAGCAATGTGCAACATCAAGAAAATCACATCACATCACTAGAAATAGCAACATCAGACTGTTCGCCCCCATCGCTACACACGGGATTGAACTCATACGGAACGAACTGAAAATCAGTGACCTGGAAAAACTAGAAAACATCAAAGCAAGATATTTCAAAAGGGACATAGAAGCAAGCAAGTATGCACCAAATAGAATGGCATATATCCTAACAAAAGAAACATTTTTCCTGGAATACAGAAGACTCTACGAATCGCTCCCAAATAAAGTGCAGGCTCTTACAAAGAAGTGATAGAAGGAAGGAAACAGGAGGTGAAAGAGATTGATACCGACTTCTTCAGAATGGACGTCATAATAAATAGACAATCGTCCAACAGTAATCAAACATAAAGGTACGAAATCAAAGACAGGCGCGAATTCAAAGGGGGGGGGGGGGTCCACGGGGGTCATGACCCCCCCCCCCCCAAACGGAGACCAAATTTCTTTTGCAAACTCAAAAAACCAAAACACAATAACCAGACAAATAAAACTTAACGAATGTTAACTGGAAAACAGTTTTTTATTTTATTTTATTCAATACTGAAAATATATTTATTGCAATTATTATGTTGTGTTACAACTGTACATATTGAAAACTTCATACATGTTATATAAAAACGTTTATTTATATAACAAAATCAACTCGTCTATTTTGTTTAGCAAACGTTGTGATTACCGAATCGATGTTTATAGTGATGTCACGATGAATGTGCAGAAACGCACGGATAGGAATTTGGGGCTTTTTTTCGCACCAAAAAATTTTGCCGACGTCCAAACTGCAAGCTTGGTTGGCAATTTAAGCTGTGACTTTCTCCCTTTGTCGGTACCAACTCGACGTGTCGAAACTGTAACATACCTTGATACTTTTCTCGAAGCTCGGTGTAGAAGTCGCCAACACGCCGTTGCAATTTGTACGAATATTTTTGGTGTGCTAAACGCATCAAATTTCTATCCATGTAGCTTGCAAAAAAAAATAGGTCTGGTTTTGTACATTTGGTTATTTTGTGATTGCGTTTTCAGTGATACCATTTTTCTTAACAATTTCAATTCTCTGACCCCCCCCCCCCCCAAGCCAAACTCTAGATCCGCGCCTGATCATAGGTCTCTCGATTAACGGATTCCACCATAAAATTTGAGTAGATGCACAATATCATCAAGTGAATGAACAATATGTGTGTGTAAAATATGTGGCATACTTTATCACTTCAATCAGTGCAAAAACAGGAAATGGTGTTTAAATGAACTTAGAAAATTAAACAAATAGACAGTAATGGAATGCTCATTGGAGTGCAACTTTGATTTTATTAATAGATATTGTAAACCTTTTCCTGGTCATTTGACTGCAATAAACTTATTACTTGAGACTTGAAATAAGGTTCCATCTCGGCATTTTCTTGGAAAATACCTTGGAGAAATACAGACCTAGGATGGCCACTATCACGCTGGAATTCGAGCTCTGGTTCTCCGAAATCGTGGCTCCTCATTGAAGTCGGGGAGGGTAATACAACACGCGCGGTTACAGCGCTGGGTAAAATGGAAGTGTATGCAGTGGTTGCAATTCCACACGTTTGATCTCCGGAGAGGAATCATTTCAAGCGAAGATCAAAAGGCGGAGAGAGACTAAGAGTATCTCAGGACCATTAGCAACACAACTTCCTGTGTTCAAAACATCAATAATAATATCTCACTAGCAAAGCAAGTAATCTCGTGATTCGGCAATTACTTTTTATTGAGGCAATTTGCTTCCTCGGTGGATTATTGAACGAGTGTTCATTTCGTGAGTTCGGTTCCCAACCGACAAATTCATATTTCTGAACGACGTGAAAAATTCACTCTGAGTCGTACGATATTTGTCCGAAAAAAACTTCTCATATCATCTTTCATGATTATAAGACAAAATTGAATAAATTTCATCCATAGCTTTCCCAGTAGAATTCAGGTTCTCTGGTAGATGGCAGCGTGAAGTAGAGCGTAGAAATTGGAGAGTAGATTGCTTACAAATGACGGCAGATGAAGGCAGATTATTATTATAATTGTTATTATTGTTGTTATTATTGTTGTTATTATTATTATCAATACATGTCAGTTACTGGAACCCAAAAAAAAATATATAAAATAATACAAAAATAGAATTTCTACTACAATTTTAATAACAGACTCAGAAAAATGGACAAGGTAGAAAAAAATAAGTATTTCAAAAGTCAACCCCTGGCACTATACAGCCCATAACGGGCTAAGGCCAACCAAGCGACCGCTGCCCAGCTATTCGGCCTGCAGATAATGGGGTGACGCGTGATCAGCGCGTCGGGTCCCCTCCGCCGTTAATCTTGGTTTTCGTGATCGGGGCGCTGTCTCACTGTCAGACAGCTACTCAATTGTCCTCACGAGGCTGAGTGCACCCCGTTCCAACCCTCACGTCAGTTTTAAAATCCCTGACGGAGCCGGGGATCGAACCCGGGGCCTCCGGGTGAGAGGCAGGCGCGCTACCCCAACACCACGGGGCCGGCCAAATAAGTATTTGGGAGAAATGATTCAAATTAATGGACTAGACAAAGAAGCAAATAGTGAATGAATACGAAAATTGGAACAAGCTTTTCAAACTGACGAAGGATACCTACGTAGAATAAGAAAAATCTTATATAAATAATTCATGCTTTTGGGCTAATGCCGTGAGTATTTTTAATTTAAACCATACGTTTCGGAGAAACCTTGCCTCCTTTTTCAATGGAAATAAACAATGTGGCCAAAGAAAGTATATCAATGAGATTACAAAAAATATAGATAAATTCCTCTGTTCGTCACCAGAGAGCAGCTGCCAGAAATTACTGTATGGACCATGGCGGAACGGCGGACAGAGAAGTTAGTAACGAGAAGGTAAAGGGGGCGGTGTGAAAATATAGAAACTCCTCGAAGAATGAGGAGGGGGGGGGGGAGGGGGGAGGGTTAGATGGATATAAGGAAACATAAACAAAAGGGAAGTGTATCTGAACGATACCTAACGTCATATAGTCAACGGCGAAAAAACAGATGGTAACTCCTCCAGTGACGAACAAAGGAGACCAAATCCAGGCTCTGAGCCCTAGAGGGAAAATGTACAATTTTAAATATGTGAAGAACAGAGAGACTGAGAGGAACTATCTCCCTAGATCCTTAATAACTGGTAACCAAGTGTCACTTAGCTGATATCCAGTGTCTCTGTTAAAATCATTGGGAATTTTACGAATTTCAACTGCCTCCCTTATAATTCTAGACCAGTTGTGCTTAACAAGGGCAAGCGCATGAGAATCCTTCTCGTTACTTACTACTCTGTCCGCCGTTTCACCATGGTCCATACAGTAATTTCTGGCAGCTGCTCTCTGGTGACGAACAGAGGAATTTATCTATATTTTTGTAATCTCATTGATATACTTTCTTTGGCCACATTGTTTATTTCCATTGAAAAAGGAGGCAAGGTTTCTCCGAAACGTATGGTTTAAATTAAAAATACACACGGCATTAGCCCAAAAGCATGAATTATTTATATAATAATCCGGGCCGTGAAAGCCTTAATATGCAAATAAGAAAAATCTTTCTATTGCAACTAAAATCCGACATTAAGGTAACTAAGCTGGAAAGTCTCTATGCTTCATAATGTTTGTTTTCCGCTGTAAAAGAGGCGAGATAGAAGAGCTAGAGAAATAGGAAAGAATGATACTTAGAAAATTATTGGGACCATTAAAAACAGAAAGTGTAGAGTTTAGATACATAAATAATGACGACCTCTACAAAAATAAAGATATTGAAAAAATCTACGATACGACCAGGAAAAGGAGGGTTAATTTCTTTGGATACGTAATGAAGATGAATAACACCAGACTCACAAAACAAATTTTCAGTCATGAATACAAAAGCAAGAATGGTATTCAATGGGTACAAAGTATAAAAAGGGATGTGGAAGAGATGGACGTAACAATACATATTATTCAGGACAGACCACTTTTCAGAAATACGATCAAAAATGTTAAGGGTTTCCGGGAGAAGGAAAAGAAGAAGCGGCTTAACCCCTGGAGGAGAGAGAGAATAAGGAGACAAAGTGCAGCAATGAAGAACTACTGGAAGGCAAGAAGGTTAAAGGAAGTAAGAGATAGTGAAAGCAATGGGTTATTTCACGCGGTCCATAGATGGCCAAAATTGAGGAAAGAAGAAGAATACAAAACATTACAAGATAATAATAACAAGAAGTTCCGTGACGAACTAAAGAGCCTACTTTTCTTAAAATTTAAGAATCATGCCAATGATTAATCTATATGGATCTATCTACAATAATGAAGAAATTAAGTTGGTAATATCGAAATTTCTAATTAGTTCGAAATACTGTATACTTGGCATAATGTAGCCTAATAGAGACCTACAGTTGGCAGCCCTGGTGACTAAATATATTCTTAGTTCCATCTCTTAAAGTACAGAATACAAAATTTGGTTGAAGTCCAATGGATAGCATGGACGTTACATGCAGTAAAACATTGCATCTAACAGCACGCGTAAAATCATGTTGGCAACAATGACATACAGGTATTAGTCAGAAATAATCTGAAATAATATGATCTATTGTTGTGTCAATTTTGAATGAAATCCATTAGTTAGTATAGAAGTTACATGCATTTGAATATTGGACCTATCAGCAGGCTTATAATCATGTTGGTAGCACTGACGTATATAAGTTACTCCAAATTAATATATAATGTCAGGTACTATACGCGTCCTTAGTTTAAAGCTGTCGGCTTGCATACTTTCTGATATATGGGTATTTGGATTTAAAAAATTGAGAGCCTTTATTAACAGTTGGCAGCCCTGGTGGCTCTTAAGAATACCCTCAGTCATATCTGTTTATGTACACATAGCACATACGAATTTTCGTTGAAATCCAATTGATAGTGTAGAATTTATATGCATTTAGAATTTGGATCTATCAGCAGGCTTATAATCATTTTGGCAACACTGCCATGTATGGCCTCTTGGAAATTAAACTGAAATATTATTATATATACGTGTGCCAATTTTGAAATAGCTCCCAGTCATACCTTCCAAGATATCCAACATGGAGCTCAAATTTCAATTGCGATTTTTCAGTAGTTGGTAGCACTGACATCATTTTCAAATATGGCCGTGAGATATTCAGGTATAGATCTTTACTCCTACCAAATTTTGTTTTGATTGCTGCAGCCGTTTAGGAGTTGATAGGGGACACACACACACACACACACACAGACAGATAGAAGGACAGACAGAAGGACACACATTTGCCCGATCTCATAAGTCTACTTTTTCCTCATTTTTGCAAAATGTGAAAAGTAGGCTAAAAATGGATGACAAAAAGCTCAGAAGAACTGTATTCACTGACTGGACGAATCACCTCACTTGCAAGGAAAAGACACATGACATTTTATGGACAAATAGCACGAATGGACAACTCCCGACTGGCCAAGAAAATCTTCCTCATAGTCAATTGAACCCGACAAACCAAAAGGACCTCACTAAAATCAACATTGGCCCACTAAGAACGACACGGACTGCATATAGACAGAAAGTAATTTTATATTAGTTTCCACCCAAGTAGTCTACCCTACGGGACGGAATTTGAAACTCAAAGCTGCATGGACACAAAAAAGAAGACAGGCACATAGCGATAGGATGAGGAAGTTTTGAGAATTTATTATATATATATAACCTTCCATCCTCATGTTTTGGATGTCTAGGCCTGGAATGATTGGGTCATTATTAGCATTATTAATAATTCTAGCAGAAGTACCCATTCTTCGAACGGTCTTCGGTATTAATAACCAGATGTTATCAATTGAGCTACTGTTGTAATGTTTAGGGGCTTGGAACCTGTTTGTTGGCAAAGAAAAATGATTAGTTAAAATGTGCTCTCAAACTAAATTTACCTAACGTGTTCTTCCTGGAGTGAAAATAAAATTGAAAACCTCGTAGACGAATCGCAATGCACGTCACATTCGAACCGACCCCAACCGTTGTGTCAAGTGCCCAACTACAGGAAGACCCCTTTTAAAAATTATAAAGGCTTGTGGTGCATGAAAATTCAGTTTTTTTTAGCCTCCAATGGCCCAAATTCCCAAAATCAGCAAAAAACAGTCTACTATTTCAAATCAGGAATTTTCGAAAATAATGTTACTGTTTGGAGATATACTAGACCTTCTGTACGACATATCGCACGTGTAAGTCGTGTGAAAAAAATCTAGGGTACTCCTTGAACCCCTTAAGCGCATTGATAAATTTTACAGTTTTAGTTGGTTCCGTGATAACCTTATAGCCATTTGCAACCTTTCACAGAAATGTAATAAATGGAGTGGCATTACTGATTCCAAAAATAGATGGAAAGTTGGATGCCACCTCTTGAGATACTGTTGTCATGGTTAGTGGCTTGCATTCCTTCTTTAGTTTATTCAATGAAATTAGTTTTCTGGGAATATCTAAGAAACTGTTGGGTTTAGAGCCTTAAAATATAGTTTTCGGGGACCCTTTACGGCTCTTGAGGGACCCCGAGTTTTGTTTCTGACACCAAGGGTTTGAAAATGAGCTTTGTCTCGTCGTTGTACGCCATAGTAATGATAATAATTAAAAGAATAATAATAATAATATAACAATATAGGGATAGGGATATAATAGACCTTCCGTACCATACCCGCACGTGTAAATCGCGTTAAAAAATTCTAGAGTACCCCTTGACCCCCTAAGCGCACTATATGTATTGATGAATATTTCAGCTTAATTTGGATCCGTTATAACCTTATTGCCGTTTGCAAACCTCCACAGTAATGTAATAAATGGAATTGCATTGCGTCTTACAGAAATAGATGGACCTCTGTGATTCTGTTGCCATTGTTACCGGCATGCATTCCTTCATTAATTTATTAAGTGAAATAATTTTTTGGGAATATCTCAAAAACTGTTGGTTTCAGGGCCTTAAAATGTGGTTTTCTGGGTCCTTTTAGAGCCCCCGAGTTTCGTTTCTCACATTGAGGGGCTGAAGATGAGTTTGTCTCACCCTTCTACGCTTATTTCAGCATGTATTTTAAGGGGGTAGGCCCCCTGTTATGAGAGGTACGGAGAAGAGTTACATCAATGATTAGTGTCGTGCCTCTGATGGATATCTGTATCAAATTTTACGTTAATCCACCCAGCCGTTCTCGAGTTATAAGGACACAAAGAATTGTCCACTGACAAACAGACAGACAAAAAAAATGCGTGCATCCGTCACAAAACAGTCTGAAACGGGCAAATATGTCAAATTTCTGTGGAAATGCAGAAAAAAATCAGACAAACATTCAATTTTATATAATAGAGAAGGGATATAATAGACCTTCCGTACCACACCAGCACGTGTAAATCGCGTGAAAAAATTCTAGAGTTCGCCTTGACCCCTTAAGTGCATTGTATGTATTGATGAATATTTCAGCTTAATTTGGATCCGTTATAACCTTATAGCCATTTGCAAACCTTCACAGTAATGTAATAAATGGAATTGCATTGCGTCTTATAGAAATAGATGGACCTCGGAGATTCAGTTGCCATGGTTACCGGCATGCATTCTTTCATTAATTTATTAAGTGAAATTAGTTTTCTGGGAATATCTCAAAAAATGTTGGTTTTAGGGCCTTAAAATATGGTTTACGGGGGCCCTTTAAGGCCCCCGAATTTCGTTTCTCACATTGAGGGGCTGAAAATGAGCTTTGTTTCACCCTTCTACGCCTATTTCAGAATGTATTTTAAGGGGGTAGGGCCCCTTTTATAAGAGGTACGGAGAGGAGTTACATCAATGATTGGCGTCGTGTCTCTGAAGGATATCTGTATCAAATTTTACGTTGATCCACTCAGCCGTTCTCGAGTTATAAGGACACAAAAATTGTCCACAGACAGACAAACAAACAGACTGACAGACAAAAAATTTATTTTTGCGCACATCCATCATAAATTATCGCAAATTTCCGTGGAAATTCGTACCTCTGAAGGATATAAATGAAAGTTTGTGTCGTGCCTCTGATGGATATCTGTATCAAATTTTACGTTAATCTACCCAGCCGTTCTCGAGTTATAAGGACACAAAGAATTGTCCACAGACAAACAGACAGACAAAAAAAATGCGTGCATCCGTCACAAAACAGTCTGAAACGGGCAAATATGTCAAATTTCCGTGGAAATGCAGAAAAAAACAGACAAACATTCATTTTTATATAATAGAGAATAGAGTTACTAGTCAACTAGATTCCCAACTAGGTGAATATCAGGCCAGTTTTCGTGCAAATAGATCATGCATAGAGCAAATACAGAACCTCAAGACAATCTTAAGGTACAAGAATTGTGGCGGACATCGATGGGTAGTCATACTAGTGGACTTCCAGAAGGCGTATGATTCAATAGACAGACAGACCCTCTTCTCCACTCTATGGGAATTAGGACTGGATGCGAAGACCACCAGACTAATCCAGGCTACACTGAAGACTACGACCTCCAAAGTCAAGTTCAGAGGTGAACTCTCAGACAGCTTCTCTATCCAAACAGGAGTTAGACAAGGTGATGGCATTTCTTGTATTCTCTTCAATTGTGTACTTGAGAAGATTATCAGGGAATGGACTACCACGTTACCATCAGGAACAGGACTGCAAATTGGGTACAAGAAAGACAATCTCAATGTACCTTGCCTGGCCTCTGCCGACGCCCTTACCTTGTTAGCGAACAACATAGAAGAAGCTACTCACCAACTACAGAGCCTCTATAACATAGCAGCTAAAACTGGCTTGAAGGTCAATATACAAAAAACAGTGTTCATGACAAATATAAAGGGAGCCCCATCTACTATTCTTGTGAAAGACACCGCAATTCAAAAAGTTCCTGCAGTGAAGTACCTAGGGGAGTGGATTCCAGCAAACGAGAGTGAGACCTTAGCAATAGACACTAGATGCACGAAACTGGAAAGGGTCTACAACTCCTGTAAGAGCACCTACACATCCAAGTGCCTCTCTAAGAACCTTAAACTTCTACATTACAACTCAGTAGTAAAACCTTCCATTCTATATGCCTCTGGGTGTCTCCTGATGAACCGGAAAGGCCCACTTAGGAAACTAGAGCTCAAGGAACGGTAAATACTTAGAAGGATTTTAGGACCAATTAGGGATGAGGGTGGTACTTACAGGATCAGGCACAACAATGAGCTCTATGATCATCAAGAAGATATCGTCACATCCATGAAGAAGAGACGATTAGCTTTCTACCGACATCTGACACGCATGGGTCCAGGTAGACTTACCAGCAAGATCTTCACCACGACAGGAAGAGGGAAAGCGTCTAAAAACAAATGGATCACCACAGTGAAGTCAGACCTACAGCAACTTGGAATTTCATCAAAAAACATACAGGATCGATCACAATTCCGACAGATGATTCAACATGGTGTCTTTTCAGTGTCTCTCACCAGCAGGAAGAGTACAGGGACTACCAGACCGAAGTGGACACAGGAAAGAAAGCAGACACACAGCCAGAAGATGAAAGCTGCCTGGGCTAAGAAGAAACATACATTCCTTACAAGAAGTCAAAACGAGCCCCGTGGTCCTCAGTAGGCCCAAACGAAAAGAAGAAGAAGAGAATAATAATAATAATAATAATAATAATAATAATAATAATAATAATAATAATATAGGGATATAATAGACCTTCCGTACCACACCGGCACGTGTAAATCACGTGAAAAAATTCTAGAGTACCCCTTGACTCCCTTAAGCGCATTGTATATATTGATGAATGTTTCAGCTTAATTTGGATCCGTTATAACCTTATGGCCGTTTGCAAACCTTCACAGTAATGTAATAAATGGAATTGCATTGCGTCTTACAGAAATAGATGGACCTTTGGGATTCAGTTGCCATGGTTACCGGCATGCATTCTTTCATTAATTTATTAAGTGAAATTAGTTTTCTGGGAATATCTCAAAAACTGTTGGTTCAGTAACCACCCACACGGCTTTACTGTCATGCGGGCTTCTGTAAATATGTGTATTTATTAAACGCACTTCTTAAACAAAATGACGATCTTTATGAAATCAGAGTGCAATTCGTCACTGCTGCGATTACTTCTGTTTGAATATTCTTTTCAATGAACAATGGGTTGTGTGCGCCCCAGGTGTACAGACAACCCGCCTGGCTCCAATGTTATGCGGGCTGGATGCAACTCAGTTCTGACAGGGGCTATCGTCTTGTTTATTTGTTTAAACACTCCTTTTAAACAAATAAATATATTTCCGTTGACTTGCCAAGAAATGCAAGATTTCTCCTGGACTGTTAAGACGATTTGAAAGATTTTAGCATAAATCGCACCTTCTAACTCCTTCTGGTCCAGGAGCTTGAGTTTTTTGTCGGATGAACTTAGCATATCCATTATATATAATCCAAAATTGACTCATCACCGCAGGGCTCAAACCACTAGACCTAGAAGGCTGAAATTTTGCATGTTGGTTGATCCGAGTATGTAGAGGCTCACTAAGAAACGGTTTTCGAAAATTCTATTTGTAACTTTTTTCGGCCCTTTGGCACTGAGCAAGGACAGTCGGTACAAAGATCGGATTTAGCTCATTTTAAGCCGCCAGATACGAGAAACAATACTCGGGGGTCCTGTAGGGACCCCGAAACACACTTTTTAAGTTCCTAAAATGAACGGTTTCGGATATATTCCCAAATAACTGTGTTCCCTCTGAGAAACAGATCAACGTTACTATGGCAACCGATGCAATTTCGCAGACCGGGGATAGTTTTCTGGCAATATCTCGAAAACCGTTCGTTTTAGGGCCTTAAAACGCGGGGTTCGTAGAAGAGGAAACCACGAACATTGCTCCTCGCATTTGTATGCGTAAAATGAGATATACGAGGCACGTCCAGAAAGTAAGTTCCGTTTGGTAATAAAATTAAATTGTATAGAGATAGAGAAAAATTATTTATTGCACAACATTCTACACCTCTTAAACTACTTTTCCACATAACTGCCGAACTTTTGCAGGCATTTGTCATAGCGTGGCACAAGTTTTTGGATACCTTCTTCATAGAAGTTTGCCGCCTGTGTCTTCAACCAGTTGGAACCATCTTCTTTCAGTTCGTCTTCATTGTTGAAGAGTTGACCGCCAAGGAAAGACTTGAGATGTGTGAACAGATGAAAGTCGCCAGGAGCGAGGTCAGGGCTGTACGGAGGGTGGTCAAACACGTACCAGCCAAATCCCTGTAGGAGGTTTTTCGTCACATTTGCATTGTGTGCCCGTGCGTTGTCGTGAAGAAAAACAACACCTTTTGACAGCAACCCTCGGCACTTATTCTGTATTGCACGGCGCAATTTTCTAAGTGTCTCGCAGTAAGCATCTGCGTTGATTGTTTGACCACGCGGTAAGAAATCAATGAGTAAATGCCTTTCCAGTCCCAGAACACTGTGCACATCATTTTCCGAGGTGTCAAGATTTGTTTCGGCTTAACCTTTGCTGGGGATGAAGTGTGCATCCATTCCATTGATTGCCGCTTACTTTCAGGGGTGTCGTAAGAAACCCAAGTTTCATCTCCTGCGATTATCTGTGTCAGAAATTCTTCGCTGCCTTCATTCTAACGGGTCAAAAACTGCAGTGCACTACCCATCCGTTTTGTTTTGTGTTGCTCCGTAAGAATCTTTGGTACGCAACGTCGGCAAAGTTTACGAAAGTTCAGTTTTCGGTAACAATTTCATGAATAGTGATCGTGAGATTTGGGGAAATTCCATAGCGAGAGCACTAATTGTAAACCTGCGGTTTTCCCGGATCTTGTCATCAATCGCGTGAACCAGTTCTTCTGTAACCAAAGATGGATGCCCACTTCATTCTTCATCGTGCAGTTCACTACGTCCTTCATTGAACTGTCGGACCCATCTTCTCACCATTGAATCACTCATCGCATTTTGTCCATACACTTCGCAAATTTCCCGATAAATTTCAATTGGTTTCACTTTCCTAGCATTCAGAAAACGAATCACAGATCTGCTTTCACAAGCAGCGGGATTTTCAATCAACACCGACATTCTACGAGTAAACATGCACAACAACGCGTACGTGGCTGACAGCGCTCTCCAAATGGCGCACGTTTCTTCTCCTTGATACAGAGCGTCAACCGCGCATATACGGAACTGCGCTGCAGCGGAACGTACAACTAGTTGAAGACACAGGCGGCACACGTCTATGAAGAAGGTATACAAAAGCTCGTGCCATGCTACCACAAATGCCTGCAACATTTCGGCAATTATGTGGAAAAGTAGTTTAAGGGTTGTAGAATTTTGTGCAATAAATATTTTTTCTGTATCTGTACACAATTTAATGTTATTACCAAACGGAACTTACTTTCTGGACGTACTTCGTAGTTTATTTAGAGAGGTGGTTTTTAGTGTCTGATATGAGCGTGATTTTGAGCCTGGTTTTGAGTCTAATTTTATACTCTTTGAGCTGGTTATTGTGAGCTATCTTTTGGATCTTTACGCTATTTTACAATGTTAAGATGCTTTCTATTTTGCATGGTATGCTTTCATTTTCTTTATAAATTTGTTTTTTGTTAACTGAATATTTCTGTTTGCCAATATTGATATGCTCTTTTTCATTTTTTACCGTGATCAGCAACCCATATTTACAGACGAATGTGTCGTATTCTACCGGCTGTCACATTAAATTATATTTTTTTTCTTAATTACTCTTACTGAGGAATTGGGCAAACTTATTTCAATAAAGTTGGTATTTTGTCTCTCACGGCCATTGAAACCCCGCACAAGGCACGCCTTATACCTAGAAATGTTGCTGAGTTGGACTAATGGACTAATGGTGCAGCAGAAAAGAGGAAAATTGAAGCTTTTGAAATGTGGTGATACAGGAAAATGATGATCAGATGGGTAGATAGGGTAACAAATGAAGAGGTATTAAGACGAGCGGGAGAGGAGAGATGTTTCTGGCGACTGCTAATGAAGAGAAGTGATAGGTTGGTAGGTCACTTATTAAGACACCCAGGAATAGCAAGCTTGGTTACGGATGGGAGGGTCGAGGACAAGAACTGTAGAGGTAGACGAGGGTTAAACAGATTGGCTTGGATGTAGGGTGTGGTAGCTATGTAGAGATGAAACGATTAGCTCAGGAGAGGGAGAAATGGAGCGCTGCATCAAACCAGTCAAAAAACTGAAGACTCAAACATCAACAATCAGGAATTTTAATTACTTAGAGAGGCATGTGAGGCAAAAGGGTTGTTGGAGAATTTCAATCCCTGGGATGTAACACTGGAAGAGACTGCATAATGTACATCAGCGGCCAAGGTGAGAGATATTTTACTATAGGTCTATTAATAGCGATATGTTGACGTTCAAATCATCAATACGTATGGCAAAATTACACCCAGAATAGCTTAAGGAAGAATACATTTAATTCCCCATATTCCGATAGATTAGCCATTCTAGTGCGCAAGAGTGCAGTTCCCTCTTCAAACAATATTCGCAATTTCTTTAACAAAGCGCAATGACATACACTTAACAGGAGCACGTGAACATTTAGACAAAACCATTTTTTCCCATGGGCAACTGTATGTGGCGTGCTCGCGAGCATCCGGACAACAAAATCGTTACGTCTCAGCAGAAGATGGCAAAACCAAAAACGTAATTTTATAATGTGTTAACATTATGTAACATCGAACCCTGCAGACTTTCACAACTCTATAAAATTCCCACTTTGCTGCTCATATCAATATGCTGTATGTATCAGAATATTCAGAATTAGAATGGACCATCTGTAGCTGCGATTGCTGTAATAGAATAGACCAATTATCAGCAATAATGCATCGTCCCCATTGTCTTGATCGCAGGCGAAGCCGCGGATACCTGCTAGTACTGTATATACATAATAGTATATTATATATTACAATAATTGGGAAGAATCCGACAGTAGCAGCTACGCTGGCTGAAGCGCAGCGATAGGTCATGGGGCCAAGCTCTCTGCTGACTCGTAGACGCGTGGGTTCAAGCCACACCGTAGGCCGTCCTTGAAATGGTTTTCCGTGGTTTCCATCTTCAACACCAGGCAAATGCTGTGAATGTACCTCCTAACAGGCCACGGCCACTTCCTTCCAAATCCTTGTCCAGTTTCATTCCTGTTCATCCATTCCGTCTCTCATCCCGACGCGCAGATCGCCCATGGGCGTCGACTAGAAAGACCTGCACTCGGCCTCTCAGGAGACCACACGACAAAAATAATTGGGAAGAAATTTCACCTTTTACTAAAACTGAAATACAGTGAGTCCGGGAATATTCTCCGCAGCGCCTACATGCGTCTGCGAGAGCTAGCTAGAGCAGTTACGTTGGTAGCACGGCAGCCGCTTACATCATCTCTACTTAGTATAAAACAAAGTCCTCGTTTCTTGGATGTTACTGGTAAACTCAAGAACCACTGGATAGATTTCGATGCGGTTTTCACCATTCTGTAAACGATATATCGAGTATGATGTCTGTAGAAAATAATTTATTTATGATCAAAGGAAGCCGAGCAGTAACGATTTTAGTGGAATAGTCGATAAAAAAACCTGGCGTCCGAGCGCTTTGTAAGCTTACGCTGGGCAAACCGTAAAAAATATCTAAATACTATGAGTGTAAGAATTGTTCAGCATGAAAAGTTCTACAAGAAAGTCCGCGAGAGCATATGTCTATCTTCCATACATCGCCCACTATAAGGGAACAACTGAAGCTTGTCTCTTACAGCTTTATGTGCTGTCGACTTGAAGATTCCTGTTTGTTGAGCTAATTTTCGTGTTGATTTACACGGGCTTGGCAGCATTATATCGGAGATTTAATCAAGTTTTTCGTCTTTTAAAAGCGTAGGCCTGCCTGTTCCCGGTACATTGTGAACTGAGCCAGTCACACGAAATTTACTTACCAAATCCCGAATGGTATCACGGTTTGGACACTTTGAAATAGGAAACCGCGCCTAAAATCTTAATTTTACATTTTCTGTAAACCGATCGCCTTCGCGAAAAACGTATTCCACCAGAAAAAACCTCTCTCTTCAGTAGTAAACATTACCGCCTGTATACTGTTGCACTCTTCCAATAATAATCCATCCGAACGCTCGCTGACTGTAATACACGCTGCAGGCTCGCGCGCTTATCGCGATGCACAACGACAGCTCACACGGGGAAGTCCCGCTTTGAAGGACACAGTGCAGTGCAGTGCAGCCAACTAAAACTCATGACTCAACCACTCACAGCTGCACGTGCCCACTGCGGAGAACATTCTCGGGCGCCTTGTATCTTGACAAGTCTAATTGTGTCACAACGACGTTTGTTGGCTTGAGACACTATGCAAGTTACGCGTCATCTATTGAGTGCCAACTACTTGATTTTATCATCCAAGCGTTACAATAATTGCGAATATTCAGTTTTCTTCTGGGTAAGCTGTGTGCAGGCCGTAGTGAGGGAAGGAGTGAGCCACGTGTTCTGTGCCACGCATGCGCCCTGGAGCTAGTTGGTCAGCATCGTTGCAACATCCAAGCACTGGCTGACTGGTGTTTTGTTCCATCATTCATTCTTAGAGGTTGTAAGCATGGAGGAATGAATAAGAGGAGATGCCCTGAGCTCGTTTGAGTGAAGCCTAGCGCTGCAACCAAAGTGGGCGTAACCTTAACTCGTATTCGGTGTTCTGTGACTTGCATGAGGCATTGTGCATGGCTAAACCTTATTTTGGCCCTCGTTTTTATCGCGCTCCGGTTATGCAACTTTGGAAACGTAATAACAGTAGTGATAAGTTATTTAAAAAAAACTCTTCAATTCTAATCCCAGCATGTGTAGGCCTACCCTATATACCAAATAAAATAAAAATCATTCCTCTGCAAATCCCAAATTATCAAACGTCTGTCGGTCAATAATTACGGTAGGCCTACGTAATTAATCAATTGGAGGCTAATCGTCAAGTTTCTACCCCCCCCCCCCCCCCCACAAAGAAAATACCGTACGGTGCCGAAACGTATAGGCTATACCGTATTTTTGTGCAAATATGCGTCCTTTTTTAATTGTTCTGTTTATTAATTTTGAGATTCGTATTCTTGAATATCAAAATGTGTACGACCAATGAGTGAAAGTGGCTGTGCTCGAAATTAGGCCTAAAAACTGATGAATGCCTCAACACCAATACGAAGATAAAACTCAATTTGGTGTAAATACCGTAATTAGTTCGGCATAATTAATATCCAAGATGTTCCTTCTTTGGTTTAACTCGCATTTTCAGACACCTGTATTCAATTTAATCAGTGTTTCAGCGTATTATTACGTTTTGCCGCGTCTTTCTTACAAAACTAGCCTCGCAAATGTGCTCTCATATTTATATTTAAATTGGCTTTTAAAACGATAACGCGGCTTATTTGTGCCAAGTACCGTGGTGTACAGAGTGTATTCTGCCTTTCCAAGATAAATCTTGACTTGTCATTGCAGTTTTATGTCACTAAAATCCATTACTAGTTGGAGTGGTTTACGGCTTTAAGCATAGGGACAGCCATTTTCTTGCAACCAAAGTGGGCGTGCCGTTTGGCTTCAGCAGCTTGCGCTAGGTAGCGCAGCGAAGGCATCTCCTTCCTTTCTTTCCTCCATGGTTGTAAGTGCACTCCAAATAATGATACATATGACGAGTGGGAGGCGATCCTCAATACAGAACAGATGTCATAACAAGAAGTTCCGTGACGAACTAAAGAGCCTACTTTTCTTAAAATTTAAAATTCATGCCAATGATTATTCTATATGGACCTAGGCTATCTAGAATAATGACGAAATAAAGTTGGTAATACAGAAATTTCTAATTAGTTCGAAATATACCTGGCATTAAGTAGCCTGATAGAGCACTACAGTTGGCAGCTCCGGTGACTGAATATATTCTTACTTCCATCTCTTAAGGTACAGAATACAAAATTTGGTTGAAGTCCAATGGATATCATGGACTTTACATGCAGTTAAACATTGGACGTAATGCAGCGTGCGTAAAATGATGTTGGCAACAATGGCATGCATGTGTTACTCAGAAATAATTTGAAATGTTATCATCTATTGTTGTGCCAATTTTGAATGAAATCCATTTGTTAGTACTGGTATTCTAAAATTGGACCTATCAGCAGGCTTAGAATGATGTTGGTAGCACTGACGACCATTAGTTGCTCCAAATTAATCTAGAATGGCAGGTACTATGCGTGCGCAAAGTTTAGAGCTGATGGCTTTCATACTTTCTGATAGCCTATATTGATATTAGGGTAAAAATATAAACAGCATTTATTAACAGTTGGCAGCGCTGATTGCTCTTAACAATACGCATAGTCATATATGTTATGGTACACATAGCACATACGAAATTTGGTTGAAATCCAATTTATAGTATAGAAGTAACATGTATTTAAAAATTGGTCCTATCAGCAGACTTTGAATCATGTTGGTAGCACTGACACACATTAGTTGCTCCAAATTAATCTAGAATGTCAGGCACTATACGTGTACGAAGGTTAAGGCTGTTGGCTCGCATACTTTCTGATATATTTGTATTTGGATAAAAAAAATAGAGAGAGCATTTATTGACAGTTGGCAGCCCTGGTTGCTCTTAAGAATACGCTCAGTCATATCAGTTTATGTATACATAGTACATACTAAATTTGGTTGAAATCCAATTGATAGTGTAGGAGTTATATGCATTTAAACATTGGATTTATCGTAGGCTTAGAATAATTTTGGCAACACTGTCATGTATGGCCTCCTGAAAATTAAACTGAAGTATTATTATCTATATATGTGCCAATTTTAGAATAGTTGCCATGTATATATTCCAAGATATCCAACATGGAGCTGAAATTTCAATTATGATTTTTCAGCAGTTGGTAGCACCGACATCATTTTCAAGTATGACGTTGAGATGTCCCGGTATAGATCTTTACTCATACCAAATTTGGTTTCGATTGCTGCAGCCGTTTAGGAGTTGATAGGGGGGGACACACACACAAACAGACAGACATTTTCCCGAATCGATCTCATAAGACTAATTTTTCCTCATTTTTGCAAAATGTGAAAAGTAGGCTAAAAATGATGGTCGATGGTAACTGTCTGTTCTGGTAATTAACAGGAAGGCATGTGAACAGCAAATGTCATATAGAAAGAGGCGTTGAAATGAATTCTGCGGAGCATTGCGGGTCTTCTAGTTATTATTATTATTTTATAGCGAATGATGTACGCAACGTCCTTTATAATATTATAATAACGTGAAACTTTTTGCTTCTGATGTTATGAAATGACACGATATTACATGATCCTATTTTCAACGAATTGTACTGTATTATATACAGTGAGTCCGGGAATGTTCTCCGCAGTGCCTACATGCGTCTACGAGAGCTAGATACAGCAGTTACGTTGGTAGCACGGCTGCCGCTTGCATCATAACAAATAAACAGTAAACTTTGTACTCACCACAGCCATTCATAACAGATGCTGGAACCATTCACAGTACATCACTCTTTTTCCGTAATAAGTTTGTTTTAATTCATGAACCACGGTAACTTTATAAGGGAACAACTGAAGCTTGTCTCTTACAGCTTTATGTGCTGTCGACTTAGAGATTCCTGTTTGTTAAGCTAATTTTCGTGTTGATTTACTTGGACTACGCAGCATTATTTCGTAAATTTCGTCAAGTTTTTCGTCTGTTAAAAGCGTAGGCCTGCCTGCTTCCGGTACATCGTGAACTGAGCCAGTCACACGAAATTTACTTACCAAATCCCGAATCGTATCACGGTTTGGACACTTTGAATTAGGAAACCGCGCCTGAAATATTAATTTTACATTTTCTGTAAACCGATCGCCTTCGCGAAAAACGTATTCCACCAAAAAAAACTCTTTCTTCAGTAGTAAACATTACCGCCTGTATACTGTTGCACTCTTCCAATAATCTGTCTGAACGCTCGCTTACTGTAATACACACTGAAGACATGCAGGCTCGCTCGCTTATCGCAATACACACTGACAGTCCACACGGGGGAGTCCCCCTTTGAAGGACACTGTGCAGTGGAGCCAACTAAACTTATGACTCAACCACTCACAGCTGCACGTGCCCACTGCGGAGAACATTCTCGGGCGCCTTGTATATCCTGTGGATATAAACCTTCAGCGTTAATCAGTGTTGCCTTAGTAATTGACATTTAAATGGCTTTCAGTCGGCCAACACGATTGTACCTAAACTGTTATGGTATGGAATCCGTCTTGTGGGAAGAATTCATGATGAAAATCAAGAAATGTAAAAAGAGAAAAAAATGGAATGCAACCGAAATAAATCAGAAACCTCTATGGACATCGAATTGGTAGGTGAAAAGCTAAAGGAAGTAAGAGACCTCTGTTACTTAAGAAGCAAAATAACCAGTGATGGACGAAGCAAAGAGGATCTAAACATAGATTGGCTCAGGCAAGACAGGAGAAGACCAGATGGGTAGATAGGGTAACAAAGAAGAGGTATTAAGAAGAGTTGGAGAGTAGAGATGTTTCTGGCGACTGCTAATGATGAGTAGAGATAGGTTGGTAGGACACATATTAAGATATCCAAGAAAGCAAGCTAAGTTATGGAAGGAAGGGTTGAGGACAAGAACTGTAGGGGTAGACAAAGGTTAGAATATGTTAAACAGGTTGCCTCGGATGTAGGATGTTGTAGCTGTGTAGAGTAGACATGAAACAATTAGCTCAGGACAGGGAGGCGTGGAGGGCTGTATCAAACCAGTCACAAGACTGAAGACTCAATCAACAGCAAGAAGAACAACAACAACAACAACAAAAATTTCATGAGATTAATTAATACAATTGGATGATATATACTTAAAAATTAATAATAAGTTGTACTTTTAATTATAGTACAAGTTTCGGCCACATTGCGACCATACTCAGCGGCAAAATATAATATAAGTAGAGATGCAAGTCTTACATTCAAAAATGCTCATATCAAAGGTTGTTATCGAAATTATTATTAAAAAAGACTAGTTGTCTTGAGGCTAAAAACACATTAAAATATTTAAAAATCAGATCTGTTACAAGTATAGACGAAAGAAATAATTCTAAAAAAAAATTGAAGTTGAATCAGCAATCTAAAAAGAAGTTTAAGATAGAAATGAGAAACAAATTACAGAAAGTCAGGGTTGGTTGGTTCCTTAGTTTAGGGGCTGCGACAACGCGGTCATGTAGCCCCGTGTACTTTGGGTGTGTGTAGAATTTGTCTGATAACCGGTGTTAATTGTGATGGCTGTATTAGTGTGTGTTATCTGTGATTCAGGTAGAAAGACTGAAGGCGATTAATTTTTGCAAGTATTTCCTACTTTTGCCAAGAAATGCTGCCATCCACGACACCTAGGTGCAGACGCGGTTACTAAATGCCATCGTAGTCATCACCCGGTGGCGAACGTTGGAACTAAAGGAGCGTTATCAAACTAACTTACAAATTTTGCTTCCACAAGTGTAATTAGTAGAAGGTTCTTTTTCATGCCATTACTCTATGACATGGGACCGCCGGCATTACTTCCCCTCCGAAGGAAGGCATACTGAGGGATTTTAACGCTCTCAAAAATTCCGACGACTTCGGCCGGGTTTGAACCCGCGATCTTGGGGGAAAGGAGTGGGAAATACAAACCTTAGAACACTTACGTGGATACTACATATGCCTAGATATGGATGACTAGTTTTGTTCGTCAAACGATCATCATTGGATGCTTAACACTCGTGCTATTAATCTATGTCTACGAATATGTGAGTTCTACACTATTTTAATTGCAGAAGTTTCTTTAATACTGCGTTACTTATCAGGGTTGTTCGTGTTGTGCAATTTCTTTTGTTATGAAATTGTTGTTGACCTTCAAGTTAACTCAGTTAAGGGCCGTTTTCACCAACGTCAATTATCTCTTAATTCATCATTAAAGGTTATTTAACTTAGCACGAGCATTTCACCAAACAGAAACGCTCGTTAACTTACCACTAACAAGGAATTACGTTAAATGGCCAAATCTGACCACTCAACTCTCTAAAGCATCTTTAAAGTGGCGGGAAACAGCTGAACTGTGCGTTGCGCATTCCACAATGGCGGTTTGTTTCCGAGTTGCACACGTACTTTCATCCATTTTTTTTATTTAGTCAATTTACCCTCTAGGTTGGTGGTTCCCACGGACTCAGCGAGGGAACTCACCACTACCGCCTCTGGGCAGTGTCCTGGAGCTTGAAACATCTGGTCGGGATGGATACAACTGGTGAGGTGTGATCAGCACTTCGCCCAGGCAGCCTCACCTGCAAAGCGAACAGGGGCCTCATGAGGGATGGGAAGGGATGGAAGATTGGGATGGATAGGCGAGGAAGAGGGAAGGAGGCGGCCGTGGCCTTACAGTAGGTACCATCCCGGCATTTGCCCGAAGACGAACTGGGAAACCACGGAAAACCACTTCGAGGATGGCTGAGGGGGAATCAAACCCCCTCTACTCATTTAGGCCACCCGAGGCTGAGTAGACCCCGTTCCAGTCCTCGTACCACTTTTCAAGTTTCGTGGCAGAGCCGGGAATCGAACCCAGGACCTCTGGGGTTGCAGCTAACCATGCTGACCGCTACGCTACGGAGGCGACATACTTTCATCCATATGAATATAAAATATGTTTATGACCGTGAAATTATAAAAGATCACACACACTACTAAGTTTTAATACCAAGAAAAACGAATACGGAAATAATAAAAAATATCCGAAGCGGGTTTCGAACTGCTCCTAGCGCTGCATAATAACATGGGAGTCTGCACCTCTACCACTTACGCTACGAATTCAACAGGGCAGAGGGTTCTAATAAGGTATCTATTCCCACAACTGCCAGTTCTCCTAAATACTTAGTTCATATGATTTTAAGCTTTTGCCACGAATAAGGTCTTCTGTATTTCTCTTCCTTTATAATTATGTTCCAGAAAGTCTCAAGGAAGCATCGCAAACAATGATCAGTGCTAGACGCTTCTTGATCTGTCCGCCATTCTCTCCAAGATGAAACCTAGTCTACGCATGCGCGAATGCCGTAAATCTTATTTAAGTAATTGCGAACACGAATGGCCACGTGAAATACATCGAAGATAATCACACATTAAATCTCGTATTTAAGTTAAATGGGAATTAACTAACTAATTGTTAGTGAAGAGTTGGTGAAAACGGCCCTATTATATTAGTGTGATAATCTGTAATTGTTAGTTAATGGTCAGGTTGGTGGTCTAACTTGAATATGTTTTAAAGAACTTAGCAGGTTATTTGGGCAATGTGGTGCTCGTTCACCCTCTTATATCATGAACAATGTGAACAGATGGAATAACAAGAACTTCTACTGTCAACTGAATGTTTTGGTTAAGCTTTTTTTTAATTTCTTAATTTATTTTATTGTATTTAACCACCCTCTGAATAAAGAGAGCTGCATAAAGTGGCTTTGTAGTCTCTGTGGCCTGTATAAGAGAAATAATAAATTCAAATTCAAAAATTCAAATTCCGTCACTGTCACAATCCACTGTCAGCACATGTGAACTGCCCGTCACAATTAGCATACTCCAGCATGTTGAGTAGAATCCGCTGTTACCAACAAGAATGAACCTCACTTGTAAGGTTCGGATGTTTAGGAAATGTCATATATTTTTCCTTGACTACATTTTCATACCCCATCGGTGGTATCTTTACCTTGCCGTGGTGGTGGGGCTAGGGTGGTCAGAAGATCCTGAGAGCTATGCCGGCAGTAGCTTAGCTACTGGTAGGGCCTCCCAAGCCGGACAGGTCGAAGGTGATGAACCAGACTAAAAGGGATACCCTGGGCCTCCAGGTTGGGGGTTGGGCATAGGGCTGACAACCCTATCCCGTAAACAAATAGTTTGTTGAGAAGCCGCAAAGAATGTAAATAAACCTGACGGATAAAACGGAAAAAACGACCTAAGCGAGGAATTGGTTATAGATTGGTATTAGTGACTTGGAATGTGAGAAGCCTAATCCAGCCAGGAAAAAGTAGAAAACTACAAGAAGAAAGAAAGTGCTGGCGGGGCATCCAGGAGGTAGACGACATAGAGGTAGGCCCAGAAAGCGGTGGATCGAGGAAGCGAACGCCGATATACGTACCATGGGAGTCAGGAGTTGGAGGACCAAGGCAATCGACAGAGAGTTTTGGAAGAAGATAGTTGCGGATACCAAGGTTCTACAAGGACCGTAGCAGGGGCGGATCTAGGGGAGGGCGAGGAGGGCAACCGCCCAGGGCCCCGCGGGCGGGGGGGGGGGGGGGGGAGGGGGGCGGCGGCCCGTGCCATGGATTTTTTAACATTTAATTAATTAATTAATTAATTATACTTTTCAAACTAATTTATAATTCAGATTCCTTTTTTCAGTGCCGCTATGACCTCCCGTGACCGTTTAGCAAGTTCAATTTCAGTGAAATAATAGAAGACTTCAGCCGGGGAAAAAGTCGCAAAGTAATATTTTAATATTTCATAGTTTACAGAATCTTCTTCAAGGGGACTTAAAGGTTTCTTTCATATTATTAAAAAAATGAACTGTAGTGTATTCAAAATATTGTAACTATTCTTTATTTTATTATTATTATTATTATTATTATTATTATTATTATTATTACCAATCTATTTTCCATTTGATTTGATATTTTTATTTCCTATTTATTTACTTATTTATTTATTTGTTGATGGTACACAACAGGGCTCAGTGTGCGCCCCAATAATAGTGCACCTACACAGTAAGATACATTTCCTGATATGTCTGCATTAAGTATTAATATCTTAATGTAATTCTTAAAACTAAGAAGTTCACACAGATCAAAATGCATAGTAGTAAAAAGATAATATAAAAACTAAATCTAAATATGATCTAATGCCAAATATAAAAACAGGTTTTGAAATTATTACATAATAAACTAAAAGGTAACATCAATAACTAGGGAACAGGCCTATCCACATATATACATTGTTGATTCTGTTATTTGTGATAATTTTATTTCAAGTATGAATTAGAGTGACTGGGTTATGATTTCCAAGAATGGTCTGATTGAGAGACAGAAATCTAGTTTCCAGTTTACACGAACCGCATCGTTGTAAATACTGCAAAGCCTCCATACAGGTGAATTGTTATGTGATGTGGTATTGGTTATATCAGTTTTGAATGTTATGGTTGATCTTGTAGTTAAGCGAGGGATGTTGAAATTTAGGAGCGATAGGAAAAATGAGTTATCAATTTGACCGTTAATGACTTTATAAAGGAATTTCATATCATTCACTTGCCTTCGAGACTCCAAACTAGTCATGCCGAAATTCAACAAAAGTTCACCGTAGGGTACCATGTGTGGGTAATTGCCCGTTTTTTTGAGGTGTAAATATCTGAGGAATTTCTTTTGAACTTGCTCAATGGACTTAATGCATGTTTTCTGCCAGGGACTCCATACTTGGCTGGCGTACTCGAGCTTGGATCTCACCATGGCAGTATAAAGTTTTATGCAGGTACTGGTCCTAATGAATGGCTTAGTGTTTCTTATTATAAACCCTAACATGCGGTAAGCATCCCCGACCGTCTTTTGCACATGATAAGTGAAAGCAAGCTCCCGGTCAAACAGAATCCCTAGATCTTTCTTCTCGCTTACTGTTTTCAATGACTTAGGTCCAATTCCATAAACAAATGTGATTGGGTTCTTCTTACGTGTAAAGGTCATAACAACACACTTCGGTACGTTTAAGTATAATTTGTTTTCTATACTCCATTTGTGTATATTATTTAGGTCATTTTGTAGTAGAGTGCAGTCATTAGTGGAAGAAATTGATTTAAAAATTTTGAAGTCATCTGCATATAAAAGACTATTTGAGTGCAGTATACATCGTGGCAAATCATTTATCATTGCTAGAAAAATTAAAGGTCCAAGGTTCGAACCTTGGGGTATTCCGGAATGAACTATGTATTCCTTTGAGACAATTTTCTGGAACAAAACAAATTGTTTCCTGTCTCTGAGATAGGAGATGAACAATTTTAGTAATGGGTGGGAAAATCCCAAAATACATAATTTTTTAAGAAGGATATCGTGATTTATTGTGTCGAAAGCTTTCTCGAAATCTGTAAATATGACATCCATCTGCCCTCCTTTATCTAACTCTTTAGATATAATTTGAGTAAAATTAATTGCATTCGTCACTGTAGATTTCCTGGATAGGAAACCATGTTGGTTATCTGTTACGAATGGTCTGAGAAATACTGATATTCTTCCGTGCAATATGAATTCAAATACCTTGGCTACTGCGGATAAAATAGATATAGGACGGTAGTTATTAATTAGTGATAGGTCTCCCGATTTTAGTATAGGGCAGACGCGAGTGATTTTCCAGGCGTCAGGGAACGTACAAGTTTGTATGGCTAAGTTAAATATAAAGTGTAACGGGTCCCTGAGGCTTTCAGCACATCCCTTAACTACATACGGTGGAATATTATCAGGACCAGCCGACGACTTAGGTTTTAATTTTTTAAATGCCATTTCTATCTCTTCCTTTGAGACAAGTTTTATGTGAAGGGTGTTGGGAGTATTCGAATTGCAGGCTGGGACTTTGTATTGGGCTGACTGAGAGTCATACACTGATTTGAAATATGACGCGAAACCTTCAACAATGGAATCACCCCTGTCCAATTCTTCATTATTATATTTAAAAGTGTCGCATGAGTTCCTATTTTTTTTCTTGTTTTTAATAAACGTCCAAAATTTCTTTGAGTCCCTGACAATGTTTTGTTCAATATTATGGATATATTTCTTATAAGATAATTTAATGTCGTTTTTAATTTCTGACCTTAATTCTTCAAAACGTAGTCTATGATGATTTGAGTAATGTTTTCTCTTCCTATGGTGTTCCTTCTCCTTCAATTTACTCTTTATTTCCTTAGAGAACCAGACAGGATATTTTCTGCCCGTTTGTCGTTTACATATAGGAACGGTTTCGCCAAGTACTGTGTTAAAAATCTGATAAAACAGGTCTACTGCAGTATTTACATCAGTGCACTCGTATATTTGACCCCAGGCACTATCCCTCAACCGAGTGTACATTTGCTCAAAATCGGCTTCCCGGAAGTTATAGGTATCATTAGGCTGGATAATTACTTGGTTTCGACATATAGTTAGAGATATTTCCACATCCAGAGCTGGGTGATGGCGATCCTGCGGTAAGAGTGGGTCTGTGTTTTCCGTTACATTTATGTTGGGTTTGTTGGATAGAACTAAGTCCAGCGTCCTCCCGTTACGGTTTAGTACTGAATTATAAGATTTTAGCTGAAGATAATTAATAAAATTTACGAGTTCTCTTGTGTGAATATTGTCTTTGTTGTGGGCCCCACCTTATCATATCGCCCAAGGCCCCGCAAGGTCTGGATCCGCTACTGGACCGTAGCGTCAAGGAGTAAGTACTGTATGTAAGTAACATTTTCATTACAAACTGTAATTAAGCAGGAGTCCAATGTTTCAGATTCTATTAGGTGGATTTTATTGAACATATTTGGGTCAGTTACATAGTTATTGTCATTTCATCAATATTAATGTTTTAAAGTCATATTTTGGTAATATTTGAGGGGTAGATGGTGGGCTTAAAATATGGTATCTACTGACCGCTGCAAGATTCCTGTGCGCTAGTGGTGATGAAAATTTAAAAATTTGCCAATTGTTGCATTCAGAAAATATTTAACTGTAACTAAACGTGGTAGTATTTTTAACTTAGGGTATCAACGGGAAATGTGATTTTTATCGCAGTTCTTAACGCGAGAAAATGTGGAAAATATGTTGCTTTCCTTGAGTCTCCTGAAACATTCTGCGATAATGATTTGAGGAAAACACTTTTGCCGTAGGCCTATTCATGAAATAAGCGTAGATTTTAACAATTTTTTAGGTTTAAATGTAGAATTAATAATAAAAATTTCATTACATTATTAACACTTGTTTTCAGAAAGCATGTAAATATATCAGGTTATATTTTACCTTTTATGGATCCTACTTCAGTATTGTAGGGCATATTTTCCTGCATATTTCTCGTTTCTTTAGGTCCTAAACATCCGAACCTTACTCATGGGTGTTGACGCCAGGGAGTAAACAACTTTTTGACACACCTATAGCACAAAGCTGACAACAACAGGTGTGAAAACGTGTATCATGATGCTGTAATTACTTAACAAGCAGTGGGGTAACCTATTTAATGAACCAATTAACAGTGTGCAATATAATTATCACCAGCCACGGTGGCCGAGACCGCCAACGCGCTAGCTCGTGAGCCACTGGCATCGGGAGAGCGAGAGTTCGAATCCCACCTCGGCCGTCCTGAAAATGGTTTTCGTGATTTCCCATTTTCACCACCAAGCAAATGTCTAAACCGTACCTTTCAACAAGCCGAAGGCAAACCCTCTTCCAAAATCCCTACGCAGACCCTTTCTTAATTAGACCCAAGTTAGTGGTCACCTGGGCGATCGGCTTGTCCCAATCCCCAGTTGTATCTACTGACAAAGTGTGTTCAGTTCCCAGACACCGTCCTTGTGACGGTAGAGGAATGATCAATCACAGAGTTCGTGGGTGAGGCCGAGCTGGGAGGATAACCAATTTAAAAATTCCGTCTCGGCACGCTGGAAGGTGGAGATAGATTTTACCGGGCAAAGAAATATATATTTCGAATTCACTAAACTAGCGGATCCGTGCGAGAAATCTCGCATGTTCATAAACCACACTTTCCCCAATAGGTTTATAATGAGAGACTTAAGGAAGGAAGGAAGCTTGTAGTTTAACATGACCGTTAATCGCGAGACCATGAGCCACGGGACCTCCTTTTTACGTGGAATCCGAACCACAGGACATGGCATTACACTTCGAAAATCTCACATGCATTGACCGGGAATCGAACCCAGACCGCCTTGGTGAGAGGCATACAGCTAGACCGCTGAGCCACCACGCTCCTGAGATTTAAGGAGAACGGTTGTTATGTTTTTATTTCAACCAAATGATTATAGAACACTATTTACATTTCAGTTCGAATTAACGTTTAATAGTTTCAAGGTTTTAGACGACAACTCATAATTGCAGCATGTTAGAGCATCAGTATTAGCAAATCGCACACTTCTTACAAAAATCGATAGGCATATTTATTAAATTAGAATGCAATTCATCCCTGCTAATGTAATTTGTCTGCTGAGTCCATTGCTAGACAACTTAGCTGTAACTCTCACCGGTTATTCGATATTTATGAAATTATACGATTTGAGAACTCATACCTTTGATTTGCTGTTTCTGAAATCCATGCAAAATGATAAAGGAAATGTGAAGTGGGCAGCAATTATGGAGCGTATTTTCCTACAGCAACAGTATCTGCAAATCGCACACTTCGTACAATTTTTCAAAAGTCATTTATTAAAGAAATTATAGATATTTATCAAATTATAGTGCAATTCATCACTGCTAATGTCTATTCTCTTTCACTTAAATGTTCATTTGTCACGATCGGTCGCTTGTGAGCGCCCCAGGAGGGATCTATACTACTGAAATAATATATACTAGTTGATACCCGTCAATACATGACGGCCATTGGGAAAATATTTACTGAAGGATTGTCGTATACAGTATGCATTTTTTGAACAATTACTTGTTGACACTGTTGCAACTTTCAGGGCATCGAAAGATCGACTTCGCAACATAAACTGGCCATGACTGAAATCTTGATGAGGCAAATAGAGACCTACACGTTCCAAAGTTTCCCCCTGAGCTTTATTGATTCTGATAAAGTACGCCAAGCGAATTGGAAAATTGAAGTGTTTTATCGGAAGATGTTAAATCAAGTCGAAGGATTATAGCTCTCTGCCCATTAAGTGATTTGCCTCCACATGTACTTACTCTAAAAGTTTGAGCCATAGCGCCACAACAATATCCCCCACCCCTTCTTTTAAATTCTCATAATCAAAGATCTCAGTACGACACGCGGCGGGATCCGCCATTTTCTCGTGAAAAAGAGCCATTATGCGCAAGCACGGGAGCGACAAATATTACATTTTCTATAATAATTGAAAAATATACCCTAACATATATTTTCCTTTTAAACATACTCTTCAAACCTACAAGCCAAGAGCTCTCGTTAGAATGCATTACGAAGTCAATCGGTTAAGACGTTTTCTCAATCACGCGGTAACAAAAATCACATTAGTGTGTTAAATATATAGATAGATGATATGTTAATTGTTGTATGCCTGCAAACGTTCCCGTGTTCAGCACACGAGAAGCCCCATTTCCTTATAATTCCGAAAACATTGCTTCGCGTAAGGGTGAGTCATATCAAAAATTCTTTTGGGTAATTTTTAGCGGACTAAGGTCCATTTTAAACTGTTTTGATTCTGTGCCTATGAAGGGTGATGTGATATTTTTAGCCTATTTTCAATTTTGAAAAAAATAGGCTTATGAGATCACCTTTTGTCCGTGTGTGTGTGCATGTGTGTGTGTGATTCGTGTGTGTGTGTCCCCCTAATAAAATCTAAACGGCTGGAGAGATTTCAATGAAACTCGGTAAGTTCATAGCACTATTCCGGGCGACACCGACCGTGCCCTTCAAATTTAGTTACGACTCACCAATCCAACATGGCGGCTGTGCGAAATATTTCACCAGCCTTCAATATCTCCGAAACTATTACGGATATTACCCTGACATTATGTATGGTGATAAAAGAAACTACTATAAGTTCACTTATGTGACCTTTGAAAACCTGGTAACTACAAAACCAACATGGCGGCCAAGCGAAGTTGCGACTTTGAAATAGACGTTTCTCGCGATTTAACCAACCAAACGCAATGAAACTTGGTACAGTATATGTTTGTATACATTGAAATGCACTGACATCTAACTTCGTTCAATTGCTTACATAACCACAAGATAGTGGATGTGCGAAATATTTCACCGGCATTCTATATCTCTGAAATGATCAGCGGTATCTCCCTGGAATTTTGTACGGAGATAAAGGGCACTACTGGAAGTCCATCTATAAGACTTTCAAAAACCGGTTAACTACAAGACGAACATGGCGGCCAAGCGAATTTGAAAATTAAAAATAGACCTTTCTCGCGATTTAATGTTCCAAACGCACTGAAATCTGGTACAGGAATTCTTAATACACATTGTAATGCACTGGTATCAAATTTAGTTCAACTGTTTTCTTATCCTCAAGATGGCGGCTGTGCGAATTTTAAAATTAAGTTTTTATTTCTTGTGATGTATTCATGCGATCGAAGTGAAAGTGTGAATAATGAACCTACGCAATAATTTTCCTTTAATGGTACATGACTCTATGGCCTATACATTTAACAATCCAACATGGCGACCATCCGAATAAATAGACGGCTCTGAATATCTACGAATCTATTATAGCTATCAAACTGAATGCTTTAATGTTCATAGGGGCTATGAGCTTAAGTTCACCTATAGGACTTTAAATAACCTGGTGATCACAAATCCAACATGGCGGCGACGCGAAGTATAAATATTCACGTTTCTCTCAATTTAACCATCCGAGTGCAGTGAAACTTGGTACAGTAAATCCTTCTACGAATGGTAATCCACTGGCATCTAATTTATTTCAATTGTTTCCATAACCTCAAGATGGCAGCTGTGCGAAATTTTAAAATCTCCTTGTTAATTCTTGTGTCCTAATTATGCGATTGAAGTTTGAATACTACACGTACACAATAATCTGCATGTAACAGTACATAACTCTAGGACCTACATATATAAAATCCAACGTGGCGACCATCCGCAATATTTAGTCGGTTCTCAATATCTACGAATCTATTACAGCAATCAAACTGAAATTGTCTATGTTGATAGTGGCAATTAACATAAGTAGGATATATGAAAATAGGCTGTATAGTTCTTCACGGAACTACTTGTTATCTCTAATAACTCCATTTTTCCCACCACTTTAGTCAATGGTTGGTGCTATCAAACCCCTTTATTAGTACAGTATACGTTTTGACCCTTATCCGAAAAATTGTATGAACTTTGCATGGATTCGATTTTTAGCTTATTTTCATTTATGAATAGGCTTATAAGATCACCTATTGTCAGTGTGTGTGTGTGTGTGTGTGTGTGTGTGTGGAAGTGTGTGTGTGTGGAAGTGTGTGTCGCCCTCCTCCTAATAAAATCTAAACGGCTCGAGAGATTTCAATGAAACTCGGCATTTTGTCCGACCCCGATCCATGCCCTTCATACTGTATTACGTCTCACCAATCCAACATGATGGCTGTGCGAAATATTTAACCGGCATTCTATATCTCCTAAACTATTACCGAAATCAGCCTGAAGTTTTGTACGGTAATAAAGGCCACTACTGGAAGTTCCCCTAGGTAACTTTCAAAAAGCTGTTAAGTACAAAACCAACATGGCGGCTAAGCGAAGTTGAAATGTTAAAATAGACTCTTCTCGCGATGTAACCATCCGAGTGCAGTGAAAATGGTACAGCAAATGTTTATACCCATTGTAATGCACTGACATCTAATTTAGTTCAAATTTTTACATAAGCACAAAATAGCGCCTGTGCAAAAATGTAAAATTAAGTTTTCATTTCTTGTGTCTTAATCATGCGATCAAAGTGAAAGTTTGAATAATGAATCAACGCAATAATCATCATCTAATAGTACATAATTCTATGGCCAACATACATAACAATCCAACATGGCGACCATCCGAAATATTTAGACTGTTCTCAATATCTACGAATCCATGTCAGGAAACAAACTGAAATTTTGTACGATGATAAAGGCTATGAATATAAGATCACCCATGGGACTTTCAATAACCTGGTGAGTACAAATCCAACATGGTGGCGACGCGAAATTTAAATATTTAAAAGGACGTTTCTCGCGATTTAAGTACCCGAGCGCAGTGAAACTTGGTACGGTAAATGCTTATACAAATTTTAATCCACTGACATCTAATTTATTTCAATCGTTTTCATAACCACAAGATGGCAGCTGTGCGAAATTTTAAAATCTCGTCTTTATTTCTTGTGTCCTAATCATGCGATTGAAGTTTGAATAATACACCTACGCAATGATCTTCATGTAATAGTGCATAAATCTATATAAAAATCCAACATGGCAAACTTCCGAAATATTAGACGGTCCTCAATATCTACGAATCTATTACAAAAATCAAACTGAAATTTTGTACCGTATGTTAGAGGCAATTTACATAAGTACGATATGTGAAAATAGGCTGTATAGTTCTTCACTGAACTACTTGTTCATATATTAATAAAGTTATAGCAATATTTCACTTTTTCAAAAAAAAAGGCCCTTCATCCCCACCCACTTGCTCCGATTTTTCACATTAACGCACTCGACCTAAATTTTGATTGGTTATATTTTATATATAAGTTTGAAAGTGATTGGTGCACAAAGATGGTGGTTATTGTGTCCACAGGAAATATAAATTGTACATAAACTTTTGAACTGGCGCTGACGGTTTTAGGGTCTGGGGGATGTGAAATGTGAAGATATGTCAAAATTTCCGGAAGTCGCTACAAGGTACCCATTGTATTAGGTAGCTTTCTCATCGAATCTACGAAAACAATATCAATACCACTCAAGTTTGAATGCATGTTGCTGTAATTTTGATGTGCAGTTGCCGTTAGAGAAACTTGAATCATGCGTTTTTAATAACCTTTAGTAATGTAGGACTCAGTACATTCCCATGGTAATGAGTACAGGCTGCTAATCTCAGAATGACCTGAGATATTAGTGAAGCTTCTTTGTTTATGTTCCACACAAGTGAAACACGCCAAGCGCTTACAACCCGACCCTAGGAATGAAGGATAATTGAGTAGGATTCTCCAGCTTTGAATTACTGAATAACTCATGGACAAGAACGTAGCCTACTTCAACATGAGATAAAATATGGAGCGGACCGTTTTCCAGTGTGTACTCTTGCACTAATGTTCTATGAGCCTCGCCCAATTAGCCAGAGTATACTCTATTCTCTGAGATTAAGTTTGCGAGGGGACCATGCTTGCAGAATAGCTCAACTCCTTATGTGAGGGAATACTATGACAAAATAATAGACTTTATTTAGAGTGTTGTATTTTCTGTTGCTTTGTTTTGTTAGGTAGTCAGTCTGAAGGCTGGTTGGATCCTCAAAAAGTACCGCCGTTAGGTTATGTGGGTAGATACCCACAAAAAGACCAAGGCAGCGCTATATTGAGGCGTACTAGGCAAGATGAGGAGTGAGGTAGTATGCCATTGCATTCCTCATTGAGTCAGAACAGCAGTACTAACCCTATGAGTAGAACCTTTCACAGCATCCACAGGCACTGACTGCGCCCTGAATGCTATTACTAAGCACCACCCATACCTCAGTAGCTTCCATATAATCACAGTCATGAGAGAGACTGAGCCATCAGTGAAAAGCCACATTTTACTCTAGCCTGTGCCAACAGACAAATGCAAATGTACTGCATTCATCAAGAGTTCTGTTGATTATAAATATAAAATATAATTTTACATCATAATAGTGCTCCCCATGGCGTAGGCGTGCGCGTGTTGGGGATCTGCAACAATTCTGGACATCGGATGTTTGAATCACGGTGCTAACCTGAGTGTGATTTTCCCCCGGTGCTTACAGGAAAATACCTAATTTTGAGTCCGGCGCACTTACCCAATTCCCCACCCTGATACGTACGTACAAGTCCCTAAAATGAATTAACATATACAAGAACTCATAATACTGTAATATCAAAAACAGCCCTTCAACAAACAATGTGTACATTATTTACTCACTTCGGTCTGGCCAGCAGCGTAGCTCAGTGCATTAAGTCACTATCTACAACTACAATTGTGTGCATTATAAATTATATATGAATTGCAGCCAATGGCCAAAGCAGGGTATTTTAATTGAACGCCTGTAAGCTCCCAGCAAGTTCAAATTTCAAGTAGTTCCAAATTTGGCTACCAGATGCCACTGTCACTGACACTTAGTGGTGAACGTTGGAACTTGATAGAGCGCTTCTAACCAATTAACTTATAAATTTGGCTACACACTACCAATTGTAGTGGTAGGTTCTTTTATAAACCATAAATCTATGACATGAGCCCGCCGGCTTTACTTCCCGTCGGAAAGAAGGCAAACTGAAGGATTTTAACGCTCTTAAAAATCCGATGACTTCGGCTGGGTTTGAACCTGCGATCTTGGACATAGCAGTTCAGCATGCTACAGACTACGCCAACGAATCCGCTTATAAATAATATACTATAACCAGAATTATTTTAAAATACATATTTGTTGGCTATTCGAAGTCACCTAGGAGGTCTTGGTTCGATTCCCGACTCAATCAAGGAACTTAACTCTGGTCTGGGTGCTGGAATCGGCTACAATATACACAGCTTCGCGAGGTTAAACTCAGAATAGGCAGGTTCAATTTCCATTTTCACTCCAGGCAAATGGTTCCTAACTTAAGACTACGCCCGACTCCAACTCAATCCCCGCATCAGTTACAATTACACACACTAATGCAGACAGCAAAATAATGCAGGTTATCAGACAAATTCCATATGCACCCAACTACATGGAGCTTATATGACCACAATGGCTAAGCGCCTAAATAAAACAACGACCCAATAGCTGAAAACTTGGTTTCTCCGTAATGAAACAATTTTCATTACTATTATTATTATTATTATTATTATTATTATTTTATTATTATTATTATTATTATTGTCTTAATCGCTTATCCTCCCCTCTTGACATCACGCACGGACTCTGCGAGGGATCATTTCTGTACCATCACAAGGACGGAGTCTGGGAGCTGAACACACTTTATTAGTAGATACAACTGGGGATGGTGACCAGCCGATGGCCCAGGCGACCACTAACTTGGATTCATTAAGGAAATCTCAGAGAATTTGGAAGGAATTCTTCCGTGGACCTGTTGAAAGGAACCGTCCTGGCATTTGCCTGGTCGTGAAAATGGGAGACCATGAAAACCATTTTCAGGATGACTGACTTGGGATTTGAACACACGCTCTCCTGATGCCAACGACGCGTGAGTTAGTGCGTTAGTGTTCCCGGCCACCATGACTGGTTTATTATTATTATATAAACAAACCAAACCACGTGGCGCTAAAGCACATGAGGGGCCTAGGCCTACCAAGCGACCGCTGCCCATTCATTTGGCCTGCAGATAATGGGGTGGCGCGTGGGTAGCGCGTCAGGTCCCCCCACTTGTTAATCTTGATCTCCGTGACCGGGGCACTGTCTAACTGTCAGACAACTACTTAATTGTCCTCACGAGGCTGAGTGCACCAGTGCCAGCCCTCATATCAGTTTCTAAAATCCCTGACGGAAGCATTATTATTATTATCATCACTATTATTATAATTGTATTAATCGTTTACTGGCACAATATTTTTACTCACTGCTCAACTGTGATAAACCAACACAGAGATACAGTTCGAAAAGCTAGAACCTAACATGAGACCTTTGGGTGCGAGGCAAGCCCGCTACCCCTACACCACGGGCCCAGATTATTAGTATTATTATTATTACTCTTATACGAAGACAAAACAAATAATAATAAGAAGAAGAATTAACCAAAACAAAAACCGCACAGACCAAAGTGGTCGGAAGAACGTAAACATGCCTTCTCGGAAAGAATGAAAGCCTATTAGAACTACAAGAAGAAAGAAAAACCGTTGCGTTATTTGCTTAACGTCTTCCATTTATTGGGAGAATCCACTTAATATAAATAAATAATAATATTAATAATACGGTACTTATTGAAATAATTTCCCTATCTAACAACGACGTTTCGCTAGTTACAATGTAGGAGCACGTGAAGCGATAGCTTACCCTGTCAAAATTATTGACTTTATTGATTGTGTGCAATCATTTGAACTAGAGATTCATAGGTGTTTAAAATTTAGTGAATAATTAGTCCACTGCGAAGCGGCATAATCCTCCATTAGTAACTGGCACAGAGCATCATTATTGGATATTCTCTTCGGACTTTGTCTGACTTACTCTATATAAATTTTAGCGTGGAATATAAAACTTTAATACAACGTATTTACAAATGTATTTATTTCCATTTCTATCACTTATTCCCTCTACGCGGTCAACGGTAGGTGAAATAAGATCAGGCGGATTGTATTTACGACCGTATGCTCTTCCTTACGCCAACTTACTCAGTGAAATTAATGTTATTGTTGTTGTTTTAAGAGGTCTAACATCTAGAGCAGTGGTTCCCAACCTGGGGTACGTGTACCCCTTGGTGGTACGCAACGAACTGGTTAGGGGTACGCCAAAAATAAACGGTTATGGCGGGCGCCATGTTCCCAGCGTAATTGTTAGTCGTGATGCACCAGCGCGCAGTGCCGTCTTATTCACGCAAGTTTTAGGTCAATGCTACCCGTCGTCAACCCACCCTACCCCAAACCTAGTCACTTTCAGCGCTGCACTGCTATTGCCTTCATTTGTCAATTTTTGCCAAGCGAATTGCTAGAATTAATTGGTTATCAATAAAATCAAAATTTAAACATCCTATGTAGGTACTGAAATTGTTTATAAATCTTCATTTGCATAAATTAATAAATGTATAATTGAACATTATATTAGCATTTCATTGAAATGAAATGCACACTAACAGCAAACAAATGATAAATTAAAAATATTAGTTACACTAAACGACTTGGATTCGAGTGGTATTGCTGACCTTGATGTAGAAGATGGTTCTGAATTGTGTGTTATGGTAGAGTCTTGGACCCCTCCACCTAGAGTCCCTAAATACCAGTTGCCGCTTTCGCAGCAGAGAAAGGAGAAATTATCATCAGGGCTCAAGGGATATTGGGAACGGAAAAGAACATCGAAGAAGAACTATTAATAAGCGCTCCGTAGTGGGCTTAAGTCAATAATAATCATGTATTCAAAAAATTAAAGTTGTAAGTTATTTTTTATTGTTAATGTTTTACTAAGTTGGGGAGCGTGATGGCACAGTGGCTTAGCTGCTCGTCTTTCAGGACGGCCACGGGTCGAATCCCAGTGACAGCGAGGGGGGGGATTTTTCACCTAGAAAATCACGTGACGTCAGGAAGGGCATCTGGTCTTAAATCCCCAGTCAAAGCCAAAATGAGCCTGGTTGGCTCCGGTGACCCCAATTAATTACGATAAGACGAAGAAAGAGAGAATGTTTTTATTATGTATATATTGCTCGTAAAATATTAAACGATTTAAAAGTTTAATATTTTTGGGGTAACCTTAACTTACTATTTTTGATTTTAAAAAATATGTTTAAAGGGGGCACGGGAGGAAAAGAAGATTGGGAACCACTGATCTAGGTTATAGGAATTAATGAGAGATTAAATTAATCTCTACTTAGTATAAAACAAAGTCCCCGATTCCAGGATGTTACGGGTAAACTCGAGAACCACTGGATGGATTTTGATGCGGTTTTCACCATTCTGTAAAGGTATCTCTAGGATGATTTCTATAGAAAATAATTTATTTATGATCAAAGGAAGCCGAGTAGTAACGATTTCAGTGGAAAAGTCGAAAAAAAACTTGGAGTCCAAGCTCTTTGTAAGCTTACGCTGGGAAACCGTTAACAATATCTAAATACTATAAATGTACGAATTGTTCAGCATGAAAAGTTCTACAGAAAAGTCCGTGAGAGCATATGTCTATCTTCAATACATCGCCCACTATACGTGTTTTTACGTTTTAATTTCTTCCAACCATGTCCATTCAACTACTGAGGCGAACGTGTACGATCTAGCTAAGGGCGAGTCTATCATCCCTGTTACAGCCTAGCTAGCGGGCGAACCTATTGCCCCAGATACAGCCAGCAGCAAAACGTTGAATGGTGTTGGGTTAAGACTTCTGAGAAGGGTGGATGTGTTTGGAGTTTCCCTGGAAATGCAATTCGAGTTTTCTTCATTTAGCATGTGAAACACAGTCAAGTTAAGATTGGACGGAAGGGGGATTAGAGTTTCATTCACCTCGCCATTCCCTGGAAGTGCAACTCTCATTTTGCCTGTGAACTGTTCGTTCCGCAAAATTCACAGTCAATTTTGGATTGGATGGAAGGGGGATTATATTATATTAAATTATGCAGATTGGCGTATAATCACTACTTAGTATACAACTAAGTCCCCGATTCTTGGATGTCACGGGTAATTTCGAGAACCACTGAATGGATTTTGAAGCGGTTTCCACCATTCTGTAAAGAATATCTCGAGGAAGGTTTCTGTAGAAAATTATTTATTTATGACCAAAGGAAGTCAAGCACTAACGATTTCAGTGAAAAGGTCGAAAAAACTGGCGTTCGTGCGCTTTTTAAGCTTATGCTGGGCAAACAATTAAAAATATCTATATATTATGAGGTCTCCCACTAATCCAACCCCTCGTCCTCGTCGTGGGAGATGGGCAACGTAATTAAGTAGGGGATTGCCTGTAGGGGTGAAGTACAGTGGGGACTTTGTGTGCCACAAGACCGCTACGGTAGCTGTGAAGGCCCTACAGGAACCCTGAAGAAATTACGGCTAACGGGGCTCTGGTGAAACAACAACTGCTGCCTTGTAGTTTGGAGTTGGTTCTTCAAAGGCTAAGGGAAGAAACCCTGACAGAAAATCAGCCTGGTGCCTCAGGCTTAAGGTGGCAGCCCCTCCAAGGCACTCGGAGGCAGTGGGTTAATCACTCGCTCCTCTTAAATAAACTGATTACGGAAACTGAAGCGAAATTACAAAACCGGACGGATAACCTGATGACGACTTTTGGCATGAAGAGGACTACGAAAACCGGTTTCTGGAATGTGAGGACCTTGATGGAGAAAACCAGACTGAAACAAGTGACACGGGAGATGAAGAACTATGGGCTGGATATCCTAGGATTGAGTGAAGTGAGGTGGCCAGGATTTGGTGAAATACAGACAACAAATGGAATTACATTTCTCTATTCTGGGGGTGATGATAAAGAACACAGGGATGGAGTGGGGTTGCTGCTCAACAGAAATGCAAAGAGAAGCCTTATGGAGTGGAAGCCAATTTCTAGTAGGCTCATGTTTGCTAGGTTCAAGACAAAGATCAGAAATGTGATCATCATCCAATGCTATGCGCCAACAGAACAATCGGAGCCAGAGAAGAAGGAAGAATTCTACCAAATGCTGCGAGATGTCCCAAGACAAACAAGTAAGAAGGACATTCTCATTGTTATGGGAGACTTCAACGCGAAGGTGGGCCGAAACAATGAGGGGTTGGAGCAGATCATGGGTAAGCATGGCCTTGGTGAGATGAATGACAATGGGGAGAAATTTACGGAATATTGCGCCAGTCAGGATTTGGTGATGGGTGGCACGGTATTTCCTCATAGGCGGTGCCACAAGGTTACCTGGGTGTCTCCTGATCAAGTCATAGAAAATCAAATTGATCACATCGCGGTGAGCAGGAGGTTCAGAAGATGCTTGGAAGATGTTAGGAACAAGAGAGGAGCGGACGTTGGTAGTGACCATCATCTTGTGGTTGCCAACTTCCGCATGAAGATCGTCGCAGTCCGCCGAAAGTTCAACACTCGGCACAAGAAGTTTGATGTGGGCAAGCTCAAGAACCAGCAGAGATTGGACCAATTTAAACTGGAGCTCAGAAATAAATTCCAGGTGTTGGACTCCGAGACAGAGAAGGACGTGGAGACTGTGTGGAGCGAGGTAAAGAATATCTTCGTGGAAACCAGTGAGATGCAGCTCGGGTACAAGAACTACCTGCGGAAAGAATGGATATCCGATCAGAACCTGGGATAAGATACATTATAGGAAGGAGATTAAGGCCAAGCTCAACACCTGCAAGACTAGGCAGCAGAAGGCTCTCACACAAGCAAAGTATTCAACAGCAAACCGGGAGGTAAAGAGGAGTGTACGGAAGGATCATAGGAGGTGGATTGATGAGCAGGCGGAGAAAGCAGAAGAAGCGGCAAGAAGGGGGGACGTTAAGGAGCTCTATGGCATCACAAAGATGCTTTCGAAGAAAGGTTTTAATAAAACTAGGCCTGTGAAGAGCAAGACGGGCGAGATCCTCACGACGTGTGAACAGCAGCTGACAAGATGGAGAGAACATTTTGTGGAGGTTCTTAATAGAGATCTCTCTTAAGTTAACAGCCCTGGGGCTGGTTTGCAGCAACTCGCCAATCTTCTCTATTCTCCGCCATCCTCTTCAATTCACGAAATGATTTGGTGTTCGTGTCTGTCATTAATTGTGTGATGTATGCAAGTGGTGGTCTTCCTGTAGTGTTTTTCCCTTCCAACATCCCTTCGATGACTCTCGCTGGCAGGCTATTATGTCTGAGAATATGTCCCAACATATTTGCTCTTCTTGTTTTCAGGGTCTTCATAAAGCTTAATAGAGATAGAGGACCAGAAAGTAAGCAGCGAGGAGAAGATGAAGAGGAAGCAGAAAGTGACCCAAGCATCAGCCTCGACTCCCCAACTCGGGGCGAAATACGGACAGCGTTGAAGCAGATGAAATGCGGGAAGGCATCAGGTCTGGATAATATCTCAGCGGAAGTACTGAAAGCAGACCTGGATATTACGATCGATCTGCTGCACCCGCTGGAGAAGATCTGGAAGGAGAAGAAAATACCAACCGACTGGAAGAAGGGGTTGATAGTCAAGTTGCCGAAGAAAGGGGACATCACAAACTGTAACAACTGGAGGGGTATCACCTTGCTGTCCATTCCAAGCAAAGTGCTGGCGAGAGTCATTCTGAATCGTATAAACGACTGCGTAGAAAAAAGGCTTCGGAAGGAACAGGCTGGATTTCGACAACATCGCAGCTGTGTGGATCTCATCAACATCCTCCGAATCATCCTGGAGCAGAGTGTTGAGTGGCGGAATACCCTTTACCTCACATTTGTTGACTTCGAGAAAGCCTTCGACTCCGTAAATCAAAGAATCATGTGGAAGACCCTCAAGGAATATAACATTCCAACAAAGATCATCAGAATCATGGAAGAGATGTACGAAGGGTATGAGTGCCAGGTTCTTCACGAAGGCAAATTAACAGAAAATATAAAGGTCAGTTCCGGAGTGAGACAGGGGTGTGTCCTTTCCCCCACTCTGTTCCTGTTGGTCTTGGATAGTGTGATGAAGAAGGTAATGGGAGGATGGAAGAGGGGTATTCAATGGATTTCGCAGACGACATTTGTCTTATGGCCCAACGGTACCGAGACATAGAAGATAAGCTGGGGAGGTTGCAGAGAGAAGCAGAACGTGCAGGACTGATGATCAACACCAACAAGACCAAAGAGATGAGGATAAATTCTGACGTCACGACTAGTTTGACAGTCAACGGAAAGGACATTGAGCGAGTTGAGTCCTTCCTCTACCTTGGAAGTATAGTCACAAATGATGGGGGAGCAGAGGAAGATGTTCGAAGCCGTATCAGGAAGGCAAATGGTACCTTTGTCCAGCTCTACCCCATCTGGAGAAATAGAAACATTTCCAGGAAGACCAAGCTCCGCCTTTTCAATAGCAACGTAAAGTCGATTCTTCTCTACGGCTGTGAAACATGGAAAGTCACAAAACCGATCAACAACCAGCTACAGGTGTTCATTAACAGATGTCTGCGTCGCATCATGAATGTGAGGTGGCCGGACATAATCTCAAATGAAGATCTTTGGACCATCACCAATCAACAACCGATTAGCATCCAGATCAAGGAGAGGAAATGGCGCTGGATTGGTCACACACTAAGGAAGCCGGACGGAGCTATTGAGAGGGCGGCGCTAGACTGGAATCCTCAAGGCGCCAGGAAGCGAGGTCGACCTAAGAAGACCTGGAAGAGGACGATCGAAAATGAAATTGCAGAGGTGGACTAGAACTGGAGTCAAGTGAAGAGAATGGTCAGGAACCGTACTACGTGGAGAAATTTCGCCAAGGCCCTATGCTCCGGAAGGAGCGTCAGGAATTAAGTAAGTAAGTAATATATTATGAGTGTAATAATTGTTCAGCATGAAAAGTTCTACAAAAAAGCCCAGGAGATCATATCTCTATCTTCAATACATCGCCTATAAGTGTTTTTACGTTTTCATTTCTTCCAAAAATCTCCATTCAGTTACTGAGGCGACAGTTACAGCTTAGCTAGCGGACGAGCTTATTGCCCCAGATACAGCCAGCAGCAAACTGTCGAGTCGTGTTGAGTTAAAAACTTCAGAGAAGAGTGGTTGTGTTTGGAGTCTCCCTGGAAATGCAACTCGGCTTTTCTTCATTTCGCCTGTGAACTTTTCGTTCAGCAAAATTCACAGTCAAGTTAAGATTGGACGGAAGGGGGATTTGTGTTTCATGCACCTCGCCATTCTTAAATTACGTCTTACATGCATTTTTTGCACATGCATCTCCATGATAATATACTGTAATTAATAGTCCTGTCACTGATTTTAACCCAAGACGTAAAACGGACATTGGTCATTGTGCATTGACATTGGAAAAAAGCGCTTATCACGTAATCCATTCATAACTGTTCCCGGGCTAAGCCGGGTCGGGTTGCTAGTATAAGAATATTTGAAACACTTTGAGTGTTGCCTAAGTAACAATTAATTAATAATTTTCAGTCGGTCACACAACACTCATTAGCTGCAACAGTTAGACGTAACTCAAAGTAGGATCTTCGTGGGAAACTGCACTTAAAGATTTAAGTTACTAAACAATGGATTATTTCAATAATGTCAAGGTGTTGACGCCATATTGAATTAGGAATTTATTCGTTTGCTTCAGATGAGTGTAACAGACACCAAGTGTCAGTGTTCTTGATGTAATGAGTTTTTGAATGGTATGGACTCCGTCTTGAGGAAAGAATTCATGATGAAAATTAATAAATGTAAGACAAAAATATTGGAAAGCGGTCGAAATAAATCAGAAACCTCTATGGAGATCAAATTGGCAGGTGAAATGCTGAGGAAAGTAGGAGACTTATGTTACTTAGGAAGCAAAATTATGAGTGATGGACGAAGCAAAGTGGATATAAAAAGTAGGTTGGCTCAGGCAAGGAAAGCATTTCTACAAAAAAGGAATCTGTTGACCTCGAATATACAGAGAGTTTATTTTGTATCTGCAGAGACCCTCGCTTGCCCGCTCGCCCGCGGCGTGAGCTGGTCTCCCGCCACGCACTTGGCCGTAATCCGCTTCTTGGCGCCACAAGTTTCCTTCCTTTGCAGTCTGCTGAGAGCTTTAACAGTGTGAGGTTCAGTTTAGACAATTGTTCACGTGTTTAGTGTTCAGTGTGCTGTTCCAATGCGATGTTCATTGCGTGAACGTGTGTTTATATATAATACCTCCATAAAGTTTAGGAAATCTTGTGCGAAAACACGACGGAAATTCCGTCAGAAATTTAAAAACAGACCCCTACTTAGCGTCAATACAATAAAAGATCTAGCAAGAAAAGTTCCAACAGACAGCTTAAGAACTATATTACAGCTGAAATACAGTCAATCGGTGCTGAGGAACTTCAGAAAGTAAATGCCAGTTTCATAAAAAGGTGCCAGCGATATGTAGCAGTGAATGGCGAACATTTTCAGCACTAGCTAGGTAAGTACAAATTCCTATACGGACGCCGCATAACGGCAAAGTGCGTGGCGGGAGACAGGCTCGCGGCGCGGGCGAGCGGGAGAGGAGAATTGAAGCGTTTGAAATGTGGTGTTACAGGAGAATGATGAACATCAGATTGGAAGATAGGGTTACAAACGAAGAGGTATTTAGACGAGTGGGAGGGGACAGATGTTTCTGGTACTGCTAATGGAGAGAAGAGATATGTTAGTAGGACACATACTAAGACACCCAGGAATAGCAAGCTTAGTCATGGAAGGAAGGGTCGAGAACAAGGACTGTAGGGGTAGTCCAAAGTTAGAATATGTTAAACAGATTGCCTCGCATGTAGGGTGTGGTAGCTATGTAGAGATGAAACGATTGGCTCAGGATAGGGAGGCGTGGAGAGCTGCTTCAAACCAGTCAAAAGACTGATGACTCAAACAACAACGATGTAATTGAAATATTTTCAGAAACTGGTGCGATAAATTATGTCGTCTCACTTTGCCAAGAAAAACAATAAACTAGGAACTATTAACTCTCGGCCACCAATAATAATGTTATTGGTTTTACGTCCCTTTTAACTACACTGGCTTTTAGAGACGCCGGGGTGCCGGAATTTTGCCCCTAAGGGGATCTTTAACGTGCCAGTAAATCTACGGATACGGCTCCCTCGCATTTGCGCACCCTCAAATGCCAGCTGACTGCGCCAGGATACGAACCTGCAACCTCGGGCCCAGCAAGCGAGAACGTTACCCCTGAGCCACGCAGCCAGCCAAACTTGTGGTAATGCGGTGGTATTTAGAAGCCACGTCCGCAACTAGGTGTCGTGGATGGTAACATTTGGTAGCAAAAGTAGGAACTACTTGAAGAAATTAATCGTCGGCAGTCCTTCTACCTGAATCACATATAACACACACTAATACAGCCATCACAATCAACACTGGTTATCAGACAGATTCTACACTCACACACAAAGTACATGGGGCTACATGACCGCGTTGTCGCAGCCCCTAAACTAAAAAACCAACGAACCTACATTGAGGCTGCGGTTATTGGTTTTTTTTAGGGGGGGGGGGGGTTATATTATTTGTTTCTTGTTTATTGTTTTTTTGTTTCTTGTTTTGTTTTGTATTTGTTACTAGTTATTTCTTTCTTGTTATTTGTTTTCTGTTTCTTGTTTTTTGTTTTTGTTTTTTGTTTTCTGTTTCTTGTTTTTTGTTTTTGTTTTTTGTTTTCTGTTTCTTGTTTTTTGTTTCTTGTGTTTGGTTTTAGTATTTTGTTTTTTTGTTATTTGTTATTGGTTATAGGTTATTTGTTATTTTGTTATATGTCATATGTTATATGTTTATTGATTATTATTTATTGATTTTGTTTATTTTGTTTTTTGGTTTTGATTTTTTTTCTATTGTTAATGTTATCGTTATCGTTATTGTTTATTGTTCGCACCTAGAGTCTAAGCTATTTATACAAAAACATCGAATGCCTTCATAGCGTCCCGCAGCGTAGCCGTGCTCGTTAAATCGTGCACCATGGCTGCGAGGGCAGCTGCAACAAGTCTGGAGATCGTAGGTTCGAATTCCGGCGCTGAAAGCGGCTATCCTGAGTGTGCTTTTCCCTGGGTTTTTCCACACTCCCTCCAGGACAATGCTGGGATAGTACCTTAGTTCTAGTCCCGAGTCACCTACCTCATTCCTGTCCCTAATACAGTTACACACACTACTACTGTCTTCACATAAATACAAGTTTTCAGTTAAGTTCAACACACAATTATATGGGGCTGATGACCAAGGTGTTCTAAGCCCCTAAAGTGAATGAACAACAACAGCCTTCATAGCAATATTTGCAGAGCCTTGGTATTTTCGCCAACAAACTGTTGTTAAGATTCCAATTTTGATTAAAGCGCGAAGGGAACTCTCTATTAAATAGACGAGAGAGGCCGATTAAGTCTAACAATATTGGTTAAATGAAGTTGCCTTCCGCAGTGGAGGAAGTGGACTGATTGGCAAGATCCCGGCGAGTCGTCCCTTTCAGCTGATTAGCTCTTCCCCTTGATGGCCAATATGGGTCAGAATTCCTCCCTCAGGGATCTAAACTCAACAAATCTATCCTCACTTCTGTCCTTGCTATCTTCCTAAGATAACCTTGACAGTTTCATTTTCTCAAGAAGCTACTTATCCCGTTGGTTTATTGTTATGGAGACCAAAGAATGGTTTTACTAGATAATACATTTTAGCTGTCCTTGACTTTCTTTTACAGTGTTACTGAACAGTATAGTTCCATGACAATTTGGTGTAAGGGCACAGAATTATGATACAATAATAATAATTAGTATTTTATGGCTCTGTGAGATTGACAAACTACTTTCTAGAGAAATAAACTAAGGAGGCTTGGTTCACTGAGGTAGGCAGAGATTTACAAGAAATTGGGGTTTCATGTGACGATGTGCAGTAGCGTGAGTCACTTAAGTTGAAACTGACAACTCACCGGAGTTTTCTTTAAAAAACTATTTTTTCGTAATCTATTAATGTTATTATTATTATTGTTATTATTTTATACAATAATAAAAATAATAAATTAATAATAATAATAATAATAATAATAATAATATTAATAATAATAACAAAATAAATAGGGAACGTGTGCGAATAGTCTCGCATGTGCATAAACCCACCCCTTGCAGGTTGTTGTTTGTCTAAAGGAACTGTTCGAACAAATTGTCGATATTTACGTAGACCTACGCATGAAATCAGAGTGCAAATCGTCACAGCTGCTGGTGATTTTGTTTCCTTTGAATGCACGATCGCTTACTTGTGCGTGCCCCATGTGTATAGACTTCTCGCCTGGCTTTACTGTTATGCGGGCAGGACACTATACAGTTCTGCAAGATATTTATTTGTTTAAATATATTTCCGTTGACGTTTCAAGAAATGCAAGAATTTTCCTGTACTATTTAGACGATTTGGAAGATTTAGGCACAAACCGCACCTTCTAACTCCCTCTGGTTTAAGAGCTTAGATTTGTGAAACACCCACCTTAACGTATTATTATTATTATTATTATTATTATTATTATTATTATTATTATTATTATAAACTACGTGATCCCATCTTGATACCCTCAGGCTCCAATGTAAGATCCACATTTCCATTTTATTAAGATATGAAACTCGTGAAGGTGACTGACAATCAAATCGATGGACGATTGTACAACATAATCACCTTCAATCCCAACACCTCAAAACTTTTCAAAACTATCTTCTCGCAAATTTGTTTAAAAATCTTGAGAAACGCAACTTCTTGCGAACTGGTTTAAAAGGTCTTCACGATCTCCATCCCTGTTTACATTAATGTATGGTGAACAGTGAATTGTAATCCGTGGTGAAGTAATCTGAAGTCAGAATATTCCTCAATACTGATCACCAGGTGATTTATATGTTCTAATAAAATTAACGAAGTAAGTATATATAAATTTAGTTATTTTTATAGAAATATGGAATTATATATAGACATAAAATTTAAAAAAAAAACTACTATTTCTATTTCAATATCCAAATTCAAACAAGCTAAACAAAGTAGATCTACTTGAAATATAACGTTGCATTTCTCGTTTTAATATCAATATTATCTTTGAATAACACGAAATCTTTTATTAATGAGACCAAAACAATGGATTACAAAATGTTCTTTCATGTGCTGTAAAGTCAAAATTCTCCTATTGTCTCTAAGGACAGATTTATATTGACTCAAACTGCGTTCAACATCAGAAGAGGTAATGGGGGCATATTCGAAATTCACAATGCCTGCTGGGGTTAAATCCAACTCTAACTTTACACTTAAATCTTTACACAAAATAATTGCAGCCACCTTTCCCATTGCTTCATATCACGGGTTCTTTGAAAGTACAGTGTTCATCTTCATTTTTGCCACATCTACAACTTTACATGTGCAACGATTTAAATTTTTAAAATATAGATCGTTTACTTGTTCCTACATTATTGACAGTACTGCAAATTTACTACCTAGGTAGAATGTAAACTAAAGTTTGGTGCTTTTCAGTCGGTCAACACGAATTTACCCAAAAGAGTTGGGTTATACCCTAATCCTGAAAAATTTACATGAGATTAATAAATAAACTAGGATGACCAGGTTCGATCGTCAAGCGATCATCATCAGATCCATTCACTTAGGCTGAAAAATCTATGTTTGAAAATACAGGTGACAATATTTACAATATGTATAATTATTTAGTTGCAGTATCCTAGTGTATTTATTAATCTCATGTAATTTTTTTCAGGATTAGAGTATAACCCAACTCTTGGGGGTACATCCGTGTTGACTGACTGAAAAGCACCAAACTTTATTTTGCTAAGGCAACACTAAATAAAGGCTCCAAACCTCACAATGTTACTAGAATGTAATACTGTACATTGTAGCCTAAATATGGACTATATTGTTTTAAATGACTAAGAATATGTTTTAAACCTCCAAATATGTAAAAATATTGAAGATAAATACTCCACATGTCATAATTCGTAAAGATTATACAAAATATATATAAATAGAAATGTGTTTACATAAAAGTCCGTTCCATGTTGATCACATATTGATTCTTGCGAGAAGATGCAGAGGTTTGAAAAGCATCCAATGATTTCCTTTAGGACGGAAGTGGTAATAAAGCTCGCGGAGCCATCTGGCGGTCAGTTTATTTAGCAAACGACACAGTGTTGTGAATGGAAATGACCTCATTAACTAACTCGTAAGTGTTAAACTGCTGGGAATACCCAACCATGGTTCAGACGCAACATGCCTAACGTTTTCCGCACATATTTCTTTTGAGACGGAGTGCTAATGACTCTTCTAACTGCTAACATCAAAGATGTTAAGTGAGTATATTTAAATGTAATGAAACCACATGCCAGTAGTGGTTTTGTGGGGGTTCACGGCCCTCCACCTCCACACCCTCCACACAAGATGGCGGCAGCCCGATAACTCCCGAACCCGTGGTTGGATTTTAACAAATGAGATGTTGTTGAACTCGGGCTAACACCCCCTTTCCAATGGACAACATATTTCCACCCCAAAAGTAAAACCTACCCCTACTAGGGGGTGAAATTGTAATTTTTTAGAGAATCTCTGTTACCAATTGCAACATGTGAGAGTTGGAATGCCGATATGGATTTGAACGTTGTTCCACATAAAGTGCATATGTTTGGTGGAAAGCCACTATGAATTAGCATGCCCACTCATGGCTTTTGTAAGAGGGTGGGAGAGCGGATCCCTATGGATGGGTTATTGTTGACGAGTCATTGTTGGCGGGGGTCATTGTTGTCGGGTCCTTGTGGACGAGTCCTTGTGGACAAGTCCTTGTTGACAGGTCCTTGTGGACAAGTCCTTGTGGACAGGTCCTTGTGGACGAGTCCTTGTGGACAAGTCTGTGTGGACAGGTCCTTGTGGACAAGTCCTTGTGGACGAGTTCTTGGCCCTTTGGACTGATCCCCTTAGACCGGTCCCTTTGGAGTGGTCCCTATGGACTGACCCTTGGTCTCTAATGCTATGATGAAATTAAACGTTGTTCCACATGAAACGCATGTGAAGAGCCGATTGCTACTATGAATTAACATGTTTGTTTTCTGTTTTTACGCATGCGCACTTGGGGTTTTCGTAAGAGGGCGGACATTTTAAATAATGATTTATAGATGAGTTATTTAAAAAAATAACCAAATGATCCAAAACTAATAGGCCATTGGGTTTTTAATATCTCATGAACCAATAAAGCTAGGGACTTGTATGAGGGGTCGTTGGACTTGGTATGACGCCCCGTATTTCAATGTATTTTTGATTTTTATCAAAAGGGCCTAAGTACACTTTTGTTAATATCTCGTGAACCAATAAGGCTAGGGACTTGTATGAGGGGTCGTAGCACATGGGATGACATTCCCTTTTTAAATGTATTTGTTGAAATTTTGACAAGGGGCCTAACTACACTTTTGTTGATATTTCCTGAACCCATGATGGGATTTTGACCTGTGAGGTGTCGTTGGACTTGAGCAGACACTCTCTTTTTTGAATGTATTTTTGACATTTTAACAAAGGGCCTAACTACACTTTTGTTAATATTTCGCGAACCAATAAGGCTAGGGACTTGTATGTGGGGTCCTAGCACTCGGGGTGACGCTCTGTTTCTAAATATATATTTAATGTTTGTCAAAAGGGCCTAATTGCACTGTTGTTAATATCTCGATAACTAATAATGGGAGAGAGTCAAGTGAGGTGTTATAATACTAAGGATGGCCAACCCTTTCCCATGACCAACGAATTTACCCCAAATATTCAAAACAACAAGGACATTGAGCTGAGATTATATAAACTAATACTCGGATATCGACATATGAGGTGTCATAGGACTTAGAATGGTCAACTCTTTCCCATGACCAATGAATTTACCTAAAATATCCCAAATATTAAGGTCAATGACCTGAGATTTTATAAATTAATAATTGGATACGGACATGTGAGTTGTTTACCGTGAGTGATGAAACATAGCTAGGCAGAGAAAGAACTAGTGTAGGCAACATGTATGGTGACTGACAAGTCTTTCACTATTGGAACTTGTTTTCAGATCAGACTGTAGTACAGAGAGAGTATAGGTTGCAGGCATGGGTTAATAAATGACAAACGGTGTATACAAAATCGGATTTATTGATTCAAGAATTAAGAGTAGACTATCTTTAATTGATTGGTTAAAGAGGATAGCTAATGAAACAAAATGGTGACTACATTGAACTAAACTGAACCAAGCTGAATCAAACCCAACCAAACCGAACCAAACCTAATCGAAAACGAGCCAAGGGTTTAAGTGTTAAACTTGTGGGTGGATGTGGTCATTGGTAATGTCAAAAAGGAAAGGGATAACGCTCTACCTATAGAGGGTAAGGTAAAGCTAGTGCATGGTGCTAATGCACACACCCAAGTACATGAACCTCACCCATCTATCCTATACAGTTTTTATGGGTTGACTGTTAAAACTTGCTCAGTGGTTACTGGGACAAGATGGTCACTGCACACAACAAGCTTTAAATACCTGAGGCTAATAATCTATACACACACACTTGTTCTAAACTAAGCTGTCTTGCTGACAGTGCTCACGCTGTAGGAAGATGACAGAAATGCTTGGCTAACAGAAATACAATCATTTCCGGTTGTCTAATGTTACCAGCTAACCATTTTTTGCTGCAGTGGCGCGCACATGTGCCACTTACACTAGAGAGTTTAACTCGATTTCAAGCTCTAAGTCCTAGAACGAATCAAACTAAGAAAAAAGGGCATAGTGGCGTAGTGGTTAAGCTGTTAGCCTTTCACTAAAGTGGACTAGGGTTTGATTTCAGGTTAATACGCATGTCATAAACATATAAAAAGCAGAGATAATGTTTTAAACCGATTACACTCGTCTCTTTTCAAATTATTACTTGGATTACAAATACAAAGGTGGACTGGGTGTGATATACAGTTAATGCTGTCTATCGCACACTAGCTGTAAGGAAGCCATATGTAGAGCTATATGTAGAGAACTACCTAGCGATTTCATGAACCGGTATAGCTATGTCGCATAAACGGTGCAGGATACAATCCAGCAACTATAATTCGTATCTTGTGGAACAGAGAAAATGCACTTTTGCCTTGATGGATAACAAATGTGTGCAGATGAATGACCTACGCATTAGCCTAGCAAGGGGTTATAACCACGTGGAGGAGGTGTGATTTCTATATTTTATTGTTTAGAGACATGGCTTTTGTAACCAGTAGATTTAATTGATTTAGTATTTTGTAAATATCTATTTTTGTAATTGTAAATAGTTAATTTTTTGTAAATAGTGGAAACCATTTATTTTTGTAATGGTAAATGTTAAATGTATAATTAAAGTTCTTTGGGATGAGTGTGCATGTCAATGATGTTTTTAGGGATAAATAGAGTGGTTGTGTGTTTGTTCTCAAAGACAGGCAAGGTTGTGTGGATGTATGACTACACAGAAAGAGAGAGAGAGAGAGAGAGAGAGAGAGTGTAGAAACAGCCTTACCTTCAGTAGTAATAGTAGACCTCTATGTTTTGCATACACATAGACAGACTGTAAGATCGCAATGGCCGAGCACTCACTTTAACACCATTTACAAAATCTTGAAATGAAAAAATCATGTTTCGCAAATATGAACTTTTGACATAAACAAAATAAAAATAAAATGTGTAAACTACAAATTGGAAAATCCATGTTTCCATATCATGAAATTCAAAAACTTTAAACTGACATTTAAAAGAAATGCAAATGGAAAATTGACAAATTGTAATGTGTGAAATGTGAAAATGAACAAATGGCTATCATTATTTAAAAAAAATAAAAAAAATGGTGCTGTATGGTTGAGGTGTGAATCAAACCCTACTTATTTTGGACCACCCGAGACTGAGTATACTTGTTTTAGTCCTCATACCACTTTTAAAATTTTGTGTTAAAGCTAGGAATTGAACCCAAGAGCTTGTAGGGGGAGACAAAGGTTAGAATATGTTAAACAGATAGCCTTGAATGTAGGATGTGGTAGCTATATAGAGATGAAACGATTAGCTCGGGACAGATAGACACTGAGATCTGCATCAAACCAGTCAAAGGACTAAAGACTCAAACAACAACATATACATTCACCAAAATAATGTTGTGCAACGGTAAATGTTAGTCAACGAACAGTAATGCATTACTAAAACCCATGACACGATACCTAAGAGCTTTTCTAAAATGATTTTAAAATGCCTTTAACCCTATATTGAACACCCAGTTCACAAGACTCATAACTGCAATATTATGGTAAAACAAAACAAAATCTATATTTCAAAACAAGCAAGTGGTTTAGGCAATGTATACTGGAAAAAAAGTTTTGTAAACACTCAAGTCCTCAAGACCAATTAAATTAGTAACTGTCAGGTTGGCCTAGTGGTTAAGGTGTTTGACTTAAGATCAAATTTCTGTATAAGGAAGCAAGGGTTCGAATCCCTTACCTGACATAACTATTGCCTTAACATGGCTTGGCCACACTGTATTATTATGATACTCGGTACACAAACCATAGATATAGTGTATTGATTAAGACCACTCCCTTTCTGAACATAGTCAGAGACTGTTGATGGTTAACAATTGTATTAATAGTGGGACATGGGGATAGCAATTAAGAAACAAGTAGTTCCGTGAAGAACTATACAGCCTATTTTCATATATCCTGCTCATGTTAATTGTCTCTATCAACATACAAAATTTCAGTTTAATTGCTGTAACAGATTCTTAGATATTGAGAGCCGTCTTAATATTTCAAATGGTCGCTAGGATGGATTTTTATTTTTGTCCTATTACATTAAGATTATTGTGTACGTGTGGTATTCGAACTTCAATCGCATGATTAGAACGCAAGAAGTAAAAACGAGATTTTAAAAGTACGCACACCAGCCATCTTGTGATTATGCAAACAATTGAAATAAATTACATGCCAGTGGATCAACATTTGTATAAGCATATAACGTGCAACGTTTCACGGCACTCGGATAGTTAATTCGCGAGAAACGTCCATTTAAATATTTATACTTCGCGTCGCCGCCATGTTGGATTTGTGCTCACCAGGTTACTGAAAGTCCTATAGGTGAACATATGTTCATAGTCTCTATGAACATTAAAAAAAATCAGTTTAGTTGCTGTAAAAGGGGAGCGTGATGGCGCAGTGGCTTAGCTGCTCGTCTTTCACCCGGACGGCCGGGGTTCGAATCCCGGTGACAGCTGAGCGACATTTTCACCTGAAAAATCACGTGGCGTCAGGAAGGGCATCCGGTCTTAAATCCCCGGCCAAAACCAAAAATGAGCCTGGTTGGCTCCGGCGACCCCAATTAATTGGGATAAGCCGAAGAAAATGATGAGTTTAGTTGCTGTAAAAGATTCATAGATATTGAGAAACGTCTAAACATTTCGGAAGCTCGCCATTTAGGATTGTTATATGTATAGGCCATAGAGTTATGTACCATTCAAGGACAATTATTGCCTAGCTTCATTATTCAAACTTTCACTTCGATCGCATGATTACGACACAAGAAATAAAAACTAAATTTGAAAATTTCGCACAGCCGCCATCTTGAGGTTATGTAAACAATTGAATTAAATTAGATGTCAGTGCATTACAATCTGCAAAATCATTTACTGTACCACATTTCACTGCGCTCAGAGAGTTAAATCACGAGAAAAGTCTATTAAAATATTCCAAATTCGCTTGGTCGCCATGTTCGTTTTGTACTTTACAGGTTTATGAAATATACATAGGTAAACTTGTATCAGTACCCTTTATCACCGTACAAAATTGCATGATGATATCTGTAATAGTTTCGGAGATATAGAATGTCAGTGAAATATTTCGCACAGCCGCCATTTTGAGGTTATGTAAGCAATTGAACTAAATTAGACTCCAGTGCATTAAAATGTGTATGAACATTTGCTGTACCAAGTTTCATTACGTTTGGATAGTTAAATCGCGAGAAATGTCTATTTAAAAGTCTCAACTTCGCTTGACCGCCATGTTGGTTTTGTAGTCTCCAGGTTTTTGAAAGTCTCATAGCTGAACTTCTAGTAGTGCCCTTTATCACCGTACACAATTTCAGGGCGATATCGGTAATAGTTTCGGAGGTATTGAATGCTAGTGAAATAATTCGCACAGCCGCCATGTTGGATTGGTGAGACGTAACAAAATTTGAAGGGCACGGTCGAGGTCGCCAGGAATAGTGCTACGAACTTACCGAGTTTCATTGAAATCGCTCCAGCAGTTTAGATTTTATTAGGGGGACACACACACACACCTCACACACACACACACACACACACACACACGGACAAAAGGTGATCTCATAAGCCTATTTTTTCAAAATTGAAAATAGGCTAAAAACAGCCAATACCCATACAATATTTTTATTCATTTAGTTTTTTTACAATAGTTACACACTGAATACAACATTTTATCTCTTTACCATTGTTTGATATAGATTTTAAACACAACGCTTGTTGTAGATCCTTTTACAACTTTCTCCAGGTACTCTTGTTCTTAAAAACTGGGGAAGCCGCAATGGTTTTATAGACATTAAACCCTCATTCTCTTCTTTTTCATCATCATCATCATCATCATTATAAATATTATCTTTATAATTATTATAGTCATTGTCACCATCATTATCATCATCATCATCATCCTCAACATCACTAGAACTATCCAATTCCTTTTTTTCCTTTTCAAAAGGGGCCTCTTGAAGAGTCTGTGTTGCTTTTGATAGTGTTACGTTTTTATTGAACGTTGACAACTGTCCTAACATGACTTTTTGAGGAGATAAATGTTTTTTCACAAGGAAGTCACTATGTAGAGTAACACTATGTTTTTGTTGGACTTGCTTTTTCTTGTTCTTTTGATCATGTTTTGTTAACACTAACGGTGTTTCATTTGGTATACCACATTGATGAGTACCCACACTTAAGACCTCACTATGTTTACTTTTTAGATGACCTAGACATTTTGTTGTTCTTTGTTTTGAGCACTGCCAAAATATGATGCCATTCGCATTTTCTCGCTTATAGTTATAAGAGTACCCATGATACAGGGCACGTGGTTTACCTTTATTGGTTATAGTATATTCCATAGTAGCCACTGACTTGTATAGTCGATCCGCCTACTACAAAGGTCTGAACACTTGTAGTGAAAGAATGGTGTTGTGTTGACGTTTTATGCAGGATAATGTTGGTGGCATATGCGGGTGGCTTATGGGGGTGGCTTATGTTGATGACATGTATTGTTGACTGATTTTGGTGGCTTATGTTGATGGCTTATGTTGGTGGCTTATGTTGGTGGCTTATGTTGGTGGCTTATGTTGGTGGCTTATGTTGATAGCTTATGTTGGTGGCTAATGTTGATGACATATGTTGTTGGCTTATGGTGGTGGCTTATGTTGATGGTTTATGTCGCTGGTCTATGTTGATGGTTTATGTTAATGGCTTAGGTTAATGTCTTAGGTTGATGGCATAAGTTGATGGCTTATGTTGGTGGCTTATGGGGGTGGCTTATGCTGGTGGCTTATGCTGGTGGTTTTTGGTGGTGGCTTATGTTGATGACATATGTTGGTGACTTATGTTGGTGGCTTATGTTGGTGGCTTATGGTGGTGGCTTATGATGGTGGCTTATGGTGGTGGCTTATGATGGTGGGTTATGGTGGTGGTTTATGGTGGCTTATGGTGGTGGCTTGTGGTGGTGGCTTATTTTTGGTGGTTTACGTTAATACCTTATTTGTAATGGCTTATTTGACAAGTTATTGTTGTCAATGTATTTAGAGGATTTTTCTCTTGGTCTTGGCAAGTATCTCAACCCTTTTTTTTATGGTAGCATAATGCTTACCGCCATGTTTGTAAGCAACAACAACACACTAAAATTCCAAGAATCCAAAGTACTCTAAGGTTAATGATTGTCTCTCAACTCCATTCAACGTCTAGTCAAAAACATTATATATTTTTCACATTTTTCAAAAAAAAAAGGTTAATTGGGAAAGTAGGCTATATGTTTAAACTAAAAATCATATCAAATCATATGCTAACTCCAACACCTACGTCTATCCCACTCTCAGTCAAAAAATATAATATTCTTCAAATTTTTCAAACACAGTATTTGGAAAGTAGGCCATATTTTGAAAACTAATCATTCTATAAAGTCATATATATATATATAGACTCAAACCAATGGCTTTTATATCCTTAATCGTAAGAACAAAATATGGAATTTTTGTCATTTCTTCCAAAAATGTTCATTTTAAAACGGGGCTATATTTTGGAAACTAGGAATTTTACAAGAAAGTTTGTTTAACGTAAATGACAGGTATTTACCCCCACTACCCACAAACCAAGTCCCAGGTCTCTGGGACAAAATCCAAAAAAAGTTCAATTTGGAAAGTAGGCGATATTTTGAAAACTAATCATCCTAAAAAGTCATATATAGACTCAAACCAATGGCTTTTATATCCTTAATTGGTAAAACAAAACTTAAAATTTTTTCAGTTTTTCCAAAAAAAGTCCAATTTCCAAAATTGTCTATATTTTGTGAACTAAGAATTTTTACAAAAAAGTTTGTTTAACGAAAATGAAAGGTCTTTACCCCCCTCCACCCAAAACATAAAATTCAAGTCCCTAGGACAAAAACTGTGCAGTAGGTTTTTTTTAAGTGACCAGAACCACTATATATATATATCATTTTATTCTAAGAGCTTTCCATGATGATAAGAAAAAAAGAGCTTACCATAATGATGGATTGAGTGTAAGAAAACGTCTTTTGCTGCTTGATGTCACTACTAAAGTGATACTCTTACAACAGACAAGTGAGTTCATGTTTCGCTGACGTAATCGTATGTTTCCACGCACTTCCTGTGTTGAGCGCGTCATAGTGGCTAAATTTAAAACTCTAGATGAGATGTTTTGTTGACGTAGTCGTATGTTCCCCGCACGTACACTTTGGACGGGTCTTTTTGAAGGGAGTCATTTTTTACGGGCCCCGGAGGACGGGTCCTTGTTGACGGGTCCCTGTGGGCGGGTCCTTTGGACTGATCCCTATGGACTGGCCCTTGCATTTTATCCAAATTATGTCAAAGGGGACCCGCCACAGGGACCCGTCAACAAGGACCCGTCCTCCGGGGCCCGTAAAAAAATGACTCCCTTCAAAAAGACCCGTCCAAAGTGTACGTGCGGGGAACATACGATTACGTCAACAAAACATCTCACCTAGAGTTTTAAATTTAGCCACTATGACGCGCTCAACACAGGAAGTGCGTGGAAACATACGATTACGTCAGCGAAACATGAACTCACTTGTCTGTTGTAAGAGTATCACTTTAGTAGTGACATCAAGCAGCAAAAGACGTTTTCTTACACTCAATCCATCATTATGGTAAGCTCTTTTTTTCTTATCATCATGGAAAGCTCTTAGAATAAAATGATATATATATAGTGGTTCTGGTCACTTAAAAAAACCTACTGCACAGTTTTTGTCCTAGGGACTTGAATTTTATGTTTTGGGTAGAGGGGGTAAAGACCTTTCATTTTCGTTAAACAAACTTTTTTGTAAAAATTCTTAGTTCCCAAAATATAGACAATTTTGGAAATTGGACTTTTTTGGAAAATCTGAAAAAATGTTAAGTTTTGTTTTACCAATTAAGGATATAAAAGCCATTGGTTTGAGTCTATATATGACTTTTTAGGATGATTAGTTTTCAAAATATCGCCTACTTTCCAAATTGAACTTTTTTTGGATTTTGTCCCAGAGACCTGGGACTTGGTTTGTGGGTAGTGGGGGTAAATACCTGTCATTTACGTTAAACAAACTTTCTTGTAAAATTCCTAGTTTCCAAAATATAGCCCCGTTTTAAAATGAACATATTTGGAAGAAATGACAAAAATTCCATATTTTGTTCTTACAATTAAGGATATAAAAGCCATTGGTTTGAGTCTATATATATATATGACTTTATAGAATGATTATTTTTCAAAATATGGCCTACTTTCCAAATACTGTGTTGGAAAAATTTGAAGAATATTATATTTTTTTGACTGAGAGTGGGATAGACGTAGGTGTTGGAGTTAGCATATGATTTGATATGATTTTTAGTTTAAACATATAGCCTACTTTCCCAATTAACCTTTTTTTTTTGAAAAATGTGAAAAATATATAATGTTTTTGACTAGACGTTGAATGGAGTTGAGAGACAATCATTAACCTTAGAGTACTTTGGATTCTTGGAATTTTAGTGTGTTGTTGTTGCTTACAAACATGGCGGTAAGCATTATGCTACCATAAAAAAAAGGGTTGAGATACTTGCCAAGACCAAGAGAAAAATCCTCTAAATACATTGACAACATTAACTTGTCAAATAAGCCATTACAAATAAGGTATTAACGTAAACCACCAAAAATAAGCCACCACCACAAGCCACCACCATAAGCCACCATAAACCACCACCATAACCCACCATCATAAGCCACCACCATAAGCCACCATCATAAGCCACCACCATAAGCCACCAACATAAGCCACCAACATAAGTCACCAACATATGTCATCAACATAAGCCACCACCATAAACCACCAGCATAAGCCACCAGCATAAGCCACCCCCATAAGCCACCAACATAAGCCATCAACTTATGCCATCAACCTAAGACATTAACCTAAGCCATTAACATAAACCATCAACATAGACCAGCGACATAAACCATCAACATAAGCCACCACCATAAGCCAACAACATATGTCATCAACATTAGCCACCAACATAAGCTATCAACATAAGTCACCAACATATGTCATCATCATAAGCCACTAACATAAGTCACCAACATAAGCCACCAACATAAGCCATACACATAAGCCACCAAAATCAGTCAACGATACATGTCATCAACATAAGCCACCCCCATAAGCCACCCGCATATGCCACCAACATTATCCTGCATAAAACGTCAACACAACACCATTCTTTCACTACAAGTGTTCAGACCTTTGTAGTAGGCGGATCGACTATACAAGTCAGTGGCTACTATGGAATATACTATAACCAATAAAGGTAAACCACGTGCCCTGTATCATGGGTACTCTTATAACTATAAGCGAGAAAATGCGAATGGCATCATATTTTGGCAGTGCTCAAAACAAAGAACAACAAAATGTCTAGGTCATCTAAAAAGTAAACATAGTGAGGTCTTAAGTGTGGGTACTCATCAATGTGGTATACCAAATGAAACACCGTTAGTGTTAACAAAACATGATCAAAAGAACAAGAAAAAGCAAGTCCAACAAAAACATAGTGTTACTCTACATAGTGACTTCCTTGTGAAAAAACATTTATCTCCTCAAAAAGTCATGTTAGGACAGTTGTCAACGTTCAATAAAAACGTAACACTATCAAAAGCAACACAGACTCTTCAAGAGGCCCCTTTTGAAAAGGAAAAAAAGGAATTGGATAGTTCTAGTGATGTTGAGGATGATGATGATGATGATAATGATGGTGACAATGACTATAATAATTATAAAGATAATATTTATAATGATGATGATGATGATGATGAAAAAGAAGAGAATGAGGGTTTAATGTCTATAAAACCATTGCGGCTTCCCCAGTTTTTAAGAACAAGAGTACCTGGAGAAAGTTGTAAAAGGATCTACAACAAGCGTTGTGTTTAAAATCTATATCAAACAATGGTAAAGAGATAAAATGTTGTATTCAGTGTGTAACTATTGTAAAAAAACTAAATGAATAAAAATATTGTATGGGTATTGGCTGTTTTTTCTTAATTGCTATCCCCATGTCCCACTATTAATACAATTGTTAACCATCAACAGTCTCTGACTATGTTCAGAAAGGGAGTGGTCTTAAACAATACACTATATCTATGGTTTGTGTACCGAGTATCATAATAATACAGTGTGGCCAAGCCATGTTAAGGCAATAGTTATGTCAGGTAAGGGATTCGAACCCTTGCTTCCTTATACAGAAATTTGATCTTAAGTCAAACACCTTAACCACTAGGCCAACCTGACAGTTACTAATTTAATTGGTCTTGAGGACTTGAGTGTTTACAAAACTTTTTTTCCAGTATACATTGCCTAAACCACTTGCTTGTTTTGAAATATAGATTTTGTTTTGTTTTACCATAATATTGCAGTTATGAGTCTTGTGAACTGGGTGTTCAATATAGGGTTAAAGGCATTTTAAAATCATTTTAGAAAAGCTCTTAGGTATCGTGTCATGGGTTTTAGTAATGCATTACTGTTCGTTGACTAACATTTACCGTTACACAACATTATTTTGGTGAACGTATATGATGTTGTTTGAGTCTTTAGTCCTTTGACTGGTTTGATGCAGATCTCAGTGTCTATCTGTCCCGAGCTAATCGTTTCATCTCTATATAGCTACCACATCCTACATTCAAGGCTATCTGTTTAACATATTCTAACCTTTGTCTCCCCCTACAAGCTCTTGGGTTCAATTCCTAGCTTTAACACAAAATTTTAAAAGTGGTATGAGGACTAAAACAAGTATACTCAGTCTCGGGTGGTCCAAAATAAGTAGGGTTTGATTCACACCTCAACCATACAGCACCATTTTTTTTTTTAAATAATGATAGCCATTTGTTCATTTTCACATTTCACACATAACAATTTGTCAATTTTCCATTTGCATTTCTTTTAAATGTCAGTTTAAAGTTTTTGAATTACATGATATGGAAACATGGATTTTCCAATTTGTAGTTTACACATTTTATTTTTATTTTGTTTATGTCAAAAGTTCATATTTGCGAAACATGATTTTTTCATTTCAAGATTTTGTAAATGGTGTTAAAGTGAGTGCTCGGCCATTGCGATCTTACAGTCTGTCTATGTGTATGCAAAACATAGAGGTCTACTATTACTACTGAAGGTAAGGCTGTTTCTACACTCTCTCTCTCTCTCTCTCTCTCTCTTTCTGTGTAGTCATACATCCACACAACCTTGCCTGTCTTTGAGAACAAACACACAACCACTCTATTTATCCCTAAAAACATCATTGACATGCACACTCATCCCAAAGAACTTTAATTATACATTTAACATTTACCATTACAAAAATAAATGGTTTCCACTATTTACAAAAAATTAACTATTTACAATTACAAAAATAGATATTTACAAAATACTAAATCAATTAAATCTACTGGTTACAAAAGCCATGTCTCTAAACAATAAAATATAGAAATCACACCTCCTCCACGTGGTTATAACCCCTTGCTAGGCTAATGCGTAGGTCATTCATCTGCACACATTTGTTATCCATCAAGGCAAAAGTGCATTTTCTCTGTTCCACAAGATACGAATTATAGTTGCTGGATTGTATCCTGCACCGTTTATGTGACATAGCTATACCGGTTCATGAAATCGCTAGGTAGTTCTCTACATATAGCTCTACATATGGCTTCCTTACAGCTAGTGTGCGATAGACAGCATTAACTGTTTATCACACCCAGTCCACCTTTGTATTTGTAATCCAAGTAATAATTTGAAAAGAGACGAGTGTAATCGGTTTAAAACATTATCTCTGCTTTTTTATATGTTTATGACATGCGTATTAACCTGAAATCAAACCCTAGTCCACTTTAGTGAAAGGCTAACAGCTTAACCACTACGCCACTATGCCCTTTTTTCTTAGTTTGATTCGTTCTAGGACTTAGAGCTTGAAATCGAGTTAAACTCTCTAGTGTAAGTGGCACATGTGCGCGCCACTGCAGCAAAAAATGATTAGCTGGTAACATTAGACAACCGGAAATGATTGTATTTCTTTTAGCCAAGCATTTCTGTCATCTGCCTACAGCGTGAGCACTGTCAGCAAGACAGCTTAGTTTAGAACAAGTGTGTGTGTATAGATTATTAGCCTCAGGTATTTAAAGCTTGTTGTGTGTAGTGACCATCTTGTCCCAGTAACCACTGAGCAAGTTTTAACAGTCAACCCATAAAAACTGTATAGGATAGATGGGTGAGGTTCATGTACTTGGGTGTGTGCATTAGCACCATGCACTAGCTTTACCTTACCCTCTATAGGTAGAGCGTTATCCCTTTCCTTTTTGACATTACCAATGACCACATCCACCCACAAGTTTAACACTTAAACCCTTGGCTCGTTTTCGATTAGGTTTGGTTCGGTTTGGTTGGGTTTGATTCAGCTTGGTTCAGTTTAGTTCAATGTAGTCACCATTTTGTTTCATTAGCTATCCTCTTTAACCAATCAATTAAAGATAGTCTACTCTTAATTCTTGAATCAATAAATCCGATTTTGTATACACCGTTTGTCATTTATTAACCCATGCCTGCAACCTATACTCTCTCTGTACTACAGTCTGATCTGAAAACAAGTTCCAATAGTGAAAGACTTGTCAGTCACCATACATGTTGCCTACACTAGTTCTTTCTCTGCCTAGCTATGTTTCATCACTCACGGTAAACAACTCACATGTCCGTATCCAATTATTAATTTATAAAATCTCAGGTCAATGACCTTAATATTTTGGATATTTTAGGTAAATTCATTGGTCATGGGAAAGAGTTGACCATTCTAAGTCCTATGACACCTCATATGTCGATATCCGAGTATTAGTTTATATAATCTCAGCTCAATGTCCTTGTTGTTTTGAATATTTGGGGTAAATTCGTTGGTCATGGGAAAGGGTTGGCCATCCTTAGTATTATAACACCTCACTTGACTCTCTCCCATTATTAGTTATCGAGATATTAACAACAGTGCAATTAGGCCCTTTTGACAAACATTAAATATATATTTAGAAACAGAGCGTCACCCCGAGTGCTAGGACCCCACATACAAGTCCCTAGCCTTATTGGTTCGCGAAATATTAACAAAAGTGTAGTTAGGCCCTTTGTTAAAATGTCAAAAATACATTCAAAAAAGAGAGTGTCTGCTCAAGTCCAACGACACCTCACAGGTCAAAATCCCATCATGGGTTCAGGAAATATCAACAAAAGTGTAGTTAGGCCCCTTGTCAAAATTTCAACAAATACATTTAAAAAGGGAATGTCATCCCATGTGCTACGACCCCTCATACAAGTCCCTAGCCTTATTGGTTCACGAGATATTAACAAAAGTGTACTTAGGCCCTTTTGATAAAAATCAAAAATACATTGAAATACGGGGCGTCATACCAAGTCCAACGACCCCTCATACAAGTCCCTAGCTTTATTGGTTCATGAGATATTAAAAAGCCAATGGCCTATTAGTTTTGGATCATTTGGTTATTTTTTTAAATAACTCATCTATAAATCATTATTTAAAAAGTCCGCCCTCTTACGAAAACCCCAAGTGTGCATGCGTAAAAATAGAAAACAAACATGTTAATTCATAGTAGCAATCGGCTCTTCACATGCGTTTCATGTGGAACAACGTTTAATTTCATCATAGCATTAGAGACCATGGGTCAGTCCATAGGGACCACTCCAAAGGGACCGGTCTAAAGGGATCAGTCCAAAGGGCCAAGAACTCGTCCACAAGGACTTGTCCACAAGGACCTGTCCACACAGACTTGTCCGCAAGGACCTGTCCACAAGGACTTGTCCACAAGGACCTGTCAACAAGGACTTGTCCACAAGGACTCGTCCACAAGGACCCGACAACAATGACCCCCGCCAACAATGACTCGTCAACAATAAACCATCCATAGGGATCCGCTCTCCCACCCTCTTACAAAAGCCATGAGTGGGCATGCTAATTCATAGTGGCTTTCCACCAAACATATGCACTTTATGTGGAACAACGTTCAAATCCATATCGGCATTCCAACTCTCACATGTTGCAATTGGTAACAGAGATTCTCAAAAAAATTACAATTTCACCCCCTAGTAGGGGTAGGTTTTACTTTTGGGGTTGGAAATATGTTGTCCATTGGAAAGGGGATGTTAGCCCGAGTTCAACAACACCTCATTTGTTAAAATCCAACCACGGGTTCGGGAGTTATCGGGCTGCCGCCATCTTGTGTGGAGGGTGTGGAGGTGGAGGGCCGTGAACCCCCACAAAACCACTACTCATGCCGATGAGAAAGGTTTTGTAAACGTTATGTCTTATTTAGCCCAAGTGTTAGGATAAAAAATGTCGAGCCTTACAGTAGTCGCATATGATGTATAACATCTGACATAGAAGAAACCTCACGTGAAATTGTTGATACACCGGTATTTTATACCATTATTTGCACAAATATTAATCTATTGTAAAAGGGAGTGTATTACAGATACTGTAGTTTATAATACGGTACTCATTTTATTAGATAATTTGTAGCTTCCACCAGCACTAGCCTAAATAAAGAATACGATATGAATCAACTAGATTAATTGACGCGACAACTCTCATAACCTTAAATTCCTTATAAACAGGTCCTCTTCATTCACAGACCAACACGTAATTCCATATGGATTCTATTAAAATGAGTCATATTGTTATTATAAATATCGTTTAAAATGATAATTGGTAGCAAAAATAACTACCCCGTTCGGGATTCGAACCCAAGATCTCTAGATTCATAGTCATAAGGACTAACCCTACGGCTATTTCGACTACGCAAATTTTGTGCACAAGATGGTGACTTATTCCCACGTTCCAATAATATTGCATTATGGAATCAAGTTTCATTTATATTTTGCTTGTTTCGGTAATGTTCCTGCGTGAAATTGAGTTTAAATTGCCTTATAAATAGGCCCTCTTGTGAGTAAAGAGAATGTATTCAGTAATAGTTCCTGAAGGCTTGCTCAATTCTCGTATAACCACAACGATTATATTATATTGATGACTGCATTACCGTTAAGTGGGTTAATATTTGAATAACCATTGTGCAGAAACATAGTACCGGCAATGCCAACTACTTATAATGTTTAATATTAAGGCATTTTACCATTTAAATACTGATACGAAGACTTCGAACATGAGTACCATATCATTTGCTTCAATCACTTGACACCAGAGTTCGCATGAGCGTTTTTCGTTCAGTATGTCATATGCATTCCACATGGCCGAGAGTACGTCATGGTATCAATTTCTGACACCCCGCGCTCAATTTTTCTCGTACCACTGCCAGCTGGGTCTTACCACTGCCCGCTGGATCGTTCGATCGAGTTGGCAGTGCATCTTAAACTTCCGTTCGTTCCACCACTGCCAGCTAGTACACTTCAGTTGGATCGATCGAGCAGGCAGTGCATACTTCCGTTCGATTCACCACTGCCAGCTCGATCGTTCCGATCCACTTCCGTCCAATTTTCAAAATCACTCCCACAAAACTATCCAGCAACCGAGCGGAAAGAAGTTACACATAAAAAATTACGTTATCACAGGCAAGGAATGTTTTCTGTATAAACGGAATCTATTGATATCTAATACAAATTATAGTATTATAGAGTTCTGTTTGAAAGTCTTCAACTGGAGCGTGACTCTTTATAGAAGTGAAATTTGAACTGTTGGAGTGGAAGAGAATCGGACAATAGAAGCATTTGAAATGTGGTGTTACAGGAGAATATGAAGTTGAGATGGATAGAGTAACAAATGAAGAGGTATTAAGACGAATGGAGGGGGGATTTTAAATTTTCCATACGGCTTCATACTTCGAGCTTTTATTTATTGTTATGTATTTGTATTGACCATGACTATTCATTTCACAAATTGTATAGGCTACTCCAAAGTTCATTTCTGTTTAAACCCATGTATTCTTATTACATATTATATGTATTAAATTGTATGGTAAGCTCTGCCAAATTTGCGGCCTTAAAATAAAGGGGCATAAAAAAATTAGGGGTTTGGGATATCTTGGGTATCCGCCCCGTGTATTTGGGTGTGTGTCGAATTTGTAAGGGAAGAAAAGGAGGCGTTTTAGTTCCTTTCCATTGTACGCTTCCTAGTGTAGTGGTTACCATTGTTGGCTGCCACTCCCGATACTCTGATTCGATTTCCCTGTCTGCCAAGAATTAAAATTCTGCATTGAGGTACTAGAACGGTATCGTTGACATGCAAGATCCAAGTGTTGTACATTCTGTAGATTTTCAACTGGCCAGTGGGCTACACGATTTGTTATTAGGCTATTCCATTTTGAAACCACTTGTTAAAATATAAATGCTGAAATAATAATAATAATAATAATAATAATAATAATAATTACAATAATAATAATATTATGAACACTGATATTTGGGGGCAGGTCACAAATGAAAAGCATCGAGAAACAAGAGAGGAAAATTCTCAGAAATATCCTAGGACCAAAGTTCGAAAATGGAATTTGGATGAAAAAGAAACCACATGAAATTTTTCAATTCGCAGAAAAAATCACAGATACTATCAGAAAACGACGATTAAAATTCAACGGACACCTTCACAGAATGGATGACGACAGGCTGACAAAGAGAATTCTAAATCTAGCGCTAACCCTGAAAATCCGCAACAATTGGTTAACAGAAATACACGAAGATCTACAAAAAATGGGTATTGCTGAGAAAACCATTCCAGATAGAGTACAATTTAGGAGCCTAGTAAACAAACATAAATTTGCAGAGAAACCTAAAAGGAGAAATACAGGGGGACAGAAGCACGCAGAAAGGAACACTGTGAACGAATGAAGAGATATTGGGAAGAAAAGAAGAAGGAACACTGTGCAAAATAAGTTCAAGCGCGCTAAGTATGGGCATAACAATTTAAATATATATAATGGATTTAACGTCAATTCGGTTTTAGAGTCGCCATGGTGCCATAATTTTACCCAGAATGCTCGTGATTGTTATAAGGGGCTCAACACCTAGGTGTATATGATCTGCCCCTATTTATTTTCGCGATAGTGTGGGAGTTGATTTTACGGTCGGATGCGCTTCCGAATGCAAATCTCATGACAGGAGTTAATGAACAATTACATATTCATTCATTCATTGTCAGGAACCATCCCGGCATTTTCCTCGATAAGAAGAATAGGAAGAAGAAGAAACACCAAAAGAACATTTCTAGTGATGGCTGAGATGGGAATTGAACCCACCTCTTCCCAGTTTTGTTTCCCACTTCTACTCCAGGTAAATGCCGGGATGGTACCTAACTTAGCGTCACGGCTGCTTCTTTGCTAAATCCTACTTCAATTACCAAGTACACACACTTTAGTACAGCCATTATAGTGATGATGATGATAATTGTTGTTTTAAGGGGCCTAACATCTGGGTTATCGGCCCCATTATAGTGACAAAGGTTATCAGACAAATTCTACACACACCGATATTTATGGGGCTCCATGATCACAATGTCGCAAAGCCCAAAAAGAAAAAAGAAAGGAAGAAGAACAAAACTGGTGTTTCCCCCAATACCCGTCAACTGGACCGTTTCATAAATACGCACTCAAATAGAGAGGATCCCAGCATTTGCCTGCTTTTGGTGTGTATCGCAGTTGGCCGCTCTGTATTCCTAGTTATGTAGTGTATATTTAGAACGTGCTAACAGGGTGTGTGAAATATTGTCTCCGTGCAGGTGATTACATGTCTCGGTTATTAATTAGAGTCTGAGCCAACTTTAATGAACAAGTGAGGTATTGCTTGTGGGAGTAGCGAGCTTATTGCAGCCCGGGACACTCCACAAGCCACTCCTTGCTATATAGTATGTGTGGGTGGAGGATTGAATACACCTGCGCTATTCCCTTCTTGACGTAAGGGCCATATTACGATATCACAAAGTGTGTGGGGGGGGGGGGGGGTGTTTTGAGGCTTATTATTCCGTTGATGGCGTGCGGGGAAGAGGTAGAGGAAATGATTACATAACCACTTAACAAATAGCTGAATGGAGAGCGTCTCCATTGTCCCTGGAAGAGTAATTACAACATTTCATCCAGAGAGTTCGTTAATTAAATATTTAAGTAATTTTCGTTTAACTAGTACAATTAGCAGAAGCCTTACCTTGTAAGTTGAATGCAAACGTCATTTTTGTTTTGCTTATAAAGTTACCAGAAGCCTTACCTTGTAAGTTGAATGCAAACATCATTTTTGTTTTGCTTATAAAGTTACCAGAAGCTTTACCTTGTATGTTGAATGCAAACGTCATTTTTGTTTTGCTTATAAAGTTACCAGAAGTTTTACCTTATAAGTTGAATGCAAACTTCATTTTTGTTTTGCTTATAAAGTTACCAGACGCCTTACCTTGTAAGTTGTATGTAAAAGTCATTTTTGTTTTGCTTATAAAGTTACCAGAAGCCTTACCTTGTAAGTTGTATGTAAAAGTCATTTTTGTTTGGCTTATAAAATTAACAGAAGCCTTACCTTGTAAGTTGAATGCAAACATCATTTTTGTTTAGTGAATAAAATTAGCAGAAGCCTTAACTTGTAAGTTGTATGTAAAAGTCATTTTTGTTTTGCTTACAAAATTAGCAGAAGCCTTACCTTATAAGTTGTATGTAAAGGTAATTTCTGTTTTGCGTATAAAGTTTACAGAAGCCTTACCTTGTAAGTTGTATGCAAAAGTCATTTTCGTTTTGCTTACAAAATTAGGAGAAGCCTTACCTTGTAAGTTTTATGTAAAAGTCACTTTTGTTTTACTTAAAAAATTATCAGAAGCCTTACCTTAATCAAGGAATACTTCTATTCAGATCATAAAGATGTTCAAAAATATTGTTGATGAAAAATAATGTAGGACTTTTTTCAATTGTTCGTACATGTCTTGTACTTTTTATTTTGTCCCCCGAAGCACTTCAGAAAACTACAGCGTAAATTTGCTTTACAGTAATTGATGTCCCTGAGTCCCTGACATTGTGATTCTTGATTCATTTAATTATACGGATAAATCGTGACGAAATCAGAAATATAGACTATTGCTTCGTGATTACGTAATACAGGAAAAGGGGGGGGGGGATGCGATTAATACGCTTGATTACTTGGAGGTGGGGGTTAATAAATGACAAAATATAGGATGATTAGTTTCCATGATGCCGTATCTCTATTCTTTTGCGCGTGAAATGGCCGGTGACCATCATTGCCGAAGTTGCCTTATCGTTATTGTTTTCTTCACGAATTGGCCGGCGATCATCGCTGCTGAAGTTGCCTTATCGTTATTGTTTTCTTCACGAATTGGCCGGCGATCATCGCTGCTGAAGTTGCCTTAATCGTTATTCCTTTCTTCGTGAATTGACCGACGATCCACGCTGCAGATGTTTGCTTATCATTATTCTTTTATACACGAAATGGCCAGTTATCATCGCTGGGGAATTGGAATGAAATCAGACGCGAAGCGTTGACACATACGCAGATCGCTGCAAATCAGATCCACCTTTGTTTACATCAGGGCTAGATAACTTAACCGTAACCATAACGTAACGTAATTAGGGAATGTACCGGAAAACTCCATGAGTGCATTTAGGTAAATGCGTTACAGAACGAATTACTTCGTCTCCACAAGAATACCGTATTTATCATATACTATCACAATAACGTTAAATTCAGTAACCGATTTGAAGAACGCTATTATTCCGGTCCCTACCAATAACGTTATTGGGAGGGTGGCTCACATAGTGAATAACTGAATAACGTTATTGGCATCATTTCGTTATTAGTTCAACCTGATGTCGAAGAACGAAATTGAACGAACTGCTGACAATAACGTTATTCGAAAGGCGGGTAAAGGAAGTTCCTCATAAAAACGTTATTCGCCGGTTTTCGTTATTTGTCTTACCCAATCTTTAAGGAACAAAATTGTGAGTACTACCGACGATAACGTTGTTTAAAAGACGGCTAAAATTGAGTTCTACAAATTAATGTTATTCGCATTCCTTGTTTATTATTAATCAAATCCAATCTTAATGACAAGAAATTATGTATATTCCGTCAAGAACGTTATTAAGGAAACAGCTCGAACAGAGGGCATAACGTTGTTACTAAATGTGATGTAGAAAGAGCGACGTTGTGTGGGATTAGTCACATTATACATAGAAGGGTCATATGAAATATTTGAGCACATTGCAATAATAAAGTAGGTGCCTTTTCCCATGACAAAATTTAATAGGTAATAGGCCTACTAACATTTCTAATTAGATTGGAATATACCTGAAATATTCTAATACAGCACTACAGTTGGTAGCCTAGGTGACTCTGAATATATCCTTAGTTCCATCTCTTAAGGTACATAATGCACATATAACATTCGGTTGAAGTCCAATGGATAGTATGGACGTTGCATGTTATGAAATATTGGATCTACCAGTGTATGTAAAATCATATTGGCAACAAAGTCATGCACGTGTGCTCAGAATTAATCTGAAATAATACTATATTTTATAGTGCCAATTTTGGATAACATCCATTTGTTGGTATAGAAGTTACATGCATTTTCAGCAGGCTTAGAATTATGTTGGCAGCACTGACGTACATTAGTTACCCGAAATTAATCTGAAATTTCAGGTATCATACGTGTGCAAAATTTAGAGCTGTTGGCTTGCATACTTTATTATATATATGTATTAGGATAAAGAAAGAGAATGAGCATTCATTAGAAGTTGGCAGCCCTGCTGGCTCTCAAGTATGAGCATAGTCATATCTGTTATAGTAACAATAGCGCATACGAAATTCGGATAAAATCCAATTGATAGTTAGAAGTTAGATGCACTTAAACATTGGACTTATCCGCTGGCTTAAAATCATGTTTGCACCACTGTCATATATGCGCTACCTAAAATATATATCTGGAATGTTATTACCACTATCTGTACTAATTTTGGAAGGGTTCGCATGCATAACGTCTGATAAATCCAACATAGAGCTAAAAAGTGAATTGTGAATTTTCAGCAGTTACTAGCACTAAAATAATTTTTAAAAATGCCCGTGAGATATTCAAATATAGGTCTTTACTTATACCAAATTGGGTTTCAATAACTGCAGCCGTCTAGGAGGGACAGACAGACTTTTGCCTGGACCGATGCCATAAGTCTACTTTTCCCTCATTTTTACAAAATGTGAAAAGTAGGCTAAAATATTACGAAGAATATACGATAGCTACTGTATAACATCCAACCTTAGGTGTTTCGATACTGTGCTGATCAGTACCCTCTGCTTATGGACATATCACATGTGTTGTACCGCAATCATTGACCATCAGAATACAAATGGTACAGATTATAACGTTAAAGCTTGTATACAGGCACAATTCCGGTATAGGCTTGAATAACGTTATTCGCAGCAGCATTCCGTGTTCCGATTGGCTAAGCTGCAAGAAATCAAACATGGAGGAAAGTTGTGGATTGAGAGTAATATTTGCAGTTCATTGGCATTATTAATGCAAACCAGTCATTAAGATGCGTTACGTTGAATACATGAAGGGGCACTGACTGATTGAACGCATTCCTGTCAGTATTTACGATTTAACTGAAATAATTCGACATTTAGCTATGCGCATGAAGTTACGTAACTATGAGCTAGGCTACACAGCGAGAAGTGTACGGGTGCTATAGCTGCAACTTAGTGTCCAATGAGTCTCGGGTTCGAGACGCACTAGGGCCAAATTTTTTATTCTTTTTGAATTATTATGTTGCATTCACACTACTTTCCTTGTGAGTTTCCAACTACGATTTATTCGCATAATCTACGGAGATGATGTTAATAATGGATATTGGAAGGGAAAATTATTCTATTCTATCATTCAAATTTGTACTTCCCCATACAAAACCATGAATATTTGTACTATTCGTGAAAGTATACTAATATTTTCATACCTCAATAATAGTCTATGTTTACTCCACAATAGATAATAATATTAAGAATAAGGAGAAATAGTTTCGTGACGATCTAAAGAGCATACTTTTCTTTATATTTAAGATTCACGCCAATTTTTATTTTATTTTTAGTCGTTTATGCTCCAGGTTGGTGGAATCCACGGACTCAGTGAGGGAACTCACCACTACCGCCTCTATGGGCAGTGTCCTAGAGCTAGGAACATCGAATCGGAAGGGATACAACTGGTGAGGTGGGATTGGCACCTCGCCCAGGCGGCCTCACCTGCAATGCGAACAGGGGCCTCATGAGGGATGGTAAGGGATGGGTAGGATGGATAGGCAAGGAAGAGGGAAGGAGGAGGCCGTGGCCTTGAAGAAGGTACCATCCCGGCATTTTCCCGAAGACGAAGTGGGAAAACACGGAAAACCACTTCGAGGATGGCTGAAGGGGAATCGAACACCCTCTACTCATTTGGGCCACCCGAGGCTGAGTAGATCCCGTTCCAGTCCTCGTACCACTTTTCAAATTTCGTGGCAGAGCCGGGAATCGAACCCAGGACCTCCGGGGCGGCAGCTAACAATGCTAACCACTACGCTTCGGAGGCGATATCTGAAATAATACTTTATCTAATAGTGCCAATTTTGGTTAACATCCATTTGTTGTTATAGAAGTTACATGCATTTTCAGCAGGCTTAGAATTATGTTGGCAGCACAGATGTACATTAGTTACTCGAAGTTAATCTGAAATTTTAGGTACCATACGTGTGCAACATTCAGAGGTGTTGGCTAGCATACTTTCTGATATATTTATTGGTATTAGGATAAAGAAAGAGAATGAGCATTCATTAGCAGTTGGCAGCCCTGCTGACTATCAAGTATAAGCATAGTCATATCTGTTATAGTACACAAAGCACGTACGAAATTCGGTTAAAATCCAATTGATAGTATAGATGTTAGATGTACTTAAACATTGGACTTATCAGCAGGCTTAGAATCATCTTGGCAACACTGTCATATATGGGCTCCTTAAAATGTATCTGGAATGTTATTATCCCTGTGTGTGCTAATTTTGGAAAATTTCGCATGCATAACGTCTGAGATATCCAACGTAGAGCTTAAAAGTGAATTGTGATTTTTAGCAGTTGGTAACTCTGAAATCATTTTCAATTATGTACCTGAGATATTCAGATATAGATATTTCCTTAAACCGAATTTGGTTTCGATAACTGCAGTCATTTAGGGGTTGATAGGGGGAGACACACAAAGACAGACAGACAGACATTTGCCTGGATCGATGCCATAAGTCTATCTCATCATCATTAAAAAAAAGTGAAAAGTAAGCTAAAAATAGCACGTAGAATATAAGATAGCTAATGAATAACATCCTACCTTAGGTGCTCTGATACTGTGCTGACCAGTACCCTCTGCTTATGGACATTTCACATGTGTTGTACCGCAAACATTGGCCATCAGCGTACAGATGTTACAGATCGTAACGTAAAAGCTTGTATACAAGCACAATTCCGGTATAGGCTTCAATAACGTTATTCGTACCTGCATTACGAGTTCTTATTGGCTCAGCTGCAAGAAATCAAAGATGGAGGAAACTTGTGGATTGAGAGTAATATTTGCAGTTCATTGGCATTATTAATGCAAATCAGTCATGTAGTTCCGTTCCGTTGAATACAGGAAAAGGCACTGACTGATTAAACGCATTTCCGCCAGTATTGAAGATTTAACTGAAATCATTCGACATTTAGCCATATTGATGAAGCTGTTAACTTGCATAGGATGTGAGCAGTGTACGAGTGCTAAAGCGTTAACTTGGTATCCAATGGGTCCTGCGTTCGAAACCCTCCATGGTCAGAATTTTCATTCTTTTTGAATTATTTCGTTTTGTCAACACTACTGTAGGATGCAACTTTTCAACTTCGATTTACTCGCATGATCTAGGGGAGCGATGTTAATAAAGGATATTGGTAAGGAAAAATCATTCTATTTTATCATTCGAATTTGTACTTTCCCAATCAAAACCATGAATATTTGTACTATTCGTGAAACTAATATAATTTTCACAGCACTGATTACTCCACAGTAAAATAATAATAATAATAATAATAACAATAATATCAAGTAGTTCCGTGACGATCTAAAGAGCCAAATTTTCTTTATATTTATGATTCATGCCAATGATTAATCTACATAATACTATCTAGAATAATGTCGAGATTATGTTGGTAATACTAACTTTTCTATTTAGATTGGAATATATCTGAAGTAATGTATTCCAATACAGCTCTAGAGTTGGCAGCCTTGGTGACTCTAAATATATTCTTAATTCCATATCTTAAGGTACAGAATGCACATACAAAATTTGGTTGAAGTCCAATGGATAGTCTGAACGTTGCATGCTGTGAAATATTGGATGTATCAGTGCGAGTAAAATCATATTGGCAACAACGTCAAGAAGGCGTGCTCAGAATTAATCTGAATTATTCCTATATTTTATAGTGCCAATTTTGGATAAAATCCATTTCTCAGTATAGAAGTTACATGCATTTAATAATTGGCCCTATAAACAGGCTTAGAATTATGTTGGCAGCACTGATGTGCATTAGTTGCTCCCAAATAATCTAAAATTTCAGAAACTATTCGTGCGCAAAATTTAGAGCTGTTGGCTTGCATATTTTCAGATATATTAGTATTAGGATAAAGAGAGTGAGCATTTATTAACAAATAATAATAATGTTATTGGTTTTACGTCCCTTTTAACTACTCTGGCTTTTAGAGACTCCGGGGTGCCGTAATTTTTCCAAGAAGGGGATCTTAAACGTGCCAGTAAATCTACTGACACGGCTCTCTCGCATTTGCGAGCCCTCAAATGCCAGCTGATTGCGCCAGGATACGAACCTGCAACCTTGGGCCCAGCAAGCGAGAACGTTACCCCCAGAGCCACGCAGCCAGCAGCATTTATTAACAGTTGGCAGCCCTAATGGCTCTCAAGTATAAGCATAGTCATATCTGTTATAGTACACAAAGCACGTACGAAATTTGGTTAAAATCCAATTGATAGTATAGATGTTAGATGTACTTAAACATTGGACTTATCAGCAGGCTTAGAATCATCTTGGCAACACTGTCATATATGGGATCCTTAAAATGTATCTGGAATGTTATTATCCCTGTGTGTGCTAATTTTGGAAAATTTCGCATGCATAACGTCTGAGATATCCAACGTAGAGCTTAAAAGTGAATTGTGATTTTTAGCAGTTGGTAACTCTGAAATCATTTACAATTATGTCCCTGAGATATTCAGATTTAGATATTTCCTTAAACCGAATTTGGTTTCGATAACTGCAGTCTTTTAGGGGTTTATAGGGGGAGACACACAAAGACAGACAGACAGACATTTGCCTGGATCGATGTCATTAGTCTATCTCATCATCATTTAAAAAAAAGTGAAAAGTAAGCTAGAAATACCACGTAGAATATACGATAGCTAATGTATAACATCCTACCTTAGGTGCTTCGATACTGTGCTGACCAGTACCCTCAGCTTATGGACATTTCACATGTGTTGTACCGCAATCATTGGCCATCAGCGTTCAGATGTTACAGATCGTAACGTAAAAGCTTGTATACAAGCACAATTCCGGTATAGGCTTCAATAACGTTATTCGTACCTGTATTACGAGTTCTTATTGGCTCAGCTGCAAGAAATCAAAGATGGAGGAAACTTGTGGATTGAGATTAATAGTTGCAGTTCATTGGCATTATTAATGCAAATCAGTCATTTAGTTCCGTTACGTTGAATACAGGAAAAGGCACTGACTGATTAAACGCATTTCTGACAGTATTTAAGATTTAACTGAAATCATTCGACATTTAGCCATATGGATGAAGCTGTGAATCTGCACAGTACATGAAATGTATACGAGTGCTAAGGCGTTAACTTGGTACCTAATGGGTCCTGGGTTCGAGACGCTCCAGGGCCAGAATTTTTATTCTTTTTGAATTATTTCCTTGTGTCAACACTACTGTGTGATGCAACTTTTCAACTTCGATTTACTCGCATGTTCTAGGGGGGCGATGTTAATAATGGATATAGGTAGGGAAAAATCATTCTATTTTATCATTCGTATTTGTACTTTCCAAATCAAAGCCATGAATATTTGTACTATTAGTGAAACTAATATAATTTTCACAGCACTGATTACTCCACAGTAAAATAATAATAATAATAATAATAATATTAACAATAATATGAAGTAGTTCCGTGACGATCTAAAGGACCTAATTTTCTTTATACTTAAGATTCATGCCAATGATTAATCTACATAGACCTATCTAGAATAATTACGAGATTAAGTTGGTAATACTAACTTTTCTATTTAGATAGGAATATATCTGAAGTAATGTATTCCAATACAGCTCTACAGTTGGCAGCCTTGGTGACTCTGAATATATTCTTAGTTCCATATCTTAAGGTAAAGAATGCTCATGCAAAATTTGGTAAAGTCCAATGGATAGTATGGACGTTGCATGCTGTGAAATATTGAATGTATCAGTGCGAGTAAAATCATATTGGCAACAACGTCAAGAAGGCGTTTTCAGAATTAATCTGAATTATTCCTATATTTTATAGTGCCAATTTTGGATAAAATCCATTTCTTAGTATAGAAGTTACATGCATTTAACAATTGGCCCTATAAACAGGCTTAGAATTATGTTGGCAGCACTGATGTGCATTAGTTGCTCCCAAATAATCTAAAATTTCAGGAACTATTCGTGCGCAAAATTTAGAGCTGTTGGCTTGCATACTTTCTGATATATTGGTATTAGGATAAAGAGAGTGAGCATTTATTAACAAATAATAATAATGTTATTGGTTTTACGTCCATTTCAACTACTCTGGCTTATAGAGACTCCGGGGTGCCGTAATTTTGCCCAGAAGGGGATCTTCAACGTGCCAGTAAATCTACTGACACGGCTCTCTCGCATTTGCGCACCTTCAAATGCCAGCTAACTGCGCCAGGATACGAACCTGCAACCTTGGGTTCAGCAAGGGAGAACGTTACCCCTGAGCCACGCAGCCAGCCGCATTTATTAACAGCTGGCAGCGCTAATGGCTCTCAAGTATAAGCATAGTCATATCTGTTATAGTACACAAAGCACGTACGAAATTTGGTTAAATCCAATTGATAGTTTAGATGTTAGATGTACTTAAACATTGGACTTATCAGCAGGCTTAGAATCATCTTGGCAACACTGTCATATATGGGCTTCTTAAAATGTATCTGGAATGTTATTATCCCTGTGTGTTCTAATTTTGGAAAATTTCGCATGCATAACGTCTGAGATATCCAACGTAGATCTTAAAAGTGAATTGTGATTTTTAGCAGTTGGTAGCACTGACATCATTTTCAAATATGGGCGTGAGATATTCCGGTATACATCTTTACTCATACTAAATTTGGTTTCGATTTCTCAGCCGTTTAGGAGTTGACAGGGGGGGGGGGGGGCACACACACATAGCCTGACAGACAGAAGGACAAACAGACAGACTCACATTCTCCCGGATCGATCTCATAAGTGTACTTTATCCTCATTTTTGCAAAATGTGAAAAGTAGGCTAATAAGGAGTGGTGAAGCAGCTGCCTTTAAAGCTGAATGGGAAAAATTATTTTTCTGTACAGCTTATAAAGGGCATGCCAAATGTTTAGTGTGCCACCGAGATTTAATGAGTAAAAAAACACAATTTGGAACGGCACTGCAGTGCTAACCACGGGGATGATTACGGTGACTGGACAGACGCCAGTCGACAATCGAAGTTGGAAGAATTGAAAGAAAATTTCAAGCAGCACTTTCCTGTAAGTATTATTGCCTTAATTTTAAAATGCTTGCTTACAAATGGGAATGAACAAATGATTTAATTATCTGAAGAACACTAAAATTGTGACTTGCCGTATTTTTGTCTGACAGGAGATAGAGGAGAGTGAGGTTGGTGGACCGATTTTACGAGCAAGCTACAAATGTTCGATGCGAATTGCCGAAGCTGGGAAGCCCTTCGCGGAAGGGAATTTCATCAAGGAGTGCCTAATGGACGTGGCGGCATGTATTTGTCCTACGGAGGTAGTTGAGAAATTTGAAAACATCTCTCTTTCTCCTCAAACTGTGGCTCGCAGAATAGACGATATGTCCGTTGATATGGAACAGCAATTAATGGAGAAGGCAGCAAAATTTGTATAATTTTCCATCGCCCTCGACGAATCAACCGACATTGCGGACATAGCATAGCTCGTTATTTTTATTCGAGGGGTGAATGACGATCTTCGGGTCACCGAGAATTTCCTCGACTTGGTAACACTCAAAGTCACCACTACCGGTTTCGATATTTTCCAAGCTGTGGAGGGTGCTTTTGAATCAATGGGATTAAAATGGGAGCGGTTGACGAGTATAACGACGGATGGAGCTCCTGCTTTACGATGTGTACGCATGGGGTTCCTCAGATATGTAAAGTTAAAAATGGCTGAGAACGGTAGTACCCTAATGGTGGCGATCCATTGCTTCATACACCAGGAGGCAATCTGTGCAAAAGTCGCCAAGCGCAAAGATGTAATGGGATCAGTTGTGCGAATGGTAAATTATCTTCACTCCCATGAACTCACGCACCGTCAATTCAAAGAGTTCTTGGATGACATCGAAGCGGAGTGTCCGGATATCCCGTACCATGCAGAAGTAAGATGGCTGAGCAAGACGAAGGTGCTGAATCGTGTGTTTTTCTTGCGGAACGCAATACATACATTCTGTGACATGAAAGGGCGGCCCGAAGTTCTTTTGCGTGACCCTAAGTGGGTGGCGGACTTGGATTTTTATGTGACATTACTGCCCATCTGAATAATTTGAACACTTCGCTTCAGGGCGAAAAGCACAACATCTGCGATTTGGTGGAAAAAATTGAAGCGTTCACAAGAAAATTGATTTTGCGGGAAAACCAGTTACGTGCAAGGAACACAGGACATTTTCCATTGTTTGAAACAGTGAAAGGTGTCGACTTTGATGAGTACTTGCAGGTAATTCGCCAAATACAAGAAGAGTTTGACAAGCGATTTTCAGAATTATCAGAACTCCAAGCGGTGTTAGATGTATTTGTTCGGCCATTTTCTATTAGTGCAGACAGTGTTCCACAGCTATTTCAATTAGAGCTGATTGAACTGCAATGCAATGTTCGTCTTAAAGACCTCTTTCTAAATGTCACGAAGTTAAGAAAACTGCAATGCAATGTTCGTCTTAATGACCGCTTTCTAATGTCACGAAGTTTAGAAGAATTTTACAGTGGCTTTCCGAAAGGATAATATCCCCTTTTGTAAAGACATGCAAGTGAAGTTCTGTCAATGTTCGACTCAACGTACATTTATGAGCGCTTCTCTTCAGTTCTTAAGCTTACCAAAAGTAAACATCGTGCAACGATGAGTGATAGAAACTTGCGCAATTGTTTACGAATAGCTGTGTCCAGAAATATTGTACCCAATTTGGAGAAGATTGTTTCCTCCAAAACTAGAAATTCGTAAAAACGACGGAGAAAGAGTCACTCAAGGCCTGTACTATCTGTTCATATTGGTAAAATGTTGTTGAATTTTCCTCTCTAATATGTTCTCATTTCATTTTGTAATAAAGCACAATATTCTTTACTTAACACTTGCGTTTGTTTCCTACACATTCCATGCATCGGAGTAACATTCGATTTGTATACATATATATTATGGCAGTATATATCCTATTATGGTAAAACAGCCCTATCAATATGATGTCAACAATGCCACAAAAGCCGTCGCCTGCATCTGTGCGTACGTATCTAGTTATTGCGGTACGAACATAGTCCGTGTGTCTCAGATCTCCTCGCTGCCACAGTGTAGTGGTGGTAGGGGAAGGAGCGCTAGTCTGACTGCCCAGTGCTCCCCGAGCGCGGCCGCGCTCTCGGAGCGCAATGACTGGATGGTCCTGATCTAGGCTTACAGGATAGAGCCACATCGGTGAAGTGGGATACATACTTGTTATTCCCCACCCCATTTAATTGCGCACGTTAATGTGCTGACCCACTGAAAAGCGATTCGTTTATCGGATGTGAAAAGAAAGGCAGCAGAAATCTTCACTCAGATAAAAGAAAGGGTTATACTGAGATTACAGTTTCAAACATGATATCTGATTACTTCATGTTATATTGGCATAACAAATGCCAAGTCTCACTTTTCTAAACAACATACTTCTTGAACCTTCCAACACAAAATTCTAATCACTAGTCTACATTCCCGATCTTTATCATAATGTTCAGACGTCACTGCCGAGGAACTCCCAATCGTCCTCTTTAATAAACATGAATAAATGTAGTGAATTATCCCCTGGAATAAGCTGTGAAATATAGTTATTAGAGAGTAAACCGCATTTGAAATAGTAAGTAGGCTAATGCAATGTGTCCGGTCCTAATCTTGAACACCTCCTGTTTAGTCTCTATCTTGCCATTTCAGCAATTTGTCTTCAACTTGGGTCGAGCTTCTACAGATATATTTTTGTATTTTTTAAAAATATTTAAAAATGTTTGGCCATATCTCAGAAATTCTTTCACACTTGCAATGGAGATGGATCGTATATCATGGACACATACCTCCACACTGATTTTACGATGATTTTGTCACACATACATCAATATAATTTCACCTTCTGGTCATGAACATCTGTGCCTAATCATATACTACGTACTCTTCCTCTTGAAAATTAACTATTAACATTGAACACAATCAACAACCCATTTGTCTAATACAATATTAAAACCTATGTGTCACCCCTTCCATTTGCTATTTCTCTTATGAATGCTGTTCTCTATTTCCTCCTCCCTTTATTTAAAATTGAAATCCATTGGCAGATTAATCACTCCCGCACCTGGGCACAACACTACTGTGAGCGAGGCTCCGCTTGGACAGAACGTGCTCATGAGATGACTCAATTCAAGAAGTCTCGTCATAACAGGTGGGACACCTCAAGTCTCTCTATCGCTTTAACAGTAGAAAGTGCCGGGTGGGTTGTCGTATTCATTAACAGCAGTGTAATTCTGGTTTAAAAGTAAATAATGCCATTCATACCGTTGACGACAAATCGCAGCGTAAATTTAAACGTACCACCACATCAAACAACATGGAGTAGTGGGCTACGCGTTGGAGCAACTTAGCCATTTTCCGTCTTGTCTTTAAATGAATAATGGCATTTGCTCTTTGTTCCCTTTCATTTCACACAGTACATTTATTGTTAAAAGAAAAATTATTTCGTATTGGAATGCTGTGAATGATACACAACCCGTTGCTGATATGATCTCTATAGCCTAAACATACCGTACTGAAAAATCAATTATGTCGAAGAAGAAGTTAAAATATTGTTTACTAATTATCATATACTGTACTAACATACGCTCTACCAGTAGCATACCAGTAATCCTATCATAACCAACCAGAGGTTTCCTCTGAAATATCAAATACTTTGATTGCGTCAAATATTATACATAATGTTGTATATACTATATACAGGATGAAGAACAAATCCCGTACTTGGAGGTCAGCATGCGGTTCCTCGTCGAAATTCATGGCAAAGGCTTATCTACGAAGGCCTGGTCCCGCCAATACGTTTAATAGAAATGCGAGTTAAGAAACGAGGCTCTGGCAACGCTGTAACTGCGTGCAGCATGGCCAAGAGAACAGCACACATGAAGTCTGCGCTGTGCCGGTGCTGTCTCATTAGCTCAGTGCGAAAAGGTATGCCGTGAAGGTCGGTTATGGTCCAATGGAGTTCGCGTCAAAGAGTTCTTCAGTTAAAGTCTCAAATTGTATCCAATGTACACCTCCACAATGCAATCAATACATTATGTTGTGTACTGTATCTTACCATTGCTGTTACTTCTCTACTTCTTTCTTATTTCGATGAGACCCGCTACGGACCACGCACCAATTTCAATTCTTCACTCTTTGTTGTTTTCTTCCCAATATTTCTTCATTCTTAGACTATGTTGCTTCTTTCTGTCCTCAGACCACTTCGCCCCAGGTTTCCTTTCCACTCTACCCTGGCGTACTTCCAAACATAACACCTTCTCTGTCCAAAGTGTCTTCATCTCTTATATTATTTCCTTCTGTTACCTTTATTTAAACATTAAAACATAACATGAGCCTCTTACATACGTAAACGACCACTTAGTTTCGTCCATGGCACAAATAAAGCCAGTAACATCGTCTGCATCCAATGATATACACTAGATTGCCCATTATGATACGCACAATAATTCCATTCCGTACGCTGCCACGAAATTTGAAAAGTGGTATGAGGACTGGAACGGGATCTACTCAGCCTCGGGTGGTCCAAATGAGTAGATGGGGTTCGATTCCCACCACATCCATCCTCGAAGTGGTTTTTCGTGGTTGCCCACTTCGTCTTCGGGCAAATGCCGGGATGGTCCCTACCGTCAGGCCACGGCCACCTCCTTCCCTCTTCCTTGTCTACCCTTTCTATTCTTCCCATCCCGTCCCATCCCAAGGTTCGTATATAAGAGGTTGTCTCGTTCCGCGCGCATGCGCTCTACTCCCCCGGCTGATGACGTATTGCTCAGACCCGGCAACAGCCAACACCACAGTCTCCAGTAAGCTGGCAGCTTCAGCTATTCTTTATGGTGTTGTGTTGATGTGTTTATCTATTCTCGTTACGTGTCATTATTTAGTGGTGTTTGATAGTGCTTCATTAAGTACTGCTCTACACGTTTCCCCTAGTAATAGGTAAGTGCTCGGTAAATGAAAGAGCCATTTGTGTATCATTAGCTTCGTGGTACGACCTGATAGTTTTGATGTTTTTTTTATTTCTTTCAGTTTTCTACGATGCCTGGAATGAGATGCACGGTGGCTTTGCGTACAAACAGTCTTATTAAAACGAAGCGGGATCCCGGGAGTGCGCATATAAAGTATCATTCATTCCCTAAAGACAATTTAATTAGGCAAAAATGGGTGCTGTGTACTAGAAGAGACGGGAAGTGGAATCCGAATACTTCACAAATATGCTCTGAACATTTTACGGAGGATGACTATGAGAGGGACCTGAAAGCAGAATTATTGAATTTAATTCCTAAGAGAAAACTAAAACAGACTGCTGTGCCTTCACTTAAATTAGGAACTGATATACCCGAAGAAACCCAGGTGCAGATACGTGAACGTGAAATACGTAGTGAGAAGAGAGAAAATAAAAGAACTGTGAATCAAATTTTAGAAAGCTCGTACTCTGTTCAAGAAGTGTGTGATGACGTCCAAACTACAACGGAGGAAAATCAAATAGATGTTTTGAAGATGGAAAATGAAAAGTTGCGACAAAAGAACGCAGAGCTGGAGGAGAGAATCGTACTGAAATGCCAAGAAATTGGCAGGCTTAAAAGAGAACTGTGTAAAATGAAGAGAAAAAGGATTGATGAAACCAGAGTGCGTAAAAAGGCCCGAGAAATACTCGGTTCAGTTTTCACCGAAAATCAAATAGACATCCTTTTAAGTAAGAAAAAGAAAGTTAAATGGACAGACGATGAACTATCTCTTGCATTTTCCCTGAGATATATTAGTAAGCGTTCATATCTTTTTCTGAAGAAGAAAATGAACATTCCTTTGCCTAGACTGTCTACACTGCAAAAATGGGCATCAACAGTCGATATGAACAATGGTGTTCTCCAAGATGTTTTCCGCTTTCTGTGCGTTGCTGGTTCATCTCTGAGCAAGAAAGAAAAAAATACGGTTCTTCTTTTTGATGAAATGAAAGTTAAAAGCGTCATGGAATATGACCGGAAAGGAGATGAAGTTATCGGGCCTCACTCCAATGTGCAAATAATAATGGCTCGGGGACTTTTTGCTCAATGGAAGGTGCCTCTCTTTGTTGATTTTGACGTGAAAATAACCTGCGAGATTTTAAACTCTATTATTTTAAAACTTTCCGCTATAGGGTACATTGTAAAAGCATGTGTTAGCGACATGGGGGTGGAAATGTTGGACTTTGGAAGGAACTAGGAATTAGTACTGAAAAAACCTGGTTCACTCATCCCTCTACGGAAGAAAAAATATACATGTTTGCTGACGCGCCACATCTTCTGAAACTAGTGCGGAACTGGTTTTTAGACACTGGGTTCCAGCTAAAGAGCGGACAGATTGTAAATAGAAATCCTATCGTAGCATTATTAAATGATCAGAAGAAAAGTGATCTCAAAATGTTGTCATTTAGACTTTCACGGCCCGTGTTACTATTCATTATGTTGAATTTTGGGCTTATGCCGTGTTTTATTATACTAAAATTCGACGCGTTTCGAAAGAAACCATGTCTTTCATCGTCAGGAGTAATCTGGAATACGACAATGTTGCTAAGAGAAAGCAACGAAGAACATATAGAAGGTGCCCAAAGATGGACGCCATTATAGCCCCATGTTAGGGACAACGGAAAGCAGCAGTGAATTACTTTCTCAGGGTTCTGATAATAGGTAGCCAGGATTCACTGAGATTGTAGCCGGTGTCGCGGTTGAAATTATCTGGGTGTTTACGTATTTCAACCGCCTCCCTGATGATTCTGGGACGATATTGTTGCATAATCTGAACGAAAGTCACATCACTGTGGAAAAGACTCAGAGACAAAATGTGAGGAAAGCGTGTCAGTTATTGTCGCACAAGACAGCTACTGCTCTGCAATTTATGAAACCGGGAGCTGATCCTCAGCTGGCTGAAGAAACTGGAAAATGTATTGAAATAATTGATAGGTGGTACGATGTGATGAATACATACACTCCCAAACCTTCAGGTAGGCCTTCCAAGAACCCATATGGAAAAGATCTGGAATCTCAAGACGCAATTCTCAACGACATGCTTGAATTAATTGAAACAATGAGATGCTGTGGCAAGAAAAATATACAGCTTTTTCAGAGAGGAATCATCACATCAATTAAATCTCTGAAGTATCTTCTATTAGATTTGACGAGTGTCCATGGTATTGAGTACATACTCACCCACCGTCTCAACCAGGACGCTTTAGAAAATCTGTTTTCTCAGATTAGGACGAAAGGGGGTCTGAATGATCATCCTTCTCCTTTAGACACATTATATCGTTTAAGAATGATTATTTTAGGGCGAAATCAAGGACTCCTTCAAAATAATTCTAATACAGGAACCGAAGATGATTCCGAATATATTCCAGCCAAAGTGCTTCGAATGTCTGGTGTATTATGCAAGAAGGAAGAGGATAATCCGGAGAAAGAGAGCGAAATAGAAGTCACCAAAGAAATGATTGCATCTTCGATTCCTGAAAACGAATTGAGCACCCCCCCCCCCCTAACTGAAATGGAAGCCAATGCATTGTTTTACCTTTCTGGGTGGGTAGCAAAAAAGCTTAGATCGACATGTCCAAACCTTGGTAGCTATACATTTACTAGCTCTGAATCGCAGACTATGAATCCACAAAATGCATGGATCAAAAGTTTGTCGTTCGGTGGACTCGTAGAGCCTTCTGAAAGCTGGGAAAAAGAGGCAAAATTGCTAGAAGATGAATTTAAGAAGTACCATGGTGTCAAGAGCATAAAAAGGGGTAAATTGTGCATTACCAATTTGGTTGAATCTCTTTACAAGAAATATCCTGAAATAAATCGTGTAGTGGTAGAGACATTCGTTCGACAGAGGACCTTCATACGAATGAAGTTCATGCATGAATGCACTGAAGACAACACAGGGGAGCTACAAGAGGAGTAATGAATGTTCAGTCTGTCATGACAAAATATCCAAGAAGATGAAAAAATACACCAGGTGAATATATTTTCAGGCTTGAACTCTCGATTGAGTTCGTGAACAGTGAGCAAATGTACCGGTAATAGTTTTCCCTACTTAATCTCAACAGTATAATTGAGCATGAATTTTAATAGAATTAAAACGGCGCTGTGTATTGTACATTATGTTGAACTTTATCAATTATGACTCAATTTTGAAGCTTCAGAATTCTCGTTCTTTGTCGATTCGAATAACTTTTATATTTAATTATTCATGATGATGATGATGATGATGATGATAATTGTTGTTTTAAGGGGCCTAACTCTAGGTTATCGGACCCTAATGGTTTGGGTGATAGTGAAAATGAAAGATGATCAAATGAAACCTACAACTAAAACTAACTACTCTCTTACAAACTAGAAGAGGAAATGGTAAACAATAAGTGTATTTACACGCTCTGATTATTTAAAGCTCTATTATATTAAACTGCATTTATAGCTACAAGTATCACGAGTTCTTATGTTGTACATCAACCCCGTGGTTACTTTCTGCAGTAGTGCAAGGCTAGCCGTAACAGTAGTCCCATCCGCTCAGCGCGGGTCGGCTGATGACGTCACGCAGCAGGGGAGCGCTGTTACCACAGACCTTACGAGAACGAGGCAACCTGTTCTCCACAAGCCTTGGTCCCATCCCACATGAGGCCCCCTGTTCGTTTTGCAGGTGAGGCCGCATTGGGTGAGGTGCTAGTCCCGCCTCCCCAGTTGGATCCCCCGACTCACTCTCAAGCGCCAGGACACTGCCCGTAGAGGAGGTAAAGGTGGGATCTCTCGCTGAGTCCGTGGGAAAAGCCTACTTGTAGGGTAAACTGACTACGAAAGAAAAATGGTTTGAAGTCCAGTCTTATCTTCACAGAGCCACGAACTGACGTCACACAAAACGACGTCCTGACGTAGATTCGAACCGTAGTTCGTTGGTGGTTGTGGTTTGGATAATACAGCAGCCTACTCAGTGAGCTACGACGGCTGGTACGGTGATATGTTACACATTCCGCCGCAGGATGCGACAGTGTTGCCGGCTTCTCGTTTTCATACTCGTCTTTTCAAATAACACCCGCTCCGATTTTGCTATAGAAACTTTTGTCTTGCATTTGGATGAGAAGTCGCATGACGACCTCCAAGTACGGCATATTTCTTCACCCTGTATTACTTTTATAAGGGGCTTCGGTGGCGTGGCCGATAGCATGCTGAACTGCTAAGCCCAAGATGGCGTGTTCAAACCCGGCCGAAGTCGTCGGATTGGTTAAGAGCGTTAAAATCCTTCAGTATGCCTTTCTTCGAAGGGGAAATAAAGCAGGCGTGCCCAATGTCATAGATTTATGGCACGTAAAAGCACCTACCATTACAATTGGTAGTGTGTAGAAAAGTTTTTAGGTTATATTTGGCGAGTTAGAAACGCTCTATCAAGTTCCAACGTTCTCCGCCAGTGTTAGTGACAGAAGCATCTGGTAGCCAAAGTTGGAAATAGTTGAAATTGAACTTCTATACTAAGAAATGGATTTTATCCAAAATTGGCACTATAAAATATAGGAATAATTCAGATTAATTCTGAAAACGCCTTCTTGACATGTTGCCAATATGATTTTACTCGCACTGATACATCCAATATTTCACAGCATGCAACGTCCATACTATCCATTGGACTTCAACCAATTTTGTATGTGCATTCTGTACCTTAAAATATGGAACTAAGAATATATTCAGAGTCACCAAGGCTGCCAACTGTAGAGCTGTATTGGAATACATTACTTCAGATATATTCCAATCTAAATAGAAAAGTTAATATTACCAACTTAATCTCGTCATTATTCTAGATAGGTCCATGTAGATTAATCATTGGCATGAATCTTAAATATAAAGAAAATTAGGCTCTTTAGATCGTCACGGAACTACTTTCATATTATTGTTAATATTATTATTATTTTACTGTGGAGTAATCAGTGCTGTGAAAATTATATTAGTTTCAAGAATAGTACAAATATTCATGGTTTTGATTGGGAAAGTACAAATTCGAATGATAAAATAGAAAGATGTTTCCCTACCAATATCCATTATTAACATCGCCCCCTAGATCATGCGAGTAAATCGAAGTTGAAAAGTTGCATCACACAGTAGTGTTGACACAACGAAATAATTCAAAAAGAATAAAAATTCTGGCCATGAAGCGTCTCGAACCCAGGATCCATTAAGTACCAAGTTAACGCCTTAGCACTCGTACACATTTCACGTACTGTGCAGAATCACAGCTTCATCCATATGGCTAAATGTCGAATGATTTCAGTTAAATCTTAAATACTGACAGAAATGCGTTTAATCAGTCAGTGCCTTTTCCTGTATTCAACGTAACGGAACTAAATGACTGATTTGCATTAATAATGCCAATGAACTGCAACTATTAATCTCAATCAACAAGTTTCCTCCATCTTTGATTTCTTGCAGCTGAGCCAATAAGAACCCGTAATGCAAGTACGAATAACGTTATTGAAGCCTATACCGGAATTGTGCTTGTATACAAGCTTTTACGTTACGATCTGAAACATCTGAACGCTGATGGCCAATGATTGCGGTACAACACATGTGAAATGTCCATAAGCAGAGGGTACTGGTCAGCACAGTATCGAAACACCTAAGGTAGGATGTTATACATTAGCTATCGTATATTCTACTTGCTATTTTTAGCTTACTTTTCACTTTTTTTAAAATGATGATGAGATAGACTTATGGCATCGATCCAGGCAAATGTCTGTCTGTCTGTATTTGTGTGTCTCCCCCTATAAACCCCTAAAGATTGCAGTTATCGAAACCAAATTCGGTTTAAGGAAATATATATCTGAATATCTCAGGGACATAATTGAAAATGATTTCAGAGTTACCAACTGCTAAAAATCACAATTCACTTTTAAGCTCTACGTTGGATATCTCAGACGTTATGCATGCGAAATTTTCCAAAATTAGCACACACAGGGATAATAATATTCCAGATACATTTTAAGGATCCCGTATATGACAGTGTTGCCAAGATGATTCTAAGCCTGCTGATAAGTCCAATGTTTAAGTACATCTAACATCTATACTATCAATCGGATTTTAACCAAATTTCGTACGTGCTCTGTGTACTATAACAGATATGACTATGCTTATACTTGAGAGCCATTAGGGCTGCCAACTGTTAATTAATGCGGCTGGCTGCGTGGCTCAGGGGTAACGTTCTCGCTTGCTGGGCCCAAGGTTGCTCGTTCGTATCCTGGCGCAGTCAGCTGGCATTTGAGGGTGCTCAAATGCCAGAGAGCCGTGTCAGTAGATTTACTGGCACGTTGAAGTTCGCCTTATGGACAAAATTACGGCACCCCGGAGTCTCTAAAAGCCAGAGTAGTTAAAAGGGACGTAAAACCAATAACATTATTATTATTTGTTAATAAATGCTCACTCTCTTTATCCTAATACCAATATATCAGAAAGTATGTAAGCCAACAGCTCTAAATTTTGCGCACGAATAGTTCCGGAAATTTTAGATTATTTGGGAGCAACTAATGCACATCAGTGCTGCCAACATAATTCTAAGCCTGTTTATAGGGCCAATTTTTAAATGCATGTAACTTGTATACTAAGAAATGGATTTTATCCAAAATTGGCACTATAAAATATAGGAATAATTCAGATTAATTCTGAGCACGCCTTCTTGACGTTGTTGCCAATATGATTTTACTCGCACTGATACATCCAATATTTCACAGCATGCAACGTTCATACTATCCATTGGACTTCAACCAAATTTTGTATGTGCATTCTGTACCTTAAGATATGGAATTAAGAATATATTTAGAGACACCAAGGCTGCCAACTGTAGAGCTGTACTGGAATACATTACTTCAGATATATTCCAATCTAAATAGAAAAGTTAGTATTACCAACATAATCTCGTCATTATTCTAGATAGTTCTCTGTAGATTAATCATTGGCATGAATCATAAATATAAAGAAAATTAGGTTCATTAGATCGTCACGGACCTACTTCATATTATTGTTAATATTATTATTATTATTATTATTATTTTACTGTGGAGTAATCAGTGCTGTGAAAATTATATTAGTTTCACGAATTGTACCAATATTCATGGTTTAGATTGGGAAAGTACAAATTCGAATGATAAAATAGAAAGATTTTTCCCTACCAATATCCATTATTAACATCGCCCCCCTAGATCATGCGAGTAAATCGAAGTTGAAAAGTTGCATCACACAGTAGTGTTGACACAACGAAATAATTCAAAAACAATAAAAATTCTGGCCATGGAGCGTCTCGAACCCAGGACCCATTAGGTACCAAGTTAACGCCTTAGCACTCGTATACATTTCATGTACTGTGCAGGTTCACAGCTTCATCCATATGGCTAAATGTCGAATGATTTCAGTTAAATCATAAATACTGACAGAAATGCGTTTAATCAGTCAGTGCCTTTTCCAGTATTCAACGTAACGGAACTAAATGACTGATTTGCATTAATAATGCCAATGAACTGCAACTATTAATCTCAATCCACAAGTTTCCTCCATCTTTGATTTATTGCAGCTGAGCCAATAAGAACTCGTAATGCAGGTACGAATAACGTTATTGAAGCCTATACCGGAATTGTGCTTGTATACAAGCTTTTACGTTACGATCTGTAACATCTGTACGCTGATGGCCAATGATTGCGGTACAACACATGTGAAATGTCCATAAGCAGAGGGAACTGGTCAGCACAGTATCGAAGCACCTATGGTAGGATGTTATACATTAGCTATCGTATATTCTACGTTGTATTTTTAGCTTACTTTTCACTTTTTTTTAAATGATGATGAGATAGACTAATGACATCGATCCAGGCAAATGTCTGTCTGTCTGTCTTTGTGTGTCTCCCCCTATCAACCCCTTAAAGACTGCAGTTATCGAAGCCAAATTCGGTTTAAGGAAATATATATATCTGAATATCTCAGGGACATAATTGAAAATGATTTCAGAGTTACCAACTGCTAAAAATCACAATTCACTTTTAAGCTCTACGTTGGATATCTCAGACGTTATGCATGCGAAATTTTCCAAAATTAGCACACACAGGGATAATAACATTCCAGACACATTTTAAGGATCCCGTATATGACAGTGTTGCCAAGATGATTCTAAGCCTGCTGATAAGTCCAATGTTTAAGTACATCTAACATCTATACTATCAATTGGATTTTAACCAAATTTCGTACGTGCTTTGTGTACTATAACAGATATGACTATGCTTATGCTTGAGAGCCATTAGGGCTGCCAACTGTTAATAAATGCGGCTGGCTGCGTGGCTCAGGGGTAACGTTCTCGCTTGCTGGGCCCAAGGTTGCTCGTTCGTATCCTGGCGCAGTCAGCTGGCATTTGAGGGTGCGCAAATGCCAGAGAGCCGTGTCAGTAGATTTACTGGCACGTTGAAGATCCTGTTATGGACAAAATTACGGCACCCCGGAGTCTCTAAAAGCCAGAGTAGTTAAAAGGGACGTAAAACCAATAACATTATTATTATTTGTTAATAAATGCTCACTCTCTTTATCCTAATACCAATATATCAGGAGGTATGTAAGCCAACAGCTCTAAATTTTGCGCACGAATAGTTCGGGAAATTTTAGATTATTTGGGAGCAACTAATGCACATCAGTGCTGCCAACATAATTCTAAGCCTGTTTATAGGGCCAATTTTTAAATGCATGTAACTTCTATACTAAGAAATGGATTTTATCCAAAATTGGCACTATAAAATATAGGAATAATTCAGATTAATTCTGAGCACGCCTTCTTGACGTTGTTGCCAATATGATTTTACTCGCACTGATACATCCAATATTTCACAGCATACAACGTTCATACTATCCATTGGACTTCAACCAAATTTTGTATGTGCATTCTGTACCTTAAGATATGGAATTAAGAATATATTTAGAGTCACCAAGGCTGCCAACTGTAGAGCTGTACTGGAATACATTACTTCAGATATATTCCAATCTAAATAGAAAAGTTAGTATTACCAACTTAATCTCGTCGTTATTCTAGATAGTTCTTTGTAGATTAATCATTGGCATGAATCTTAAATATAAAGAAAATTAGGTTCATTAGATCGTCACGGAACTACTTCATATTATTGTTAATATTATTATTATTATTATTATTTTACTGTGGAGTAATCAGTGCTGTGAAAATTATATTAGTTTCACGAATTGTACAAATATTCATGGTTTTGATTGGGAAAGTACAAATTCGAATGATAATATAGAATGATTTTTCCCTACCAATATCCATTATTAACATTGCCCCCCTAGATCATTCGAGTAAATCGAAGTTGAAAAGTTGCATCGCGCAGTAGTGTTGACACAACGAAATAATTCAAAAAGAATAAAAATTCTGGCCATGAAGCGTCTCGAACCCAGGACCCATTAGGTACCAAGTTAACGCCTTAGCACTCGTACACATTTCATGTACTGTGCAGATTCACAGCTTCATCCATATGGCTAAATGTCGAATGATTTCAGTTAAATCATAAATACTGACAGAAATGCGTTTAATCAGTCAGTGCCTTTTCCAGTATTCAACGTAACGGAACTAAATGACTGATTTGCATTAATAATGCCAATGAACTGCAACTATTTATCTCAATCCACAAGTTTCCTCCATCTTTGATTTATTGCAGCTGAGCCAATAAGAACTCGTAATGCAGGTACGAATAACGTTATTGAAGCCTATACCGGAATTGTGCTTGTATACAAGCTTTTACGTTACGATCTGTAACATCTGTACGCTGATGGCCAATGATTGCGGTACAACACATGTGAAATGTCCATAAGCAGAGGGTACTGGTCAGCACAGTATCGAAGCACCTATGGTAGGATGTTATACATTAGCTATCGTATATTCTACGTGGTATTTTTAGCTTACTCGTCACTTTTTTTTAAATTATGATGAGATAGACTAATGACATCGATCCAGGCAAATGTCTGTCTGTCTGTCTTTGTGTGTCTCCCCCTATCAACCCCTTAAAGACTGCAGTTATCGAAGCCAAATTCGGTTTAAGGAAATATCTATATCTGAATATCTCAGGGACATAATTGAAAATGATTTCAGAGTTACCAACTGCTAAAAATCACAATTCACTTTTAAGCTCTACGTTGGTTATCTCAGACGTTATGCATGCGAAATTTTCCAAAATTAGCACACACAGGGATAATAACATTCCAGATACATTTTAGGGAGCCCATATATGACAGTGTTGCCAAGATGATTCTAAGCCTGCTGATAAGTCCAATGTTTAAGTACATCTAACATCTATACTATCAATTGGATTTTAACCAAATTTCGTACGTGCTTTGTGTACTATAACAGACATTTCTATGCTTATACTTGAGAGCCATTAGGGCTGCCAGCTGTTAATAAATGCGGCTGGCTGCGTGGCTCAGGGGTAACGTTCTCGCTTGCTGGGCCCAAGGTTGCAGGTTCGTATCCTGGCGCAGTCAGATGGTATTTGAGGGTGCGCAAATGCGAGAGAGCCGTGTCAGTAGATTTACTGGCACGCAGAAGATCCCCTTCTGGGCAAAATTACGGCACCCCGGAGTCTCTAAAAGCCAGAGTAGTTGAAATGGACGTAAAACCAATAACATTATTATTTGTTAATAAATGCTCACTCTCTTTATCCTAATACCAATATATCAGAAATTATGCAAGCCAACAGCTCTAAATTTTGCGCACGAATAGTTCCTGAAATTTTAGATTATTTGGGAGCAACTAATGCACATCAGTGCTGCCAACATAATTCTAAGCCTGTTTATAGGGCCAATTTTTAAATGCATGTATCTTCTATACTAAGAAATGGATTTTATCCAAAATTGGCACTATAAAATATAGGAATAATTCAGATTAATTCTGAAAACGCCTTCTTGACGTTGTTGCCAATATGATTTTACTCGCACTGATACATCCAATATTTCACAGCATGCAACGTCCATACTATCCATTGGACTTTACCAAATTTTGCATGAGCATTCTTTACCTTAAGATATGGAACTAAGAATATATTCAGTCACCAAGGCTGCCAACTGTAGAGCTGTATTGGAATACATTACTTCAGATATATTTCAATCGAAATAGAAATGTTTAGTATTACCAACCTAAGTTCGTCATTATTCTCGATAGGCCCATCGTAAATAGATTAACTTAATCGTTGGCTTGAATCTTAAATTTTATGGAAAATTAAGCTTTTTAGTCGGTCTCGGAGCTACTTGTTTGTCACCTGGCAGCACTACGAATTCGAATTCATTTATAGTAATTTTCTATTCCTACACTATTAGGAGAATACCGTTATTGAAATTTGGATCCTAGTACGTGGCTAAAAACGTTATTCAACCCGGGACCCATACAACAGAACACGACGTTAATAACGTTATTCGACCTGCGAGGCATGCAGCATAACACAATGCTATCCGGTCTTGTGAATAACGTTATTTGAAGTTCGGAATGAGTGGTAGTTGTTCGCGACGTGTTAGAGCACGAATAACGTTATTCGACCGGCGAGGCATGCAGCATAACACAATGCTATCCGGTCTTGTCAATAACGTTATTTACAACATCTGAGTGAATGGGGGTACATTTGATTGTGTTACAACGCCAATAACGTTATTCGACTTCTGTCTCCTGCGATAACTAAAATGCTATCCGGTATGATAATAAAATATTTAAAATAACGGTATATATACAGTATCCGTTTATTCGTTCTTCGTATGAATAACGTTACAACAAACTTTCTGTTATACGTTACGCGATGTATACCGTAACGCCAAACAATTCGTTATTCAAGGCCATTATGTTAAGTTATCCAGCCCTGGTTTACATGCAGGAATAATTCAACAAACTGGGAAGGTGAACTTCTGACGGAAATAAGGACGCCTTGAGTGCATCTGGCCGGTCTGTATGGTCCGTCCCATATGGACAGGTGAATAACCCACCTCGTATTTTACTCGCTTTGGTATACTAAGTGGCTCACATCTTCAGGGGCTACTAATGGTAAATTTTCAGAGCTAGTCTAGCCCTAGGGTACGTGCCGAAATCATGGTCTGAGGCTAAAGCGGTATTTATACCGAAGCCTGGTAGGGCGAATTATGCTCAAGACAAAGCCTACAGACCATTATGCATAAATTCCTTCATGCTAAAAGCAATGGAGAAAATTATGGATAAATACATCCGAAGAACTGTGCAACTGAACTCAATGATACATGAAAATCAGTTTGCATATAGACCAGGCAGATCCACTGAAGCAGCACTCAATCAATTGGTTTGCTAAATAGAGGAAAGCCAAGAATATAAAGAAATAGCACTGGCGGCATTTCTAGACATAGAAGGGGCCTTCAGTAATACAACCTATGACTCTATGATCAAAGCAGTAGAAGAGAGCAAGGTCAGCAAAACCGTCGTAAAATGGATTAAATCTATGCTAGACGGAAGAAGGATAAAAGCAACCCTGTTTGACGAGACGCTAACGGTGAGGGGCACTCGAGGCTGTGCTCAGGGAGGAGTGTTATCTCCTCTGCTGTGGAACCTTGTAGTGGACAAAATCATAGCCAGGCTCAACGAACAGGGTATGTATACACAAGGATATGCAGACGACCTAGTGATTGTAGTACGAGGTAAGGTGATGAGTGTCATACAGGACCTCATGCAGAGATCACTTAACCTTGTAGAAAGGAAGGAAGGAAGCTTGTAGTTTAACGTGACCGTTAATCTCGCGATCATAAGCCACTGGACCTCCGGTGAGGTGAGAGGCATACAGCTTGACCGCTGCGCCACCACGCCCCCTAACCTTGTAGAGAACTGGTGTCGGGAAGAACAACTTTCCGTTAACCCGAATAAGATAACTCTGGTCCCCTTTACAAGAAAGAAAAAATTAGAGGGAAAAAGAACACTGGGCAAGAAATCTATATGGAAGAACAGGTACTATATCTTGGAGTAGTGCTAGATAAAAAGCTAACCTGGAATCCGCATATAGAAAGGAACATAACCCGGGCCAAGAACTTACTCCATGTGTGTAAGAGAGCTGTTGGGACAACATGGGGTCTAAATCCGTCGGTGGTAATGTGGATATACACAATGATCATTAGACCACTTGATCACTTTTGTGATACTTTCAATGTTTAGCTTGGCCCATTTGTCGGTCAAATTTTATTTATTGTTACTGAGATCCCCGAATGGTAATTATTTCTTTACAAATGTTAATTGCTTAAACCATATGCATAATCTTGTTATCAATCACTTATTCATAGATATTATAGTTCTCACCTCGAGTGTTACAGTCGCTCGCTACCTCAGGCGTCCTCACTCACGACATACCGGACATCTACTGGTTGATCCACTGTCCGCTGAGTAGTGTCGACTGACGTCACCCTGACTTTCGTTCGACCAATGGCAGGTGTTTGTCTGGTCGGGCGATCTCCAAACTTCGAGAGAGTTCCATGGTCCCTATTTAAGACGCCGCTTGCTGGCGTTCTTCACCACTTCTGATCAACCGCCACTTCTGATCCACCACTTCTGATCAATCATCACTTCAACCTGCTGGTCACCGCTACTGCATCTCATGACACCATCGCTGATATCTACGCTACCGAGCAGTTACGTCACAAGATCTGCACCATGACGTATTGCTCAAGATGGCAAGAATAATTGCCAGCCGCTGTACTCTTCACCTTCACCTTAGAGAGGATACTTGGAATCTTCTTTCGAAATATTGCTGGATCAGCTCTTGGAAACTATAAATGTCATTCCTGCGCAAGAAAAGAAGAGAGAGTTGACATTTTATCGATGGTGCACATAACTCTAGGCCATGTACGCCTCCTTCCGAGAAAACCGTGAAGACTTTTAAAACAACGTGTGCTAGCTGGAACTTTTTAAGGAGCTGGCTCTTCAACCCTCTTCAAAGATAAGTTTAATTTTATAAAGAGCTTATATCATACCAGTTATTTTACACTCTTAATTATTTTTTATGGTTCTCTCTTTTTATAAACTGCATTTTTATATGTTAAGCTCAACTTTTCTCCAATCAAGCAAGCTTGTTTCATGGACCTTTCTTTAATCTGGGTTTCTGTCATCAGGCCCTCACACTTTGCTACATTTATAATTGTTCATTTCTGTGATAAGCACTTAAGTGCAATTTGTTTATTCATTATAAATTTACTATTAGGAATAAAAATTGTTAATGTATTGCTCCCTATATTGGTTTTCTAGTCACGTATTTCATGCCCACTACCCCGCACCGCTTCAGTCTAATTTTCTTGACCACAGTAGTTATTTTGTCCAGGCTTTCGCCTGATGCGTTTCGTTCTCCCGTATGGGGACGTTTTAGGGCAGAACTTATACTTCTCCACCACTGATAACCTATGCTTCAATCATTTGGTGGGAGAAAGCAAAACAAGGAAATGTCGGCAGCAGATTAAATAGTCTGCAGAGAATGGCATGTGTTGCTATAACTGGAGCTATGAAAACTGCGCCGACAGAAGCCTTGAATACATTACTGGATCTCCCATCTCTAAGCAACTTCATAGAGGGACAGGCTAGAATGAGTTCATATAGATTGGAACAAACAGAATGCTGGAAAGCACAAAGGCCCAATCTAGGACACTAAAATTAACAGAGTTATAACAGGGGAAGTACTACACATGCCTTCTGATTACATGATACCAAAGTATAACTTTGAGAAACCATTTGAGACCCAAATAATAAAAAAAGGAAGACTGGGATATCAACAAGTGGAAGACCGATAGAGAGGATATAGTGTGGTGGACTGATGGCTCAAAAACTGTAAGTGGTACAGGAGGAGGGATCAACGGGGAAAGACCTGAGAGATCAATTCAAATGAGCCTGGGCAGACACACTTCTGTCTTTCAAGCGGAGGTGTTAGCTATCAACACGTGTCTTGAAGAAACCCTGAAAATGAAATATAAAGATAAGAACATTTTCATTTTTACGGATAGCCAAGCAGCCATTAAGGCACTAGAGGCTGTCCGGATAACATCCAAAATAGTATGGTACAGCCACTCAGTTCTCCTGAAGCTCTCAGAGTACAACACCGTTAAAATAATATGGGTACCAGGGCATGCAGGTATAGAAGGTAATGAAAGGGCAGATGAACTGGCCATAAAAGGAGCAGAGATACATTTTGTAGGCCCAGAACCTGTATGTGGGGTCTCTTACAGACAAGCCCGACATGTAATAGGTAAATGGGTACAAAAGAAGCAAATAGAAAACTGGAAAAAGACTCCAGGTTGCAGACTTGCTAAGGAACTGACAACAGGACCAAACAAGAAGCACACTAAACAACTTCTACAACTTAGCAGAGGAAATATAAGATGGGTAGTGGGACTATTGACAGGACACTGCCATCTTAAAAAACACCTACATAGAATAGGAGTAATAAGAGACAATATATGTAGGAAATGCAATGAAGCAGAAGAATCAGCTGAACACATACTTTTTGAATGTGAGGCGCTGGGAAGAACTAGAATCTCCACACTGGGGCTGCCGGGTGAAGAAAGAGAGAAAATCCTGGAGGACCCAATAAGATTGATCTGCAGCTTTGTGAAGGGAGCAGAGATATCCAGGTGGGAATGAAGGAAACACATGGTAGCAAAAGATCTTGGAGGTCGACGCTAAACAGGAACTTGGAAACGAGAGGCCCCATGAATAAAAGAAGAAGAAGAAGAAGAGAAGAATGGTAAATTGGGAATTGGTGATCACAAGACCTCTTGACCTCGGTGCAATATTCCAGTAACTTCTATTTCCCTTTTTCTCCTGTCGTTCATGGTCCTATTACGTTTCAAGTTTCCTATCCCCCATCCCTCATTCTTTAAGGTAGAGGGCATTTATTTACTCGTTCATTTTCCTCAGCATGTGTGTTATGTGTCTTTTTTATCATAATTTATTCTTTCATCATTAGTTTGTTATTCTTTATTCATTTAGGGGTTTTGCGTCATCACGGTCTTGTAACCTCGTGTGCTTGGGTGTGTGTGGAATCTGCATCACAACATGTGCCATTGTGATAGCTGTATTAGTGTGTATGTGTGTAGTTGTAATTGAGGCTAGGATTCTAACGGAGGTAGCCGTAGGCTTAACTTAAGAACTATTCCAGCATTTGCTTCCAGTAAAAGTGATAAACCACGAAAAACCTCTTCTAAGATGGCTGAGGTGGGAATCAAACCCATATCTTCTCATTTCTGCCTCATGACGCTGAGGGTACCCCGCTCTAACCTTCAGACCAGAACTTAATTTTTTGGCAGAGCCGAGAATGGAACGCAGGACCTTTGGATCCGGAGTAGTTTGTAATGGTGATAGTAGTACTTTTCGGGCATTTCAAACAATTCTAGTATTTGAACTGTTCGATTTATTCTAACAATCGAGTATTTGAAATAGTCGAGTACTTCGAATGTTCGAATGAATCGAACAACTGAAGTAATCAAACATCCGCATTGTTCGGGGAATCGAATAATGTATTCGAGTTTCGAATTGGCGAATATTCAAAGAAGTTGAATTAATTGAATTTTCGAAAAATATGTACAGCCCTAATTTCTACCATCTACCATCATCACACTGTTCATCTTTATTTCCGCATCTCTTTTTCTCCTTCAAAAATTAAAGTTCCACTTCAACATTCCCTCCACCCCTCTCTAACCATCTGCAGCAGCCTTCAACCCACATCTCTTCTCGGTATTTCAACTCTTCTTCTCCATCCTTCTTTCATTTTGTACAATTTTCTTTCCACTCAATTACGCCATTCATTACTTTTCGTTTCTTTTTATTGTGAAGCTATTTTTATTTTCATACATCCTCCGATTTACATTTTCTCCACTCTTATCGTTTGTTATTTGTTTTTAATCAGCATTCACCCAATTCCTCAACAGATAAGCTAAATTTCTCAATCTTTGTTTCCTGCTGCACGAAAGAGAGTGGTTGTTGATTCATTGATTCATTTAGGGGCTTTCCGACATAGTGGTCATGTAGCCTCGCGTACTTGTGTATATGTGAAATATGACTGATAACCTGTGTCACTGTGATGGTTGTAGTAGCGTGCGTGTGGAAGGAGGACGCTGTGACATTAATTTAGGTATCATCCCAGCATTCGCTTGGAATAGAATTAAGAAATCCACGGGGAATAACTTCTAGAACAACTGAGGTGGAAATTAAATCCATCTCTTCTAAGTTTTACTCCACTAGAGTGAGCTAGCCACGTACCACTTTCAGATCAGAATTAAATTTCTTGGCAGAGCTTGGAATTGAACCCGGATCTCCACGGTGACTAGTTAGTCCGTGGGACAAGAGGGTTCGGCAATACATATAAAAAGAAAGTTGCCAATAAATGGGGATTTCGAAAGCAATGTGCGTTAAACGAAAATGGATCGAATGTATCTGTTGAATTGAAATATATTTAACATTTTTATTATATTATTTGAAAATGATACAAAATAATGTCCATAACTAATGTTTAAATGTGGAAAATAAACTTTCAGGATAGTCGGCAAAGATTCTCGACTTAATTGTTGATTAAGTGCAAACGAGGTGCAAGCAGTGATTTGAGCTTAGCTTGAGCAAGAGCGAAACTCCTACAATTCCTCCACTTGTCGAAGAAATGCCTTCACAAAAGTCAATCTGAAAATAACATTGAATTTTAAAACATCCAACGTCCTTTTTAAACAAAGTTGTTGTTGCAACATATTTTTATATTTTGTAACTTAGTTCTTACATTATGAATAGGTTATTTTGTTTTATTGAATAAAGTTGTACATTACTGTACACTAATTAAGAAATTGGAATTCTTTATAAGGTAATTATTACTTGCTATAAATTATTAGAAACACTTAGAAAATTATGTTTACCTTTATCACATTTTCTCACAAACCTGCAACTACATTTTGTGTTTCTATGTATAAATATTACTCACTTTTGCTGATGACGGTAATAATGTGATAGAAACTGGTACATTGGAGAACATAAATAATAATTTTATTGACTAAAAGTATTTTTTCGTAGTCTATTGCATATTATACTGTAAATACACAGTAAAATTTAGAGCAATTAAATTGTTTCTGTTAACAATGAGAATTATAAAGTATGTCAGGCTTGTTATGAAGACTACTTTGATAGGTCAGTACGGTAAGTATCTGTGGTGAGAAAGCGATGGAGCAGGCAAGAGGGTGAGAGATCAAGGAGGGGAGCGGCTAATGAACGTGAAGCCGAGGCTGGCTGCGCTAGATTAAATCCGAGACAAAGGTCTTCTCGCTCATTCACTGGGGAAAAGGAACACAAGTTTTTGGTTCGTCTCAGGATACACACAATCCTGTTTACGTCTCTCAGAACTTCTTGCAGCAAAACAAAGTGAAAATATTGCGGTCATCTATGAATAACACACGCGATTAATTTGGAAAGTTATTATCTGTCACCGAGAGTACTGTAGAGGCTACAAAAACCGTTGTCCATCTCCTTTAAAAAATAACCAAAATTCGACTTTTTCTGTTAAACTTGAAGTTGCGTTATAATTCGTGATTCTTAGTTTTTTTTAATTCAAAATTTCGCAATCTGAGTTCTTTTAATTTAGCAGTTTATAGCAACGAGGATTTTCAGATTTATTGTTTTTGAGCATCCATGATTTCTACCGTAGATTTAGTGTTTTATAGCTTCTAAAATTTCCTGATTTAGTGTTCTATAGCTTCTATGATTTTCAAATTATGCACTTTATAGCTTCTGAAATGTAGTGTTTGAGAGCATCTCTAATTCCCAGATTTAGCGTTTTATAGCTTCTATGATTTCCAGATTTAGAGTTTTATAGCAACTTTTAATTTTAGTTGTCACACTCCTATTTATTGGCTTGGGCAGTTTCATGAGGTAGAATTCTAAATTTTCCTTTATCAATGTTTTTACATTTCACCAGAATCAATCGCAACTCCATTTTAGTAACATATTTCTAGTGTGGCTCCGGTGGCATAGTTGGTAGCATGCTGAACTGCTGTGCCCAAGATAGCGGATTCAAACCCGGCCGAAGTCGTCGAATTTTTTTAAGAGCGTTAAAATCCTTCAATATGCCTTCCTTCAGAGGGGAAGTAAAGCCGTCGATCCCATGTCATAGATGTATGACATGTAAATGATCCGTCCACAGACTAAACTTGTGTGAAGCTAAATTGTTAGGTTAGATTTCGTCGGAACGCTCTATCAAAGTTCTAACGTCTACGACTCGGTATCATTGATATCTGGTAGCAAAAGTTGGAACTACTTGAAATTGAACGGAACTTATAGCTCACCCTATGGGTATCCGCTGGAAGCATCTACAGACTCAGGCGAGCCGAACATGTCCTCGAACACTCCCGGTGCTAAAAGCCATACGATAAATAAATAAATAAGTCTATAAAAATTTAATGTGTAGGCTATGTGAATATTTCATTTTATTTCAATTCAAATGTGTATGGATATCCATTTCATATTATATTATTAATGTTAAACTATTAAACTATTAACTATTAAAGGAAATGTGATGCTTCTCGGCCGATAACACGATTGTACCCATTGTGATGGATTATTCCCTAATCTTGAAAGAATATATATGAGATAAATGAATACACTTGGATGACCAGTTTCGATCATCAAGCGATCATCATCAGATCCATTACACTTAGGCGATTTAAATCTACACGGTGGCGCACGAAATGTCTTACATCGAAAATTATAAAATGAGTAAATCTGGGCTCACAACCATGTCCTTTCGTGAACAGAAACCTTATTTAATGCATGATTTGACAGACAGTATCATATATCGCGCATGTGACCCAGCTTCCAGTTATACAGCCTGGTGGACGAAGGGAGGTTGACGCTTGAGCAGAAGGTGAAAACAGTGTTGTTAAATGCGGACACGAAGAGTGTACTGTAAATCATAATCAGGAAAGGTTTCGTCTTCATTTCCGAACCCAATGGGCTCCCTGCCGGCAGGCGGTGTGTTATAGATTGGCCAGCCAATTTGAAACAGAACACTGGAGAGTGAACGGGCCCGTCTCAAGCCTCCCACTCACCGGAGAATATTGCTGCTGTGAGAGCGGCTGTGGCTCGGAGCCCCTCCAAATCCACCAGAACTGCTCGTGTTCAGCAGGGCATCTCTTATCGGTCAATTCAGAGAATACTGCAGTCTCAGCTTGATCTATTCCCATAAAAAATGGCAACAGGTCTAAAACTTGACAAGCAACGGCGACTACAGTTTGCAGCGAGCTGCACAATACATGGTTCAGTGATGAGCAGACGTTTATTTCAACGGTGCTGTGATCATACAGAATGTCCGATTTTGGGCGAAAGAAACGGCCTGCTATTGCGCACGAGGTGCAAAGTCATGGGGTAATAATAATAATAATATCGTATAGCCTCGGGTGTCGGGTGCAAGCTTTGTTATTTGACACCCAGAGGGTAGCTTGCATGTCGAATTTCGTTGTTCCTTGAAGCACTGTGAAAGTCAAGGGGATTAGATATCTAAGCTCCTTGAACACAATAGCGCTTTCTAGTAGAGAAATGAGAAACTTTGTGTTTGCGGAAACTCCCGAGATTAATTTTGCCATTATGAACACGGCCTACTGAATTCAAATCGGTTATTTAACATGCCAACATCGTATGACAAGCGAGTCGTAATTTTTCCCGCCTTTCAAAAATTACTTACCACGGCCAGGAGCGAACCTGCAAGCTTGGGGTTAGTAGACCGACAAGTTAACCACTCACCCTCCGTGGCAAGCTAGCCGTGGCGTGAAAGTGTGTGCAGTATGGGCTGCAATTTCCAGTCATGGAATTATTGGGCCAATCTTTTTCAATGACACAGTCAACAGTGCGCGTTACATGGACATGTTAAAAACAGTTCCCTTCCACAACTCTTTGCTTCACGACTACCGATAGAGACACAATGGTTCATGCACGACGGAGGTCGTCCGCACACAGCAAATCTTGTTCTGCACTTCCTGAATGAACATGTCGCGCCCCGTGTGATGTCCCATCGATATCCGTAGCGGCTCAATCTGGCCACCACATAGCCCCGATCTTAATCCCTGTGACTTCTTCCTGTGGGGATATTTGAAGGAGACAATCTACCACTCGAAACCGGAAAATGTTTTGTGATTGCGAGTGGCCACTGTGACTTTCGTCCGAGAGTTGAGTGAGGACATGCGTCGTAGAGTGGTCACAGACATGTAGGTTCGTCTCGAAGTTGTTGTGTGCCGAGAAGGTGGACATATTGAACATGGCCTGCATACTGGCCAATCTTCCACGTTCCGTGAATGTTGCAATGCCATTTTTTATGTGTAACAACTTTCCACTCGGTATCTGTACATTTTTTTGTGGGGGTGATTTTGAAAAATGAAACGGAAATGGATGGGACGGAAACAATTACCTGCGCGGTGGCGGAGATTGATACGCGCGCTAATACCACGACTTACTGTCGGCCATGTGGCTATGTGGAATGTATATCGCATACGGTTTACTTCAAGGTTTGGAGGCCCCATTAAAAATATTCCTACAATAAATTATCTTAAAATTGTCGTTCTTTGGTGTGAACATATTCATTATGTCATATTTGCTGAAAACTGGTCAGGATTTGGCACTGCAGTTTTACAAGTAGTTATTTCAATGATCAACAGATTTCACTGTTAACAAGGGATAACATGTCACATGTTACGCATCATATGCGACTACTGTAAGGCTGGTAATTTTTTATTATTATTATTATTACTAAATATGTTGTATATTAAATATTCTATAAACAATTACCAGTGTATGACATTTCGTGCGCCACCCGGTATGTCTAAAAATATGGGTGTAAGTATTTACAATATGTAGGCTACACTTATTTGGGAGCAGACAGAAACGAAGTTAACTGCTCTCATCCGGACCACGTACGACTCAACAAGATAAGTAACCTGTACAATACAATCTGAACTGACCACTTATCAACAATTACATTTTTACACTAGGCAAGCAATTTTGGAGGTCAACATTGTGGGGTTTGAAACCATTTTTCAGTGTTGCCTTGGTAAACATAAGTTTGGTGTTTTTCAGTCGGTCAACACGAATGTACCGAAAAGAGCAGGGTAATGCCCTAATACTGAAAAAAATTGCATTCGATTAATCAATACACTAGGATGATCATCATCAGATCCGTTACACTTAGGCTGTAAAATCTATGTTGAAAATGCAGGTGAAAATATTTACAATATGTACAATTTTTAGTTGCAGTATTGGTAATGCAACTTGTCAGTGTATGCTAGTTGTAGTAGCTATATGATGTTATGATGATGATGATGGTAGTTGTTGTTTTAAGGGGCCTAACATCTAGGTTATAGGCCCCTGCTCTATATGATGTTAGGTGAAATGCTAAAATGGTGATAGAAATCCGGAATTTGTCTGTTTGGAGTGACTATATGGTTGTAAAAGTCAACTATGGTTGTACTGTAATAGTGCAGGCTATTACTTATCTGGTTGGATGTCTTCCGTTCTGTTGCAGCGAGTAGTATCAACTTCCCTCTTGGAGCAGTATTCACCTGTATTTTCAAACATGGAGTTTACAGCCTAAGTGTAATGGATTTGATGATGATCGCTGGACGATCGAAACTGGTCATCCTAGTGTATTTATTAATCGCATGTAATTTTTTTCAGGATTAGGGCATAACCCAGATCTTTTGGGTATATTCGTGTTGACCGACTGAAAAGCACCAAACTTTTGTTTGGAGGTCGATCACCAATTTCATTATCGTAACAAAACATCACAAAACTATAACTAACAACTATTGACTAGTTGCATTATTGTAACAACTACTGCAACTAAATAAGTGTAATATTGTAAATGCGTTCACCCATACTATTAGACATAGATTTAATAGCCTAAGTGTAATGGATCTGATGATGATCGCTTGACGATCGAAACTGGTCATCCAAGTGTATTTGTTAATCTAATGTAATTTATTTTCAGGATTAGGGAATAACCCATCACAATTTGGTACAATCGTGTTGACCGACTGGAAAAGACACAGATAGTCAGTCTGAAAGACTGGACTTTATATCATTTTAAATGCTAGCAGCCGAGTAGCAAGAAGGCAGTGCGAGAACAGAGTTTCAAGATTCTATTTTGTTTCTTCACTGCCTACTTGATTGTTCTCGCACTGTCTTCTTGAAACTCTGTTCTCACACTGCCTTCTTGGTACTCGGCTGCTACATCGTACTATGACGTCACACACCTCAGTGAATTCTCGGTACATTTCGTCCCGTCACTGTAACGTAACGCCAGACCACAGATAAAGTCGACCTAATCATTTAAAATGATAAAACATCAAATTTCGATTACTCCGGCACAACTGAAAATGGATTCAAACACCATAATAAACTATTAACTCTGAAGAAGATACACTACAGCCCGTGAAGAGCCTAGGCCTACCAAGCGACCGCTCTCCAGCCATTTGGTCTGCAGATATTGGGGTGACGCGTGATCATTGCATTTTGTCCTCTCGGCCATTAATTTTGGTTTTCATGATCGGGGCGCTGCCTCACCGTCAGACACTACTCAATTGACCTCACGAGGCTGAGTGCACCCCGTTCCAGCCCTAACGTCAGTTTCTTAAATCCCTGACGGAGCTAGGAATCGAACTCGGGGCCTCCGGGTGAGAGGCAGGCGCGCTACCCCAACAGCACGGGGCTGGCTTCTGAATAAGATATCATTGTTATATGAAGGCTACGTTTATAACATTAATATTAATTATTAATAATTAATTGCTACGGTGGGTGAGTGGTTAACGTGTCGGTCTACTAACCTCAAGCTTGCAGGTTCGCTCCTGGCCGTGGTAAGTGATTTTTGAAAGGCGGCAAAAATTAAGGCACCATGTCATACGTTGTTGGCATATCAAAGAACCCATTTGAATTCAGTAGGCTGTGTTCATAATGGCAAAATTAATCTCGGGAGTTTCCACCAACACAAAGTTCCTCATTTCTCTATTAGAAAGCGCTATAGTGTTCAAGGAGCTTAGATATCTAACCTCCTTGACTTCCATTGTGCTTCAAGGAACAACGAAATTCGACATGCAAGCTACCCTCTGGGTGTCAAATAACAAAGCTTGCACCTGGCACTCGAGGCCATACGATATTATTTATTATCAATTCATAATATTGACAAGGCAGATTACATAATACATATATTTTACCATTAGTTAATACGGATAAAACTGTTAACCAATATAATATGGTAAACATAAAAGCATTTTATCTGTTACTGAATCCTCGTGATTCTCATGTTAATCCAATCTTACCCCAGAGAAATGCATGGCAAGTCATGGATCGAAGACACCCACACCTTAGTCGTTACTGATACTTGTTTCCATGCTAATTCTGACCCAAGAAATCTTGTGGGAATTTTCATTACATCAAGGAGATTACAAAACAAATTGCCCTAGTTTGATCGGAACTTCGGAACATGCTCCAATGCAAAGGACTTCCGTGATCTTGAATCACTACACCACCCAACACAATAATTACCGTACACTAAGCTCGCACACGCTAGATAGCATACACATTACCAAAAATAATGGAATAATGCCACATAATAGATCTACTTCATCAATCTTCAAACTCACACCGTAACAACAGTTTGGTTATGAATCATCAAACTCACACCGTAATAAAAGTTTGGTTAATAATCATCAAACTCACACCGTAATAAAAGTTGGGTTAATAATCATCAAACCCACACTGCAACAAATGTTTGGTAATGAATCATCAAACTCACACCGCAACAAAAGTTTGGTTATGAATCATCAAACTCAAACCACAACAAAAGTTTGGTTATGAATCATCAAACTCAAACCACAACAAAAGTTTGGTTATGAATCATCAAACTCACACCACAACAAAAGTTTGGCTATGAATCTTCAAACTTACACCGCAAGAAAAGTTTGACCTTGAATCTTCAGAGTGGAACACAACGAATGTTTCGTTATGAATCTTAAAACTCACAATGCAATAAATGTATGGTTTAATGTCAAAAATTAATTTATGAATTTTTGAACTCAGGGCTTCAAGATTCATGAAGTATATTGTGATATTATTCCCAAGTTTTATTGAGTATATACTGTAGATGGGCCCCTCACCAATAGAAATAGAACTTTTCTCGCTTTAGGTAATTTAGTAGAGTAGTGGTGGCCAAATAAGAAGGCGTAAGTTCATATCTTCCATTTGTCTTCAATATGACTGGATATCCAATTCCTAGAGAATAAACATGCTTCCTCAAGCACCTTACTCTTACTGCCCACCTGTGTGATATAATGACAATGTTGAGTGATAACTAGAACTTTGTAAGAGTGGTATAGACGATGACTTCCGTCAGTGTAGGGGACGTAACATCAAAATGTCATAAAAATATGTCATATTTTGCTCCTTAGAGTGTTTATTTAAGGTGTTGTAAAATTTTACTAGCGAAATTGTCCACTAACAATTATTCCTCTTGTCTATTTTGTGGATATGGATTGCAGCCATTCAAAATCTCCAGGAAATAATTGTGTGTGTGTGCGCGCACACATGCGAGGATCCATTCTATTACTTTCTCTTTCTGTAAGTCAATAGGTGATAATTTTCATGACCGACAAGGTATCATTTCATATTTTTTATAATATTTCTAATGTGCACATTTCCTTATGTCTCTGTACTATCACGGAAACTATATTTACCCTGAAAGCATGTAGGTATACATCTTTCATTCCTCGAAGGATTTGCGTTTCACTTCCGAATGCTTATGGCTTTATGGCCCACCATTACTTTTACTACCTTGACTATTATTCTGTTATCTGCTTCTTTCTCGTGCTGCATTCGTAAATCTGAAATAACATAAAGCGCGAGGTTTCAAAATATATCAAACATGAAACACGTCCTTTTCCTCCAATGCTGGAGTTATTTTAACCTAAGTAAACTTGAATAAATCAACAGTTCAACAGATCTTCAGTTTATTATTTCAGTTACAAGGTTGAATTTTTATTTTTTATTTATTTAGTCAATTAACCCTCTAGGTTGGTGGTTCCCACGGACATAGCGAGGGAACTCACCACTACCGCCTCTATGGGCAGTGTCCTGGAGCTTGGAACATCTGGTAGGGATGGATACAACTGGGGAGGTGTGATCAGCACTTCGCCCAGGCGGCCTCACCTGCAAAGCGAACAGGGGCCTCATGAGGGATGGGAACGGATGGAAGATTGGGATGGATAGGCTAGAAAGAGGGAAGGAGGCGGCCGTGGCCTTACAGTAGGTACTGTACCCGATATCCTGATAGTAGGCTGTCAGATATCCGCCCCCTCAATCGGATTGCCAATAATCAATCGCACCGGCACAGCTACATCAATGAAAATGGCACTGACAGATACTATCGAGATTAGAGCACAATAGTTAACAAGAAAATTATTGTGGAACACACCAAAATATACGGGGGTTCATACTTACCTTTACTTACCTCTTAAATTTATCTCGGGGACTGGGTTGTCAACTGGATCACTTAAAAGTATGCCCACACAATAACCTCCACCATGATATTTAAAATGAACCAGAACGAAGACGAGAAACTTTAAACTGCACAATAATTTATTTCACATAAAGAATGATTTTAACAAAAATAAATAAACAACAAAATCCACGTGGCAATCAGAAGCCATCGACCACATAACCATGTCCTCCTGTCGGACTTGTATTCTCTACATATAATGTTTCAGCTTTCTCAAGCTCATAGCAACGTAAAATTAATAATGCACATGGAATGGAAACGGGATTTGGGATGAGACACATATATCAATTGTTTTGCGTGTTTATATTCTTCACATTTTATTTATAGCCACAAGGCTATTATGGAACCGTCCTTGGCCTCAGTAACACAGTTGTCCGGGCCAGCTGCAAGGCACCTGCATGGTCAAAGCGGACTCCCGTTCGTTCAACCCTAGCATAAGCGTGTTACCTCAGAGCTCGGCTCTCCTTTTCAAATACGTAAATGTTCACATCTCAACTGAAATATTATCACGCAAATGTCTTACATGCGTCATTCAAACACCAGTGGATTACTCCAACAATCCCAAATCAAGATTATTTGTTCAAACCACCTGCTTAACTTGCGTTGTTTAGAGTATAAAAAAAACTCTAAATGTTAATAACAAAAGTTCATCAATTATTTATAACAATAATAAATTGTTTATAACAATGTCAAATGACAATTGAAAATTTAATACACGCTTCTATTAATCACTATCTTTTCAAATTATTTAACAAAGATATTTACAAAATTATTTACAATATTAATTGTTTATATTATTTATACAAGGAATACATTAAACCACACGTTTATCCGGTTGATAATTACTCAAATCGTGGTGATATAATCGACCAATGAAGGTTAGTTATATTTAACTGTCAAATTCAGGTTTAATAAGGTTTAATAATAATTATTAATATTTGTGACTGTAACCTCCATTCAAAATCTTTATCTCAAATTAATTAACACTCTTGTTAATTTTAACAGTATCTTCATATGAATAACTATCAAAGAACAAGAACAATACATTCAGTGGGAAAATACTTCGCTTATAACGCACAAAATTGCACAAAAATTGGCCCAAAATTCATCATATATCTTCATATATATGGCATAAAAATCCTCCATACTACACACAAAAACCTCCACTTATTAATTCATCAACTTCATTAATTATTGTGGGAACCTTCTTCATAATTCAAGGGCATTATTCAACAGCGACTTTTACACGTCCACTGAACTAACGATTATACATCCATTGTTCCTCTTTAAAAATTCTTATATTCATCAATTGTAATAATGACTGTTATTATTTAACCTTCGTGGGTTTCATTCATGAATCGATATGAAGTAAAAATTTGCCAATCACAAATAAATTTAATAGCAAATACGATTAGACACTCCTGCCTGGTCTATCAAAATTGAGATTAACATCTTCAAAGTAACGCAGTATAAAAATACTATCTTCAAACAAAGTTCATCTAAACTGCAAAATAGTCGAATAGAATACAATTAGACTGTGGAATGCAAACATTATTGTTCCAATCTATAATTGGGAAAAACTCCTATCAAATGTTCATTACTATAGTGTATTCAATAAATCGAAATAAAAGTTCATATTTCATAAAATTGTCTATAATGCAATGATAAATGTCTATGTTGCAATCATGTTCATAAGACGACTAGTATTTCAAAGATCGTCGATATCGAAATAGATTTTAACGCTCTAAAATCTTTTAATCATTCTTCTTTCTTGAGGATGACAGAAAATTGGTCAAAGTAATTTACTGAATAGAATTACTTTAATAAAATGACACGCTGTCTGAATTCAAATCTGCCATAGCAAATCGTTAACTTTACAGTCAAATCGTGACTACAAAAATATGCAAATTACTGAAAGAATCTAAATCATCAGTCTCAACTGATCCAAAATTATTTAAGTATGCCAATGACATAGCAATGTCTCAAAATCGAAGAAAAAGGCATAAATCATCGAAGTGTACTGAGTACAGAAATATCAATCAAGAAAATGTGGCAAAAGATAGGACAGAAAATATGGGAAGAATGGTTGCTCAGATATCGCTACAAGACTCAAATAATACAAGAAACGTTCACGACTACCTTATCTGTTGATCGAAGTTCCAGAGGAAAGTTTTCAAAGAAAACTGCTGTTGGTTCCATTTCACCAGCGTAAAGATGTGCTCCGTCCTCGAATTTGGAATCAGCGTCCTCGGAGAATCGAACTGCTTCCTCCTCCGAAATTGCACTGCTCCGTGGATACGAAAAACATCCTTCTGGCAAAACTCTTCTTTGTGCGCCGGGACAACCCTGGCCTCTCTTGAAAATTCCCTGAAGTTCTTGCAGGAATTCGCCATGAAGTTTAATGTAGTTATTTCCGCAGAAATATTCATAGTTGTGGAGTATGAAAATATTTCCACTGTTATCTGGTATAATTCAGCGATGGATTCACGATGCATGAGTGTAGTTGTATGTTCACTACATGCTCGCTTTTGTAGAAAGACGATTAACGAAGTTCCATGCTGTTACTTTACTCAATCAATATATGTCCCAATTGCATTAAAGCCTTAGCCTTCCATCTCAACTACTGTTATAATCATTGAAAGCACTGCAAGATTATAATGTTCCATAGTCGAATGTATCGCTGTAATACCAAACGTATTCTCCAATATCACTGTTGCACTCCACGTGTCAGCCGTAGTGTATAATGTGGAATGTTATAAGTGTTTCTCATGTGGCGAGAAAATCACTTTTGTTGGCAGCCTTTAAGTTCCAATATCTTTCGAAGTATCACTGTGAAATTGTTCAAATCTTCTACACACCTCAATGTTATACTGCCCAATAGAACTATAATAAAGGCTGAAGTTAGCGCTTGATATCTTGACTGGTGGAAACGTTAATGTGAGCGTTTCAACTTCACCTAGTTTCGAGCAGCGTAAAATGGAACTGCTCCGAGTTCGTTCGATGCGCCAGGCTTTAACCACGCTAAAGACAACTTACTTCACTGAATCACTTGAAAATAACTATATATCACCAGAAATATATATGCGATCTGACATATGAGATCTGAGTTCTGAATTCTGAGAGCTCCTCTATCCTGTGCACGACCTTTTATCAACTTCTTAAGGGGCGTATCCATCCCTTCCATAGCCTGTTGCTGCGTCATTGCTAGAAGTTTTAACTTTGGCTATACTTGACGGATTTTCAAAATTCAAAAACTCAAAATTAATTTCTTCAAAATTCCAAATCAATGCCATAACTGAAAATAGATTTCCACAAATCTGCATGCCAAAAGTAATTAAATATCGTAGTTTCAGCAATCTCCGTCTTCCTTCCAAACTATCGTTCATTGGTTCGAGTCTCTCCTCCAATAGCGTAGCTTCTTCCTTAGCACAATACCTTGTTTCCTGCGACTGCGTCGTAAATCTAAGATCTTTCTCGAACAAAATCATGACGTCACCAAGAATCTCAGCTCAATCAGCCTGCTTGCCTCAAGTCTGCGTCATCCGTGCCTACGTCATGAATATCCACGTCACAACTATGACATTCATAACTTTACTCATATTTGCCAATACAGCCATCGTGGTCTCAATATAATTCAATTTCCGGGGGCATTCTCCCTTCACCACGTTTTAAAAACAGTTGCGAATTGTTTTTAAACTCTGTGTTATAAATATCTCAATTCACTTGAACACGAAATTGAATTATTATTGGTTTACTCTTGGATAATATCTCTTCTATGTTCCTTAATCATAAGTCTCTTCTACTCTGGTTTGTGTGTGGCTAATGTATTCTCTCCTCTCTACTGTCTCTTCTGTCCTGAATATCTGTTTTCCAAGTTCTGCTGACTTGTAGAAGGACCAGGATCGATCACTACATCCTGTCTTTTCTTTTGACTTTCAGCTTCCTTTTCTCGTAATTCCTTCAGATACTGCTGACTTTCTTTCTCTCTTTCCTGATACTTGTCGGGTGTCATAACCTGACCTTGAGAATTCTGATTCTGATTCTGGTACTGGTTATTTCTGTTATAATTTCTATTATAACCATTGTTGTAGTATCTACCTCTTCCGTTGTTGTAATTCCCTCTATTATTACTCCAGCCTCGTCTTTGCTGATATGGACGGTAACCTTGGGATCTGTGGTTGCGGAAATAATTATTCCTGTGAGGACCTACATTTTCAGTTTTTCCTTCCTCAGGCTTATCAGTTTGTTGCACTTGATCCATGTAGACCGTATTAACGTCTTTGAATTCGTGCCTCTGACCTTTTTGTACCAAATTTGGCATTGGACTCGTGTAGTCAAGCCTTCTCAACAATTCGTTCATGCTTGTCAAATCTCTAATGTTTGACGATATGATCAGTCTTCTTACCTCCACAGGCAGCATACGTGAAATCGCATCTATCAACTGCTCTGTTGACAATGGGGGTTGCAAAAATCTCAAGCGTGATAGTTGACTCGTGAAGAAATCAGCGTACCGTGTTGGAAGAGTACCTGAATACTTCCTCGAGTATACTTCAGCTCTTAGTGAATTCTGAGCTTCTATTGACCAGAATCGTTTAATCAGTGCCTCTGCAAATTCGTCAAAATTGCTGAAAGTGTACCGAAATGCTCTAAACCATTCGAGGGGTCCTCCAGCTAGAAATCTTTCTACGATTCTCATCTCTCTCTCTCTAGGAATGTGGGCTTCTATGAAATAGTCTTTAAGATTCCTGATATATTCGATCGGTGTGAGACTATCAGTGTTGCTAAATTTTTGAGGTTTGTCTTCAAAATTCCGGATGACTGTCACATTTCTCGGATATGAATCCATATAATTCCTCCCACTATCACGATACTTCCATTCGGGTTCAATATTCCAATCCTCTTCTTCTTCTCTGAATCTGGATATACGTTCCTCAGGACTAATATCTCTCTCTCTTCTGTAGTAAGGTTACCTCTTCTCACGTAATTTCTCTCCTCTTCACCAGTCAATCCTTCGGTATCCTTGTCTGTGATTTCCGTGATGACTTTCCTAATCAACTCTTCCTTATAGGTTTCCATCATGCTAGCTTCTCCTAGTTTCAAATTCTGCAGCTTGCTCGTAGTTTCATTAACATCAGAGACAACCTTATGAATTTGTTCCTTTAATGTTTGCACGTCCTTACCTATCTGTGTTCTATCCTCTACCTGCTTTTCGGATAGCGAATCCATCCTTACATTCAAGTCTTTCCTAATCTGAACTACTTCGTTATTAATGTCTACCTGTGTACTGGCAAGTTTTCTTTCAATTCGTTCCTGAATCTGATCTACATGTTCCCCACTTGACCTGTTCCATTCATCTTTCCACACCGTTACATTTGCAGTTAACATTTCTGCAATATCTACTTCGATGTCCTCCTTAAGTAAACGATTGTGATCTAATACTTGGGTTCTCATGACCTCTACATCGTATTTTAAACCAGCTAAAGAAGCTGTTGTCCTAACAGACTCGTCAACTAACCGAGTTGTTAATGCACTAATGTTACGAGTACAAAGTATTTTTGAGGTTTCAATTTCCTCCCTGACTTTGTTAACATCAGTCTGAACTTTAGCAATGTCTACAAAAACAGTATTGACTTCTACTTGTATTTTATTGATATCGCTTTGCATATCGTTAACATCTGAATGAATATTATTGATGTCTACTTGAACATTTGACACATCAGTTCGAACATTACTAATCTCTCTTTGAACTTCTTCTACTTTATCCTGTACAGTAGCAACATCATTCCTTACAACAATTACTTCAGCTCTAGCACATGAAATATCACCCCGGACATTAGCAACATCAAGATTCAACATAGTAAGATCTTTTTGTACCTTAGACACATCAATTTTAACATCAGACACATCTTTATGCACATTTGATAAGTCTACTTTAACCTCCAAGACATCTTTATGGACATTGGACACGTCTGTGCGTATGTCAGTTACAGCATTCTCGATTCCCTGGGTATTGATCTGTAAACGCGACATATTATTTTCTAAGTTTGCCGAACTGGTCTGAAGAACTTTCATATTCTCCTCCATTCGACTAGTATTCCTAGCTTCCATTTCCCTCACACTTTCATCCAGCCTAATAGACAAATTAGCTGACAAACTACTAGAATTCTCCTCCATCATCTGCTTCATATTGTTGGACATCTCCTCCAACATTTTCTTAATACTTTCATCTGCCATTTCAATAATATTTCAATAATAAACTGATTTAGGGACATACATCAAACAGAGCAAAATAACAACATCTGAGCAACATTTTTCACCATATATAAATTTGAGCAATTTTCTGTCTTAAATCTAACTTATAATTACCTTATAATTAACCTTCGTAGACACTTCATGTTGAAATAAACTCAAGCACATGTTCAAGTTTCTTTGGTTCATTTTAAAATATCCTAACACAAATAATTTACATTTATAATCCAAATAGTTTAATTTTATCTTTAATATGACTATACATGTCATAAGCCGGTCAAATAAAATAAGATTCCAGATCATAGGCGATTTTTCTAAGTTTCCAGCCTATTTAACCTCTCTCAAGTCGTATAAGATCTGATCTTTTCTGAGTGTAATTTTCCTAATACAATACAACATTTTATTCCTATATAATCACACTCTCAAATTCTACAATTGGCCAAGACATCTAACAAAGAATCAACCTCTTTATTTGAGTCTTCACAATCCCTTTGACATCGATAACTTGGTAATCCAATGTTATTCGAACACTCCACAAAAATTGCGGTGTCAATTCTACTGCAATAACTTGGTAATCCAATGTTATTCAGTCGAACGTGCCAATCGAGACAATCGAGCCCCACACGTTGATTGCGCCAATCCTACTGTACCCGATATCCTGATAGTAGGCTGTCAGATATCCGCCCCCTCAATCGGATTGCCAATAATCAATCGCACCGGCACAGCTACATCAATGAAAATGGCACTGACAGATACTATCGAGATTAGAGCACAATAGTTAACAAGAAAATTATTGTGGAACACACCAAAATATACGGGGGTTCATACTTACCTTTACTTACCTCTTAAATTTATCTCGGGGACTGGGTTGTCAACTGGATCACTTAAAAGTATGCCCACACAATAACCTCCACCATGATATTTAAAATGAACCAGAACGAAGACGAGAAACTTTAAACTGCACAATAATTTATTTCACATAAAGAATGATTTTAACAAAAATAAATAAACAACAAAATCCACGTGGCAATCAGAAGCCATCGACCACATAACCATGTCCTCCTGTCGGACTTGTATTCTCTACATATAATGTTTCAGCTTTCTCAAGCTCATAGCAACGTAAAATTAATAATGCACATGGAATGGAAACGGGATTTGGGATGAGACACATATATCAATTGTTTTGCGTGTTTATATTCTTCACATTTTATTTATAGCCACAAGGCTATTATGGAACCGTCCTTGGCCTCAGTAACACAGTTGTCCGGGCCAGCTGCAAGGCACCTGCATGGTCAAAGCGGACTCCCGTTCGTTCAACCCTAGCATAAGCGTGTTACCTCAGAGCTCGGCTCTCCTTTTCAAATACGTAAATGTTCACATCTCAACTGAAATATTATCACGCAAATGTCTTACATGCGTCATTCAAACACCAGTGGATTACTCCAACAATCCCAAATCATGATTATTTGTTCAAACCACCTGCTTAACTTGCGTTGTTTAGAGTATAAAAAAAACTCTAAATGTTAATAACAAAAGTTCATCAATTATTTATAACAATAATAAATTGTTTATAACAATGTCAAATGACAATCGAAAATTTAATACACGCTTCTATTAATCACTATCTTTTCAAATTATTTAACAAAGATATTTACAAAATTATTTACAATATTAATTGTTTATATTATTTATACAAGGAATACATTAAACCACACGTTTATCCGGTTGATAATTACTCAAATCGTGGTGATATAATCGACCAATGAAGGTTAGTTATATTTAACTGTCAAATTCAGGTTTAATAAGGTTTAATAATAATTATTAATATTTGTGACTGTAACCTCCATTCAAAATCTTTATCTCAAATTAATTAACACTCTTGTTAATTTTAACAGTATCTTCATATGAATAACTATCAAAGAACAAGAACAATACATTCAGTGGGAAAATACTTCGCTTATAACGCACAAAATTGCACAAAAATTGGCCCAAAATTCATCATATATCTTCATATATATGGCATAAAAATCCTCCAAACTACACACAAAAACCTCCACTTATTAATTCATCAACTTCATTAATTATTGTGGGAACCTCCTTCATAATTCAAGGGCATTATTCAACAGCGACTTTTACACGTCCACTGAACTAACGATTATACATCCATTGTTCCTCTTTAAAAATTCTTATATTCATCAATTGTAATAATGACTGTTATTATTTAACCTTCGTGGGTTTCATTCATGAATCGATATGAAGTAAAAATTTGCCAATCACAAATAAATTTAATAGCAAATACGATTAGACACTCCTGCCTGGTCTATCAAAATTGAGATTAACATCTTCAAAGTAACGCAGTATAAAAATACTATCTTCAAACAAAGTTCATCTAAACTGCAAAATAGTCGAATAGAATACAATTAGACTGTGGAATGCAAACATTATTGTTCCAATCTATAATTGGGAAAAACTTCTATCAAATGTTCATTACTATAGTGTATTCAATAAATCGAAATAAAAGTTCATATTTCATAAAATTGTCTATAATGCAATGATAAATGTCTATGTTGCAATCATGTTCATAAGACGACTAGTATTTCAAAGATCGTCGATATCGAAATAGATTTTAACGCTCTAAAATCTTTTAATCATTCTTCTTTCTTGAGGATGACAGAAAATTGGTCAAAGTAATTTACTGAATAGAATTACTTTAATAAAATGACACGCTGTCTGAATTCAAATCTGCCATAGCAAATCGTTAACTTTACAGTCAAATCGTGACTACAAAAATATGCAAATTACTGAAAGAATCTAAATCATCAGTCTCAACTGATCCAAAATTATTTAAGTATGCCAATGACATAGCAATGTCTCAAAATCGAAGAAAAAGGCATAAATCATCGAAGTGTACTGAGTACAGAAATATCAATCAAGAAAATGTGGCAAAAGATAGGACAGAAAATATGGGAAGAATGGTTGCTCAGATATCGCTACAAGACTCAAATAATACAAGAAACGTTCACGACTACCTTATCTGTTGATCGAAGTTCCAGAGGAAAGTTTTCAAAGAAAACTGCTGTTGGTTCCATTTCACCAGCGTAAAGATGTGCTCCGTCCTCGAATTTGGAATCAGCGTCCTCGGAGAATCGAACTGCTTCCTCCTCCGAAATTGCACTGCTCCGTGGATACGAAAAACATCCTTCTGGCAAAACTCTTCTTTGTGCGCCGGGACAACCCTGGCCTCTCTTGAAAATTCCCTGAAGTTCTTGCAGGAATTCGCCATGAAGTTTAATGTAGTTATTTCCGCAGAAATATTCATAGTTGTGGAGTATGAAAATATTTCCACTGTTATCTGGTATAATTCAGCGATGGATTCACGATGCATGAGTGTAGTTGTATGTTCACTACATGCTCGCTTTTGTAGAAAGACGATTAACGAAGTTCCATGCTGTTACTTTACTCAATCAATATATGTCCCAATTGCATTAAAGCCTTAGCCTTCCATCTCAACTACTGTTATAATCATTGAAAGCACTGCAAGATTATAATGTTCCATAGTCGAATGTATCGTTGTAATACCAAACGTATTCTCCAATATCACTGTTGCACTCCACGTGTCAGCCGTAGTGTATAATGTGGAATTTTATAAGTGTTTCTCATGTGGCGAGAAAATCACTTTTGTTGGCAGCCTTAAAGTTCCAATATCTTTCGAAGTATCACTGTGAAATTGTTCAAATCTTCTACACACCTCAATGTTATACTGCCCAATAGAACTATAATAAAGGCTGAAGTTAGCGCTTGATATCTTGACTGGTGGAAACGTTAATGTGAGCGTTTCAACTTCACCTAGTTTCGAGCAGCGTAAAATGGAACTGCTCCGAGTTCGTTCGATGCGCCAGGCTTTAACCACGCTAAAGACAACTTACTTCACTGAATCACTTGAAAATAACTATATATCACCAGAAATATATATGCGATCTGACATATGAGATCTGAGTTCTGAATTCTGAGAGCTCCTCTATCCTGTGCACGACCTTTTATCAACTTCTTAAGGGGCGTATCCATCCCTTCCATAGCCTGTTGCTGCGCCATTGCTAGAAGTTTTAACTTTGGCTATACTTGACGGTTTTTCAAAATTCAAAAACTCAAAATTAATTTCTTCAAAATTCCAAATCAATGCCATAACTGAAAATAGATTTCCACAAATCTGCATGCCAAAAGTAATTAAATATCGTAGTTTCAGCAATCTCCGTCTTCCTTCCAAACTATCGTTCATTGGTTCGAGTCTCTCCTCCAATAGCGTAGCTTCTTCCTTAGCACAATACCTTGTTTCCTGCGACTGCGTCGTAAATCTAAGATCTTTCTCGAACAAAATCATGACGTCACCAAGAATCTCAGCTCAATCAGCCTGCTTGCCTCAAGTCTGCGTCATCCGTGCCTACGTCATGAATATCCACGTCACAACTATGACATTCATAACTTTACTCATATTTGCCAATACAGCCATCGTGGTCTCAATATAATTCAATTTCCGGGGGCATTCTCCCTTCACCACGTTTTAAAAACAGTTGCAAATTGTTTTTAAACTCTGTGTTATAAATATCTCAATTCACTTGAACACGAAATTGAATTATTATTGGTTTACTCTTGGATAATATCTCTTCTATGTTCCTTAATCATAAGTCTCTTCTACTCTGGTTTGTGTGTGGCTAATGCATTCTCTCCTCTCTACTGTCTCTTCTGTCCTGAATATCTGTTTTCCAAGGTCTGCTGACTTGTAGAAGGACCAGGATCGATCACTACATCCTGTCTTTTCTTTTGATTTTCAGCTTCCTTTTCTCGTAATTCCTTCAGATACTGCTGACTTTCTTTCTCTCTTTCCTGATACTTGTCGGGTGTCATAACCTGACCTTGAGAATTCTGATTCTGATTCTGGTACTGGTTATTTCTGTTATAATTTCTATTATAACCATTGTTGTAGTATCTACCTCTTCCGTTGTTGTAATTCCCTCTATTATTACTCCAGCCTCGTCTTTGCTGATATGGACGGTAACCTTGGGATCTGTGGTTGCGGAAATAATTATTCCTGTGAGGACCTACATTTTCAGTTTTTCCTTCCTCAGGCTTATCAGTTTGTTGCACTTGATCCATGTAGACCGTATTAACGTCTTTGAATTCGTGCCTCTGACCTTTTTGTACCAAATTTGGCATTGGACTCGTGTAGTCAAGCCTTCTCAACAATTCGTTCATGCTTGTCAAATCTCTAATGTTTGACGATATGATCAGTCTTCTTACCTCCACAGGCAGCATACGTGAAATCGCATCTATCAACTGCTCTGTTGACAATGGGGGTTGCAAAAATCTCAAGCGTGATAGTTGACTCGTGAATAAATCAGCGTACCGTGTTGGAAGAGTACCTGAATACTTCCTCGAGTATACTTCAGCTCTTAGTGAATTCTGAGCTTCTATTGACCAGAATCGTTTAATCAGTGCCTCTGCAAATTCGTCAACATTGCTGAAAGTGTACCGAAATGCTCTAAACCATTCGAGGGGTCCTCCAGCTAGAAATCTTTCTACGATTCTCATCTCTCTCACTCTAGGAATGTGGGCTTCTATGAAATAGTCTTTAAGATTCCTGATATATTCGATCGGTGTGAGACTATCAGTGTTGCTAAATTTTTGAGGTTTGTCTTCAAAATTCCGGATGACTGTCACATTTCTCGGATATGAATCCATATAATTCCTCCCACTATCACGATACTTCCATTCGGGTTCAATATTCCGATCCTCTTCTTCTTCTCTGAATCTGGATATACGTTCCTCAGGACTAATATCTCTCTCTTCTGTAGTAAGGTTACCTCTTCTCACGTAATTTCTCTCCTCTTCACCAGTCAATCCTTCGGTATCCTTGTCTGTGATTTCCGTGATGACTTTCCTAATCAACTCTTCCTTATAGGTTTCCATCATGCTAGCTTCTCCTAGTTTCAAATTCTGCAGCTTGCTCGAAGTTTCATTAACATCAGAGACAACCTTATGAATTTGTTCCTTTAATGTTTGCACGTCCTGACCTATCTGTGTTCTATCCTCTACCTGCTTTTCGGATAGCGAATCCATCCTTCCATTCAAGTCTTTCCTAATCTGAACTACTTCGTTATTAATGTCTACCTGTGTACTGGCAAGTTTTCTTTCAATTCGTTCCTGAATCTGATCTACATGTTCCCCACTTGACCTGTTCATTCATCTTTCCACACCGTTACATTTGCAGTTAACATTTCTGCAATATCTACTTCGATGTCCTCCTTAAGTAAACGATTGTGATCTAATACTTGGGTTCTCATGACCTCTACATCGTATTTTAAACCAGCTAAAGAAGCTGTTGTCCTAACAGACTCGTCAACTAACCGAGTTGTTAATGCACTAATGTTACGAGTACAAAGCATTTTTGAAGTTTCAATTTCCTCCCTGACTTTGTTAACATCAGTCTGAACTTTAGCAATGTCTACAAAAACAGTATTGACTTCTACTTGTATTTTATTGATATCGCTTTGCATATCGTTAACATCTGAATGAATATTATTGATGTCTACTTGAACAATTGACACATCAGTTCGAACATTACTAACCTCTCTTTGAACTTCTTCTACTTTATCCTGTACAGTAGCAACATCATTCCTTACAACAATTACTTCAGCTCTAGCACATGAAATATCACCCCGGACATTAGCAACATCAAGATTAAACATAGTAAGATCTTTTTGTACCTTAGACACATCAATTTTAACATCAGACACATCTTTATGCACATTTGATAAGTCTACTTTAACCTCCGAGACATCTTTATGGACATTGGACACGTCTGTGCGTATGTCAGTTACAGCATTCTCGATTCCCTGGGTATTGATCTGTAAACGCGACATATTATTTTCTAAGTTTGCCGAACTGGTCTGAAGAACTTTCATATTCTCCTCCATTCGACTAGTATTCCTAGCTTCCATTTCCCTCACACTTTCATCCAGCCTAATAGACAAATTAGCTGACAAACTACTAGAATTCTCCTCCATCATCTGCTTCATATTGTTGGACATCTCCTTCAACATATTCTTAATACTTTCATCTGCCATTTCAATAATATTTCAATAATAAACTGCTTTAGGGACATACATCAAACAGAGCAAAATAACAACATCTGAGCAACATTTTTCACCATATATAAATTTGAGCAATTTTCTGTCTTAAATCTAACTTATAATTACCTTATAATTAACCTTCGTAGACACTTCATGTTGAAATAAACTCAAGCACATGTTCAAGTTTCTTTGGTTCATTTTAAAATATCCTAACACAAATAATTTACATTTATAATCCAAATAGTTTAATTTTATCTTTAATATGACTATACATGTCATAAGCCGGTCAAATAAAATAAGATTCCAGATCATAGGCGATTTTTCTAAGTTTCCAGCCTATTTAACCTCTCTCAAGTCGTATAAGATCTGATCTTTTCTGAGTGTAATTTTCCTAATACAATACAACATTTTATTCCTATATAATCACACTCTCAAATTCTACAATTGGCCAAGACATCTAACAAAGAATCAACCTCTTTATTTGAGTCTTCACAATCCCTTTGACATCGATAACTTGGTAATCCAATGTTATTCGAACACTCCACAAAAATTGCGGTGTCAATTCTACTGCAATAACTTGGTAATCCAATGTTATTCAGTCGAACGTGCCAATCGAGACAATCGAGCCCCACACGTTGATTGCGCCAATCCTACTGTACCCGATATCCTGATAGTAGGCTGTCAGATATCCGCCCCCTCAATCGGATTGCCAATAATCAATCGCACCGGCACAGCTACATCAATGAAAATGGCACTGACAGATACTATCGAGATTAGAGCACAATAGTTAACAAGAAAATTATTGTGGAACACACCAAAATATACGGGGGTTCATACTTACCTTTACTTACCTCTTAAATTTATCTCGGGGACTGGGTTGTCAACTGGATCACTTAAAAGTATGCCCACACAATAACCTCCACCATGATATTTAAAATGAACCAGAACGAAGACGAGAAACTTTAAACTGCACAATAATTTATTTCACATAAAGAATGATTTTAACAAAAATAAATAAACAACAAAATCCACGTGGCAATCAGAAGCCATCGACCACATAACCATGTCCTCCTGTCGGACTTGTATTCTCTACATATAATGTTTCAGCTTTCTCAAGCTCATAGCAACGTAAAATTAATAATGCACAAGGAATGGAAACGGGATTTGGGATGAGACACATATATCAATTGTTTTGCGTGTTTATATTCTTCACATTTTATTTATAGCCACAAGGCTATTATGGAACCGTCCTTGGCCTCAGTAACACAGTTGTCCGGGCCAGCTGCAAGGCATCTGCATGGTCAAAGCGGACTCCCGTTCGTTCAACCCTAGCATAAGCGTGTTACCTCAGAGCTCGGCTCTCCTTTTCAAATACGTAAATGTTCACATCTCAACTGAAATATTATCACGCAAATGTCTTACATGCGTCATTCAAACACCAGTGGATTACTCCAACAATCCCAAATCATGATTATTTGTTCAAACCACCTGCTTAACTTGCGTTGTTTAGAGTATAAAAAAACTCTAAATGTTAATAACAAAAGTTCATCAATTATTTATAACAATAATAAATTGTTTATAACAATGTCAAATGACAATTGAAAATTTAATACACGCTTCTATTAATCACTATCTTTTCAAATTATTTAACAAAGATATTTACAAAATTATTTACAATATTAATTGTTTATATTATTTATACAAGGAATACATTAAACCACACGTTTATCCGGTTGATAATTACTCAAATCGTGGTGATATAATCGACCAATGAAGGTTAGTTATATTTAACTGTCAAATTCAGGTTTAATAAGGTTTAATAATAATTATTAATATTTGTGACTGTAACCTCCATTCAAAATCTTTATCTCAAATTAATTAACACTCTTGTTAATTTTAACAGTATCTTCATATGAATAACTATCAAAGAACAAGAACAATACATTCAGTGGGAAAATACTTCGCTTATAACGCACAAAATTGCACAAAAATTGGCCCAAAATTCATCATATATCTTCATATATATGGCATAAAAATCCTCCAAACTACACACAAAAACCTCCACTTATTAATTCATCAACTTCATTAATTATTGTGGGAACCTCCTTCATAATTCAAGGGCATTATTCAACAGCGACTTTTACACGTCCACTGAACTAACGATTATACATCCATTGTTCCTCTTTAAAAATTCTTATATTCATCAATTGTAATAATGACTGTTATTATTTAACCTTCGTGGGTTTCATTCATGAATCGATATGAAGTAAAAATTTGCCAATCACAAATAAATTTAATAGCAAATACGATTAGACACTCCTGCCTGGTCTATCAAAATTGAGATTAACATCTTCAAAGTAACGCAGTATAAAAATACTATCTTCAAACAAAGTTCATCTAAACTGCAAAATAGTCGAATAGAATACAATTAGACTGTGGAATGCAAACATTATTGTTCCAATCTATAATTGGGAAAAACTCCTATCAAATGTTCATTACTATAGTGTATTCAATAAATCGAAATAAAAGTTCATATTTCATAAAATTGTCTATAATGCAATGATAAATGTCTATGTTGCAATCATGTTCATAAGACGACTAGTATTTCAAAGATCGTCGATATCGAAATAGATTTTAACGCTCTAAAATCTTTTAATCATTCTTCTTTCTTGAGGATGACAGAAAATTGGTCAAAGTAATTTACTGAATAGAATTACTTTAATAAAATGACACGCTGTCTGAATTCAAATCTGCCATAGCAAATCGTTAACTTTACAGTCAAATCGTGACTACAAAAATATGCAAATTACTGAAAGAATCTAAATCATCAGTCTCAACTGATCCAAAATTATTTAAGTATGCCAATGACATAGCAATGTCTCAAAATCGAAGAAAAAGGCATAAATCATCGAAGTGTACTGAGTACAGAAATATCAATCAAGAAAATGTGGCAAAAGATAGGACAGAAAATATGGGAAGAATGGTTGCTCAGATATCGCTACAAGACTCAAATAATACAAGAAACGTTCACGACTACCTTATCTGTTGATCGAAGTTCCAGAGGAAAGTTTTCAAAGAAAACTGCTGTTGGTTCCATTTCACCAGCGTAAAGATGTGCTCCGTCCTCGAATTTGGAATCAGCGTCCTCGGAGAATCGAACTGCTTCCTCCTCCGAAATTGCACTGCTCCGTGGATACGAAAAACATCCTTCTGGCAAAACTCTTCTTTGTGCGCCGGGACAACCCTGGCCTCTCTTGAAAATTCCCTGAAGTTCTTGCAGGAATTCGCCATGAAGTTTAATGTAGTTATTTCCGCAGAAATATTCATAGTTGTGGAGTATGAAAATATTTCCACTGTTATCTGGTATAATTCAGCGATGGATTCACGATGCATGAGTGTAGTTGTATGTTCACTACATGCTCGCTTTTGTAGAAAGACGATTAACGAAGTTCCATGCTGTTACTTTACTCAATCAATATATGTCCCAATTGCATTAAAGCCTTAGCCTTCCATCTCAACTACTGTTATAATCATTGAAAGCACTGCAAGATTATAATGTTCCATAGTCGAATGTATCGTTGTAATACCAAACGTATTCTCCAATATCACTGTTGCACTCCACGTGTCAGCCGTAGTGTATAATGTGGAATTTTATAAGTGTTTCTCATGTGGCGAGAAAATCACTTTTGTTGGCAGCCTTAAAGTTCCAATATCTTTCGAAGTATCACTGTGAAATTGTTCAAATCTTCTACACACCTCAATGTTATACTGCCCAATAGAACTATAATAAAGGCTGAAGTTAGCGCTTGATATCTTGACTGGTGGAAACGTTAATGTGAGCGTTTCAACTTCACCTAGTTTCGAGCAGCGTAAAATGGAACTGCTCCGAGTTCGTTCGATGCGCCAGGCTTTAACCACGCTAAAGACAACTTACTTCACTGAATCACTTGAAAATAACTATATATCACCAGAAATATATATGCGATCTGACATATGATATCTGAGTTCTGAATTCTGAGAGCTCCTCTATCCTGTGCACGACCTTTTATCAACTTCTTAAGGGGCGTATCCATCCCTTCCATAGCCTGTTGCTGCGTCATTGCTAGAAGTTTTAACTTTGGCTATACTTGACGGATTTTCAAAATTCAAAAACTCAAAATTAATTTCTTCAAAATTCCAAATCAATGCCATAACTGAAAATAGATTTCCACAAATCTGCATGCCAAAAGTAATTAAATATCGTAGTTTCAGCAATCTCCGTCTTCCTTCCAAACTATCGTTCATTGGTTCGAGTCTCTCCTCCAATAGCGTAGCTTCTTCCTTAGCACAATACCTTGTTTCCTGCGACTGCGTCGTAAATCTAAGATCTTTCTCGAACAAAAACATGACGTCACCAAGAATCTCAGCTCAATCAGCCTGCTTGCCTCAAGTCTGCGTCATCTGTGCCTACGTCATGAATATCCACGTCACAACTATGACATTCATAACTTTACTCATATTTGCCAATACAGCCATCGTGGTCTCAATATAATTCAATTTCCGGGGGCAGTACCATCCCGGCATTTGCCCGAAGACGACGTGGGAAACCACGGAAAACCACATCGAGGATGGCTGAGGTGGGAATCGAACCCCCTCTACTCATTTGGACCACCCGAGGCTGAGTAGACCCCGTTCCAGTCCTCATACCACTTTTCAAATTTCGTGGCAGAGCCGGGAATCGAACCCAAGACCTCCGGGGTGGCAGCTAACCATGCTGACCGCTACGCTACGGAGGCGACTTAACATGGTTGAAAAGACTGGAAATTGACTGGACTGGGATGTGTTTCTCAGTTTATAGAATTGTTAGTTGGTTCACTAATGAACCCTGGTCCACAATTTTGTATTCATTGAATACTAGTGAAACACTTCACATGAAACCGGGTGAGTTAGCCGTGGTCGTTGCGGCATGACTGTTGGCAGTCGCTCACATCCGGGAGGCGAGGAGGTTCGAATCCCCCCGCCGGCAACCTTGAAGATGGTCTTCTGTGGTTTCCCATCTTCCTTCCAGGCAAATGCCGGGGTTGGTCCCTAACTATAGGCCACAGCCGCTACCTTCCAACTCCTCGACCGTCCCTTCCTAACTTTCCTCCCCAACGGTACTTGTAGCTCACCCATTGGGTGTCCGTCTCGAAGCAGCTACAAAACTGGCGAGCCCAACATGTCCTCGGACACTCCCGGCACTGAAAGCCATACGCAAAAAAAAAAAAAAAAAAAAAAAAAGTTCACATGAACATATCACCGTGTTGGATTTGTGTCAATAATGGAATGGAAGGAAATGGTCTAACTTCTAGGGTGTAAGACTAAGTTGGTATCATATTTAATTAGAGTATGTGTTGATGATTTGTAATAAGGAGAAATGCATATACATAAACACATTTTCAAACATATAGGTTTATAAGAATACGGGCAAGTATTATCTTATCTGAATATATTTCGTACGAAGAAAATAGGCAACAATTAGATTAATATTATCCATTTTAGGTCCGTATTGATTATGTTTACTAATAAAACTATCAATTCTCCGTCTTTTCAATACAATATTAACAGTCGATTTATACAATTGGGTACATGTTTCGCACAAACGTTAGTGCTTCCTCAGCCCAAATTTGCATTAAGACATAAACAAATATGTCTTAATGCATATTTGGGCTGTGGAAGCACTAACGTTTGTGCGAAACATGTACCCAATTGTATAAATCGACTGTTAATATTGTATTGAAAAGACGGAGAATTGATAGTTTTATTAGTAGGCTACAATTAACCAAAACTATGACGTTGAGGTCTGGCGTGCTGCTGTTTCATCGTCTAAGAATACCCTCCATGGCCAGTCTTCAGATATCTGACTCCACGCTACAGGTGAAACTGCTCAGTCCTTGCCTTTGAGTGCCATATTTCTCGAGATCTCTGAGCTGCCGCCTACTGTCATGTTATTATTCTCTTGAGTTTATCATTTACGAGTCCGCCTCGTTTCGTATGGGCTAACATTCTTGGCTGTCACCGCGGAGGCTCGGGTTCGATTCCCTGTGCATGTAATTCTGATCTGAGGGCTGGAACAGGGTACACTCAGCCTCGTGAGACAAAACTGAGGAAAGGTCATGATGGTAGACCATAATGAATAAGTGCAGCATTTCAAGTCAACAGTTTGAGTGACACCAGAGACAGTCAAATAGACATACAGTTAAACACAGGAGACCTCGTAAGAGACGGTTCTTAGAATGTGGTCCTAGAAGAACAGAACCCACTCAGACAAATTGTAATTAAACGAAAATATTTCGAGCAATTGTTGTCACAACTACTATCGCTCAGTCAAACTCCTGATACTGTATGAAGAAAGAATTGGAATGAATATTCTTAACATGATCACTCTCCTTCGTGGTTATCACTTGGTATAACTGCAAGGAAAACAATTTCCAAGTTTTACTTCAACAGAAAGCCTGTAGGCAAAATATGTAAGAGCAATGCATTCAAAAGCATCCTGCACAATTTCCAGCTAGAGTAAGTTTATGGTAGCATTATCTTCAAATCAGACGATATGCTCTTAACGAAAAATGGGAAGCTATGCAGTAATCATTACTACAGTACTGGTTGGTTGGTTGGTTGGTTCCTTAGTTTAGGGGCTGCGACAACGCGGTCATGTAGCCCCGTGTACTTTGGGTGTGTGTAGAATCTGTCTGATAACCGGTGTTAATTGTGATGACTGTATTAGTGTGTGTATCTGTTTTCTTTTAAATTCAAGTATGGACTGCAACTTTAAATTTTTCAAATAGTTCCTACATTTGCCGCCAAACGCCACCGTCAACGACTACTAGGCCTAGTTCAGAACTTAGCTACTAGACACAACCGCAGTCGGCTCTTGGCAACGAACGTAGCAACCTAAGAGCGTTGTTTACATTCTTAACCTATACAATTTAGTTTCACACAGGTGTAATTAGTGGAAAGTTCTTTAACATGCCATAAATCTATGACATGGGACCGCCGGCTTTACTTCCCCTCCGAAGGAAGGCATACAGAGGGATTTTTAACGCTCTTAAAAAATCCGACGGCTTCGGCTGGGTTTTAACCCGCTATCTTGGGCATAGAAGCTCAGCATGCTACCAACTACGCCACTGAAGCCGCCTACTACAGTACTGTCGACCAAAATATTGCACTCGAGCTTGAAGGTTGTTTATGAAGTAACCAATAGACCTACATAAAATCCAGTAACATCATCATTCTCGTCATTCAATTTTACGTTAGTTCATGTAGGTTTGGAAATTTAATTTATATTTTATATTTTTTATCGCTGTTGGAACACAAAAATTGCCCGTTTTTAAGCGTATTTCAACCATGCGTCACATTTAAGAATTATTATCTCACAAATCCGTCATCATATCCAATCCAAATTTTAACACAATATACATTGGAATGTTGTATAACTGGTTTATTAATTTCATCATTTCGTGTGCACAAGAAAGAAAATTGTTATCGTATTTGTAAGGTAACTTTTTCTCGGCTCGGGGTCGATGGAAATATTAGTTCTTGGTCGCGTTGTAATCCATATACATCAAAACGTTATGCCGTATGACTGTCAAATACGTAAATTAATTCAATTATTTTATATCGGTTTGTATTTGTACGGGCAAGTAAGACATGGTTCACCATCTAGTCGCTCCGGGGAATGGTGTACAGCGTTGCTGATATGGAGCCCATTACTTCGGAGCGAGGCGCACCATGACGCGTGTTGGGCTCCATCTTGGCAACGCTGTACAACTTTCCCCGGAGCGGCTAGCTGGTGAACCATGTCTTATTTACCCGTACAAATACAAACCGATATAAAATAATTGAATTAATGTACGTATTTCACAGTCATACAGCATAAACTTTTGATGTATAAGGATTACAACGCGACCAAGAACTACATTTTCCAACGACCCCGAGCGGAGAAAAACTTACCTTACAAAAATGATAACAACTTTGTTTCTTGGACACACAAAATTTTGAAATTAACAAACCAGTTATACAACATGCCAATGTATACTGCGTTAACATTTGGATTCGATCTGATGACGGGTTTGTGAGATAATAATTCCTAAATATGACGGATGGTTGAAATACGCTTAAAAACGGGCACTTTTTGTGTTCCAACTGCGATGAAAAATATTAAAATATAAATTAAAAATTCCAAACCTACATGAACTAACGTAAAATAGAATGATGAATGATGATGTTATTGGATTTTATGTAGGTCAATTAGTTACTTCACAAACAACCTTCAATCTCGAGTGCACATACTATTTTGTTCGACAGTAATTTTCTCTATTTTGAACATGTTGGACTCTATATGCATGCAGTTAGACCAATTCAATACTGTCAGCATTACGTTCTCGCGTCAAAGCTGCTATATAGAGTTTGCTTCACTTAGAAGATAGATGCACAAAAGTTTAGACCGTATTCCTTTGAATCAACGTGTAGACTAATTTCTGTTTAATTACTTATCAAGTTGGGTTTTACTCTCATCATGGAAGAAGTTTCGTTATTAACTAGTTATTAGAGGTTAAAAATGTACATGTGAACTTTTTCAGCGTTGAATATTCAGGAAGACTTATAATGTTTCTATCGTAATTTCTATTCAAAGACTCACAAGTCCGGACCTAAATGTTGATGAAGTAATTGAAGTATGGGGAATATTTTACCTTACTTTCATTTTATTTATTAAATACTAGCAACCCGACCCGGTTTCGCCCGGGAACTGTTATGAATGCATTACGTGATATGCGCTTTTTTTTTCAATATCAATGAACAACGACCAATATCCGTTTTACATCTCGGCATGATGGGTTAAAATCACTGACTGGACTATTAATTATATTATCATTGAGATGCATGTGCAACAAATTCCTGTCAGATGTAATTTAAGAATGGCGAGGTGCATGAAACACAAATCCCCCTTCCGTCCAATCTTAACTTGGCAATGAACTTTGCCGAACGAAAATTTCACAGGCGAAATGAAGAAAACAAACACAACCACTCTTCTCTATAGTTTTTAACTCAACACGACTCGACAGTTTGCTGGTGGCCGTATCTGGGGCAATAAGCTCGTCCGCTAGCTAAGCTGTAACTGGGGTGATAGACTCGCCCCTAGCTAGCTCGTGAACTGTCGCCTCAGTAACTGAATGGAGATTGTTGGAAGAAATGAAAACGTAAAAGCACTTATATTAGGCGATGTATTGAAGATAGAGATATGCTCTCCCGGGCTCTTTTGTAGCACTTTTCATGCTGGACAATTCTTACGCTCATAGTATGTAGATATTTTTAACGGTTTGCCCAGCGTAAGCTTAAAAAGCGCTCGGAAGTCAGTTCTTTTTTCGACCTTTCACTGATATCGTTAGTGTTTGACTTCCTTTGGTCATAAATAAATGATTTTCTACAGAAACCTTCCTCGAGATATCCTTTACAGAATGGTGAAAACCGCATCAAAATCCATTCAGTGGTTCTCGAGATTTCCCTTGTCATCCAAGAATCGGGGACTTTGTTTTATACTAAGTAGAGATTATACGCCAATCAGTATAATTTAATAGAATCTTAAATTGCCTATGAATTATGCCAAACGAAAAGTTTACAGGCGAAATGAGAGTTGCACTTCCAGGGAATGGCGAGGCGAATGAAACTCAAATCCCCCTCCCGTCCAATCTTAACTTGACTGTGTTTCACAGGCGAAATGAAGATAAGTTACACTTCCGGGGAAACTCCAAACACAACCACCTTTCTCCAAAGTCTTAACTCAACACGAGTCAACGGTTTGTTGCTGGCTGTATCTGGGGCAATAGGTTCGCCCGCTAGCTAGGCTGTAACAGGGATGATAGACTCGCCCTTAGCTAGCTCGTAAACTGTCGCCTCAGTAGTGGAATGGACATGGTTGGAAGAAATTAAAACGTAAAAACACTTATAGTGGGCGATGTTTTGAAGATAGACATGCTCTCGCGGATTTTTTTGTAGAACTTTTCATGCTGAACAATTCTTACATTAATAGTATTTAGATATTTTTAACGGTTTGCCCAGCGTAAGCTTACAAAGCGCTCGGACGCCAGGTTTTTGTTTTCGACTTTTCCACTGAAATCGTCATGTCAGGTGATGAATGGAGGGGAATCACCTGTTCCAGAGATAGATGGGAAGTTAAATGGGAAATCTGGAGCTGACATGGCAATGGTTACACTCGGTCTTTTCTCGTTCTGTTGCCCATAGCTGGCGTAATTTCTAGTAAACGGTTGATTTTAGAGCCTTAAAAAGGATTGTATGTCATTTTCCTCCGGGGACAATCGTTCTAAGCGTAAAATGAGTGACAATCTCCCCGTCTATTAGCTCTTCACACCTGCGCGTGATTCACTGGAATGACCGCGGGAAATTCCACAGTACTATCCCTTTTACTCCAAAAGTTGCACTTGCCTGCTAACCCCACTTTCTCCCATTTTCGCTCTTAGTGTCCTAGTGTTCCGGCCATTAGTATTTAGTGCATTTTAGTTGTGCTTGATATGGAATTTTAACAAACAGTCACGGGAAGCCGTGCGCCCACCACCAAGGTTACGTGTAAAATGTTCAAAGGAAATAAGAAGATGGAACTGTAATTTGGTGCTGTACATACAAAGAAGAGATCCACACGTTCCCGAGGATCAATCAAGAGCCAACGTGGTGAAGTGCTGTGTACAAGCGAGCATCAATGTGGATCTCCTGATGAAGGTCGCGTAGAATTATTAAAGGCTCTAACTCAGGCGAAGAAGCGAACACGCGAGGAGGACGCGCCAGTTTCTGAAATATATTATGAACAAATGGGTAATCTCCACAATAAGGGCTATTATTTCGTAACTGAAATACCACAACAGCAAGTTATGAAGAGGGCTTTATATCGTCACAGAGCCAAAACGCAAGGAAATAAACGATAACCGGAATCGTCTGAAAAAGTAGCCCTGGAAATGGAAGTGGTTACCATGACATCACTTATTATTTTCAGTGGAACTTAAGTAAAAGAAGATTTGATAACTACACAATATTATTTTATTTAATGAACTTTTAAGAGTTGCAGTAAACAATTCTCGTAAATTTCTACCATTCATGCAGACATTGGAAGCTCAAAAAACGGAACAAGTTGTAACAGTTTACCTAGCCCACACGTTGAGCGCCAATTGTAACGTTAATTAATGCCCCATGTTGGTAGCGACAAATGTAGCAGTTTCGCTAGCCCACACGTTGAGCGACAAGTGTAGCGGTTTGACTGCCCCTAACTGTTGGGAGATAAATGTAACTGTTTACCTTTGCCTAAGCTATGTAGTTTTAATGGGCGCCAAGACCTCAACGCAATGTTGAAATCTAAATTTGTATTTAACAACGTCCAGCTCTGGCAGAACTCCTTCAAGACTCTATTCACTCAGATCGTGGTATGATCTGATCATTAACCCAACAAACAATTATATCAGGAGAAGGCATTGGTCTATATCTAATGCTACCTACTGAAAGCAAAGATTGCATTGTAAAAGAAATGAATTTATTATATAAAACAAGAATAGCAAAATTATTAATAATAATATGTATAAAATTTAAATTGGAGCGTTGTGATTTGAATATTACCGATAGAAAATTACGTGAAAACGGAGTCTGATAAATTATTGATTTTACTCTTAATCCCAAGCTATGAAGTTATTGAAATATGAAATATAAAACAAAGAGAAATGAGAGATTGCGTATTTCTGCGTCATTCGCGCTTACCACTGGAAATGGCCGAAGCCTTTCCCTCGTACTGGATGATGCTGTGAGCTTCCCACAGTCTCCTGGACGTCGTCATCTTTGTCGATATTTGATGATATTCTGGTAGATTAGATAATTCTATGGTCCGTACATCGGACCCAAACACTCGTACAACCACACTGGTTAAGTTTTACAAAAGTTAGTCCTCCACTCCACGGAACATCGGAGCGACTCCCGCATACAACCGTACTCGTTAAGTTCTATACAGATAGTCCTCGTTCCACGGCGCGCCGAACGATATATGCACACGTCGGCTCCCCACTCTTCATCCGACTTCTAGCTTACGTGGTCTCCACTGATTGGCTGCACCCCACGCGCTATACTCCCCTCCTCTGGCTCATTACACTCGGCGGGAGGGTTCCGTTCCAACTATCCGCCTTTTCTTGACGCTGCAACGCAGGATTGCGTCATGCTTCCCGACAAGATTAAGCGTGTACTTGAATTCCCAGTGAGTCACGTCTCTCGATATACCCTAACTGACGAAACTCCGTTAAATTCCATAATCACATAACTTTCTATGATATGGTCGTTCGTAATAATTTGCTTGATAGCGTTTTCTAAGACATAGAAAACCTATCTGTATGCTTATAATTTTTATAAAATGCTCCGAAAATACCTTAATAATAATTATAATAAATTAATAATAATAATAAATTAACATGAAAAATTCTCTTGGCTGAACAATTTGCCGCGTAAATAAATATAGAATGGCTTCCTACTGACTTATGCCAGTTGCATAAAAAACCCTCGAAAAACACGTTACATATTCGCCTCGGATCATCGGATGATTTACCGTGACGACGGTCCATTATCCGATTATCCCAGACACGTTAATAAACCCCATCCAAAATACATATTACATAAATGTGATCACCCTAAATTATAGATATATACACTCATAATTTTTCTTCACGCACTTTGCGTCAAAGTTTCTTGTCACTATGGATTGCACTTTGCAACCAATCCAATGTTTTACATATAGAATAGTGTTCCACGGATATTTCCGCCTCTCAAATTTCTCTTTGTTGGAGAAATAGACATAATTAATGTGTGAGCACTATGTATTTATGATGTCATATCACACGCATTGAAGGTGTTCTGATATATTTATATCTCCATAGAACATCCTAATTTCACTGGAGGTCCCTTCCTTATGGTGAAATTTAATCTCACTTATCACTGAGCACACGATCACACTATTGTGGCAGCGCCTCGTGACCATAATACTTAATCTCTCTTTAAAGTAGATTGAATTAATATTGACTTCTGAAAAAAAAAACAGTAAATGCGCATTACATATAACACCAAATATTTCTGTGCCGTAATCGCCCTGTCTTGTTAAGTTCCCGTAGACCATATTCTACTTAATACTAGTTCTCAACACAGACCAGTTCTCCTGACACAAATAATACCTTTGTACAAATTACCTTAAATTACACACTTACAAATCTTACATGGCGAGGCCGTAAACAGAAATCACGTGTGCTGATATGTATGAGTTTCATGAAGGACTGTCTCGCCTTCTGATGGCCCATCTTTTGCCTCGTGGACGCCTTAAGCAAAAATACCCTGTCCAAGCGCTCACCCATCTCTAGGAGGCAAATGGGAATTCACCAGCGCTACCAAATTCTGGCCTTGGTGTATCGAGACATTTTAGTGCTCAATAGCATCCGACAATCCCGTCATATTTCCCTGTACCTTAAAAACTCTCATTTACTTACATACTACCCCCCTGTGTGACTTCTGATACGCCTGCCTGGAAGACCATCTCCTCCCACGCACCAAATACCACACTTACTCATTTGATAGGCTGGCTCGCCAGCTAAACACACTCACTTTATGACACATATTTTCGTAGACTATGTATATTATACGTCCCGTATAATCTGTTTCCCTTACTATCCTCCAGCACATATGCTGTTTTTCCAATACGTTTGGGAACTATAAATGTTACTGCGTCACCTGCTTCCAACCTTGCAAGTGGCTCCCTTTAAATGAACGTCATCACGTTGCTCTACTAGCATATTTCTCAGTATCTGTAACGATGCCCTGTTGCTACTGTCCACACATGCACATATTAAAATACCGTCCTCTGCTTTAACCACAGGATAATCCCTACATGAATTAGTGTCCCTCGATAGCATGTCTGCAAGAATGTTATCTTTACCTTTAATATATTTTACTGTGAATTCGTATTCCTGCGGAGCAAGAATCCACCTACTAACTCTGTTAGAACTGAGTTTACAAGTTCTCATATACAGTAATGCATGGTGATCTGTGTGGATCTCAAATTTCCCCCCTACTAAATACATTCTAAATTTCCCTAAACTGAAAACAATACCTAAAAGCTCTAAATCAGTAATCGTGTATCTTTTCTCTGCTGCTGTCAGTCCTCGCGAGGCTAAAGATACAACGCACAGATTACCCTCATCATCTTTCTGACATAATACTCCAGCAATGCCTATATGTGAAGCATCTGTCATAACCACATATTCCTTATCTTTTAACGGATATTTCAGCACTACAGCTTTCTCAAAACCTTCCTTCAGCGCTCTAAAAGCCTGATCATGCTTGGACTCCCAACTCCACCGAGTCCCACTTTTAAGCAATTCCCTGAATGGTTCTACCAACCCTGAGTATTTAAGAACGAACCTCCTGAAAAAGTTGCAAATTCCCAGGTAAGTTTTTAACTGTTTAACATTCTGTGGCACCTCTGCGTGAAGTGTCTTATTAACCCTACTTTCTTCTGGTGTTACACCTCTACTCGACACTCTATGACCTAAAAATGTCACTTCTGACTCACAGAATGACGACTTAGACAGCTTCAAAGTGAACCCTGCCTGATCTAACTTCTGAAAAACTATATCTAAATGATGTAGATGCTCCTCAAAACTGCGTGAACTAATTACCATATCATCTATGTAAATGGTTACAAACTCTCCTGTGTCATCCCCTAATGCGATGTTTAAAGCCCCAATTAAAGCTGCTGAACTACTCTTTAACCCATAAGGTGTTCTACAAAATTGATAAAGGTTATATTTATGACTAAAAGCTGTAAATGGTCTATCTTCGTACATAAGTGGCACTTGCCAAAAACTGGAACTCAAATCTACACAAGTGAAATACTTCTTCCCCTCAAATGTTTGCATTAATTCCTCTATTGACATAGATTTCAGCTGATCTGAACTAATTCTACTGTTAACCAAACGAGCGTCTAAACAAATACGAACTGTGCCGTCGGTCTTGGGTACCGTGATCAAAGAATTAACATATGGACTGTTAGAGTGCTCAATAATCCCATCTTCAAGCATCTGATTAATTTGTGCCTCAACTGCACTCTGATAAGCGAAAGGTACAGGATACCTATGTCCTGTGAATACTGACCTATCAATAACGTTCAATGAATGTGTATAGCAATTGGCCATACCAATGCGATCCTCATAAACTCTCCTATTACACAATAACACATCATAGAGACGAACACACTGTTCATCCTCTATATTTCCCTGAAATGCAGCATCACGTAACGAGTCCTTTAGACTACCGTTCGTAATCACACTGCCCACAAAACATGGAGAACCCCGCTCTACGGCTGGCGATATCTCATTTAAAGTACAAATCACACCTACAATACTACTCATCTGAATATGGTCATTGAACGCTACTTCTACTTCAGAAACTCCCCATTTAAATTTCAAACTCCCTACATCATAACATAAGTTACCCGACACTCTACTTAGCCACTCTGAACCCAAGATAACACTGAATACTAAATTTGGAATTACAAGGCAAATCTGCTTCTCTACATGATTATTAATTTTAATGTCTACTAAAACTTGCTTAGAAATTACTTTAGACCTCTTCCCAACAGCTGTGATAACAAAAGTGCTTTTAATTGGCATCTCCTCAAAATTTACTCCAGTTCCTTTCATTTTATCATAAAATGCACTACTTATGCAACTCTTCATACAACCACTATCAATTAAAACATCTGTGTACGCCTCGGACACGTTAAATTTAACTATGGGGCTCTTACTAACCACTTCCTGAATAATACCTTCATCATTTAGTTCATGTAATAATTCATTTCTTACATTTAGGTCATAGTGTTCCTGTATAATTGTATGGACAGGGCATGCTACAGACTGAGATTCTGACCTTACTTCGCAGCCTGGTTCGCGTTTAAAGAACCGCTACAGGTGGCCGTAGTACTACTAACTACTGAACTGGTCTGGTTGTTCTGGGCTGTGTTGTCATTGTTTGGCTGTATATTACTACCACTAGGCTGTCCTCTTCCTTGACCCCTATTCTGGTTGTAATTATTGTCATTATAATTTCTCCCTTGATTTCCCCTGAAATCATTGTTTCTCCCTTGATTTCCCCTGTAATCATTGTTCCTTGATTTCCCCTGAAATCATTGTTCCTCCCTTGATACTGATTACCATAGCCATTTTCTCTGTTCTGATTTAGCTGATTATTATTATTTATATTTTGAGCGTTGGCCCCTTCGCCACCGTTCCCTTGAACTTCCTGATGCCTGGCTTCGTTAGTTCTATTATTATTATTACCCTGGTTCCGATTGAAATTGTCCTCATAACCCCCTCTCCCTAGTGCATCAAATGTGCTTAACAAATTTACTACTTGTGATATAGTCTTTACATTCTGGATACAAGCAGCCTCCTTGATCCTATAGGGAAAGTGCCTAAGTAGCAACCTCACCACATCACTTTCCTCCTTCAACCCATCCAGATATTTACACACTAATACCTGCCCTAAAAAGTATTCGGTCATGGTGGAGCTTCCTTTAGGGTTATATTTACCACACACTACTCCCTCACGATGCTGCGACTGAATAACCTCATTCCAGAACTTTTCACAGTATTTCATTTTAAAATCATTGATATCAGTAAACTTGTCTCTGTAGACAGCAAACCAATTCCTCGTTTCCCCCACAAACACTTGTTCTAAAATTTCAACTACCTGGCACCACTCAATACTACCATTTTCCAACCTCTCCCCGAATTTATTTTCTGTAGTGTTCATGAACTCCATTGGGCACCCCTGTCGATTGCTGAACTTACCCAGTTCTACCTCCCTGTGTGTGCTATTCACAAAAACTGGCCTATTCTGACTATTTTCTTGCCTGATCCTAGCTTTTAATTTTAATTCTAATTCTGCGATTTTCTCCTCAGCCTTCCTCTCAATACTGTTTACTGTTAATTTAATGTATCCTTCTGATTCTTCTACTTTATCATATAGCTTTGCTTGTTTCTCCTCAATCTTGCTAATGCTCTCTCTATTACTCTCTCTTAAATCATTTACTTCTGCAACTATTTGCGAGTGGACTTTCTCAATTCTACTCCCCAGCTGTTCCTTAACCTCTTTAGTAGCTACCTGAATTTTGTCAATTTCTCCCCCCAATTGCTTTTTGACCTGCTGTGTTTCCAGTTGCACTAGTTCTTTTAAATTTTCAGCCTGTGTACTGATTCTAATTTCCAACTCCTCCTGTACTTTTCCTAATTTCTTGTCTACATCTGCAATGATCTCTTTAACCTTCTCTTCCATTACTCCTCTGATTTCTCCTCTAATCTGCTCCATTTTCACACTAATTTCCTTGTTGTTCTTATCTAATTTTGCATTATTCTGTTCTAATTTTTTATTTAAAGCTTCTGTACTTTCTTTATTTTCCCTACTGTTTTGTTCTAATTTTGCATTATTCTGTTCTAATTTTGCATTTAAGGCTTCTGTACTTTCTTTATTTTCCCTACTGTATTGTTCTAATTTTGCATTATTCTGTTCTAATTTTGCATTATTCTGTTCTAATTTTGCATTTAAGGCATCACTACTAACTTTGTTCTGATACATGAACTCGAAAAGTAAAGTTTTTAATTCTGGTTGGCCGCCTACACTCCCTGTTTCAGTATCGGGATTTACCTCCGCTACCCCGGTACTACCATCACTCGACATACTGCTCGTATCATCACTCTCCAGTTGATGACCACTACGTAACCTCATCTGTCTTTCTTTCTCATCCCCCATAATGATATACACTGATAAAGACAAATAACCCCCAAAATACAGGCACAGAAATATATACCCTTCTCCTTCCACAAATGTTATTAGGTTTTCATCCCCAAGTTGTCGGCGACAATTGTGACGTGATTAGCCCTTACGTTGAGCGACAATTGTAACAGTTTACCTAGCCCACACGTTGAGCGCCAATTGTAACGTTAATTAATGCCCCATGTTGGTAGCGACAAATGTAGCAGTTTCGCTAGCCCACACGTTGAGCGACAAGTGTAGCGGTTTGACTGCCCCTAACTGTTGGGAGATAAATGTAACTGTTTACCTTTGCCTAAGCTATGTAGTTTTAATGGGCGCCAAGACCTCAACGCAATGTTGAAATCTAAATTTGTATTTAACAACGTCTAGCTCTGGCAGAACACCTACAAGACTCTATTCACTCAGATCGTGGTATGATTTGATCATTAACCCAACAAACAATTGTATCAGGAGAAGGAATTGGTCTATATCTAATGCTACCTACTGAAAGCAAAGATTGCATTGTTAAAGAAATGAATTTATTATATAAAACAAGAATAGCAAAATTAATAATAATAATAAGTATAAAATTTAAATTGGAGCGTTGTGATTTGAATATTACCGATAGAAAATTACGTGAAAACGGAGTCTGATAAATTATTGATTTTACTCTTAATCCCAAGCTATGAAGTTATTGAAATTTGAAATATAAAACAAAGAGAAATGAGAGATTGCGTATTTCTGCGTCATTCGCGCTTACCACTGGAAATGGCCGAAGCCTTTCCCTCGTACTGGATGATGCTGTGAGCTTCCCACAGTCTCCTGGACGTCGTCATCTTTGTCGATATTTGATGATATTCTGGTCGATTAGATAATTCTATGGTCCGTACATCGGACCCAAACACTCGTACAACCACACTGGTTAAGTTTTACAAAAGTTAGTCCTCCACTCCACGGAACATCGGAGCGACTCCCGCGTACAACCGTACTCGTTAAGTTCTATACAGATAGTCCTCGTTCCACGGCGCGCCGAACGATATATGCACACGTCGGCTCCCCACTCTTCATCCGACTTCTAGCTTACGTGGTCTCCACTGATTGGCTGCACCCCACGCGCTATACTCCCCTCCTCTGGCTCATTACACTCGGCGGGAGGGTTCCGTTCCAACTATCCACCTTTTCTTGACGCTGCAACGCAGGATTGCGTCATGCTTCCCGACAAGATTAAGCGTGTACTTGAATTCCCAGTGAGTCACGTCTCTCGATATACCCTAACTGACGAAACTCCGTTAAATTCCGTAATCACATAACTTTCTATGATATGGTCGTTCGTAATAATTTGCTTGATAGCGTTTTCTAAGACATAGAAAACCTATCTGTATGCTTATAATTTTTATAAAATGCTCCGAAAATACCTTAATAATAATTATAATAAATTAATAATAATAATAAATTAACATGAAAAATTCTCTTGGCTGAACAATTTGCCGCGTAAATAAATATAGAATGGCTTCCTACTGACTTATGCCAGTTGCATAAAAACCCCTCGAAAAACACGTTACAAAGTATATATCCAGTTTTATTTGCTGTTTTGCTAAACAAAACAAAAGACTCATATATTCTTAAAGTTGTATTTCCAGCAGTAGAGGTAAAATGATGCTACTTCCACGTGATAACGTGCATCTGGAGAAAAGTTCAAGATTTGGGACGTGCTTTGTGAGTATATGGAGAACGAAGAAGTGAGAATGATCATCTGCATGTGTGCTGCTTTAGCGTTTCTTCCACCTGAGGATGTTTCCGATGGCTGGCTGGAAATACATTCCAGAGTACCTGACAATGACAACTTTCTGCATTTTTGGACTACTGTACTTCGTAGAAATATGGATGGAGAATGAAGAAGTTCCATTCGAGATTTGGAGTTGTTACGGCAGGCGTCATTGAACCACCAACTCCGTCGAGGGATGGCACGCCAAAATTAACGACGAACTTGGAAGACCAAATCCTTGAGTCCAAAACTTCATCCAATATTTAAATAAAGAAGCAGAGAGATCAACATGGAAGGTAAACGAAGAAATACTGACTACATTCCTCCAGATGACAGACTGGAAAGAACAGTTATAAAATATGAGGAAAGTGGAGATATTGTCACTTGTTTCAAAGCAATTTCCCATCTAAAAAAACTTTGAAGAGTTGCAATGAAATCTAGGAGTTTAAACGTTGACTTGAGAGAGTAAAAATGTAAATAGTGTAAAAAATATCAACGATAAATGCAAATACACTGAATGTAAATGCTTAAAAATCACGGAGCTTAATTTTAGCGCAAAGTAACGATGATGAAGCCAATAGCTGATTTGAAACATGCCTCTATGCAAAATATATTGCATGTAGCCAGTCCAAAGCCTGGATAAAGTGTGGTGGGAATCAGTTAGTTGTCTTGAGCACATCTGATGGACTCGCACCTAATTAGAAACTAATGAATTTGTCAAAATATACCGATGTAATATAGTTTATTTTACACACACACACAAAAAGATTGAACTTGAGCTTTTATTGCAAAGCTGAGGAATTCCAGGAAAGTGAGAAAATGTCTAATTGCCTCGACGCATCTCACACAATTTACCTTCCCAGCCAGTTTGGAGTGGGTGCAGCGAAATATACCTCAGGCACCGTCCAGTGCTTGGATTTTCCTAGTCAACCCCCGTGAAGAGACCTCCTTAACCCGATGATTCCCTAAATGTAATGAGAACGGCCCCTTCTGAGGCCGATGTCCATGAGGGTGATTCACTGGACACCCTTAAAACATCGTTTTCGAGTTTTGTTTCTCGAAAGGCTCAAAATGTGCTTTACCTCGTTCATTCACGACAAATTTGACATTTTGCCCTACTTTAGCATGTATTTAGATGGGGTTTCCTATGTAGCCTCCCTTTATGAGAGGTAAGGTGACAATTTATATAAATGGCTCTGATGGATACCAATACTAAAATTTACATTGATCCACCCAGCCGTTTTCGAGTTATAAGAGTACAATCAGACAACAGACAGACAAAAACATTATATTTGCGCCCATTCATCACAAAACAATCTGAAACATGTAAATAACGCAAAACTTCTTAGAAATTCATAAAAAATAGACAAACTTTAATTTATATTTATTGATTGATTGATTGATTGATTGATTGATTGATTGATTGATCACTTTAGGATTATATGCACAGGGATTAGATATCTTCTGGTGTATATAATAAGTGCTTACATTTGAGCTGAAGGACATGAGAGAGAACCTGGTATTCAGAAAGGTGTAAGGCAAGGCTGCAACTTATCACCCATACTTTTCAATCTTTACATTACCGACAGTAGTGGCTACGCTGGCTAACGCGCAGTGTTAGGTCATGGGGCCAAGCTCTCTGCTGACTCGGTAGACGCGTGGGTTCGAGCCCCACCGTCGCCGTCCTTGAAATGGTTTTCCGTGGTTTCCCATTTTCAACACCAGGCAAAAGCTGGGACGGTACCTTCTGACAGGCCACGGCCGCTTCCTTTCACATCCTTCTCCAATTTAATTCACCTTAATCAATTGCATCTCTCATCCCGACGAGCAGGTCGCCCACGGGCGTCGAATTGAAAGACCTGCACTAGGTCTCTGAGGAGACCACACGAAAAAAAAAAAAGAATCTTTACATTGAACAAGCAATGAAGGAAATTGTAGAAACATTTATAGTGGGAGTGAACTTTCAAGGAGAAATAATTTCAACTCTGAGATTTGCCGATGACATATTCATCTTGGCCGACACGCCTGAGGATTTGAATTAGTTTTTGAATGGTATGGACTCCGTCTTGAGGAAAGAATACATGATGAAAATCAATAAATGTAAAACAAAAATTTTGGAATGCAGCCGAAATAAATCAGAATCATCTATGGACATCAAATTGGCAGGTGAAAAACTAAAGGAAGTAGACTTCTGTTACTTAGGAAGAAAAATAAACAGTGATGGACGAAGCAAAGAGGATATAAAAATAGGTTAGCTCAGGCAAGGAAAGCATTTCTACACAAAAGGAGTCTTTTGACATCAATATAGATTTAGGTGTTAGGAAGTCATTTTTGAAGGCTTTTGTCTGGAGCGTGGAAGTGAACTTGGACTATTGGAGCAGCAGAAAAGAGGAGAATTGAAGCGTTTGAAATGTGGTGTTACAGGAGAATGATGAAGATCAGATGGGTAGATAGGGTTACAAACGAAGAGGTATTAAGACTAGTGGGAGAGGAGAGATGTTTCTGGCGACTGCTAACGAAGAGAAGAGATAAGTTGGTAGGATACGTACTAATAAACCCAAGAATAGCAAGCTTAGTTATGGAAGGAAGGGTCGAGGACAAGAACTGTAGGGGTAGACCAAGGTTAGAATATGTTAAACAGATTGCCTTGGACGTAGGGTGTGGTAGCTATGTATAGATGAAACGATTAGCTCAGGACAGGGAGGCATGGAGTGCTGCATCAAACCAGTCGAAAGACTGAAAACTCAAACAACAATCGGTACATTCGTGGGTTGCACACAGGTTTGTGCAGGTGCCTAGCAGTTTATAAAGGATAGCCTTCGGGCTGACTACCTAACAGACAGATAATATTAAAATCCTTCTCAAGACTACATGCTAAGACTCAATTTGCCAAAATACATTGCATATAATAAGAACCCAACTTCCTGCGTGCTGCAGGAAGGGAGGAAACGAAACGGCCCACTTGTAATCCTCTCGAGCTTGCTGGAGAAAGCAAATATTGTCTTTCAGTTACAAATCTTTCATATATATAACCGTCTTTCAGATGCTCTCAACTCTCGAATACATTGTCATTCTCCCAATAAACCACTTCGAGGTATTCTTAACGCACGTTTCGGATAAATCTATTCAATATTTCCTAGTTACTGGATCAGCATATCCCTGTTCTTATCGATCAAATATACCTGTATATACCGAAGAGCTTTATCTGAATCTGTCAGAGAAATAACAAATAACATGGTTATCGTGAGCTTCAACGCGCTATGTACCCACGTGAGACTAATAATGTCACAGAAATGACATAGATGAATATGTTAGAATGGATTCAGTTAGGAGATATCACCAATGTCCATAGCTTGCCACGGTGGGTGAGTGGTCAACGTGTTGGTCTACTAATCCCAAGATTGCAGGTTCGCTCCTGGCCATGGTAAGTGATTTTTTTTTTGAAAGGCGGCAAAAATACGATACGCATGTCATACGATTTTGGCATGTCAAAGAACCCATTTGAATTCAGTAGGCCGTGTTTATAATGGCAAAATTAATCTCGGGAGTTTCCGCCGACACAAAGTTCCTCATTTCTCTACTAGAAAGCGCTATAGTGTTCAAGGAGCTTAGATATCTAACATCTAACCTCCTTGACTTTCATAGTCAAGGAACAACGAATTTCGAGATGCAAGCTATCCTCTGGGTGTCAAATAGCAAAGCTTGCACCCGGCATCCGAGGCCATACGATATTATTATTATTATTATTACCAATGTCCATGTTAATTTTCAACTATTTACCATTCTCTCAGGAACTGTTAACAGAAAGTAATTGTTCTTTCAGGAATGTTCCTTGATCCTCTTGCCGTACTTTAATACTGGCTCTTTGAAAGCAAGAACATTTTGATTTTTCGTGATTTCTTAAATGGCGTAATTTTAACAGAAGTCGCCTCCGTGGTTTAGTGGTCATCGTGCTAAGGTGCCACCCTGGAGGCCCGAGGTTCAATTCCCGGCTGTGCCATGAAATTTGAAATATGGTATGGGGACTGGAACGGCGTCTACTCAGCCTCGGGTGGTCCAACTGAGTAGAAGGGGTTCGAATTCCCACCTCAGCTATCCTCGAAGTGGTTTTCCATGGTTTCCCACTTCGTCACTTGTTGAATATCATTACTAGGACCCGGATGATTAGGACATATCCATTTTTTCCGTTATGCATTTTCCATGGCAAATGTAAGATGATTTAAGCTAATGTCATTCAAATTATGTCATTAATCATACTTTACACTCCGGACAAGAAAGGGTTACAATTCTGACTGTATAACATTCATTTTAAACATAGCACATGACATACATAACCTAGGGTTATATAAAGTAAGGCCACGGCCGCCTCCTTCCCTCTTCCTTGCCTATCTCTTTCAATCTTCCCATCCCTTCCCATCCCTCATAAGGCCCCTGTTCGCTTTGCAGGTGAGGTCGCATGGGCGAGGTGCTCGTCCCTCCTCCCCAGTTGTATCCCTCGACACAATGATTCAAGCTCCAAGACCTGCCCTGGTAGCGGTAATGGTGGGATCTCTCGCTGAGTCCGAGGGAAAAGCCAACCTGGAGAGTAAACCGACTAAAAAAAATGTTTTAACAGAATTTTCATGAGCATTTCCATCAGGCTAAATTAACTAAAGTAAATTTTGAAACACGGTTGTGTTAAAATAAAACAAAAGCAAGGAGAAATTACTTCTAAAACTTTCAACTTTACATGTTGAAACGTTGCGTAAAAATAGGAATTTTTATATTAAGAAATGTTATTTAGCAAGAAACTGAAATCAAACATTTTTCGTTAGCAAAGGAACGGTGACGGTTTTGGTATTAGGACGAGAAATGCTCCAACACAGCAACATCCGTTTAGCTGTCTTAAAATGTTTTTATGCCTATTGTCGTATAGATAATGCCCTGCGCGGATACAATTTTTTTCGCCATGCGGATATAGTTTGCATGGCTGTGCCGATTTCGAATTCGGATAAGCTGCGGATAATGTTTGGAGAAAATTTTCGGATACTTTATAGAAAACAATCCGAACTTGTTGAATATCATTACTAGGACCCGGATGATTAGGACATATCAGATTTTTCCGTTATGCATTTTCTATGGCAAATGTAAGATGATTTAAGCTAATGTCATTCAAATTATGTCATTAATCATAATTAACTCTCCGGACAAGAAAGGGTCACAATTCTGACTGTATAACATTCATTTTAAACATAGCACATGACACACACACCCTAGGGGAACGACTTTCTCCTCAAATGTCTAAAGGTGTTGCTTAATGCTGTATCTAATAAATTAACAAGATGTTCAGTAAAGAACTTATAGCCTACTTTCTCCTAAATGCATGGGTATTGTTATAACGCTTTGTCCTTTTCAAGGAGTATGATTGAATGTTGGTTGTAGTAGCTTGTTGAAATACAACGTGCTATAGGGATATTAAACATGAATATGAGGTGCCCTTTGCTAGTGCTATCTCTGTACCAAATTTCGTTCAATTCGGTTTCACCGTGTTTGAATTGATAGGGGGAATCGATTTTCACACATACTTGGCCACCATCTGCAAACTATTGGGCTGATGTTCTTGCAGTTTGGTCTGAATATGTTTCCCACATAAAGATATGGTGTCGCAAAATTTGGTAGAGACTAAATTATTAGGTTGGTAGTAATTACATTTTAGCTTTTAACATTTGGGTGGCCGGGATTACGTTTCCGTCAAGATAGCGGTGATATAAAACATGACACTGAGGTGCCCTATGCTAGTGCTACCTCTGTACCAAATTTCGTTCCATTCCGTTTCACCGTGTTCGAATTGATAAGGGGAATCGATTTTCACACAAAGATGGCCGCCATCCGCAAAATATTAGGCTGATGACCTATTAGTTTGGTCAAATGATGCTCCCTCCATAAAGGTATGTTGTTGCTAAATTTGCTAGAGATCGGATGATTAGGCTAATCGTAATTTGATTTAAGCTTTGAACATTTGTGTGGCCGCCATTACGTTTCCGTCAAGATGGCGGCGATATAAAACATGACAGTAAGGTGCCCTTTGCTAGTGCTACCTTTGTACCAAATTTCGTTTGTTCGGTTCCACCGTGTTTGAATTAATAGGGGGAATCAATTTTGATATAATGATGGCCGCCATCCGCAAAATATTAGGCTAATGGCCTATTAGAGTGGTCAAAGGATGCTCGCTCCAAAAAGGAATGTTGTTGCAATGTATGGTAGAGATCGGATGGTTATGTTAGTCGTAATTTAACTTGAGCTTTGAACATTTGTGTGGCCGCCATTACGTTTCTGTCAAGATGGCGGCGATATAAATCATGACACTGAGGTGCCCTTTGCTAGTGCTACCTCTGTACCAAATTTCGTTCATTCGGTTCTACCGTGTTCGAATGAATAGGGGGAATCAATTTTGACATAAAGATGGCCGCCATCCGCAAACTATTAGGCTAATTACCTATTAGAATGGTCAAAGGATGCTCCCTCCATAAAGGTATGTTGTTGCAAAGTTTGGTAGAGATCGGATGGTTATGTTAGTCGTAATTTAACTTAAGCTTTGAACATTTGTGTGGCCGCCCTTAAGTTTCTGTCAATATGGCGGCGATATAAAACTTGACACTGAGATGCCCTTTGCTAGTGCTACCTCTGTACCAAATTTCGTTCCATTCGGTTTCACCGTGTTTGAATTAATAGGGGGAATTGATTTTCACATAAAGATGGCCGCCATCCACAAACTATTAGGCTGATGACCTAGTCATTTTGACAAAGGATGCTTCCTCTATGAAGGTATGTTGTTGCAAAATTTGGTAGAGATCGGGTAATTAGGTTAATCGTAATTTGATTTAAGCTTTGAACATTTGTGTGGCCGCCATTACGTTTCCGTCAAGATGGCGGCGATATAAAACATGACACTGAGGTGCCTTTTGTGAGTACTACCTCTGTACCAAATTTCGTTCCATTCGGTTGCACCGTGTTCGAATTAATAGGGGGAATCGATTTTCACACAAAGATGGCCGCCATCCGCAAACTATTACGCTGATGGCCTATTGGTTTGGTCAAAGGATGCTCCCCCCATAAAGGTATGTTGTTGCAAAATTTGGTAGAGATCGGATGATTAGGTTAGTCGTAATTTGATTTAAGCTTTGAACATTTGTGTGGCCGCCATTACGTTTCCGTCAAGATGGCGGCGATATAAAACATGACACTGAGGTGTCCTTTGCTAGTGCTACCTTTGTACCAAATTTCGTTCAATTCGCATTCACCGTGTTCGAATTGATAGGGGGGGGACAGACATTCAGAGTACACACACTCACACACACACAGACACACACACACACACACACACACACAGACTCACACACACACATACACACACACATACTCACACACACACATACACACACACAGACAGACACACTTTTTTCGCCTTGTGTTGATCTCATAAGTCTACTTTAATTTTTTACAAAAATCGAAAGTAGGCTAAATAAAAATAGTATTGTAAGGTCAGTAGATTTGGATAACAATGCGTATGTGGGACGGATGTGGATATCCGTCGTGCGTATGTGGGACGGATGCGGATAACCGTCGTGCGTATGTGGGACGGATGCGGATAACCATCGTGCGTATGTGGGACGGATGTGGATAATCATCGTGCGTATGTGGGACGGATGTGGATAACCGTTGTGCGTACGTGGGACGGATGCTGATAACCATCGTGCGTATGTGGGACGGATGCGGATAACAGTGGTGCGTATGTGGGACGGATGTTGATAACCGTCGTGCGTATGTGGGACGGATGTGGATAACCGTCGTGCGTATGCGGGACGGATGCGGATAACCATCGTGCGTATGTGGTCCAGATGCGGATAACCGTCGTGCGTATGTGGGCCGGATGCAGATGACCGTCGTACGTATGCGGGTCGGATGCGGATAACCATCGTGCATATGTGGGACGGATGCGGATAACCATCGTGCGTATGCGGGTCGGATGCGGATAACCATCGTGCGTATGCGGGTCGGATGCGGATAACCATCGTGCGTATGCGGGTCGGATGCGGATAACCATCGTGCGTATGTGGGACGGATGCGGATAACCATCGTGCGTATGCGGGTCGGATGCGGATAACCATCGTGCGTATGCGGGTCGGAAGCGGATAACCATCGTGCGTATGTGGGACGGATGCGGATAACCATCATGCGTATGTGGGACGGATGCGGATAACCATCGTGCGTATGTGTGACAGATGCGGATAACCATCGTGCGTATGCGGGTCGGATGTGGATAACCATCGTGCGTATGTGGGACGGATGCGGATAACCATCGTGCGTACGCGGGTCGGATGCGGATAACCATCGTGCGTATGCGGGTCGGATGCGGATGACCATCGTGCGTATGCAGGCCGGATGCGGATAACCGTCGAGCGTATGCGGGTCCGATGCAGATAATCGTCGTGCGGAAGCAGGGTGGAAGCGGATAAGAGTCGTGTGGATGTGGGCTGGATGCGGATACTATTTGTTTATCCACACTGGGCTCTACCTATAGAGAGAAAACTAAGAATCTTGGGAGGAATCTAGTGAAAAAAGAGTGAAAAATTTCAATGTATTGTGGGTTTGCTAATAGCACGCATGGTTGTGTGAAACAGTATGGAAAGTAGTCTTAAAAACGAGCCATAAAGACATTAAATATACCGTTAGAAATCCAAGGATCTGTGGCTTAATTTGACGCGAAGAAAGAATTGTTCAATATTTTGAAGATTTTCATCAATCCAGACCCTCTTAAGGTGTAAAACATCTAGGTCATAATTTAAATTTTACAAGATCTTTATCAATGTCGCTTGTATAATCAATCAAGAGAATTTGTCTCCAATTGGTCAACACAATAGTACCCAAATACACTGGGTGGAAAGTGATGATTATCACCCTATTATATGAAAGTAAAATGGCCAAATTATTAGAAGAAAAAATATTTTTTTCAAATTTTAGCAACTGTGTTGAGGTATTCAATGAGTATTTTCATTAGTTTTTACTATAGTCAGTGATAACTATTCCAAATTTTTCATGGTTTTCATATTATTTTCATACAATAGGCTACTGTATTTGTGAACCAAATCGGGTTCTTACTATACCACTACTAACATTAGTTTAACAACTGGTTTGGAATAACCGTATAATATATTGTCTTGGAATCAACGATATCATTAGCGTTTTCTGCCGTTTTAAGGTAGATTTCATTAGAAAGCTGCAGTGTTAGGTCATGGGGCCAAGCTTTCTGCTGTCTCGGTAGACGAGTGGGTTCGAGCCCCATCGTCGGCCGTCCTTGAAATGGTTTTCCGTGGTTTTCCATTTTCAACACCAGGCAAATGCTGGAACGGTATCTTCTGACAGGCCACGGCCGCTTTCTTCCACATCCTTCTCCAATTTCATTCACCTTAATCAATTCCATATCTCATCCCGACGCGCAGGTCGCCCACGGGCGTCGAATAGAAAGACCTGCACTAGGTCTCTGAGGAGGCCACACGAAAAAAAAAAAAAAAAAAAAAAAAAAAGTAGAAAGCTAACTATTGCAATGGGTACCATGTTTCGACTTCCGGAAAATTTCGACATATCTTCGCGTTTCACATCCCCCAGACCCCAAAACCACCGTCAGTTCAAAAGTTTATATATAATTTACGTATATATATATATATAGCCTGGAGCCTCCGTGGCTTAGGCGGCAGCACGCCGGCCTCTCACCGCTGGGTCCGTGGTTCAAATCCCGGTCACTCCATGTGAGATCTGTGCTGGACAAAACGGAGGCAGACAGGTTTTTCTCCGGGTACTCCGGTTTTCCCTGTCACAATTTCATTCCAGCAACACTCTCCACTATCATTTCATTTCATCTGTCATTCATTTAATCATTGCCCCATAGGAGTGCGACAGGCTTCGGCAGCCGGCACTCTTCATATCCTCGCCGCTAGATTGGGGCTTCATTCATTCCATTCCTGATCCGGTCGGAGACTGGAAGCAGGCTGTGGAGTTTCATTTTCATATATATAGCCTATATGTATATCAGTTTTTTGTGGACACGATAACTGCCGTAATTTTCCACCAATCACTTTGAATTTTTTACCGAATATGTATACCTATAAAATCTCACTCGAGTTCGTTACTGGGTTAAATCGGTTGAAGGGGGTGAAAATGGGGGTCGTTTTTCGAAAAAGTGAAATATTGCTATAACTCTCTTAATATGTGAAATATCGAATCCGTTCAAAGTTCATACTATGTGTCGGATAAAGCCCAAAAATTTATGTTTAAAAGGTTTTTTATAGCACCAACCATTGACCAAAGGGGTGGGAAAAAGTGTTTTTTTCGGGAAACATTATTCATATCTCTCTTAATAGGCACAATATCAAAACCGTACAAAATGGACAATATTTCCCAAATAATACCCTAAAACTTTTGTCTGAAAGAATTTTTAATATGACCCACCATTACGCCAAGGGATGAGAAAAATGATTTCGGAATTATAAGAAAATGCCAAGAGCTATCAGTGGTTGCCATGGCAACACTACTAAATTGATGAGGGATGAGCCATCAGACGTTGCCGTGACAACGCACTTGCACGAGATCAGATTCAGATTTCCATCTGACTAAGTGTGAAGCGGCTTCGGTGACGTAACTGGTAGCATGCTGAACTTCTATGCCCAATTTCGCGGGTTCAAAGCCGGCCGAAGTCGTCGGATTTTCTAAGAGCGCTAAAAATCCCTCAGTATGCTTTCCTTTGGAGGGGATGTTCCAACGTTCGTTGCGAGTTGCTGGTTGCGGTGGCATCTAGTAGCCAAGTTCACAGCTAGGTGTCGTTGACGAGTGACGATATAATTTTGCGTGAAGAAGTAACAGACCGTTACATAGTTACACATCAGTGTCGAAACCTTGCATAAGGACAGTGTGACCACAAGTATAACAAGTAGTTCCGTGAAGAACTATAGAGCCTATTTTCATATATCCTACTTATGTTAACTGCCACTATCAAAATACAAAATTTGAGTTTGTTTGCTGTAATAGATTCGTAGATATTGAGAACCGACTAAATATTTCGGATGGTCGCTATGTTGGATATTATATATGTAGGTCCTAGTGTTATGTACTGTTACATGAAGATTATTGTGTACGTGTAGCATTTATACTTCAATCGCATGATTAGGACACAAGAAGTAACAAGGAGATTTTAAAATTTCGCACAGCGTCCATCTTGTGGTTATGGAAACAATTGAAATAAATCAGATGCCAGTGGATTAACATTCGTATAAGAATTCACTGTACCAAGTTTCACTGCACTCGGATGGTTAAATTGCGAGAAACGTCCATGTGAATATTTATACTTCGCATCGCCGCCATGTTGGATTTGTGATCACCAGGTTATATACAGTCCTATAGGTGAACTTATGTTCATAGCCCCTATGAACATAAAAAAATCAGTTTGATTGCTATAATAGAATCGTAGATATTCAGAGCCGTCTAAATATTTCGGATGGACGCCATGTTGGCTTGTTAAATGTATAGGTCATAGAGTCATGTACCATTAAAGGAAAATTATTGTGTAGGTTCATTATTCAAACTTTCACTTCGATCGCATGATTACGACACAAGAAATAAAAACTTAATTTTAAAATTCGCACAGCCGCCATCTTGAGGTTATGTAAACAATTGGACTAAATTAGATGCCAGTGCATTACAATGTGTATAAACATTTCCTGTACCAGATTTCATTGCGTTTGGAACATTAAATCGTGAGAAAGATCTATTTAAAATTTTCAAATTCGCTTGGCCGCCATGTTCGTTTTGTAGTTAACCGGTTTTTTAAGTCTTATAGATGAACTTCCAGTAGTGCCCTCTATCTCCGTACAATATTTCAGGGTGATATCGCTAATAATTTCAGAGATATAGAATGCCGGTGAAATATTTCGCACATCCGTCATCTTGTGATTATGTAAACAATTGAACGAAATTAGATGTCGGTGCATTACAATGTGTATGAACATATACTGTACCAAGTTTTATTGCTTTCGCTTGGTTAAATCGCGAGAAACGTCTATTTAAAAGTTGCAAATTCGCGTGGCCGCCATGTTGGTTTTGTAGTTACCTGTTTTTCAAAAGTCACATAGCTGAACTTCTAGTAAATCCCTTTATCGCAGTAATAAATTCCAAGGTGTTATCGGGAATAGTTTCGGAGATATTGAATGCTGGTGAAATATTTCGCACAGCCGCCATGTTGGATTGGTGAGACGTAACAAAATTTGAAGGGCACGGTCAGGGTCGCCCGGAATAGTGTTATGAAATTACCGAGTTTTATTAAAATCGCTCCATCCGTTTAAAAGTTATTAGGGGACACACACACACACCTCACACACACACACACACACACGGACAAAAGGTGATCTCATAAGCCAATTTTTTCAAAATTGAAAATAGGATAAAATTGGACTCCTAATGACAAGAAGGTTACCGTCATCATAAGACAATAACATGTTTAAAATATGCATAAAATGACGAAAAACAAAGCTAACTAATCTCCAATTATAAAATACTTTCTCGCAATAAATGGTCTGATCCTTCCACGAAAACCTGCATATTCTGCCTATTTTCGCCTATCCCCAAGTTTGTCCGGTGAAATCTACCTCCGCCTTCCGGCGTGCTGAGAGGACTTTTTTATAAACCATTTCTTACTAAATGTGTATTGTTTAGTTCAGAACATTCCTAAAAGGGTATAATTATACGAAGTTACGGAAATATGGACTTGCGAGAAAATAATAGCCTCCATTTTGACCCAACGGGACGGCATGGACAAGCAAAATATGGCAGGTCAGCCTGAACTGTTAGATACTACTACAGTTACACATTCTATTTTAAAATGCTAATAACCTTCCGTCACCTTCTTGTGGACAGTTTAAGCCTCCCTATGTACGATGAGCGTATTTGGTAAGGCCAGGCCTTGCTGAATCGTAAGTTACGGTTAGGCTATAATACTTGCATCATTCATATATCTGCCATATTGAAACTTTTTGGCTGATGACCTTGTAGTTTGGGAAAATAAGCTTCCCACATTAAGGTATATTGTTGCAAAATTTTGTAGAGACCAGATGATTAGGTTAGTCGTAATTTGATTTAAGCTCAGAACATTTAGGTAGGTGCCATTCCTTCATAGTTATGATGGCGGCGATATAGAACATGACACTTGAGTTGACACTTACTACTGCTACCTCTGTACCAAAGGTGGTTCGATTTGATTTCGTTGTGTTTGAATTGATAGGGGGGGATCGATTTTCACACATACATGGCATCCATCTTCAAACTATTTGGCTGATAACCTTGTAATTTGGCCAAAAGACGCATCCTACATAAAGGTATGTTGTTGCAAAATTTGGCAGAGATCAAATGATTAAGTTAGTCGTAATTTGATTAAGCTTTATACATTTGGTTGGCCGCCATTACGTTTCCGTCAAGATGGCGGCGATATAAAACATGAGACTGAAGTTTTCTTTGCTAGTGCTACCTCTGTACCAAATTTCGTTCAATACTGTTCTGTCATGTTTGAATTGATAGGGGGAACTGATATACACACTCTCACACTGACTGAGGCTGACGCTGGCGCCGAGTCTAAGTCTTAGGCTGAGACTGATAACTTTTGGCCCATGTACATCTCATAAGCCTACCTTCAATTTCTGCAAAAGTCGAAATTAGGATAAAAAGAAAACTCTAGTCATGTAATTATATGCAATATTCATAATCCAATTAAATCGAAATCCAGATAAATTACGTGGCTGCAATGCTTCATTTCTCAATTTAATTCTTTTGAAATTTGCCGAATTATGTGTTATAGGCTTTATACACACATTTACATTTTCATTTAAGATTGTTTTGCCTTCCAGCGTCCAATAGGTCTGCAAACCTCTGTTTACGAACAAATCACCTCCATGATCCCCTATTAGCAGATAGCACTGCGGCCTCCTCTGTTTCTACACCTCTCACTTTGAAATCGCTTAACACTGAACCTAACCATCACCTCATAGGTCTACCTCTGCCTCTATTACCCTCTACAACTGAACTCATTAACCTCTTAGGTAATCTCTTCTCCCTCAATCTCTTCACATGACCCCACCATCTGAGTCGACTCATACGAACAGCTTCATCTTGTGTGTTCATTTCTCTATATCTTCATTACGAGTACCTTCCTGCCATTGCTCTCATCTATTTGTCCCAGAAATCATTCGTGCTACCCTCATATCGGGCTACACGAATCCCTAAGTTCTCTAGACCGGGGGTTCTCATCCTTTTTCAACCATCGCACCCCTTTAAAAGAATTAAATATCCTGCGTACCCCCTACTAACATTTCTTAGGTAGTAATAATGGTTATTAAAAATGTAAAAGGTATTTAGTTAGTATGGTTTAACCTTTGTAATTTTACACGGAAAGATATTTTAATAAAACAAAATATAGTTGTTGTTTTTCAGTTCCTTTTCCCAAAGAGTGATTTTTGCAATCATTGCGTTAGTTTTCATTTCAACATAGAACATATCAGAAACACTACCTTGCATACACTTTTTCCAAATGTTCAGTTTTTCAAAAATATCACTTAAATAGGTCAATTTTAAAAGCCAACCAAAGTCATTGAGTACTGATGATAAATTAGATTTGTGCTCGGTAAAGAAAAGATGCAATTCTTTGTGGAGTTCAAATACACGCGCCGTAAATAACTCACACCCCTAAGGGGTACGTGTACCACAGGTTGATAACCCCTGCTCTAGACATATCAATGAGTGTATTTATTTAAAGATACCTCCTCCCAAAATTTAAACATATTTATCAGTTTTTAGGACACATTTATCTATTTGGATGATCTTCTAATAATACTTTTTCTAACAAACGGTGGGGGTTCAATTGGATGTCATGTTTCGCTCACACCAAGCGAGCATCATTGGATCCAATTGAATCGGTCGGAGCTGAAAAGCATTAAGTCAGTTTTCAGTACTTTTCAGGAGACAGATAAAAAAAACGTCATTGATGGAACAGGACATAACAAACACACTATATTAGTCATGTTGTGAAACAACTATTCAGGTTATATTTTTGTTAGCGGAATATCAATTTTAATTTAATATAGGCTACATATTTTTCTGATCAATTTTGCAAACGTGACTTAATGCCTTGCAGCTCTGTTGTCAGTTTAGTGCGGCATAAAGCCATCCAGAATGAATATTTCACATGATATTTTATTTGAAATGGATTCGTAACATAAAACCACCTAAACTCTGTACAAATGTAATTTACAATAGCACTGTAACACGCGGGAATCTTGCAGTGCGACCAACATTAAGTACGGAATACGGCGCTGAAACGCGGCAAGTTATTGACTTAATGCTGTTCTCCTCTGATCGCACTACATGTAGCAGTGGTTTCTGGCTTAAACCCACAAAACAAATTGCTTTGTGGTGGATTTTGCCTTGCCAGTGAGCTTCCGTGCTTTTTCTCCTGATGAAAATATTTTGTGTGTAAATTAAATTGAAGACTGACTTAATTCTTTCCCATGCCGTTCCAATACTTATTCTTTAAAAAATGACCTTTTTGACTTAATGCTTCTCAGCTCCGGCCGATTCAAAATTATACAAGACAAAATAGCTCTATAAAACTCTACCAAGCCCACAATGCCACCTACAAACGGTCGCTGCCCTCCAACAGCCACTTGCGAAAAGCATAGCAAAATCTTGGAATGTGTGGCTACTAGTGCTAATAAATACAGTGAGTCCGAGAATGTTCTCCGCAGCGCCTACATGCGTCTGCGAGAGCTAGCTACAGAAGTTACGTTGGCAGCACGGCTGCCGCTTGCAACATATTAGCCTTTCACGAAATGATTGCCGGCGGTCGAGATGGGAACTATTCTTTGTTTACTTGTGTCACACGTCAGCCTGCTTCGTTGACAGGTACAGTTGCGCGAGTAGGATATGACTCAGCTCCAGTAGCCTCTGCCATCGTTTAACTGTCCGTGGTTACATGAGCTCCTATGACGCGCAATGCTGCTTGACTTATATGCGGAATGCATTCTGTCATCGCTGTGTTCCCTAATAACAAGTAAACAGTATACTTTGTACTCACCACAGCCATTCATAACAGATGCTGGAAGTGCTGATGACACATACGCTCGCTTATTGCAATACACACTGACGACTTCGACAGCCTACAGCCCACACGTGTGGGTTCACCCTGTCAAAGACACCGTGCTACCAACTAAACCGATGAGGCAACCACTCACAGCAGCACGTAACCACTGCGGAGAACATTCTCGGGTGCCCTGTACTAAAGCATTAAGCATCCGATAAAAGAGCTATCGTTTTTAATAACTACAAGGTTGCCAGACTGAGAAATGTCGATCCCATCCACAAACACCAACTAATTTATGAAAGGGTAGCTACTATTGCTGTGATACACTTTAGCGTAAAGCTCCAACCTATTGTACTGCTCGAGTCTAAGCTGCGTGAACCTGAGAGGAATGTGCATCGCTGACTTTGAGTTGTGGTGTTGACGAGTGATGAGATTTCTCGGTCCGTGCAAAGTACAGAACCAAATACATTGGTCGGTGACTCACTCAGTCATTCCTAACACCACAGTGGTTTGAGCAATGGCCGAATGTTAGTAGTATTGGAATAGAAAGGAATACCATATATCTCGGTGGGCTGTTGACAGATCCTTCCCTTCACGCCCGTCTCTTTCCTGCTCTTTCTCCTCACCCCGCAAGTTCATAGAGCTTGGACTCGAGCAGTAACACGTAACTGCAAGCTTGACAAGCACGCATGATCAATCTTTTTGTACAGGATTGAAAAATTTCCCTTCGACACCACACGGTACAAGTATGCTTGAACAAGCGCCAGTTGGCGCTTGCACTATTGCGAGCTTGGAAGACGATGCACTCGCTTTGGCTTTGCTTTGTCCACAAGAGGAAAACACGAAAGAAGAAGCGATGTGGTGCAAGGAGTGGTTATTGAAGAGAAATACGTACTCTATATCCCACGTTTATTTGCTGAGTGAATTGAAAATATATCCGCGTGATTGGCATAATTATATCAGAATGAATGAAGAAACTTATCTGAACCTTTTGTCACTCATAACGCCTCCCACGGGTTCCATGGGAAGATATGTCGGAACAAAACATACCACGAACTGGAGAACGACTGCGTCTGTGAATTATGCAACAAACAATGCCCCAAGTATCACTTGCTGAAATGTGGAAACAGAACCCAGCCGCTAAACACGCTAACGAAAGACTGGTGAAAAACAGAAGTAAATATGTAAACAAATGTCTGTAAATTGTGTTTAATAAATTATTATAACACCTTTAATTAAAAAGCAGAATACGATCACGAGCGGATATGCTTAGGCCTACATACCATGTCTGCGGGAAGCCAAGGCTTTCCTAGCGCGAGGCAAAACTCTACACCGTAGCCGCTGAGAGCAAGCAGCGAGACTGGACAGAACTGTGTGCAACTGTGCAACACTGGGCACTTGACACCTGCGAGACACGCGAGCTGGCCGTCAGGGCGGGACATTGAAGTTCACGTGAAGGGAGAGAGGAAGTATGGTATTTGTTAAGAACCGTCAGCTATTGGTCAGTAGCGAACAATGGTTATTGACGGTTGACCTTCAACTGGAGTGATAGGGTGGGGAACACCGGTTCAGTATTGCCCCGACAGTGAGTGCTGAGCGCGACAGTGTTGACGCTGTAAGTTGTGTTCTTGTCAAGATCTTGTGTAAGTTGAGTCTAGTGGGAATGCCTACTACTTAAGAACGTGTTTTTTTTTATTGAAAAAGGTTTTCCGTGCTGGTGGAAACTTTACGGAGCATAGTGTGATAGTGGTGAGTACAGTATATATTGCATTAATTAATTTAATGTAATTGTCCCCTCATTCATAACATGAATGTACTGCCAACCCAACACGTCCTGCAAGGTGAGACACGTGCTGCGGATAATCTTTGCGGACACACTGTATTTTTTCCCGCATGAGGCAACTATATACAGGGTGATTCTTACTAACTCTCTATAGCGACGTAGATGGCATTGAGACAAGTAATTTAATATAGGACACTTAGGGTCGCAAGTGTTCGAAAATACCTTAATAGTGAACCACAACTGTTAAACATATGACGTCATCAGCTGAGGACTCAGCTCGACCAGACCCATGCACTCTTACGCACACCAAGCTATCGAAAGCAAACGTTGAATATCATATCACTCTGGCTCCGTGTCCGCGAGTGCGACTTCGGCGCGTGTGGTTCGAGGTACGAATCCGGGGCCTATCCATCATCTTTTTTGGTTCTCTCTCTTCTCCTTTCAGGTGGAAGCAGATTGTTAGTTGACATTAAGAACGCTTTGTATTACAAATGTGATAGGAAACGTTCGGGAATTTTACACTGGATTCGATAGGATGGGGCGAAATTAGTCTTTCGACAAGAACTGCTGTACTAGATAACAACTGTTTGAGAGTTCTCAGCCACACAGTTCAATACAGTACGTCAAATGAACCGCTTTACATTCCATGAGCTTGCAGACATGCACCTTTGTTATGGTGCTGCAAATCCAAACGCACTTGCTGCAAGGCGGCTGTACCAACAACGATTTCCCCAACGCGTTCTGTCTTCTCACGTGACACTCAGCCGTTTGTGGGTTGTAATGTTTAACAGCAAAAAAGTTCGGTGATACATGCGCAAAAATAAAAGCGATGCTTCCACTTGAAAGGTGAAGAGAGAGAGAAAATTATGATGGATAGGGCAAGGAATTGAACCTCGAACCCCACGCGCCCGAGTCGCACACCCAGACACGGCGCCAGAGTGATATGACTTTCAACATTTGCTTTGGATGCATTGGTGTGCACGGGCCTGACCGCTCGAGCTGAGCCGTCACCTGATGACGTCATATGTTTAACAGTTGTGGTTCACTTTTAAGGTACTTCCGGACACTTGCGACCCTAAGTGTCCTATATCAAATTACTTGTCTCAATGCCATCTACGTCGATGTAGAGAGATTTAAACGTTAATAAGAATCACCCTGTATATAGAGTATAATATATTTTCCAAGCTAAGTTTGGCAAACATTTCCTCTATTTAAAGGCAGCCCGACGACACTAGAGGTTTGCTGCTCAGAATCGGGTACGCCATCGCCAGGTACATTATGGAATCACCTGAAGTATATTGGAATCACCCAAAATTCTGTAGAAACTAAGCTCATTGGAATCACTAAATGCACCCTCAAGTACTAAATCATCATCATCACATCTTCTAACACAAAAGCGAACCGAATTTTAATATTGCAGGAATTTTGGTTGATTTTAATTTCGATCTGGGACAGTGCATTTGTAGTAACTAATTTTCTGAAATGGTTGAAATTACTTGTTCTGTTCCAGGATTCTTGAAATCACCCAGGTTTTGAAGGACTGCTGATATTTTAATGGAAATATATAATAAAAATATTAAAAAGGTATAGTTGAATTGAATAAAAATTGACAAATCTCTTGTGAGATTGCAGAGACCATGAAAACTGTGCAGAGTTCGAATGGTCATCTAATATGAATTAATAAAATACCTACAGAAATTTTCAAAGCCGTTAATCCAACTTCGTATGCCGGTAAATTAGTGAAAATGAGCTTTTTTAAGAAATGGCAAAATTTCTAGGAATATCGTCCCTGGCACCGACCAGCGCAGTGGCCCTATGACCTTAATCTTCCACAGGTTGTAAATTTATTTAAAGAAATGATAGGTGGCCTTATAGATGTTCATAGTTTCTTTGCTAGCACCGCCTGGTTGGCTCGCAAAAATATCGAAGTGGACAGCAGAATATATTCAAACTATCTAAGGTGATGTTGGCGTCAGCAATGACATACAGACGTAAAAGCCATCTGACACGGAAGAATTCATCGCATTTCATCCCCACCCCTGTTGAAATAGAAATAATGAGCAACGGATATGCACTTACTTTGGCTCTCAGATATTTAAAGAATGCAGAATGTGACACTTTTCCAAGTTTTTAGCCTACTTTTCACATTTTGTAAAAATTAGGAAAAAGTAGACTTATGAGATCGATCCTGGCAAATGTATGTCTGTCTTTCCTTCTGTCTGTCTTTGTGTCACTCTCCCCCCTCCCCTCTCCCTAACAACTCCTAAGTGGCTGCAGCTATCGAAACCAATTTTGGTATCAGTAAAGATATCTCACGGAAATATTTGAAAATGACGTCTCTACTACCAACTGCTGAAACATTGCAATTGAAATTTGAGCTCTATGTTGGATATCTCGAAAGGTATGCATGGGAGCTATTCCAAAATTGGCACACATATATATAATAATATTTCAGTTTGATTTCCAGGACAGTGTTGCCGACTATCGTTATATGCATGTAACTTCAATACTTATTCGAATTCAACCAAATTTCGTATGTTCTATGTGTACCATAACAGATAGGAATATGCGTATTCTTGAAAGCCACCAGGGCTGCCAACTGTTAATAAATGCTCTCTTTATTTTTTATCTTAATACCAATATATCAGAAAGTATGAAACCAACATCTCTAAACTTTGCACGCGTATAGTACACTACCTTCTACATTCATTTGTAGTAACTAATATACGTCAGTGCTGCCAACATGATTATAAGTCTGCCCATAGGTCCAATTTTTAAATGCATGTTACTTCTATATTAACAAATCGATTTCAACCAAATGTTGTATGTGCTTTGTGTACCATAACGGATATGACTATGCGTATTCTTAAGAGGCAGCAGAGCTGCCAGTTGTAAATAAATGCTCTCTCTATTTGTTTACCATAATATCTATAAATCAGAAAATATGCAAGCCAACAGCTCTAATCTTTGCATACGTATAGCACCTAACATTCTAAATTAATTTGGAGTAACTAATATACGTCAGTGCTGCCAGCATGATTTAATCCTGCTGATAGGTCAAATTTTTAAATACATATAACTTCTATACCAACTAATGGATTTCATCCGAAATTGGCACAATTATATATCATAATATTTCAGATTAATGCTCAGCAAAACATACATGACATTGTTGCCTACATGATTTTACGCGCGCTGATAGATTCAATGTCTAACTGCATATAACGTCCATATTATCCATTGAACTTCAACTAAACTTTGTATGTGCATTCTGTACCTAAAGAGATTGATCTAAGAATATATTCAGAGTCACAAGGGCTGCCAACTGTATTGCTCTATTAGGTTACACTATTTCAGGTATACTTCCAACTAATTAGAAATGTCAGTATTACCAACTTAATTTCGTCATTATTCTAGACGAAATCATTGGAATGAATCTTAATTTTTAAGAAAAGTAGGCTCTTTAGCTCGTCATGGAACTACTTGTTTTTCTTTAATTGCTAAATGTATTCATATGGCAAGGTTAACATGTGTTGATAAAGATTAACCTTGTGATCAATAGCCATTGGACCTCTTTCTTTCGTGAAATCCGTATCACTGAACATGACTTTTCTCTATGAAAACAGCACATGCATTAATCAAGAATCAAACCCAGTCTGGCTTGGTCATACGTAGCCGCTGCCTAATCACGTCCCTGCAGGGTTTGAATAATAATAATAATAATAATAATAATAATAATAATAATAATAATAATAATAATAATAATAATAATAATAATAAGGGCTGGAAAGTTTGAAAAATAATTAAAGAATTCCCATGAAGGAATAAATGGAGACTTTACCAAAATTTAGAAACATGATAAATACGCACCTTCACGACTACACTTTTCTCTCTAGATCAACACTTAATTGAATCACATCACCCTGCTGTAAACAATCTATGAAGCATGAATTTTAGTGCTGAAACACTAATAAAATATCGCTTAAGTATTATTCTTTAAGACCAATTAAATTATAGAGGTCGTTAACGACTTTAAATCAAGTCTTCCTCACACCTCTTCTCACCCTCAAGAACCACCCTCAAGGAAATGAGTGTCATTAACCAGCACAGAGAAACATTAAGAACGACTAAATCCCTCGGCACCAGAGAGAAATTACAATGTAATGTCTCGTTGCTTTAAGTTAGAAGATAATTCATTATATGCTCAAGCACAGCAGCTACGTTTTGTTTCTGAACATAACGTGCAAAATATGTTATCTCAAAATTATTCAACATTCGACGCTACTAATCACAGAAAACATAGGAAATGTTTTGCTAACAGTTATAAGATGATATATTGATGATACGCACCGCTCAGTACTTAATTAAAAGGACAGCGTGTTGCTGTCACAGGCAATAACTCTCTTTCAGCGTGAAGAGGAATCTAATGACGCAATAAGTTTCCATGATAAAACCACTTAATCTTTTATTTAAGAAACGTACGATATATTATTTTTGAATCCTTACCTTTCTTTCAGAAGAGATGTCTTCAATTTTTCATTTTAATTCTTCTCAGATTACGATTTAGGGGATTCACATCACATTTCCAGAATAAACTAGAATGATATGCCTCATTTTTCTTCTGAAATCGTTCTTTCAGAAAATGATAACCATTTAAAATAACTGATAAAATAAATTCAAAGTCACTTGACCTTACAGGTTTATAAACAAAGAAGAGATAATAATATTTGAAAAAATATTTTTTTTATTGTTGGAGAAAGTAAATTTTCTTTTTTCTTTTACACCCGTCGTCCCGTCAAAGAGCCGACTGTCAATTTTCTCGCGAAACAAAAGCCTAGCAGCTGGCGTCGGTCGCGGTAGCCGCTACGGCCTCGACTGTTCACTCAGCTTATCGCCTGCTTGACGGCTCGCACAGACGCACTGGGCATCTCTTGCAGCATCCCCTTCCCCTCTGGGAGAGCGTCGGTACGCAGGAGCGCCGTGAGGTAGCAGCATTGGGCGGAACGACGGAGGAATTGCGAGCGACGCCCAGTAGATGGCGCTCCAAAAACTCCATCCCGATGTAAAAAGAACACGCCCCTTGAACGAACTGCCATAAATAGCCGACCAATGTTTGCATGTATTCATTCATTATAAGTGAAAGTTAATAGAGCAGAATGGTTCAGCTCGGTGCATTATTCCGCAATAATATAAAGCCAGGCTATCTAGGAACTCGGGAGACGAGTTAGTTCAAATTTCACCATCAATATAGTCATTGAAATGGTTTAGACACGTTTCATATATTCAACTTCAAAGAGATGGGCCACTTACCTTCAACTCTACCCACTGTCAACATCTGAGTTCTACTCAGTTTACCGTGAAACCATCGCTAATTACCAAGAGTATTTTTGTTAGTACCGGCCGCGGTGGCCGAGAGGCCGGTACAGAGCAACGAAGAGAGAAAATGAAGTTATTAGAAGATGAAGAAAGCGATACTTCGTTCCTCGCTGGCATCGGGGAAGCGTAGGATCGAATCCCACCACGGCCATCCTGAAATTGCTTTTCGAGGTTTCTCATTTTCACCACAAGGCAAATGCCGGGCCGGTTCCTTTCAACAGGCTCATGGCCTACTTCTAAAATCCTACCCCTGACTCTTCCTTAATTAGACACAAGTTAGCAGTCACCATCCCCAGTTGCATCTTATGTAAAAGTGTGTTCAGCTCCCAGACACCATCCTTACGACGGTAGAGGAATGATCCCTCGCAGAGGCCGTGGGGGAAGCCGAGCTGGGAGGATAAGCGATTCAAGAAAACCTTTGTTACTAATTCGTTGTCACACTCAGTTTCATCTTCCCTTATTCCATAAATGAAGACCTGTCCCTTCTCTCATCTTGTTTGATGATGATGATAATTGTTGTTTTAAGGGTCCTAACATCTAGGTTATCGTGAAGATGATAATGAAATGTAAACTATAACTAAAACTAACTACTAACTTATATACTAGAAGAAGAAATGGGAAACAAAAGGAGAATAAGGCAAATAAAGGACAGGAGTAAAAGAAATGCCCTCAACCCTCGAAGAATGCCGATTGAGGGACTTGGAAGGAAGGAGAGCCTTGAAAGGCAGATAGGAAAGTGAAAGAGGGGAGGGTCCACCCCAGAGGTAATGGACAAAAGGGAGGAAAACCGGTCCGAATTCAGGAATGCCTCGGGGTCGCCAACTCCTGAACTCACCAGCCGTGAGCCCCTGAGGGTGTAGCAGTATCCAGGGTGCACCAGAAGTGGTGGGGCTACATACACCCTGCCTCCTTGAGGGCCTTGAGCAGAAGGCAGGAGATAACTTGAAAAGAAAAACCACTGATAGTCAGTCTGAAAGATCATTTTAAATGCTACAAATGCTACAAATACTGCTTGAATTCAAAGTCCGTTAGCAAAAAAAAAGTGAAAACCAAGGTCAAAGGAGATAGCTGGCTGGATGACGTCACGCTCACCGGAGCGCGCGGGGAAAGGAGGAAGCTCAAGCAGTACTATGACGTCACACATCTCAGTGCATTCTCGGTACATTTCGTCCCGTCACCGTAAAGCAACGCCAATCCCCAGCGAAGTCAACATAATAATTTAAAATGATAAAAAGAAGGCTCACCTCTCGCAGAAGGAGAAACCTTAAATAAAATAATTCGTTAATTTAGAGTTAAATCTAAACTGGCAAACCTATAAGTGAAACACTTTTACAAACACGATTTCAAAAGTAAAATGTATGGGTGATATATCTAAACCTTTTCAGATCAATACAGGTGTAAGACAAAGGAAGAGACTCCCTAGGCTTCGGATACCCTAATACCGTCGGGGTCGGAAGAGAACAAGAGTTGACCAAGTGAGGACGACAGGAAAGAAGACGCTGAGGAGCCCGGCACAGGTAAGTGGAAGCAATGCCGGACTCAGCTGGGGCCCCGTGTTCGCCAACCAACGTCCCACAAGATGTGAGCCCCTGGGGGGCTCATCTTGTTTGCCGTTCTGGTACTGCTATACAGGTGTTTTTAAATCCCCATTACAGACTTTGAGCGCTTGTAGTGCGGACCAAGATGGTTTTGTTAGCATAGGAACTTGTGGCCGGAAACGTACCGTCTTCCCACTACCCCCCTCCCCCCCCCCCCAAAAAAAAAACCACCACAGCACACGTTCAAATCTCCCGCATTTTCGGCGCCACTGACTAGAGTACGTACGTCATTGAACGATCACCTCATGTCCCATATCCCCTACAGGTTTGTTGACATTCCATATCTTCTTTCACGAAATCTCACGAGTGCCGCGTACTTGGTATTCCTTGAACACGTACTGCATAAGTTCTTAGACGATGTGCCACTACATGTGCGTCATAACATTTGGTTTCAACACGGTGGCGCACCACCTCATTTTTTCATTTCAAATGATCTTGTCGACTTCATCGTTATGCTTTGGTCTACCGTTATGCGTCACGGTTACGGCGTGTATGACGTCATCACGTTGTTCAGTGCATATGCACCGAGTCTGAGTTTACTCCTGGGGTCTGGGGTTATGCGATACGGAGAAGGTGAGAGCGTGACGTCATGCAGCAGAGTGCACCTCCCGCTCTCCGTTCCCCGCACGGAAAACCTAAGTTAAAGGGTAATGGAGTCTGTTGAGTCTGAGTTTACTCCTGGGGTCTGGCGTTATGCGATACGGAGACGGTGAGAGCATGACGTCATGCAGCAGAGTGCACCTCCCGCTCTCCATTCCCCGCGCGGGAAGCCTAAGTTAAAGGGTAATGGAGTCTGTTGAGTCTGAGTTTACTCCTGGGGTCTGGCGTTATGCGATACGGAGACGGTGAGTGCGTGACGTCATGCAGCAAAGTGCACCTCCCGCTCTCCGTTCCCCGCGCGGGAAGCCTAAGTTAATGGGTAATTGAGTCTGTTGAAAGAGTCCTGGGGCTTCAAGCGAAGCGAGAAGCCCTCCTGAGCCTTTCTAACATGTGTAGCATTTGTAGCATGCGTCATTTGAAATGATATTAAGACTATTCTCTCAGACTGACTGTATCATTTTCACTTGCGGTACGAGATCATCTGCATCACAGATTTTTGCAGCAGTGGATAGGTCGTGGTGGCCCAATTGCTTGGTCTGTACGTTCAACCGACTTGACACCGCTGTGGGGTCACATGGTAACCTTGATTTACGAGACCCCTGTGGAAACCGAGGAAGAGGAATAGTTTAGACTATGTAGCATTAGGCTACCCCTCTCGGGTAACCATAAAGATTGATTTTTGCTCAGTAAGTCGGAAGAACAAGCGCTCCCGAACAGCTTCAATAATACTTACTGTCGACCAAAGTATTATGTGCACTCGAGTTTGAAGGTTGTCTGTGATGTAACCAATAAACCTGCATAAAATCCAATTACATCATCATTTTTGTCGTTCTATTTTACGTTCGTTCATGTAGGTTTGGAATTTTTAATTTATATTTTAATATTTTTTATTCAGTTTCAACCAAGCAAGCAAGGTGAATAGACGTGCAGTGAAGTGTAAGGAAGAATGGGAATCGCTATTCAGCAGTACCGGGCGGTCATCGGCCGCTGGCAGGCTAGAGTGAAGTGCGATTTCGGTGTCGGGAAGGTGATAGCTGGCAACGTCAACGAACAGATGGGGGTTTTGGCGATGGGGAGGGTAGCGCTGGTCGTGGCGACGCTACTATTAATTGGAGGAGTGGAGTCAAACCCAGGGCCTGGTCAGCTGGGATGGCAAGAAATGGAAAAAATAAGGGAAATTGTAAAGGAAGTGTCACAAAATGACCAGATCCGGGACATTCTTCGTGAGCAATGTAAGGAATTCAAGGAGATGAAGACATGTATAAGAGAAGAGATGGGAATAGTGACAGAAAGGCTGACCGAGAATAGTAGAGAGATAAAAGAGCTAAGAGAAAAGGTGAAGATATTAGAGGTGGAGGTAAATGAATTAAGGAAGACCAAGCTGGATGAGAGAAAGAAAAACGTCTTCATTTACGGAATAAAGGAAGATGCCAAGGAAAGCACCGAGGATCTAACATCCAAGGTGCTCCGAGAGATTAGTGAAGGCATGCGGATAAACATTGGAGTCTCAGAGATTGACAATGTGACCAGGATAGGGCGGCAAAAGGGCACGAGGCCCGTGAAAGTGTCATTAGTTTCTTCGCTGATGGCTCACAGAATTCTGGCGAACACAAAGAACCTGAAAGGGGAGAGGATATGGGTAAGGAGAGAAATGAGTAAAGAAGAGGCAAGCGAGCAACGGACCTTGCAGTTTCAAGGAAGGCAAGGAGCTCTGGTCTCAAGGCTTATGTAAAAGGCAATAGACTGGCGGTTAGCGGCAACAACTGGGATCGAATTTGGACAGTGGCACAACTCCAGGATATGGAGAAGCAACAACAACAGGAGACAGTTAGACCTAGCAACCAGGTGGAAGCAGCTGTCGGTTCAGAGGGAAGTGCGGTGATGATTCAACAGAGAGCATCGACCTCCAAGTCCCACACGGAAGTGTCGCGAGCAGGAACGACTAACGTCAGCGCCAGGATCACCGGACAAGTGCGTGGTTTTGCAGAAAGGTGAGACTGGCAAACAACGAGTTACTAGTCTAAAAGAACTATGGGGCAAGAAAAACTTGACAGAGCAGTTTAATGTGGAGAAGGAGGTCATTTCTTCTCCAGGTGGCAGTATACTAGAGCTAGAGAAAGCTAGAGTTACTAGAAGTAAAGCTACCGCCAGCGAAGAGGGTAGGGGTAAAAAATAACTAAACTGGAATATTGCTAGCGTAAATATAGAGGGTTTTTTTTAATAAGAGGGGGAACGATGTAGTTTTGACCCTAATAGAAGATATGCAGATTGTAGGATTTGTTGAGAGTTGGCTCCCTGTAGGTTGCGAGGTTAAAATAGATGGCTTCAATATATAAACAAAACCTAAGATTAGGAAAGCGCGTACCGGTAGGTTCCCGGGGGGAATTGTTGTTTTAATTAAAGAAGAGGTGAGGGAATTATCAGAATTTATTAGTTCAGAACTGGAAGAAGTAGTGTGGGTAAAAGCAGATATTAGGGGGAGGGGGAAAGGAACGGTATGTTTCGGCTTTGTCTACAACCCTCCGGAGAATTCCCTGTATGCAAGAGAAAGCTTTTTCGATGAGTTAGCTATTGAAATAAACAGAATTCAAAATATATATGAAGAGGCAGAGATTGTGATTTTAGGGGACTTCAATGCGAGGGTTGCAGACAGAAAGCCCCTTTACAGCAAGGGGGTTGCCGAGGCCGTATGTGGGGATAGGCACAGCAAAGACAAAGAATGTAACAAGAACGGAGAAAAGATTTTGGAACTATGTGGTGCAGAAGAGCTATATATATTAAATGGTGTCTGTGTGGGCGATGAAGAAGGTAACCTGACGTATATAACAGAGATTGGAGGAAGTGTAATAGATTTAGCAATATGTTCCAGAGGAGCACTAGCCCTAATTAAGAGGTTCACTGTTGAAGAATGGGGGGAATCACACCACCTACCAATTGTCGTCAACATGCAGGGAGCGGTGACAAAATCAAAAGGGAACCCACAAGTTAAAGCTATAGAGAGAAAAGTGAATAGATTCAGATGGAGGGAGGAAAACTGCAGAGAGTTCCAGAACTACTTCCAGGGAGAAAATTTTGAGCTGATAAAGGTAGGAATAAGTTTAATGATCAGTAATGATGAAATTGAAGGGGTAATACGTATGATTGAGAATGCAATTATGATGGCCGGGCGGAAAATGCGCGTGAAGGCTAGGGGAAAATTAGGGAGAATTAATGGATGGTACGATGAATCTTGTAGAAGGAAGAAAACCGAAGTTATTAGGGCACTGAAGTTATACAAGAGAGGAGGGGATGATACGATGAGAGTAGAATTTTGTCGTCCAAGGAAAGAATATAGGGAACTGCTCAGCAAAATGAAAGGTGAATGGCAGGGTAAGGAAGCAACAGCACTAAATAAGGATTCTAAAGCTAACGACTGTAGCAAAGTGTGGAGCAGGATAAATTCTTACTGTATGGGGAGCAGAAGTGGTGGGGGGAGCTCTATTAGTGATGAAGTATGGATTGCATATTATGAGAATCTGTTAAATGCTGAAGAAAAATGGAGGAAGAGGGTTGAGTTTGGCGTCCCGAGGGGGCTGGAGGCCGCTCTGCCTATGCTGGACCAAGTCATATCGATAGAGGAAATTAAGGAAGTAATAGCAAAAAGTAAAGGAGGGAAGTCAGGTGCTATTTCGGGGATAACAAATGAATTTTGGCAAGAGTTGAGTAACAATAGATTCATGATGGACAGCTTGGTAAAAATCTTTAACAAAATCTTTGAAGGAGGTAGATTTCCGAGGGCGTGGCAGGAGGGAATAATTTGTCCAATATATAAGAAGCGTGGGGACAAACTAGACCCAGACAACTATAGAGGCATAACTTTGCTTGATAATTTGAGCAAAATGTACACCGGGGTCTTATCCAAGCGTTTAATAGCATGGGCAGAGGGCTGTTCGGTGTTCTCGAGACTCCAGACAGGATTCAGAAAAGGGATGAGGATCAGTGACAATATAATGGTGGTTAAAACGGTGATGGACAAGTACATAAGAAGGAAAAGAGGTAAGCTGTATATCACAGCTATTGATTTGGAAAAGGCGTTTGATTCAGTGAGCAGGGGAGCTGTCATGGCTAAACTGGGAAAAATCGGGGTGTCACATAAAATGATACGAGCAATTGAGAATATGTATTCCGAGGTGAAATGTGCAATTAAAACTAAAGATGATGTAATTGTAGGAGAGATAACGTCTAATATAGGATTAAAACAGGGATGCAAATTATCCCCGGTGCTTTTTTTGCTATTTATCAACGATATTTTCGATTCAAAGGGCTTTGAGCAACGGTCCAACCCTTGCTTGGACAATTATGATATCCCGGGCCTAGCTTTTGCTGATGGCATCCTTCTGCTTGCTCTAACACCCTATAATATGCAATATAGTATTGACGAGATTGTGAGATACTGTGAGGACTGGAACTTAAAAATTAACCCGAGTAACACCAAAGTTATGGTCTGAAAAAAGGGAGTTAAACTGGCTAAGAATGAAAAGTGGGTCATGTATGGGTCGCAGTTAGAGACAGTGAAAAAACATGAGTATCTAGGGACGATAAAGGCGAGTAATGGTAAATGGACCGAACAAATTAAAAGGGCAAAATCGAAAGGGCTATCGGCATTGGCGAATGTTAAAGTGTTAGAGCGTAGGTTACCGAATCTTGACTACAAAGTGTATAAGAATGTGTTCAACGCACTCATCGTTTCAAGAGCACTCTATGGAGTGGAAGTATGGGGTTTAGAGGAAGGAACGAAAACCCTGGACAGTATTGTAAGTAGGTTTGCCAAGATAATTTTGGGGCTACCTAGTTGCACGCCGAATTGTGGAGCGAGAATGTTGTGTGAGGATGTAAGCATTAGACAACTTATCATTAAAAAAAAGGTCATAAAGTCTTGGATTCGTTTAAAAGCAGGTGGAGGGGGGGGGGGGGAATGCTTAAGGTAGCCTACCTGCACCAAATGAAGCATCAGCAAGAGGATTACTGGGTGGACGGGGTAAGAAGTGTACTGGAAAGATTAGTAATGGGTTATCTATGGGATAGGGACTTACAAAGAGAGGAAGGTAGGGTGTGTAAGAAAGTGTGTAGAAGGGTTAATGACGTAGAGTTGCAGGTGCTAAGAGATGAGTGCACCAGTAGGAGAACCTTAACGGAGTTCTGCGAAATAAGGAACTTTATGAGCATAAAGCCTCAATGCCTAATGAAAAGAGAAATGAGAGGGATAATTTGGTGGTTAATGGGGGTGTATAAGAACAAAGCGTTGAGAGAATTAGGAAAAGAGGACATTTGCCTGTTTTGTGGGAAGGTTATGGGTGCAGCGCACCTGATCAGGGAATGCAAGGAAATTAAAATGATAAGAGCAAAGTTTGTAGACAAAGCAGATCTAAACAGAATAGAAAATGAAAATGAGTATCACACTTTAATTAAATTACTAAAAAGCGAATGGGGGAAAGCAGGTCAATTAGCAAAATATTTTAATACCATCAGGGCAATGTGGAATAAGAAAGCGTCGGATGAGATTCAGAACAAAGATGCATGTAAATTAAGCATTCAAGTACAGGAGATGGCTTCCTAAGCTATAAATCTTGTTAAAGCCTAGGAGAGCCTATCTGTATTAACTAGGTAGCCTATACGATTACTACAGTACAGCCACATATTGCTGTCTGTAGATTTTTCCTGTGAGTTTGATTTTTTTTTTCCTTACTAAAAAACTTATCAGACTCTTACAGTCAGTAAGGGCTCGATAGGGAAATAAAAGTAATTCTTTCTGTGATGTGTCTCCCATGGAGAACTGTCAAAAAATGAAGAACACTGTGTCCACATTTATGATTAAGAAAGAACTTTGTGCAGTCTCCATCAGAAAAGTTGCCCAGTGATATTGTGAATGAAGATAACTACTGCAAAGCATTATTAAGTTTTGAAATAACGAGGAAGCTATGAAATGCCGAATGAACATTTGGTTTAATTATCTAACGCCATACTGTAAATTTATGTTATCTATATGTTTATTGTCTGTACGTCACGATATGACTATCTGAGTTAAAGTGACAATTTTACTTTAAAAAAAAAATTATTGCAGTCGGAACACAAAAGGTGCCCGTTTTTAAGCGTGTTTCAACCATGCGTCACATTTAAGAAATATTATCTCAAAACCCCGTTATCAGATCGAATCCAAATTTTAACACAATATACATTGGAATGTTGTATAAAATAAGTGAATTAATTTACGTACTTCAGAGTCATACAGCATAACCTTTTCATGTATAAGGATTACAACGCGACGAGGAATTACATTTTCCAACCACCCCGATGCGAGAAACAGTTAGCTTACAAACATGATAACAACTTTGTTTCTTGGACACACAAACTTTTGAAATTAATAAACCAGTTATACAACATTCCAATGTATATTGTGTTAAATTTTGGATTCGATCTGATAACGGGTTATTGAGATAATAATTCTTAAATGTGACGCATGGTTGAAACACGCTTAAGAACGGGCACTTTTTGTGTTCCAACTGCGATAAAAAAAACATTAAAATATAAATTAGAAATTCCAAACCTACATGAACTAACGTAAAATAGAACGATGAAAATGATGATGTTATTGGATTTTAAGTAGGTCTATTGGTTACTTCACAAACAACCTTCAAACTCGAATGAACATAAGTAAGTCTATTGTTGCCTGGTAATGCGGACTGCATCACGTCGCCCCTACCAGTGTTCTGGTGCAAAATTGCGAGCTGCTTATAAATTGCAGTCACGGGGAGTATTTAGTGCAAAATGATTTCTTAGGCCCCTTAAAACAGTTATCATCATGACAATAGTATGTCTCTGTATAAGGGCGATGGTGTTGGTGCAGCATACTGAGGTTATCAGCTGCAATAAGCGTTGGTGCTTTCCGATCCTTATCCTTGAGTCTCCAGTTCTGTAATAGTATTCATTATCATCCATAAAAAAAAAAAATCTACCGGGTGAACCCGGGCACTACTGCTAGTACGATATAAAATGAAACAGCACGAAAAGCAAAAGCAATATTGACATGTCGTACCTCCTAGCAATATTGCTAAGCGTTACAATGTCAATAAGGGTGATGTTTAACCAATGACCTTTAAATTCAATCACATGAATTAGTCCAGTGGATTGAGATCTAAAATACTTGCAGTTCTAACTGGTAAATGATCTACCAAAGAACATTGGTTCATAATTTTCTGGTGAGTTATGAGTTATGAGATGTTCTAACCAAATCTCAGTTACTTCCTACAGATACTACAGTTCGACACCGAGATGCTCTATCCTAACAGTGACTCTATACATTCAAGATGGTGGATGGGCGTTAAAATAATGTTAAACATTAAAATAAACTACTTTTGTCGATTTTGAAAAGGTCTTTGACTCGGTTGATAGAGAAACCTTACATAAAATAATTCGTGAATTTGGAGTTAAATCTAAATTGGCAAAACTAATAAGTGAAACACTTTTACAAACACGATTTCAAAAGTAAAATTTATGGGTGATATATATAAACCTTTTCAGGTCAATACAGGTGTAAGACAAAGTGATGGTTTATCACCGCAGCGTTAGGACATGGGGCCAATCTCTCGGTAGACGCGTGGGGTCGAGCTCCACCGTCGGCCGTCCTTGCAATGGTTATCCGTGGTTTCCCCATTTACAACACCAGGCAAATGCTGGGACGGTACCATCTCACAGGCCACGGCCGCTTACTTCGACATGCTTGTCAAGTTTCATCCATCTTCATTCATTCCATCTCTCATCCCGGCACGCAGGTCACCCACGGCGTCGACTAGAAATACTTGCATTCGGCTTCTCAGGATGCCACACGAAGAAAAACAATCTCCCAATCTGTTCAATTGTGTCTTAGAGAACATTGTAAGAATTTTGAATGGAAAATTAAAGGAAAATAACATTTCGCCGGTAAATTTGGGGAGAAATAACAAAGGTATTAAAACAAATTGCTTAGCGTTTGCAGATTATTTTGTTATACTGTCAAGCTACATAACAAAATGCAACAGTACAAATCAATCTCTTAGAAGCAAGTGTAGCCAGTACAACAGGTTTGAGAATCTCCGTAGAAAATACAAAATTTACTACAAACATCCAGATTGCTCCAATATGTTTGACAACATACATAGTTTGGGGTTAACATTGTTCATGTGTGGTCCGTATTGACGAATGATAGTTTAAAATTTGAAAATACATTTATGTTCCGTCTAGTCATTATGAGGGTTTTATAACGTGCGAGTGCAACAATCATGTATGTTTACATCACATTTCATCCACATCAAACATTTTTCATTTATTTGAATGTCACAATGACTGGCCAATAATTGTACTAGCTGATGAAGGGGCAGATTTTCAAAGAAAATATTATGCCTGGAAACATGTCCTAGTGTGTAAATATACATTAAAGTATTGACTAGACGGAACATAAGTGTGTTTTCAAATTACATAGTAGAACTCAAGTTGCAAATTTCATGCCAATGGTGCTGTTTCTAAAATATCCCAGACTCGTAGTCTCCTGCTCCTACGTCTTTCTCCTTGTCTTGGTATGCCATCTTCCTTCTTCTTTTCTTTATTCCTAGATCATGTTAATGATTTTCTACCCATATTCCCAATTACTACACTTCCACTAGCAATGTCAAAAAGATAATAATAATGTTATTGGTTTTACGTCCCTTTTAACTACACTGGCTTTTAGAGACGCCAAAAGTGATCATATGAAAAGCACATATCATATGAGCACTCATAAACAAATATTCAGTAGCAAAGAACATAAAGCCCCATCTCCAAGAGTATACTGGTTCTATCTACTGGCCAAAATACCAACTACTGTCAAGCACAGAGACGCGGTTAGTTTGAATCCCTATAATTATTACAAAATCCCACAAAACTGAGAGAACCGGGACTTTTAAATGCCACGCGTACCTAACAGCATGAACTAAGAGCCATAGCAATTAAACTAATTGAGATATCATCATGAAATAAGTTGATTTTGATAAAGCAATATAGTGGCCTATAAATGAGCCAATAACCGGGTGAGTTAGCCGTGGTCGTTACGGCGTAACTACAGGCAGTCGCTCACATCCGGGAGGCGAGAAGGTTCGAATCCCCCCGCCGGCAACCTTGAAGATGGTCTTCTGTGGTTTCCCATCTTCCTTCCAGGCGAATGCCGGGGTTGGTCCCTAACTATAGGCCACAACCACTACCATCCAATTCCTCGGCCTTACATTCACACTTTCCTCCCCAGACAACACTCCACACGTGACGGTACTTGTAGCTCACCCCATGGGTGTCCGCATAGAAGAAGTTACAAACTCTGACGAGCCGAACATGTCCTCGGACACTCCCGGCACTAAGAGCCATAAACTAAAATTAAAAAATAAAAAGATTTCATAAAAATGAGCCAATATATATATATATACAAGCTGACCCGGCAGACGTTGTCCTGCCATTCAAAGAAAGTGTTGTAACTTTGTTTCTTGAAGTGCTTTTGAATACACAATATTTTTTTTTTCAATTTCTGTTAACTGCCTCTAAACTATCGTGAATTGAACTAATTAATTTAGAAACATTCGTTGGAGCGTGCACAACAACTCTCCAAAGTTTCATAGCAAACGGATAAGTGGCATTTAACATATACGGCATTTGGATTAATGATTCGTGCGCTGTCACTCATTTGTTGAATCTACTCGTGCTCTACCAACTGTGAAATGGATTTAATAAGTTAGATAGCTTCACGTAAGTGTACACAACAACTCATCAAAGTTTCATCGGAATCGGATGAATGACATACGAACGCATAAGTGATTTTCTTTAAACGATTCGCGTGCCGTCACTCATTTGTTGAATCTACTCATGCGCTACCTATTGTAAAATAGATTTACTAAGCCTGAAACCTTCTCTGGCGTGTACTCAATGATTCACCAAGGATTGATCGCAATCGGATGAATGATATATGACCGCATACGGGACATTGTGGAAACGATTCGCTCGCCGTCGCTCATTTGTTGAATCTACTCGTGCGCTACTTATTAAAAACTGGATTTACTAAGACAGAAACATTTCCTGGAGTGTACACAACAATTCACCAAAGTTTCATCGCAATCGGATAAATGGTGTATGGACGCATACAGTACTTTGTTGAAATGATTCGCGTGCCGTCACACACTTGTTGAATCTATTCGTGCGCTACCTATTGTAAAATGGATTTATTAAGCCAGAAACCTTCCGTAGGGTGTACACAACATCTCACCCAAGTTTCATCGTAATCGGACGAATGGTATTTGAACGCATACGGGTCCTTATTGAAACGCTTCGCGCGTCGTCGCTCATTTGTTGAATCAACTCGTGCGAAACCTCCTGTGAAATGGATTTACTAAGTTAAAACCCTCACGTAAGTGTACAAAACATCTCACCCAAGTTTCATTGCAATCGGATGAATGGTATACGAACGCATACGGGACTTTGATTAAAAGTTCGCGCGTCGTTGCTCATTTGTTGAATCTACTCGTGAGCTACCTATTGTAAAATGGATTTACTTAGAAACCCTCACGTAAGTGTACACAACATCTCACCCAAGTTTCATCGCTATCGGACGAATGGTATTTGAACGCATTCGGGACTTTGTTGAAACGCTTCGCACGTCGCCGCTCATTTGTTGAATCTACTCGTGCGCAACCTCCTGTGAAATGGATTACTAAGTTAGAAGCCTTCACTTAAGTGTACACAACAACTCATCAAAGTTTCATCTCATTCTATGGATGGAATATAAACTTATACGGGATTTTGTTGTAATGCATCGCGCGTCGTCACTCATTTGTTGAATCTAGTCGTGCGCTACCTGATGTGAAATTGATTTACTAAGCCAGAAGCCTCCCCTGGTGTGTACACAACATCTCACCCAAGTTTCATCGCTATAGGACGAATGGTATTTGAACACATACGGGACCTTTTTGAAACGCTTCGCGCGTCGTCGCTCATTTGTTGAATCTATTCGTGTGCTATCTATTGTAAAATGGATTCACTAAGCCAAACACCTTCCCTGGAGCTCACTCAACATATCACCCAAGTTTCATTGCAATCGGATAAATGATATAGGAACGCATACGGGACTTTGATTAAAAGTTCGCGCGTCGTTGCTCATTTGTTGAATCTACTCGTGAGCTACCAATTGTAAAATGGATTTACTAAGTTAGAAACCCTCACGTAAGTGTGCACAACATCTCACCCAAGTTTCATCGCTATCGGACGAATGGTATTTGAACGCATACGGGACTTCGTTGAAACGCTTCGCACGTCGCCGCTCATTTGTTGAATCTACTCGTGCGCAACCTCCTGTGAAATGGATTACTAAGTTAGAAGCCTTCACTTAAGTGTACACAACAACTCATCAAAGTTTCATCTCAGTCTATGAATGGAATATAAACTTATACGTGATTTTGTTGAAACGCTTCGCGCGTCGTCACTCATTTGTTGAATCTGGTCGTGCGCTACCTAATGTGAAATTGATTTACTAAGCCAGAAGCCTTGACTGGAGTGTACACAACATCTCACCCAAGTTTCATGGCAATCGGATGAACGGTATATGAATGCATACGGGACTTAGAAACGCTCTAACGTGCAGAGACAAACAGTAGAATTCGACATCACTGCCACCTTTGGTATAAAACACAACTTCTCGCCACGGGCGGAGTGTATGTAATGGCGGTAGTTGCACAGGTTGCGACCAGGTGGCTCTAACGTGCAGAGACAAACCCTCCAAAGACATCAGCTTTCACGAAGGCCAAGGCTAGTGGTTTCCATGACGACTGTTTTTGACTGTATATTGTGGTTCTAAAATTGTATGTTAATTGTGGTTCTAAAATTGTGTTCATTCCACCTACCGGGTCAGATTGTGAATTTAAACCATACATGGACCCACCCTAATATACATACCAAATTCCATCAAAATCGGTTCAGTCGTTTAGGAGGAGTTCAGTCACATACACACGTGTCGAAGAATTATATATATAAAGATATTTGTTTGTTAACGCCCCCTTAATTCAAGAAAATTGTTTAGACAAATTTGCAATAGAAGAAAGGGTACACAAGATGGAAAGATCATATGCTATTACCAAGAATATTTATAACAATGAGTGCCTATATAAAAATCCAAAAATTTTGAAATAAGGCACTACACTACAGTGATAATACCAGAATGCCTATATGCGAGTAAATGTCTAGTGTTAAATTATAAATTAGACAAACTTTAAGTGCCAGAAAATAGAATTATGAGGACAATCTTAGGCCCTGTGAAAACGAACGAAGTATGGAAATGAAGACATAATGATGAAATACGCAGGACTATAGAAAGCATAACGGAAACTATAAGGAAAAGGAGATATTTACAGAATGGATGATTCCAGATTAACAAAAAGGATATTCCAGAACCATTGGGAGAAAAGGTCAACGACTAGCTGGATTCAACTGGTAAAGGAAGATTTAGAAATAATATAAGAGAAGAAGACACTATGGACAGAAGCATTTTTGGCTACTAACCCTAAAACCAGGCTTTGATTATAATCAAATAATTATCAGCTTTGCCGAGCACTTTATTTCTGGTTTGTGGTGCTGGACTGAAGTGGTGTCAAATCCACCTTGTAGACCCGCTCGACCTTACATCTGTATACTGTAGTTGTGATATGGAGTATATTGTGCAACGCACATTGTGATCGTTTATATACATCAGTCTAGGTTTCATTTGAAAAACTTTAAGATGTATCAACATATACAACTCATGCCAATTTCTGTCTGAATGCATTATTTATTTTACTTGTTTTTAATTTTTGGTTATAGGCCATTAACCAAAATGTTAGGCCCCTCAAAACAACAATTATTATCATGATTTTGGTGACCTCAGATTATTTAGAATTGCATACGTATTTATTTCGTGAAAATCAGCCTACTTTCGTTTTTTTTTTTTTTTTTTTTTTCGAAAAATGAATGTAGACTTTTGAGATCTACACGGGCCAACTCTCTCTCTCTCACTCTCACTCTCACTCTGTGTATGTGTGTGATTTCATTTAAACTACAACCTCGTTTGACCTCGATATTGCTTTTAATATTTGAATAAGTGTTTGCAATCCAACATGGCAGCCACACGAATATTTCACCAGCATTCCATATCTCCGAAACTATTACCTGTATCACCCTGAAATTTTGTATGGTGATAGAGAATACTAATTAATGTTCAGTCATGTGACACCTGTTAAGTACAAAACCAGCATGGTGACCAAGCGAATATTAATAATATTAAAATGGATTTTTCCTCCCATTTAATCATCCGAGCGCAATGACCCTGATAGTATGAGTCTTTATGCAAGGCTTAATACACTAGGATATAAGTTAATTTAATTGTTTTGATGAATTCAAAATGGCGGCAAGGCTAAATTTTAAAAATTGTTTTTATTTCTTGTGTCCTAATGAAGCGATCAAAGAGAATGATTGTGTAATGAACCACCATAATAATCTCCATATAATGATAACTCTATGGCTTACACACGACAATCAAACTTAGCCTCCCTAAGAATATTTCCCCTGTTTTATACATCGACGTATCTATTATAGCAATGAAACTGAAATGTTAAATGGCGATAGAGGGCATTATAATGAGACCTTCAATAGCCTGATAAGCACAAATCCACGCTAATTTTAAACTTTTACATGTGCTTGTTTCGCGATTGTTTTCATCCAAGCCCAGTGAGGCTTGCCACGGTGAATTTTTGTGCAAATCTTAATATACCAATGTCTTCATTAATTCCATACTTATGATAAACTTAAGATGGTGACTGTGCGAAATTTAAAAATCACGTTTTTATGTATTTTTTGTGCCCTATTCAAGTGATCGAAATGAAAGTTTATAAAATGAACTGCCGAAATAATCTACATAAGCTGGTGTATATTCCAATGGCCTATACTGTATATAAAACAATCGTACATTCTAACCATGAGAAATAGATCACCAGTTCTCAATATCTCCAGACATATTATTGAAGCAATAAAACTCTAAATTTGTTTGGCAATAGAGAACTATTAATTACGTGCTTATATGTAACTTTCAAAACTCTGATAAGCACAAAAACATGATGGCTGCCATGCGTTATTAAAATATTTTAAATTTCTTTTCTTGACTATCTAATCATCCTAGAGCAGTGACATTTGACACAGCGAATATTTATTCACATACAGGAATTGTTTTCAAAATTCAAGGAAGCGACATCTTGAAATGTTAAAGACGTTCTTTTCCTTTGTCGTATCGTATTGAAGAGAAGCTTCGTATACTGAACCATTAAAACAATAATAATCTAATGTCATTGAATTCTGTAGCTTGCTTTTCGTAAATTATAAAAACCGTAACGTATATTTGACTTCTCTTAAAATTAACTCCTGTGACTCGTTACAGAGATATGTCATCTCACGAGAGGAGTCTAATTAACCGATACTGAAAGTTCTATCATGCAACTTTTCATTGTAGCGGTGGCGGTGGTTGTAATTGTTTCAAGGGGTGAAACATAGTGGTCATCAGCCACAATTGTCCAATACAGGTTCCGGTATTGTAAATTATAGGTTATATTGGGGGGCTTAGTGGCGCAGCGGTGAAGCCGTTGGCCTCTCACCACGGCGGACCGGGTTGTATTCCCGGTCAATGCATGTGAGATTTTCAAAGTGAAATGCCGTGACCTGTGGTTCGGATTCCACGTAAAAAGCAGGTCCCGTAGCTCATGATCACGAGATTAACGGTCAAGTAAAACTACAAACTTCCTTTTGTAGGTTATATGCCGATTCATTTATGAAAAAGAGCTCATTTTACTGATGGTTTATTGAACCAGTATCTAAGTAAGTTGATAAATCAGTATCATGAACTGGTACTCAATTCCTTAGAGTCGTATTCATGTATTGTAGACAAACCTCGTCCTGTGACTTTGGGCACATACAGTATTTTCCAGTGATGAAGGTATTTTGGTGTGAATTATCTTTTGTAACGATGAAAGCTTTAATTAGTACTACAAAGAGACCATTAGGCTATTTTAAAATATTATTTTTAAGTTTCTTGCCTGAAATGACAACGTTTGGACATAGAGTTATGAGTTTGAAATCGTTGCTCTGTACTTTACCACAATATAGGTCGTATACCAAAAGCTATTTAGTCCATCATATGGAAAATCATTTTAATAAGTGGCAGAGGTTTAAACGGAAAAGACCGGTGCAATATATTAATCTAGGCTATTTAGTTCTTCAGGGAACTACTTGTTATATATTTTGAGCACCATATCCTTGGTTCATTAGAGGTATTCGATATAGTCCAAGGACAAGCATTGGAAAGTACAGGCATATTTTGGCCGAGACCAGTCCTTTCTCATAATCAACTATGCGAAGTTTTTTCAAAAGTGAAATCATTCGACAAGTTCTTGTTGCGGAAAATCACCAAAAAATAATAATAATAACAGCAGATTCCATTATAGCGTCGAACATTGTATACACATAAATTCCAAGTCTCAATCTATTTAAGTATATCAATATGTAGTAGCTTTGTGCTCAATTCCAATTAAATGGGTTTTCAGTAACAATTTGCCACTTTTTTAATGTATTTAATATTCATATACGTTGTAAGAAAATTTCCTTTTCTTTTTCACCAAAAAATTTTTTTTTGAGTTGTTAACTGGAGAATAAATAAAAGCAGTTATGCTATCAGAATGGTTAACTTAAAAGGGATGTCCAAACTTATTTTTAAACAAATATTGCTATCTTTTGAGATCACCTAGCAACTACCACAATAAATATATTACAATTTTATTTCATTAGTGTTATTGATGTCCCATTCTAAATACATTAGTTTATCAGTATTATACCAAGAAATAATCATAACGTATTGCTTTAAAAGTGCAAAATTTCAAAAATATTTGTTTTCCTTTCTTCATATTCATTTTTTTTATCAAGGACATGTTTTTTCTCAGTTTTAGTACAGGACATTCCCCATTCAATTGACTTTAATTTGAGGTCTTGTTGAGGTTGATAGATGAATTAAAACTTGACTTATTGTTATCTGAACCTGTAAAAAACACAATTCTTAGTTATTGAGTTAGTTAGTTATTGTTGTTTTAAGGGGCGGAACTACGAGGTCATCTGCTCCTCTTAACACAGATTAAGGAGTACAAATTTGGAATTGAATTTAAAATTCTTAGGTGGACACCTAAATTCAAAAAGACAAAAATTAATCAAACAAAAAATTAAATAAAAATAAAAATTATAAAAATACTGAAAAACAAAAAAAAATATCATTCAAAAACGAACAAGTCGTTGATTCAATTTATACTGGAAAATTTAGATTGCTGGCCCTAACACACTCTCACTTATAAAGCGGACAACGCAATCAGCAGCCACCGCGTCATCAGCTAATATAAGTTTGAGTGTCATCTGCAAACCAAGGTTTTTTCGTAAGTCAGCAAGATCCACACACTCGGTTAAATTTAGTTATTAAGTAAATCAAGCTTAACGTTCCACATTGTGATTAGACATGGGCACCCTGGTCCATTTAAATCAATTTTCTGAGCATATTTATGCAAGAAACATGTAAAAAATAAACATTTTCTTTAAGTACTTAGAAAAATCGAGCTTTCATCTGGAAATGTAAGAAAGCGCAAATTCTATCCAAATACGCCATTTCAAACATAATGACATTTCTGCTCACGTTTCATTGCTCTTGCGGTAAAGTGAAAAAGCTTCGCTCGACTCATTAGTCTTGTTTATTTTGCAAGTGAAGTATCATGTTTTTAACGCTATAGGTTAAAGGTTATGGGATTTCGATTTTTAGCCTGTTGCTATGTTTGTGAGGGGCAGTAAATATACGAGCACTCTTCAAGCTGTCAGAGCCTCTAAAAGCACGACTATGGAGGTCTGGTTACGCACGCTAAATGGGCTATGATAGGCGTGTGAGGGTCATTATTTAGTTCAATGCCCCGTTAAAACATGAGACAAATGTTAATGTCCACCACATTAAAGCCATCAATTTTGTTGGGGCTGCATGCGTTGTCCAACACACTACATCATACTGTATTACATGGCCGTAAAACTAAAACTCCTATTCAGATCAGCTTTTCATTTTAGCTGCGTTCAGTAAGTTACAAGTAACTACGTCACAGTTACTGCCATTGATAACAAATTACAACTCTCACATTCTTATCGTTAGTTACTTTAACTTACAACTCTCACAAACTTATCGTTGCAGCTACTTTAACTTACAAATCTCACATGCGTAACGTTAGTTACTTTAACTTACAACTCTCACAAACTTATCGTTAGTTACCTTAACTTACAACTCTCACAAACTTATCGTTAGTTACTATAACTTACAACTCTCACATGCTTATCGTTAGTTACTTTAACTTACAACTCTCACAAACTTATCGTTAGTTACTTTAACTTACAACTCTCACAAACTTATCGTTAGTTACTATAACTTACAACTCTCACATGCTTATCGTTAGTTACTTTAACTTACAACTCTCACAAACTTATCGTTAGTTACTTTAACTTACAACTCTCACAAACTTATCGTTAGTTACTTTAACTTACAACTCTCACAAACTTATCGTTAGTTACTATAACTTACAAATCTCACATGCGTAACGTTAGTTACTTTAACTTACAACTCTCACAAACTTATCGTTAGTTACTTTAACTTACAACTCTCACAAACTTATCGTTAGTTACTATAACTTACAACTCTCACATGCTTATCGTTTTTTTTTTTTTTTTTTTTTTTTTTTTTTACTCAGAGAGTCATATCGTGACCTACAGACAATAAACACATAGATAACATAAATTTACAGGAAAAATCTACAGACAGCAATATGTACAGATAGGCTCTCCTAGGCTTTAACAAGATTTATAGCTTAGGAAGCCATCTCCTGTACTTGAATGCTTAATTTACATGCATCTTTGTTCTGAATCTCATCCGACGCTTTCTTATTCCTCATTGCCCTGATGGTATTAAAATATTTTGCTAATTGACCTGCTTTCCCCCGTTCCCTTTTTAGTAATTTAATTAAAGTGTGATACTCATTTTCATTTTCTATTCTGTTTATATCTGCTTTGTCTACAAACCTTGCTCTTATCATTTTAATTTCCTTGCATTCCCTGATCAGGTGCGCCGCACCCATAACCTTCCCACAAAACAGGCAAATGTCCTCTTTTCCTACTTCTCTCAACCCTTTGTTCTTATACACCCCCATTAACCACCAAATTATCCCTCTCATTTCTCTTTTCATTAGGCATTGAGGCTTTATGCTCATAAAGTTCCTTATTTCGCAGAACTCCGTTAAGGTTCTCCTACTGGTGCACTCTTCCCTTAGCACCTGCAACTCTACGTCATTAACCCTTCTGCACACTTTTTTACACACCCTACCTTCCTCTCTTTGTAAGTCCCTATCCCATAGATAGCCCATTCCTAATCTTTCCAGTACACTTCTTACCCCGTCCACCCAGTAGCCCTCTTGCTGATGCTTCATTTGGTGCAGGTAGGCTACCTTAAGTATTTCCCCCCCTCCACCTGCTTTTAAACGAATCCAAGACTTTATGACCCTTTTTATGATATGTTGTCTAATGCTTACATCCTCACACAACATTCTCGCTCCACAATTCGCCGTGCAACTAGGTAGCCCCAAAATTATCTTGGCAAACCTACTTACAATACTGTCCAGGGTTTTCGTTCCTTCCTCTAAACCCCATACTTCCACTCCATAGAGTGCTCTTGAAACGATGAGTGCGTTGAACACATTCTTATACACTTTGTAGTCAAGATTCGGTAACCTACGCTCTAACACTTTAACATTCGCCAATGACGCTAGCCCTTTCGATTTTGCCCTTTTAATTTGTTCGGTCCATTTACCATTACTCGCCATTATCATCCCTAGATACTCAAGTTTTTTCACCGTCTCTAACTGAGACCCATACATGACCCACTTTTCATTCTTAGCCAGTTTAACTCCCTTTTTGCAGACCATAACTTTGGTCTTACTCGGGTTAATTTTTAAGTTCCAGTCCTCACAGTATCTCACAATCTCGTCAATACTATATTGCATATTATAGGGTGTTAGAGCAAGCAGAAGGATGTCATCAGCGAAAGCTAGGCCCGGGATATCATAATTGTCCAAGCAAGGGTTGGACCGTTGCTCAAAGCCCTTTGACTCGAAAATATCGTTGATAAATAGCAAAAAAAGCACCGGGGATAATTTGCATCCCTGTTTTAGACCTATATTAGACGTTATCTCTCCTACAATTACATCATCTTTAGTTTTAATTGCACATTTCACTTCGGAATACACATTCTCAATTGCTCGTATCATTTTATGTGACACCCCGATTTTTCCCAGTTTAGCCATGACAGCTCCCCTGCTCACTGAATCAAACGCCTTCTCCAAATCAATAGCTGTGATATACAGCTTACCTCTTTTCCTTCTTATGTACTTGTCCATCACCGTTTTAACCACCATTATATTGTCACTGGTCCTCATTCCTTTTCTGAACCCTGTCTGGAGTCTCGAGAACACCGAACAGCCCTCTGCCCATGCTATTAAACGCTTGGATAAGACCCCGGTGTACATTTTGCTCAAATTATCAAGCAAAGTTATGCCTCTATAGTTGCCTGGGTCTAGTTTGTCCCCACGCCTCTTATATATTGGACAAATTATCCCCTCCTGCCACGCCCTTGGAAATCTACCTCCGTCAAAGATTTTGTTAAAGATTTTTACCAAGCTGTCCATCATGAACCTATTGCTACTCAACTCTTGCCAAAATTCATTTGTTATCCCCGAAATAGCACCTGACTTCCCTCCTTTACTTTTTGTCATTACTTCCTTAATTTCCTCTATCGATATGACTTGGTCCAGCATAGGCAGAGTGACCCCCAGCCCCCTCGGGACGCCAAACTCATCCCTCTTCCTCCAATTATCTTCAGCATTTAACAGATTCTCATAATATGCAATCCATATTTCATCAGTTATAGAGCTCCCCCCACCACTTCTGCTCCCCCTACAGTAAGACTTTATCCTGCTCCACACTTTGCTACAGTCGTTAGCTTTAGAATCCTTATTTAGTGCTGTTGCTTCCTTACCCTGCCATTCATCTTTCATTTTACTGAGCAGTTCCCTATATTCTTTCCTTAGACGACAAAATTCTACTCTCATCGTATCATCCCCTCCTCTCTTGTATAACTTCAGTGCCCTAATAACTTCGGTTTTCTTCCTTCTACAAGATTCATCGTACCATCCTTTAATTCTCCCTAATTTTCCCCTAGCCTTCACGCGCATTTTCCGCCCTGCCATCATAATTGCATTCTCAATCATACGTATTACCCCTTCAATTTCATCATTACTGATCATTAAACTTATTCCTACCTTTATCAGCTCAAAATTTTCTCCCTGGAAGTAGTTCTGGAACTCTCTACAGTTTTCCTCCCTCCATCTGAATCTATTCACTTTTCTCTCTATATCTTTAACTTTTGGGTTCCCTTTTGATTTTGTCACCGCTCCCTGCATGTTGACGACAATTGGTAGGTGGTGTGATTCCCCCCATTCTTCAACAGTGAACCTCTTAATTAGTGCTAGTGCTCCTCTGGAACATATTGCTAAATCTATTACACTTCCTCCAATCTCTGTTATATACGTCAGGTTACCTTCTTCATCCCCCACACAGACACCATTTAATATATATAGCTCTTCTGCACCACATAGTTCCAAAATCTTTTCTCCGTTCTTGTTACATTCCTTGTCTTTGCTGTGCCTATCACCACATACGGCCTCGGCAACCCCCTTGCTGTAAAGGGGCTTTCTGTCTGCAACCCTCGCATTGAAGTCCCCTAACAGCACAATCTCTGCCTCTTCATATATATTTTGAATTCTGTTTATTTCAATAGCTAACTCATCGAAAAAGCTTTCTGTTGCATACGGGGAATTCTCCGGAGGGTTGTAGACAAAGCCGAAACATACCGTTCCTTTCCCCCTCCCCCTAATATCTGCTTTTACCCACACTACTTCTTCCAGTTCTGAACTAATAAATTCTGATAATTCCCTCACCTCTTCTTTAATTAAAACAACAATACCCCCTGGGAACCTACCGGTGCGAGCTTTCCTAATCTTAGGTTTTGTATATATATTGAAGCCATCTAATTTAACCTCGCAACCTACAGGGAGCCAACTCTCAACAAATCCTACAATCTGCATATCTTCTATTAGGGTCAAAACTACATCGTTGCCTCTCTTATTTAAAAAACCCTCTATATTTACGCTAGCAATATTCCAGTTTAGTTATTTTTTACCCCTACCCTCCTCGCTGGCGGTAGCTTTACTTCTAGTAACTCTAGCTTTCTCTAACTCTAGTATACTACCACCTGGAGAAGAAATGACCTCCTTCTCCACATTAAACTGCTCTGCCAAGGTTTTCTTGCCCCAAAGTTCTTTTAGACTAGTAACTCGTTGTTTGCCAGTCTCACCTTTCTGCAAACCACGCACTTGTCCGGTGATCCTGGCGCTGACGTTAGTCGTTCCTGCTCGCGCCACTTCCGTGTTGGACTTGGAGGTCGCTGCTCTCTGTTGACTCATCACCGCACTTTCCTCTGACCCGACAACTGCTTCCACCTGGTTGCTAGGTCTAACTGTCTCCTGTTGTTGTTGCTTCTCCATATCCTGGAGTTGTGCCACTGTCCAAATCCGATCCCAGTTGTTGCCGCTAACCGCCAGTCTATTACCTTTTACATAAGCCTTGAGACCAGAGCTCCTTGCCTTCCTTAAATGAAACTGCAAGGTCCGTTGCTCGCTTGCCTCTTCTTTACTCATTTCTCTCCTTATCCATATCCTCTCCCCTTTCAAGTTCCTTGTGTTCGCCAGAATTCTGTGAGCCATCAGCGAAGAAACTAATGACACTTTCACGGGCCTCGTGCCCCTTCCTCGCCCTATCCTGGTCACATTGTCAATCTCTGAGACTCCAATGTTTATCCGCATGCCTTCACTAATCACTCGGAGCACCTTGGATGTTAGATCCTCGGTGCTTTCCTTGGCATCTTCCTTTATTCCGTAAATGAAGACGTTTTTCTTTCTCTCATCCAGCTTGGTCTTCCTTAATTCATTTACCTCCACCTCTAATATCTTCACCTTTTCTCTCAGGTCTTTTATCTCTCTACTATTCTCGGCCAGCCTTTCTGTCACTATTCCCATCTCTTCTCTTATACATGTCTTCATCTCCTTGAATTCCTTACATTGCTCACGAAGAATGTCCCGGACCTGGTCATTTTGTGACACTTCCTTTACAATTTCCCTTATTTTTTCCATTTCTTGCCATCCCAGCTGACCAGGCCCTGGGTTTGACTCCACTCCTCCAATTAATAGTAGCGTCGCCACAACCAGCGCTACCATCCCCATCGCCAAAACCCCCATCTGTTCAGTGACGTTGCCCACTATCACCTTCCCGACACCGAAATCGCACTTCACTCTAGCCTGCCAGCGGCCGATGACCGCCCGGTACTGCTGAATAGCGATTCCCATTCTTCCTTACACTTCACTGCACGTCTGTTCACCTTGCTTGCTTGGTTGAAACTGCACATGCTTATCGTTAGTTACTATAACTTACAACTGTCACATGCTTATCGTTAGTTACTTTAACTTACAACTCTCACAAACTTATCGTTAGTTACTTTAACTTACAACTCTCACAAACTTATCGTTACAGCTACTTTAACTTACAAATCTCACATGCGTAACGTTAGTTACTTTAACTTACAACTCTCACAAACTTATCGTTAGTTACTTTAACTTACAACTCTCACAAACTTATCGTTAGTTACTATAACTTACAACTCTCACATGCTTATCGTTAGTTACTTTAACTTACAACTCTCACAAACTTATCGTTAGTTACTTTAACTTACAACTATCACAAACTTATCATTAGTTACTTTAACTTAAAACTCTCACATGCTTATCGTTAGTTACTTTAACTTATAACTCTCACAAACTTATCGTTAGTTACTTTAACTTACAACTCACACATGCTTATCATTAGTTACTTTAACTTACAACTCTCACATGCTTATCGTTAGTTACTTTAACTTACAACTCTCACATGCTTATCGTTAGTTACTTTAACTTACAACTCTCACATGCTTATCGTTAGTTACTTTAACTTAAAACTCTCACAAACTTATCGTTAGTTACTTTAACTTACAACTATCACAAACTTATCGTTACAGTTACTTTAACTTACAACTCTCACAAACTGATCGTTAGTTACTTTAACTTACAACTATCACAAACTTATTGTTAGTTACTATAACTTACAACTCTCACCAACCTATCGTTACAGTAACTTTAACTTACAACCCTCACAAACTTATCGTTAGTTACTTTAACTTACAACTATCACATGCTTATCGTTAGTTACTTTAACTTACAACTCTCACAAACTTATCGTTAGTTACTTTAACTTACAACTATCACAAACATATCGTTACAGTTACTTTAACTTTCAACTCCCACAAACTTATCGTTAGTTACTTTAACTTACAACTCTCACATGCTTATCGTTAGTTACTTTAACTTACAACTATCACAAACATATCGTTACAGTTACTTTAACTTTCAACTCCCACAAACTTATCGTTAGTTACTTTAACTTACAACTCTCACATGCTTATCGTTAGTTACTTTAACTTACAACTCTCACCAACCTATCGTTACAGTTACTTTAACTTACAACCCTCACAAACATATCGTTAGTAACTTTAACTTACAACTATCACAAACTTATCGTTAGTTACCTTAACTTACAACCCCCACAAACTTATCGTTAGTTACTTTAACTTACAACTCTCACAAACTTATTGTTAGTTACTTTAACTTACAATTTTCACAAACCTATCATTAGTTGCTTTAACTTACAACTATCACAAACTTATCATTAGTTACTATAACTTACATCCCCCACAAACTTATCGTTAGTTACCGTAACTTACAACTCTCACAAACTTATCGTTAGTTACTTTAACTTACAACTCTCAAAGTAACGCATCGTTACTTTTTGTTCATTTTGTATAACATAGTTGCTTAAGGGGCTCCGCAATCCCAAATTTTCCAAAATTTAATTTTATGAATATATTAAGCTGAGGACCAATCACTTTGTAACGGAATACTTATTTTCTTCATAGCCCATTCCGAAGACTAATTACATTATAAATTCACACACGTGCATCCTAGACTATTAATAAATTCGCCCATGTAGATCCTTTTTTAATTCCTCTCTATTAGACAAAAGACATTTAAAACAAGACGTTCCGTGACGAACTAAAGAGCCTACTTTTCATGCCGCTGATTATTCTACAGTATATGAACCTATCCAGAATAATGACGAAATTAAGTTGGTAATATAAATGTCCAATTAGTTCGAAATATTCCTGGTATAATGTAGCCTAATAGAGCGCTACAGTTGGCAGCCCTGGTGACTGAATATATTCTTAGTTCCATCTCTCAATGTAGAGAATAAAAAAATTGGTTGAAGTCCAATGGACGTTACATACAATTAGACATTGGATCTATCAACACGCGTAAAAGCATGTTGGCAACAATGTCATGCGTGTGCTGGTCAGAAATAGCCTAATCTGAAATATTATGATATCTTGTTGTGCCAATTTTGGACGAAATCCATTTGTTAGTATAGAAGTTACATGTATTTTAAAATTGTACCTATCAGCAGGCATAGAATCATGTTGGCAGCACTGGCTTATAATAATTATTCCAAATTAATTTAGAATGTCAGGTGCTATACGTGTGCAAAATATAGGAATGTTGGCTTGCATACTTCCTGATATATTGATATTAGGTTAAAAATATAGATATCATTTATTAACAGTTGGCAGCCTTGATTGCTCTTAAGAATACTTATAGTCATATCTGTTATGTTACATATAGCACATACGAAATTTGGTTGAAATCCAACTGATAGTATAGAAGTTACATGTATTTAAAAATTGGCCTTATCAGCAGGCTTAGAAACATGTTGGTAGAACTGATGTATATAAGTTACTCCAAAATTAATCTAAAATGTCAGGTACAATACGTGTGCATAGTTTAAAGCTGTCGTCTTGCATACTTTCAGATATATTGGTATTTTGATAAAAGAATAGAGAGAGCAATTATTAACAGTTGGCAGCCCTGGTGGCACTTAATAATACGCTCAGTCATTTCTGTATATGTACACATATTACATACAAAATTTGGTTGAAATCCAATTGATAGTGTAGAAGTTATAGGCATTTAAAAATTGGACATATCAGAAGGCTTAAAATTCTTTTGGCAACACTGTCATGTATGGCCTCCTGGAAATTAAACTGAAATAGTGTTATCTATATGTGTGCCAATTTTGGAATAGCTCCCTTGCATACCTTTCATGATATATAACATGGAGTTCAAATTTCTAGTGCGTTTTTTCAGCAGTTGGTAGCACTGACATCATTTTCAAATATGGACGTGAGATATTCCGGTATACATCTTTACTCATACTAATTTTGGATTCGATTGCTGCAGCCGTTTAGGAGTTGATAGGGGGGTCACACACACAGCCAGACAGCAGAAGGACAGACAGACATTTTCCCGGATCAATCTCATAAGTCTACTATTTCCTCATTTTTGCAAAATGTCAAAAGTAGGCTAAAAACAAAGCAAAACTGGTGTTGCGGTGTAGAGTGTACCTGTCGACGTCTCTTCAACTAGGGGAAAGTTCTTTGACTCAATTGTTTCGATAAAATATATTTCTTAACATTTAAATTACCTTTATTCCTTATTGTAAGAAACAAAGGTGAAATATTCTTCTTATCTTTGCTATGCCAAGCGTAGAGAGTACCGACGGCCTACTGAAGCATATTAGCATAACTGTTTCCTGATGGATCCAGGATGTTTTTACTCCGAATGAAAATAATAACACAATCATTTCAAATATTTCTAAACATTGATCCGGTTAGGTCAATTCAGTATTTCCAAAGTTTCGCCCCGGTGTGCCATTGGGTACATCAGTTGGTATGGTACACCTCACACAGAGGATTAGCTAGTAGGCCGGTGTCATTCAAATCTCCTAATTCCTTCCTGGTGATTTCTTGTGATCGAGAAATACACGTTACAATTAAATGTAATTTTACATAAATGAATTTAAGCGGCTTTGGTGGCGTAGCTGATTGCATGCTTCTATGCCCATGGTCGCGGGCCGGCCGAGGTCGTCGAATTTTTTAAGAGTGTTAAAAATCTCTCAGTATGCCTTCCTTCGGAGGGGAAGTAAAGCCGGCGGTCCCATGGCATAGATTCATGGAATGATAAAGAACCTTCCACTAATTACACCTGTGTGAAGCTAAATTATAGGTTATCTTTGATTAACGCTCTTAGGTTCCAACGTTCGTCGCCAGTAGCCGTCTGCGATGGCATATAGGAACAAAGTTAAGAACAAGTTGGTCGTTCACGGTGGCGTTTGGTAGCTAAAGTTGGAACTACTTGAAAATCGAATGTATACAGTCCTTACTTGAATTAGGAGTTAGAAAGTCATTTCTAAAGGCCTTTGTCTGGAGCGTGGCGGTCTACGGAAGTGAAACTTGGACTATTGGTGCAGCAGAAAAGAGGAGAATTGAGAATTGAAGCTTTTGAAATGTGGTGTTTCAGGAGAATGATGAAGATCAGATGGGTAGATAGGGTTACAAACGAAAAGGTATTAAGACTAGAGGGAGAGGAGAGATGTTTCTGGCGTCTGCTAATGAAGAGAAGAGATAGGTTGGTAGGAAACATACTAAGACACCAAGGAATAGCAAGCTTAGTTATGGAAGGAAGGGTCGAGGACAAGATGATGATGATAATTGTTGTTTTAAGGGGCCTAACATCGAGGTTATCGGCCCAGAGGACAAGAACTGTAGGGGTAGATCAAGGTTACATTATGTTAACCAGATTGCCTCGGACGTAGGATGTGGTAGCTATGTAGAGATGAAACGATTAGCTCAGGACACGGAGGATTGGAAACCTGCATCAAACCAGTCAAAAGACTGAAGACTCAAACAACAACAACAACTTGAATTAAAAACATATAACACACACACTAAGACAGACATCACAATTAACACCGATTATCAGACAGATTCTACACACACCCAAAGTACACGGGGCTACATAACCGCGTTGTCGCAGCCCCTAAACTGAGGAACCAACCAAACTACATATATGAAATAAACAACCTGGCCACGGTGGTCGAGAGCGTCAACGCGCTAGCTTTTGCCACTCTGGCATCAGGAGAGCGTGGATTCGAATCCCATTTAGGCCGTCTTGAAAATGGTTTTCGTGGGTTCCCATTTTCACCACCAGGCACATACTGGGACGGAGCCTTTCAACAGGTCCCTTGCCTGACCTTTCCAAGATAGTGGTCGCCTGGGCGGTCGGTCTCTTACCATCCCCAGTAAGTTGTATCTGCTTACAAAGTGTGTTCAGCTCCCAGACACCATCTTGCGACGGTAGAAGAATGATCTCTCGCTGAGTTTATGGATGAAGCATAAGTGATTAAAAAACACTGATAGTCAGTCTGAAAGACTAGACTTTATATCATTTTAAATGATACAAATGCTACAAATGCTGCGTGAACACAAAAATCCGTTAGCAAAAAAAAAAAGTAACACATTTTTTAAAATAAATTAAAAAAATAGCAAGTGCAAACCAAGGTCAAAAGAGGTAGCTGTCTGGATGACGTCACGCTCACCGGAGCGCGCGGGGAAAGGAGGAAATTCAAGCAGTACAATGACGTCACATACCTCAGTGCATTCTCGGTACATTTCGTCCCGTCACCGTAACGTAAAGCAAGACCCCAGCGAAGTCGACATAATCATTTAAAATGATATAACATCAACGTTAAATACATCCCGAGCCGTTTTCATGTGAATCCCATAATTCATTCTTAGTGCGCAATTCCTTGCCGGCTAGTGTAAAAGGAAGGAAGCTTTTAGCTTTACGTGACCGTTAATCATGCGATCATGAGCCACGGGAACTCCTTTTTACGTGGAATCCGAACCACATGACATGGCATTTAACTTCATGAATCTCACATGCGTTGACCGGGAATCGAACCCGGTCCACCGCCGGCGAGTGTGATTGAGAAATATAAGTCACGATTAAATATATATATATATTGTTATTGTTGTTTTAAGGGGCGGAACTACGAGGTCATTTATCCATCGGATTAAATATAATTTTATATATAAAACAAGTAGTTCCGTGAAGAACTAAACCCTATTTTATATATCCTACTTATGTTAATTGCCTCTATCAACATACAAAATTTCAGTTTGATTGCTGTAATAGATTCGTAGATATTGAGAACCGACTAGATATTGTGGATAGTCGCCATGTTGGATTTTTATATATGTAGGTCTTAGAGTTATGTACTGTTACATGAAGATTATTGTGTACGTGTAGTATTCAAACTTCAATCGCATGATTAGGACACAAGAAGTAAAAACGAGATTTTAAAATTTTGCACAGCTGCCATCTTGTGGGTATGGAAATAATTGAAATAAATTAGATGTCAGTGGATTGACATTTGTCTAAGGTTTTACTGTACCAAGTTTCACTGCACTTGGATGGTTAAATTGCGAGAAACGTCCATGTGAATATTTATACTTCGCGTCGCCGCCATGTTGGATTTTGGATCACCAGGTTATTGAAAGTCCTATTGGTGAACTTATGTTCATAGCCCCTTTGAATATAAAAAATCAGTTTGATTGCTGAAATAGATTCGTAGATATTGAGAACCGTCTAAATATTTCGGATGGTCGCCGTGTTGGATTGATATAGTCTATGTATAGGCCATAGAGGCATGTACCATTAAAGGAAAATTATTGCGTAGGTTCATTGTTCAAACTTTCACTTCGATCGCATGATTACGACCCAAGAAATAAAAACTTAATTTTAAATTTCGTACAACCACCATCTTGAAGTTATGTAAACAATTGATCTAAATTAGATACCAGTGCATTACAATGTGTGTAAACATTTGCTGTACCAAGTTTCATTGCGTTTGGATCATTAAATCGTGAGAAAAGTATATTTAAAACGTTCAACTTCGCTTGGCTGCCATGTTCGTTTTATAGTTAACCGGTTTTTTAAAGTCTCATAGATGAACTTCCAGTAGTGCCCTTTATCTCCGTACAAAATTTCAGGGTGATACCGGTAATAGTTTCAGAGATATAGAATGCCGGTGAAATATTTCGCTCAGCCGCCATATTTAGGTTATGTAAACAATTGAACGAAGTTAGATGTCGGTGCATTACAATGTGTATAAACATATACTGTACGGTACCAAAGTTTCATTGCATTTTGTTGGTTAAATCGCGAGAAACTTCTATTTAAAAGTCGCAACTTTGCTTGGCCGCCATGTTGGTTTTGTAGTTACCAGGATTTCAAAAATAACATAGGTGAACTTGTAGTTGTTCCCTTCATCTCGGTAGAAAATTCCAGGGTGATATCTGTAATACTTTCGGAGATATTGAATGCTGCTGAAATATTTCGTACAGCCGCCATGTTGGATTGGCGAGACCTAACAAAATTTGAAGGGCTCGGTCGGGGTCGTCCGGAATAGTGCTATGAACTTGCCGAGATTCATTGAAATCACTCCAGCCGTTTAGATTTTATTAAGGAGGGACACACACACGAATCACACACGCACACACATACACACGGACAAAAGGTGAGCTCATAAGCCTTTTTTAGCCTATTTTCAATTTTGAAAAAATAGGCTTATGAGATCACCTTTTGTCCGTGTGTGTGCGTGTGTGTGTGTGTGTGTGTGTGTGGTGTGTGTGTGTGTCCCCCTAATAAAATCTAAACGGCTGGAGCGATTTCAATGAAACTCGGTAAGTTCATAACGCTATTCCAGGCGACCTCGACCGTGCCCTTCAAATTTTGTTACGTCTCACCAATCCAACATGGCGGCTGTGCGAAATATTTCACTAGCATTCAATATATCCGAAACTATTACCGATATCGCCCTGAAATTGTGTACTGTGATAAAGGGCACTACTAGAAGTTCACCTATGAGACTTTCAAAAACCAGGTGACTACAAAACCAACATGGCGGCCAAGCGAATTTGAGACTTTTAAATAGACTTTTCTCGCGAATTAACTATCCAAACGCAATGAAACTTTGTACAGCAAATGTTTATACACATTGTAATGCACTGGAGTCTAATTTAGTTCAATTGTTTACATAACCTCAAAATGGCGGCTGTGCGAAATATTTCACTGACATTCTATATCTCCGAAACTATTACAGATATCACCCAGCAATTATGTACGGTGATAAAGGGTACTGATACAAGTTTACCTATGTATATTTCATAAACCTGTAAAGTACAAAACGAACATGGCGACCAAGCGAATTTGAAATATTTTAATAGACTTTTCTCGTGATTTTACTCTCTGAGTGCCGTGAAATGTGGTACAGTAAATGATTTTGCAGTTTGTAGTGTACTGCCATCTAATTTAATTCAATTGTTTACATAACCTCAAGATGGCGGCTGTGCGAAATTTTAAAATTAAGTTTTTATTTCTTGTGTCGTAATCATGCGATCGAAGTGAAAGTTTGAATAATGAACCTAGGCAATAATTGTCCTTGAATGGTACATAACTCTATGGCCTATACATATAACAATCCTAAATGGCGAGCTTCCGAAATATTTAGAGGGTTCTCAATATCTATGAATCTTTTACAGCAATCAAACTGAATTTTTTAATTTTCATAGAGACTATGAACATATGTTCACCTATAGGACTTTCAGTAACCCGGTGAGCAGAAATCCAACATGGCGGCGACGCGAAGTATAAATATTTAAATGGACGTTTCTCGCGAATTAACTATCCGAGTGCCGTGAAACGTTGCACGTTAAATGCTTACACAAATGTTGATCCACTGGCATCTAATTTATTTCAATTGTTTGCATAATCACAAGATGGCTGCTGTGCGTAATTTTAAAATCTCGTTTTTACTTCTTGTGTTCTAATCATGCGATTGAAGTTTGTATACCACACGTACACAATAATCTTATGTAATAGTACAAAAATAAAAATCCAACCTGGCGACCATCTGAAATATTTAGACGGTTCTCAATATCTACGAATCTGTTACAGCAATTAAACTGAAATTTTGTATGTAGATAGAGGCAATTACCATGAGTAGGATATATGAAAATAGGCTGTATAGTTCTTCACGGAACTACTTGTTTTATGTGTGACATCATTCCACTCGGTTACTAGATATTTTTGTGGCACTCGGTAGCTGGATATTTTAGTGGGAGTGATTTTGGAAAAGTAACGGAAGTGGATGGGATGGAAGTGGATGGGACGGAAGTGCATGGGACGGAAACAATGAGAGCGCGTGGTGGCAGACATCGGTACAACGACGTACTGTAAGCCATGTGACTATGTGGAATGTAAATCGCATACGGTTTACCTCAAGGTTTGCAGGCCCCATTAAAGAAATTCTTACAATAAATCATCTTCAAGTTGTCGTTCTTTGGTGTGAAAATATTCATTATATCATATTTGCTGAAAACGATTACGACTTATTAAATCTTCATTCTATGCTATATCGCATCAAACAACACTCCGTACAACGTAGCAATTCAGTATATTAACACAGACTACTAACAATAATTGAAACGTCGTTGGTCTAAACGTATCACTGGGGAAAACGCATTTAATATACCTATTATACACCTAATTTTTAATCGCGCCTATACCTGGCAGTGCGCTTTATCGGCAATAAGAGGCCATTTTCAATAACACCGCTGGCATGGGTTCACTAACTGGCCGGTATAAAGCGCAGCTCGCATCAAGTAGGCAGTGGATTGCTCCCGCATACAGTTGCAGGTATATGTCACTACTGCAGATGTATTGGAGAATCCTTTCATGTTTGCTGGCACAAGGTAGCACTATGAGTTCATTCTTTAAAATATGCGAGTAAGTAATATGGAATTATTCGAATAACATGTCAGATGTTACATATCATATGCGACTACTGTAAGGGTTGTTTTTTTTTTTCATAAATGAAAATAGGCTTAAAATCAAACCGATTGGCTAAGAAACTCACTATATAAACCAAAATCTATATAATAACAAGAAGTTCCGTGACGAACTAAAGAGTCTACTTTTCTTAAAATTAAGTTGGTAATATCGAAATTTCTAATTAGTTCGAAATACTGTATACCTGGCATAATGTAGTCTAATAGAGAACTACAGTTGGCAGCACTGGTGACTGAATATATTCTTAGTTCCATCTCTTAAGGTACAGAATACAACATTTGGCTGATGTCCCATGGATAGCATGGACGTTACACATAGTTAAACATTGGATCTAACAGCGCGCGTAAAATCATGTTGGCAACATTGGTCAAAAATAATCTGAAATAATATGATCTATTGTTGTGTCAATTTTGAATAAAATCCATTAGCTAGTAGAAAAGTTACATGCATTTTAAAATTGGACCTGTCAGCAGGCTTAGAATCATGTTGGCAGCACTGGCGTAGGCCTATATTAGTTACTCCAAATTAATCTAGAATGCTAGATACTATACGTGTGCAAAGTTTAGAGCTATTGGCTTGCATACTTTCTGATATATTGATATTAGGGTAACATAAATTAGGACAGTATTTATTAACAGTTGGCAGCCCTGGTTACTCTTAAGAATCAGCATAGTCATATCTGTTATGGTACACATAGCACACACGAAATTTGGTTGAAATCCATATGATAGTATAGAATTTTCATGCATTTAAAGCTGGACCTCTCAGCAGGCTTAGAATCATGTTGGTAACACTGACGTATATAAGTTACTCCAAATTAATATAGAATGTCAAGTACTATACGTATGCATAGTTTAAAGCTGTCGGCTTGCATACTTTCTGATATATGGGTATTTGGATTTTAAAAAAATGAGAGCATTTATTATTAACAGTTGGCAGCCCTGGGTACTCTTAAAAATACGCACAGACATATCTGTTTATGTACACATAGCACATACGAAATTTGGTTGAAATCCTAATAATAGTGTAGAAGTTATATGCATTTAAAATTTGTACCTATCAGCAGGCTTATAATCATTTTGGCAACACTGCCATTTATGGCCTCCTGGAAATTAACTGCAATATTATTATATATACGTGTGCCAATTTTGAAATAGCTCCCATTCATACCTTCCATGATATCCAACATGGAGCTGAAATTTCAATTGCGATTTTTCGGCAGTTGGTAGCACTGATATCATTTTCAAATATGGCCGTGAGATATTCAGGTATAGATCTTTACTCCTACCAAATTTTGTTTCGATTGCTGCAGCCATTTAGGAGTTGATAGGGGGACACACACACACAGCCAGACCGACAGACAGACAGACAGAAGGACAGACAGACAGACAGACAGACCGACACATATTTTCCCGATCTCATAAGTCTACTTTTTCCTCATTTTTGCAAAATGTGAAAAGGAGGCTTAAAATAAATCGCTAAATGTGTTCCTGAGCGCGAAACACGAGAACGGCTGGACCAAATGGGCTATTATTTAGCCTATTTTCAATTTTGAAAAAATAGGCTTATGAGATCACCTTTTGTTCCATGTGTATGTGCGTGTGTGTGTGTGTGTGATTCGTGTGTGTGTCCCCCCCTAATAAAATCTAAACGGCAGGAGCGATTTCAATGAAACTCGGAAAGTTCATAGCACTATTCCCGGCGACCTCGACCGTGCCCTTCAAATTTTGTTACGACTCACCAATCCAACATGGAGGCTGTGCGAATTATTTCACCAGCATTCTATATCTCCGAAACTCTTACCGATATTACCCTGACATTTTCTAAGGTGATAGGGGGAACTACTATAAGTTCACTTATGTGACTTTTGAAAACCTGGTAACTACAAAACCAACATGGAGGCCAAGCGAACTAGCGACTTTCAAATAGACGTTTCTCGTGATTTGACCAACCAAACGCAATGAAACTTGGTACAGTATATGTTTATATACATTGTAATGCACCGACATCTAACTTCGTTCAATTGTTTACATAATCACAAGATGGCGGATGTGCGAAATATTTCACCGGCATTCTATATCTCTGAAACTATTAGCGGTATCTCCCTAACATTTTGTACGGAGATAAAGGGCACTACTGGAAGTCCATCTACAAGACTTTCAAAAACCGATTAACTACAAAACGAACATGGCGGCCAAGCGAATTTGAAAATTTTAAATAGACCTTTCTCGCGATTTAATGTTCCAAGCGCACTGAAACCTGGTACAGGAAATATTTATACACATTGTAATCCACTGGTATCTAATTTAGTTCAATTGTTTACATAACCTCAAGATGGCGGCAGTGCGAATTTTAAAATTAAGTTTTTATTTCTTGTGATGTAGTCATGCGATCGAAGTGAAAGTTTGAATAATGAACCTACGCAATAATTTTCCTTTAATGGTACATGACTCTATGGCCTATACATTTAACAATCCAACATGGCAACCATCCGAAATATTTAGACGATACTGAATATCTACAAATCTATTTTATCAATCAAACTGCATTTTTTAATGTTCATAGGGGCTATGAACTTAAGTTCACCTGTAGGACTTTAAATAACCTGGTGATCACAAATCCAACAAGGCGGTGACGCGAATTATAAATATTCACATGGACGTTTCTCGCAATTTAACCATCCGAGTGCAGTGAAACTAGGTACAGTAAATCCTTATACGAATGTTAATCCACTGGCATCTAATTTATTTCAATTGTTTCTATAACCTCAAGATGGCAGCTGTGAAAAATTTTAAAATCTCCTTGTTTTTTCTTGTGTCCTAATTATGCGATTGAAGTTTGAATACTACACGTTCACAATAATCTGCATGTAACAGTACATAACTCTAGGACCTACATATATAAAATCCAACATGGTGACCATCCGAAATATTTAGTCGGTTCTTAATATCTACGAATCTATTACAGCAATCAAACAGAAATTGTGTATGTTGATAGTGGCAATTAACATAAGTAGGATATATGAAAATAGGCTGTATAGTTCTTCACGGAACTACTTGTTTTTTTTCTAATATTCGTTAAAGTCTGAAGAAGGTTTTTGTGGAGAGAAAACTTGGAAAAATTGCCCGAAAAAACTAAAAATCCCATTTTTCAATGCCTAACAATGCGTTGCTATTGTTACTAGTGTGGCGGCAGTAAGACAGTTTGCCAACAAGGACCACCACGGGCAGAGTCTAAGTGTGGCAGCTGTAACATAGTTTACCACCAGATGCCACCAACAATCGAAAGACTCAAGTTTTCACTAGTGGTCTCCATGACGACAGTTTTAGTTTCACTTCTCAACCAACAAATTGGTTGATTGATTTAGTTTGTGTTTCCATGATCAGACTGCACAGCAACGTGACGAGCGAAATGAATTTGATAGGATTCGAATCCATTCATGAAAGACACCCCACTGTTGTTCACTTAGCCATACACTTGGAAAATGGTCAAAGAGTATATTTCACGCCACAGTACGCATTACAACGAGCTGTTGAACCACCATCTACAACCTTGACCAGTTTTTTTAATGTGTCAGAATGATGATTTCCCACAAACACTGCTATACTCCGAAATATCAAAATATTATACAGTAGAACGTAGCTAATTCGAACTTCAATAATTCGAAATCTTCTTTAATTCGATTTTTCTCTTGGTCCCTAGCATTTTATATGCAATCAATGCTAAAATATCGTGGTTAATTTGAATTATATTTTGGATAATTCGAAGTTTTTAGTGTAAAAAGCCGATCGGAAGCCAAACAATTGGGTCAGTTCCCGAAAGAAACTGTTCCGAGCTTAGCCCAAGCAACAAACCACATCACAGAACTTAAGCGTTTTTATTTTAGTAGAAATGACGTAAGTAGTTCTGTTTTCCGTCCCTTAAATTTGTTAGATTATTTTGTGATGGCTGAGAGAGCTAATTGTAGGAAATAGGTAAAAATCTCAAACTATTTTGAAAAACAGTAGATTTCTCTAAGAATTAACTAGAATGCAGGATTACTACTGTTGATAAATAGCTGAATAGTACATTTTGGTTTTATTTTTCATTTGAAACTTTTGAGGTTATTCACGATACAGTCTTTATTAAGTACCGTTGTCTGTTAATCTGCCTTGTTGAACGTAAATCATTATGTAAATGTAATTCAATATATTTTCTCTACCTTTTACAAAGAACTTTCTTAATTCGAATTTTTGGATAATTCTAATTTTTTTACTGGTCCTTGAGGTTCGAATTATCCAAGTTCCACTGTACTTGGAATCAATCCTCAAAGAAATTTCAACGACGGAAACAAGGAAAACCAGTTCCAGGTTACCTAAATGTTTATTCCACTGATGCAACAGGTCGAATTTAATTCAGTCCATCCAAGCAACGATGACTGTTTTTATTTGCAATTGCTATTTTTAGTGAATGTTCGTGGACCAACATCATTCCGACATTTACGAACAGTAATGGTGAATTGTGTGACTCGTACAGAAAAGCCTGTCTACGTTTGCAACTGTTAGAAAATGACGCTCATTTGGATCAAACTCTGAATGATGCTGTAATTTCTTCACAGCCTAATCAATTACGAACATTGTTTTCCATAATATATCAACATGCTTCCAATCAAAACCAGTTCATTTGTGGATAAAATACAAAGATGATATGTGTGACGATATCTTGCATCAAATGCGCATTAGTCCTACAACAGAAAGTCCACATTTACAAATCAGTGAATAAATGTGACTACGAATTGATAATATGTGGTTGATGATGCCAAACGAAGTATTATCTCAATTAGGCATGGCCGCATCCAATCGCCCGATGCACAACGCATTTAATCAAGAGCTGCTACGCGAAAAAATGTGCGATCTCGATGTTTTAAGAGAATCAGTTCGAAGAAATCTTCCGCTGTTGAACGAACAACAAAAGTATGTAATTGATACTCTTATGAAAGTTGTAAATGATGGAACTCGAGGAATTTACTTCTTGAACGCTTCCTGGGATACAGGAAAACTTATTTAATTTGATTTTAGTAAACATTCGCTCACACAATAAAATTGCACTCGCACTTGCTTCATCAGGCATTGCAACTACATTCAGGGCTACAACTTCCGTTGAATATGCAAAGCAACGAAACTCCAACTTGCAACATTTCGAAGAACTCTGGAATGGCAAAACTTTTGCTGCAATGTAAATTGATTGTGGGGGATGAATGCACGATGGCACATAAAAATGTATTTGGAAGCATTAGAACGAACCATGCAAGAACTGCGGAACAATCAAAACCGATTTGGTGGTGCGATGATTTTGATACCAGGAGATTTTCGTCAAACATTGCCAGTGATTCCACGGTCAACTCCAGCTGATGAACCTGGTGCATGTTTTAAGTCCTCCATTTTGAGGAAACAAATCATGATTCTAAATGTAAGCAAGAATATGCGTGTCGAGTTGCAAAATGATCCACCAGGAGAAATATTTTCAAACAACTCATTGACATTGGAAATGGCAAATTCCCTTCAGGCATTTTGACTGGCTGCATAACATTTTCTGACAATTTTTGTCGGGTTACTGATTCAAAAAATTAACTCATTTCATGTTTATGTAGTATGACTACCCCTTATTATTCCCGTTTTCCAACGGGGTCGGGGATGAGATGCCATGGAAGTCTTTGTGGCGATGGTTTTTACGGCCGGATGCCCTTCCTGACGCCAACCTCATGAGAGGAGTTAATGAGAGATGAAATGAGTGATGGTGAATGAAATTGGGCAAGGATGTGGAAGGAAGCGGCCGTGGCCTGTCAGAAGGTACCGTCCCAGCATTTCCCTGGTGTTGAAAATGGGAAACCACGGAAAACCATTTCAAGGACGGCCGACGGTGGGGCTCGAACCCACGCTTCTACCGAGTGAGCAGAGAGCTTGGCCCCATGACCTAATGCTGCGCTTTAGCCAGCGTAGCCACTACTGTCGGTTTCATATTGATGTAGTGATTTGCATCATTCTGTTTTTACCGTGCAGAACAGACTGATTTCAATGCATCGTCTTTTATTTTGACAGAACGACGTCTGTCGGGTCATCTAGTAATAAGTATGTTTGTAGCGTTGTTGATATCTGCACATTCCTTACATAGCCAACAGGTGGCGAACCGAGCGGTGTTGGTATTGATTTCACGGCTTCATACCAAGTGAAGCCAATAGATCGAGACACTGCGCGGGAACACGACTCACAAGTTATAAGGTTTGGTACGCATGTACCACGGAAAACCACTTCCTGGATGGCTGAGGTTGGAATCGAACCCACCCAGGCGCGGATCTAGAGTTTGGTTTTGGGGGGTGTCAGAGATTCGATCTAGAGTTTGGCATTGGGGGGGGTCAGAGAATCGAAATTGTTAAGAAAAATGGTATCACTAAAAACGCAATCACAAAATAACCAAACGTACAAAACCAGACCAATTTTTTTGCAAGCTTCATGGATAGAAATTTAATGCGTTTAGCGCACCAAAAATATTCGTACAAATTGCAACGGCGTGTTTTGCCACTTTTACATCGAGTTTCGAGAAAAGGATCAAGGTACGTTACAGTTTCGGCAAGTCGAGTTGATACCGACAAAGGGAGAAAGTCACAGCTTAAATTGCCAACCAAGCTTGCAGTTTGGACGTCTGCAAAAATTTTTGGTGCGAAAAAAAACCAGTTTCCTATCCGTGCATTGCTGCACATTCATCGTGATATCACTATAAACATCGATTCGGTAATCACAAGGTTTGCTAAACAAAATAGACGAGTTGATTTTGTTGTATAAATAATAGTTTTTATACAAGAGATTTGAAGTTGTAAACAAGTACAGTTGTAACAGAACATAATAATTCCAATAAAGATAATTTAGTATTGAATAAAATGAAAAAAAAAAACTGTTTTTCAGTTAAAATTCGTTAAGTTTTATTTGTCTGGTAATTGTGTTTTCGTATTTTGAGTTTGCAAAAAAAATGTGGTCTCCGTTTGGGGGGGGGGGTCATGACCCCCGTGACCTCCCCCCCCCCCCCCTTGAATCCGCGCCTGAACCCACCTCATCTCAGTTTTGCTGCACGAGGCTGAGTGTACTTCTTCCCAGCCCTTAGACTACGATGTCGCAAAGCCCCTAAATCAATCAACAGCAACAACAAACGTTACCGCAGGGCCACGGAGCTCGCCACCTGAAAATTTGTTTGAGGTATAACGGGTGTTCAAGGTTCCTGGACACCAGAATAGGAAGACAAGAAATTCGATACGTTAGCTAAATGAAACAAGATGTTCAGTATTAAATATAGAAACACTGTCAATAATCTCGGAGTGATATTTGATAGAATACTGTCGTGGGCAGAGAATACGTCTAATGTGGTAAGGAAGGTTGTATCAACTATGCATCTCCTGAAAAGAACGGTTTCTTACACCCCACCTAACATACGTAAGCTCTTCGTCCAAACTCTCATCTTTCCAATCATTGATTATGGCTCTGCTGTATACAATGATTTACCAGAAACACGGAACATCAAATTACAAAGAGTCCAGAATGCATGTGTTCGGTACATTCTGGATGTAAGGCGAGATGAACATATCACACCTTACTACGTGCAGCTGAAATGGCTGAAACTCCACGAGCGCAGGCAGTTATCAGTTGCCATTCCACACACATAAAATATTACGTACCAAGACCCCGTTATATCTCTACAATGCCGTTACACCAATGCATTCTGTTCATAACCGAGAAAATAGATACACAAAATTAACACTCCAGATTCCTATACACCGAACCATGAAGTTCAATAAATCTTTTGTTTGCACCGCCTCACGCCTCTTCAACACCTTCTGTTCACTTTTCAGTGAAATTTACAAAGTTCACTTATTTTTATTATAACATAACCTCTCACCTGTGATGTCATTCCATTTTTCTTCAATCTGTTCTTGCTAGCACGTGTTCCATGACACTGTAATGATTTCCGGAACTAATGTTGGTCACGAGGTTCATTTTCAGTTGGCCCCTTGCTCTGATTGGCCTCAGCAGTTTTCGAGAATTTTCCATGCTCTCGGATTGGCCGACGCCACCTGTCCGCATCACGCATTCCGCGTGATCTCCGGTATATAGCCTGCCCTGGCCTACATCAACTGTCTGTCTCCAGCAAGTCACAATGCCAGTCACTCATCTTTAGCCGTCTTCACGCTTGAATGTGTCTCAACGCTGTGTGCTAATACATCACAAAATGCTTCTAGTCAAACCAGCAGTGCATTCTATAATCTACGAAATCTACATAAGTTAACATCGTTACTTGGCTTACGTCAGTTTGCCGTGAGCAAAAACGATAAACAAGTTTTCTTCTGTGCTGGGCACGAAGTCTTCAACATTTCCCAGACGGAAAAAAGTGATCAAAACCGAGTTCTACGAAATCTATATAAGTTTACATCGATAGTTGGCCTACGTCAGTTTTGTGCTGGCCACGAAGTCTTCAACATTTCCAAGACGGAAAAAAGTGATCAACACGTTCTTCCTCCATTTCTATTATGTGGAAATTCCTCTACACCAACGCCAACAAGCTAAGTGTTTATTATAACCTAAAACATTTCTAAACTTAAAAATGTATCTTCCCTTTTTTTTAGGGTTATGTCACATGGCTTAAATAACTTGTCAAACCATGCCGAACTAAACTTATTTCCTTCTATTAAGTGGTTTAAGCATGTATTATGCCTTTAAATTGTGGGCTATGACAACTGTTCTCTCTTTCACATGTTAACTATCCTTCAGAACAAATCATCCTTTTCTCTATTTTTGTATAAACTATTGGGCTTAACACCAGTTCACCTCTCTGACGAAGTGAATGGCTTGTTCTCTACTTAATCTATCAAGGTGTTTTTGGGAATGCTCCCATTTCAATTGTAAACAACCTCGCCTTGTAACTATCAGGCGACTAGTGGGATGTTATCCCTACTGGCATGTAAATATTGATTTTTCTGTAAATAAACTAGCCTACTCTCGGTGTGCAGTCCTAGGCTAGATTTTAAGCTATTATTGAGTACTATAGTTACTCTCTAATTTACCCTGCATTGTTCTACTTTAGACTACTGGCCACAAAGTGGTTACTTATTCTCAGGGTTGTTGGCATTTCAAACTTATGAAATCTTGTTCGCTTGTTGTCGGCCTGTCAAAGGTCACATTTCCATTACATATTTATATATTTATTGTTAATCTTTTGAAAGCTTATGAAATCTTGTTCGCTTGTTGTTGGCCTGTCAAAGGTCACATTTCCATTACATGTTTATATATTTATTTATTGTTAATCTTTTGAAAGTTGGTTTTGGAATAAAATACCACTGTTATTGGCAAACTGTTTCCATTGCTATTTACTCATCAATGTTCAATCTGTTCCTACTTAGTAAAGTTCATTTGCTTATTAGACTAGAAGCTTCACTTCTAGTCCTTCCCGAAAAAGGAGGTCTCGCATTGACAGATCCTAACCATGTTGGTGCCGAAACCCGGGACCTTTAAATAACCTTCATAATTGTGTATTGTATGAAACAGGTTGCCAAGCCATTCGATAAGCTATTGCAGCTTTTCACTTCTGTTACTAATGCTAATTGTATTTTTCAGCTATCGCTATGAAAGCTGTTTGGGGTGAGCGGAGATGTCCCTTGTTACCACCTCTACCAGTACCAATACTACTACTACCACTTCAGACGCTCGGCAGTCTAGCAGATCGGTGAGTGAAAGTACTCAAAGTTCCGCCATGTCTCTTCCTAAAGAGCTTGTAGCCAAAAGAACCGCCTGTAAAAACAAACTTACTCGTTTTCAGCAATTTTTGGCTTCCAAATCTTTTGATGATCACAATTATGACGTTCTAGTTCAACGTCTTAATGTTTATCAGCAACATTTTCAAGAGTATGATGTGTTGCAAACCGAAATTGAAACAATCGAACCTGATCAAGAACAGGATCGTAGTTCTGTTGAAGAACTGTATTACAATATGTATGGCGAAGCTAAGGATTTAATTAAGCAATTAGCAACCCATCAAAACACCGAAGTTAGCATACCGTTTCTTCCTAAAATCCAACTTTTACCTTTTCAGGGGAGGAAAAACAGTGGGATTCCTTTTTTGAACTTTTTTCTTCTCTAATACATGATAATAGATCATTCCCTGGGATTCAAAAATTGTATTATTTAAAGTCTGTTCTTCAGGGTCCTCCTTTAAAGTTAATTGAAGCTTTACCTCTCACCACCGAGAATTACTCGGTAGCTATTGACCTCATCCAACAGCGATATGGCAATGCCAAACTTAGGATTCAACGCCATATGAACACCTTGTTTAATTTACCCACTTCACGCCCTGATAATTTATCATCCCTTAGAAATCTGGGAGACACCGTTGAACTTCATGTAAGAGCCCTAGAACATCTTAAACAACCTGTTGAACATTGGGATCTTTTTCTTATACATCTCACTACCTCCAAATTTGACCTTAATACTCGTAAAGCATGGGAATCCGATTTAGTGGACAAACCTGAACCCACATTTAAAGTGTTGATCTCTTTCATAAAGAAACGTTGTCAAATTCTTTCTGCTTTAATCAATAAAGCTGAAGGTTCCACTGATGTCAGTAAAAGTAAACCCACGAAGCATTTCTCGGAAAAGTCTTCATATTCTCATGTTTTCTCTATACAAGGTAATAACACCTCGTGTATTCTTTGCAATAATCCTCACCCCTTATATTTCTGCAATACCTTCAAAGGCCTTTCAGTTGACGATCGTAGAAAAGCTGTGTCGCAAAACAAATGTTGTTTTAACTGCCTCTCTTCAAGGCATATCTTAGCGGACTGCCCTTCAAAAGGAGTTTGCATGCATTGCAAGCTAAGACATCATTCTACCTTGCACCGCTTCGAAAAGCCACGGTCTATTCCTGGAACAGTTTCAAATCCTAGTGCCCAACCTGCGTTGAGCCTCACTAGTGATGCTTCTCCACCTAGCTCTTCTGTTTCTACTGTAAATACCGTTGCCCAATCCTACAATCACAATCAAACAACCCCCTCATGGCGTAGTGCTCAAGTTTTGTTATCTACGATCCAGGTCCAAGTTAAAGATTCTTCCGGCAATTGGCACTTAGTACGAGCCTTGCTCGACAATGCGGCAACTCATGACTTCATAACCTCATCATTAGTTGAAAGGTTAGGTCTCAAACCTCTCTCCACCAATATTGAAATATCTGGTATCAACAACAGCAAGTCTACTTCCTTAAATTATGTCAAGCTGCAGGTGAAAGATTCAGTCCAATATGGCACTAACTTTCATCTAAACTGTCTGTCCATTCCGAGTATTGGCAGTCCTACTCCCAGTCGCTCTTTTTCCATTGACGAATGGAAATTTCCCTATGATCTAAAACTGGCCGACCCTCAATTCTATAAAAGCTCTCACGTTGACATTCTTTTTGGCGCTAACACATTTTGGCAAAATCTTCTTCCGTCAAGGGTTAATATTTCATCTGGTATCTACGCCCACCATACTAAATTTGGCTGGCTTATCACAGGTTATATTCCTCTTCAAACTGTTCAAGGTTCCTCTCAATGCCATTTCACTAATGCAGATCTTCATCAGCGTCTGGAAAAATTTTGGCAAATAGAGTCCATTGAATCTGCTCCTTCTCTTTCATCAGAAGATGAATTTTGTGAACAACATTTTTTAGAAACCACTGTTCGTAACCCAGATGGCAGATTTATTGTCACAATGCCACGCATTTCTTCTCCTCCTCCTTTATGTGATTCCTATCCGAAAGCTCTTAAAGCTTTATTTGCAGTTGAGAATCAACTCAAGCAAGATCCTTCCACTCGCAGACAATACCTTGAATTCATGGTGGATTATGAAGCTTCAAATCATATGGAGACTGTTCAAGATTTCGACCCTTCTTTAGATTCAGTGTATTTAAATCACCATCCCGTTTGGAAGAATCCCTCCACCAAAGAAAAGATAAGAGTTGTTTTTAATGGTTCTGCCCCTGATGCCAATAGCATTTCCTTAAATGACACTCTCCTATCTGGACCTGCCATTCAGTCTGATCTCCCGTCTATTCTTTTAAATTTCCGTCTATTTCCAATTGGAATCATAGCCGACATACAACAAATGTATAGACAAATTCTGATTAATTCCGAACAACAAAATCTTCAACGAATTCTCTGGCGTGATGCTCCTACCAAAACCATCAAGATCTTTAAACTAAAAACCGTAACGTATGGGCTCAAACCATCGGCTTTTCTTGCCATTCGTACTTTGAAACATCTTGCCGACCAAGATGGTCACTTGTTTACTTCTGAAACTCCTATTTTGTTGAAAAATTCCTTCTACGTTGATGACTTTCTTTTTTCTTTCAAGAATGTATCTGAGGCTATCGAACTCTCTCAAAGTTTAAAAACTTTACTTAGCAGAGGAGGATTCTTACTTCATCGTTGGAACTCAAATTCTGAGGAACTTCTATCCAATCTCTTGCCACATTGTCCTGTTGATACTCCAGTAGAGCTTTGTAAATTGGAGGATGCTACTAAAGTTTTGGGAATACTCTGGTATCCTAAAGCTGACTCATTCTTTTACGAAGTAAATTTGTCTTCCTCACCTCCACAAACCAAAAGACAAGTGCTATCAGAAATAGCTAAGATATATGACCCGCTTCAGTTCATTGCACCCGTAATTGTTCTAGCTAAAATCTTTATGCAAGAGCTATGGTCATTGAACTCGTATTGGGATGATCCCATTCCTCCTTCGCTTTTACAAAAGTGGCTTACCTTTCGGCACAGTCTTTGTGATCTCTCATTAATAGACATTCCTAGAGTGCTAGTTCCGTTCTCTTGCTTTCTTGTCCTGGATTTGCACCTTTTCGCTGACAGTTCGACCAAAGCATACGGATGTTGTGCTTACATTGTAAGCCGCTCCCCCTTTTTCTCCAATTTGATATGTGCTAAATCTAAGGTTGCGCCTTTGAAACCCGTTTCATTACCTCGTCTTGAACTCTGTGGCGCACTACTTGCTGCCGAATTAGCTAACAAACTCAAACAAACACTCAACTGTAAGTTCTCGCACACATATTTTTGGACAGATTCCTCTATTGCTTTGGCATGGATTTCTAAACCTCCTTCTAATTGGCAAACTTTTGTAGCTAACAGAGTTGAGAAAATTCAAACTGTTTCTAAACCAGAACAATGGAACCATGTTTCTAGCAAAGACAACCCCGACGACCTCATTTCTCTTGGTTGTTCACCTAAGTCACTATCTCAATCCTGTTTGTACTGGCACGGCCCTTCATGGCTTTCTGAAAGAATTCAAAACCGACCTTCCAACTCTAATTTCCCGTTAGAGGATATTCCTGAAATCAGCAAAAAAGCTTCTGCCTTTGTAACTGCCAACACTCCTTCCTTGTTGGAACGTTTCTCTTCTTTTCAAAAACTAGTGCACGTCACTGCTTATGTGCTCAGATGGAAATTTTTAGTACTAGATCAACCTCTATTCCCTCAGCCTTTTCTTTCGGCTGTTGAACTGCAAATTGCCACCATCAAAGTTCTTTGGCTCACACAGAGAGAGGCGTTCTCAGTCGAAATAAACATATTGGCTAAAGGTGAAATTCTCAAGAAACACAGCAGGCTTTTTGCCTTATGCCCTTTTCTCGATGGCGATGGTTTGTTAAGAGTGGGCGCAGACTTTCTCTTTCTGACTTCTCTGATGAAAAAAGCACCCTATTATCCTTCCGTCTAAACATCATGTTACTCGGATAATCATTCGTCAGTTTCATTATCAAAACTTGCATGTTGGTTCTAGAACCCTTCTATGCTTGATACGGGAAAAATACTGGCCTATTAATGGTTTACACGAAGTCACTTCTGTTATACATAAATATATTACTTGTTTCAAAGCTCAGCCTAAACCTAATCAGCAACTCATGGCTGACCTTCCCCCATTTCGTTCAGCTCCTTGCAGACCTTTTTCCTTCACCGGCATTGATTACGCCGGTCCGTTTGTGTATCAACAAAATCACCCCAGTGCTAAAAGGAAAATCCTTGGAAAACTATACGTTTCTCTATTTGTCTGTATGGTCACTGGCTCTATTCATCTTGAGCTCGTAACTAGTGCCTCCACCTCATACTTTCTTTCCGCTCTCTCTAAATTCATTTCACGAAGAGGCATTCCTTCAGAAGTCTTCTCTGATAATGCCAAAACCTTTGTTGGAGCTTCGCAGCAATGGTATAAAGCCCTTTGTTCCCCTCGTGCGAAAGAACAAATCTCCAATTACTCGCACTTAAACCAATTCAAATGGCATTTCATCCCTCCTTATGCTCCCCATCATGGCGGACGATGGGAATCTTGTGTGAAACTCACAAAAAATCATTTAAAGGAAACTCTTGGCTCTAGTATTGTAACTTACGAAGAATTCAATTCTTTAATTATACTCATTGAGGGAATTGTCAACTCACGACCTCTTTCTCCTCTTTCCAACGATCCTTGTGATTTCCTTCCTTTGACTCCAGGTCATTTTCTGGTGGGCAGTTCCTTAGTTGCGTCTCCTCCGTTGCTTGATCGTAAACTTGATCTGTCTTTGCCTATCTTGTGGAGAAAGGTAGAATCCCTTAAAGCTCAATTTTGGAAGAGGTGGAGACTTGAGTATTTTCACTCGCTCCAAAGGAGGAACAAGTGGCAGCTCTCTCGGCCTAACCTTCAGGAGGGTGATTTGGTTCTTCTCAAAGACCCAAGTCCTCCTCTTGTATGGAAAACTGGTCGTGTTATAAAATGCTATCATGGCAGAGATGCTAGAGTTCGAGTGGTCAAACTTAAAACTTCATCAGGACACTGTGTTCGTCCTATTTCAGTCTTTTGCCTTCTGCCACTCTAGCTCTTCTCTCTCATGTCATTTTTTTTTCTGATGCCCCTCTGGCAGTATGTTCACTTTTCAGTGACATTTACAAAGTTCACTTATTTTTATTATAACATAACCTCTCACCTGTCATGTCATTCCATTTTTCTTCAATCTGTTCTTGCTAGCACGTGTTCCATGATACTGTAATGATTTCCGGAACTAATGTTGGTCACGAGGTTCATTTTCAGTTGGCCCCTTGCTCTGATTGGCCTCAGCAGTTTTCGAGAATTTTCCATGCTCTCGGATTGGCCGACGCCACCTGTCCGCATCACGCATTCCGCGTGATCTCCGGTATATAGCCTGCCCTGGCCTACATCAACTGTCTGTCTCCAGCAAGTCACAATGCCAGTCACTCATCTTTAGCCGTCTTCACGCTTGAATGTGTCTCAACGCTGTGTGCTAATACATCGCAAAATGCTTCTAGTCAAACCAGCAGTGCATTCTATAATCTACGAAATCTACATAAGTTAACATCGTTACTTGGCCTACGTCAGTTTGTCGTGAGCAAAAACGATAAACAAGTTTTCTTCTGTGCTGGGCACGAAGTCTTCAACATTTCCCAGACGGAAAAAAGTGATCAAAACCGAGTTCTACGAAATCTATATAAGTTTACATCGATAGTTGGCCTACGTCAGTTTTGTGCTGGCCACGAAGTCTTCAACATTTCCAAGACGGAAAAAAGTGATCAACACGTTCTTCCTCCATTTCTATTATGTGGAAATTCCTCTACACCAACGCCAACAAGCTAAGTGTTTATTATAACCTAAAACATTTCTAAACTTAAAAATGTATCTTCCCTTTTTTTTTAGGGTTATGTCACATGGCTTAAATAACTTGTCAAACCATGCCGAACTAAACTTATTTCCTTCTATTAAGTGGTTTAAGCATGTATTATGCCTTTAAATTGTGGGCTATGACAACTGTTCTCTCTTTCACATGTTAACTATCCTTCAGAACAAATCATCCTTTTCTCTATTTTTGTATAAACTATTGGGCTTAACACCAGTTCACCTCTCTGACGAAGTGAATGGCTTGTTCTCTACTTAATCTATCAAGGTGTTTTTGGGAATGCTCCCATTTCAATTGTAAACAACCTCGCCTTGTAACTATCAGGCGACTAGTGGGATGTTATCCCTACTGGCATGTAAATATTGATTTTTCTGTAAATAAACTAGCCTACTCTCGGTGTGCAGTCCTAGGCTAGATTTTAAGCTATTATTGAGTACTATAGTTACTCTCTAATTTACCCTGCATTGTTCTACTTTAGACTACTGGCCACAAAGTGGTTACTTATTCTCAGGGTTGTTGGCATTTCAAACTTATGAAATCTTGTTCGCTTGTTGTCGGCCTGTCAAAGGTCACATTTCCATTACATATTTATATATTTATTGTTAATCTTTTGAAAGCTTATGAAATCTTGTTCGCTTGTTGTTGGCCTGTCAAAGGTCACATTTCCATTACATGTTTATATATTTATTTATTGTTAATCTTTTGAAAGTTGGTTTTGGAATAAAATACCACTGTTATTGGCAAACTGTTTCCATTGCTATTTACTCATCAATGTTCAATCTGTTCCTACTTAGTAAAGTTCATTTGCTTATTAGACTAGAAGCTTCACTTCTAGTCCTTCCCGAAAAAGGAGGTCTCGCATTGACAGATCCTAACCACCTTCGATTTATATAAGTTGGTCAACATTGCAAGCACTGCAGCTTTCAAAAGACATCTTTCATCCCGCTTCTTAGCGCAGTATACCTCTCACATTTGATTACTGTATTATGTTAAAATACTTTTTTTTAAAGTTCAATTATAACACAAGGACAATAGCTGACAACCTGTCTACTTCAATAGCTCTTCTTGTACAGGATATGGTGTTTGTTTTTCGGGCTGATTGGCTGTATGCACTCTCACTCTTTTGTATATAATTTTTCCAATATCATTAGTAATATTATTATTATTATTATTATTATTGTATTGTTACTATATTTTTGTTACAATAATTGTTAGACTATGATTATTTATATTGTGAATGTAGGTGAAATGTTTTATTTTTATAAGCCCTAACCTTATTTTATGTAGGGCGCTACTGTAAAGGAGCTCTTAAGCTCTAAGTGTAGCAGTGAAAATAAATCAAATCAAAAATCAAATAATAAAAACATATAGCCTACTTTCTCCTAAATCCATGGGTATTGTCATAACTCTTTGTCCTTTTCAAGGAGTATAATTGAATGTTGGTTGTAGTAGCTTGTTGAAATACAACGTGCTATAGGGATATTAAACATGAATATGAGGTGCCCGTTGCTAGTGCTACCTCTGTAAATAAAAACATTCAATTCGGATTCGCCGTGTTTGAATTGATATGGGGAATGGATTTGCACACATACATGGCCGCTGTTTGCAAACTATTGGGCTGATGACCTTGTAGTCAGTCATAAGATGCTTTCCACAAAAAGGCATGTTGTTGCAAAATCTGGTAGAGACCAAATTATTAGGATGGTCGTAATTTGATTTAAGCTTTTAACATTTGGGTGGCCGTCATTCCGTTTCCGTCAAGATGGCGGCGATATAAAACATGACACTGAGGTGCCCTTTGCTAGTGCTACCTCTGTACCAAATTTCGTTCCATTCGGTTTCACCGTGTTCGAATTGATAGGGGGAATCCATTTTCACACAAAGATGGCCACCATCCGCAAAATATTAGGCTAATGACCTATTAGTTTGGTCAAAGGATGCTCCCTCCATAAAGGTATGTTGTTGCAAAATTTGGTAGAGATCGGATGATTAGGTTAGTCGTAATTTGATTTAAGCTCTGAACATTTGGGTGGCCGCCATTACGTTTCCGTAAAGATGGCGGCGATATAAAACATGACACTGAGGTGTCCTTTGCTAGTGCAACCTCTGTACCAAATATCATTCAATTCGGTGTCTCCGTGTTCGAATTGATAGGGGGGTACAGACATTCAGAGTACACACACTCACACACACACACACCCACACACAGACTGACACACATTTTTTTTCGCCCTGTGTTGATCTCATAAGTCTACTTTCATTAATTTTTCAAAAATCGAAAGTAGGCTAAAAATATTATTTATTTTACACATTACTACCTGCATTTGCAAAAAAAAAAATCGTTTAATCAGGCATCCCATTCTTAAGAGTCTGCAAAAATGTTGATTGCTACAGGAACCAATGCCTAACTTTACCCTGTACCTCCATGTTACAGAGAAATTTCTTCAATGACCTGAACTGATGAATGTCGCAAGACGTGGCAAATATCTCACAGCCATCGTAGAACATTCACGGCCAGTTCGCGTAAGAGTCACCCTTAACAAGTACATTTCACTGCATTCACCAATCATTCTCCGCAGTGGCGTACGCAGGATTTCTTTCTGGGGGGGGGGTTCATTAATATAATAGGGTAATTGTGTACATTACTGGTATTACAGGGACACATGACCTTGCTGTTCCGCCCCTTAAAACGACAGTCATCATCATAATTAAAATGATACTTTGATTAATATTCATAAAAAACAACAATTAAATAACCGCTCTCTTTGCATGAAAAATATTTTAGGTCTCATTTTTTCGACACAATAAAAAATGAAAAGAAATTCTAAAAAATATGGACAACAGTAACTAAATATAGAGACTGAAACGATGCAGTGGTATAATCATGACCATAGTGACGTGGTTGCTTAAAATATTGATATTATGTGAGAGAAAAATAATGCTTTGCTCTCCGTGTTCCTACTGCAATTGCTATTGGCTCTCAAAATCTGCCTATTTTGATTATTTTATCTGTATTATTAATTGGAATAAATTGCAGAAACTCCTCTTTTACTGAATTATCTATAAGGAATCGGGCACACACAATTAAAGCAACCCGAAGCGACGTGAAAAACTTACCGATCGCACACTTCAACAGCAAAACTGATCCATGGGTAGCTCAACACTGCGAGTAGAGTGCAGGGCATTCATTAAGTGAGGAACGTGACCACACCTAAGGTGTATGCGGGAGTTAAGACGCCTAATTAGCGAAGCCGTAAAACTGGTGATAGATGGGACAATATATAGATTTAAGTAAAGGAATATCTCTGGGGGGGGGGGGGTTCAACCCTGAACCCCCCGTCGGTACGCCACTGATGAATATCCACTGGCTTGCAACCTTCTGCGTTAAAATCTGGATTAATGGTCGTTGGTCTAGCGAGGACGGGTTCTGAATCACAACAACCATCTTGATGTGATGCTACATGTCTACAAAGCGAAGAGCAATTATCCAACCACAGCAAATGAGCCAAACACTCACGTCTTGTGCGCATGCCTATTTATAACCTCAAATAGCACCACATCACGTAGCATGTTTCGAATGGGAATCAATTTTACACCCTTCGTATATACTCGTATGAGTATTTTGCTCCGACTTTTCGTGTGAATGAAATCAATATTACATTTGTTGTTGTTGTTGTTGTTGTTGTTGTTGTTGTTTTGTTGTTGTTTGAGTCTTCAGCCTGTTGACTGGTTTAATGCAGTTCTCCATTGTCCTAAGCTAATCGTCTCATCTCTTCATAGCTACCACATCCTACATTCGATGCAATCTGTTTAACATATTATTCTAACATTGGATCACCCCGACAATTCCTATCCCCGACCCTTCCTTCCGTAACTAAGCTTGCTATTCCTGGATGGCTTAGTATGTGTCGTACCAACCTACCACTTCTCTTAGCTTATCACGGTGGGTGAGTGGATAGCGTGTCGGTCTACTAACCCCAAGATTGCAGGTTCGCTCCTGGCCGTGGTAAGTGATTTTTGAAAGGCGGCAAAAATACGACACGCATGTCATACGATGTTGGCATGTCAAAGAACCCATTTGAATTCAGTAGGACGTGTTCGAAATGGCGAAATTAATCTCGGGAGTTTCCGCCAACACAAAGTTCCTCATTTCTCTACTAGAAAGCGCTATAGTGTTCAAGGAACTTAGATATCTAACCTCCTTGACTTTCATAGTGATTCAAGGAACAACGAAATTCGACATGCAAGCTTCCCTCTGGGTGTCAAATTACAAAGCTTGCACCCGGCACCCAAGGCCATACGATATTATATATATATACCACTTCTCTTCATTAGCAGTCACCAGAAACATCTCTCCTTGCCTACTCGCCTTAATACCCCTTCATTTTTTACTCTATCTACCCGTATGATCTTCATCATTCTCCTATAGCACCACAATTAAAATGCTTCTATTGTCGTTTCTGCTAAGCCATCAGTCCAAGTTTCACTTCCATCGAGCGCCACGATCCAGACAAAGACTTTCACCATTACGTCATTTCCAGTTGTTTTTCTTTTTTCAGAAAAAGGTACTGTATTTTAAACAGATAACATTTTCTTCGGAAAACTATTCGAATGTCTCATAAGTAACGTCGTTCTTTTTTTACTGATTTACATTAACTATGGAATATTGAAAATACACACAGAGTTTTGGAAGAAAATCCGCTGCCAGAAGAACTTTGTGCATAGAAAGATACCACACATCGCCAGATAAGTAACTTGGAAAATCAAACAGAAGCTGTCGATCTGTACCTCATGAATTGAACCCTGAACAGGCTCAACATACTGTAGAATGGATATCTGTCGTCAGCTTATCGGTAACCCCATGGATAATAGATTTATCAGAAGAATTGTCACATGTGATGAAAAATGTGTCTATTACCGCAACTCTGACGCCTTGAAACAGTGGTTCAGTCCACATCAACCTGCCAAAGGCATCGGTAAAAAAAAAGGTCGGTTCGGCCCCAAAGTGATGTTGTGTGTCTGATAGGATTTTGAATGAGTGATTCACTGGGAGTTTCTTCCAAACGGACGCGCAGTCAATGCAGATCTTTATTCTCAACAACTGGGAAGAGTTCATGAAATTTTGAGACGAAATAGAGTTCCCTTGTAAGAGGACAATGCAAGACCTCATACTGCACGAACAACCGTGGCAAAAATTCAGGAATTGGGAGGAGTCGAAATGCTACCACATCCAGCATACACCTCTGATCTTGCACCTTAAAATTACCATCGTCTTCGATCCATGGCTCCTTTCTTGCGTGGAAGAAATTTCGAAAACATTGAAGCTGTGGAAGTGAGTCTCGCCAAATTCTTCGCATCAAAACCCAGAGACTGGTACCGGGTTATATTCATATCGACATATTAACTGGCTGGCACCTATTCAAAATTTTTAAACTCCGTATTGAAGAAAGATTTATCTTATTCATTCAAGCACTGGACTGAATTAATTATTGATTTTAGAACTTAATTTTCTAAATGATTTGGAATATAACATTTTGATAAAATGTTATTATATAGCTTATCATATATTTTCAATCACCAGTCATATCTCTCGCCTTTTAACTACATTTTGAAAATTATTGTAAAAGTACCAGTACTATATTTTCCATTTTAGTATTTTATTTCATTTTATTACAATTTTATCATTAACATTTCATTTCTTATTTAGATTTAAGTACATATATACTATTTTGGTTTAATTTTTAATTGATTTTCATTTTTTAGCTGAAGATGACCTCATTGAAGGTCGAAACATGTCCTATATATATATATGTTGAGTATTGATTTGGCGTATAATTTTAAACATTTAATTCTACTATCAATACGGATGTTTAAAACATTTGTTTTTTCAATGGCAAATGTGTTTGCATTCTAATAAACCTCGCTGAAAGATGGCTCAAGACCATAGAATCTAATGGTTTTTACTTTGAAGAAAGTTTAATTTCTCGCAAGAAAACTTTCCAAATAAAATTTTCTTTAAAAAACGACATTACTTATGAGACATTCCCTGTAATATATTAACGTGTATGTCCATCATTCATCAAATATTAGTGATTTTAAATCAGGATTGCAAAGTAAAACCCGTATTTTCTCAGGCTTTTAAAGAATAGTGAAAAAAAATGAAAATCCACAGCCTGCTTCCAGTCTCCGACCGGGTCAGGATTGGAATGAATGAAGCCCCCATCTAGCGGCGAGGATATGAACTGTGCCGGCTGCCGAGGCCTGACGCACTCCTCTGGGGCAATGATTAAATGAATGACAGATGAAATGAAATGATAGTGGAGAGTGTTGCTGGAATGAAATTTTTGACAGGGAAAACCGGAGTACCCGGAGAAAAACCTGTCTGCCTCCGTTTTGTCCAGCACAGATCTCACATGGAGTGACCGGGATTTGAACCACGGACCCAACGGTGAGAGGCCGGCGTGCAGCCGCCTAAGCCACGGAGGCTTCGCTTTTAAAGAATAGTACTGATTTGTTTTTAAATAATGAGTATTAGTGTGAAATTTGCGTATTCTCTATCAGAGAAGATGGCTGTGCGGGATTAAAATATACTTTTAATGGGTTGAAATATTTCTACCTTTTCAAAATCTTCCATCATGCACCCATGCAGTCTTCACCCTGAATCATTCTTGAATTTATGCGGGCAAAGTCCCCATACTCACCAACAGATTGTAGGAGTGGACACTCTTCAGCGAATGCCATATATTGATTTCAGAGAGCTAGTTCCAACAGCGGACAACAGGTAGAGCATCGTAACACTTTCCAAAGCATTGAAAATTATCCGTAATTACTTTCATTTTGACCTTTATTTACTCGAATAAGTAAACTGTAACAAGTACACGAAGCTAGATGACCACGATGTCGCAAAGTTCCTAATTTAATCTACAACAACTACGTATCGATTTACCCTGTGTAAATTCGTAAACATTGTATTAGACGATTTTAATATATATTGTCTACAGTAGAACAGATATCATATTAATATATAATAATATGAATATGATGGTATCCGTCTGTCTGTGTGTTACTCAATAACCCAAGAACCACTGGTCCGATTTAAATGCAATTATGCATGGATGTAGCTGATTAACCAGGTTTACATATAGGATACTATTTATTTCGATATTTTGCACTATTAAAAATAGGCGACCATTTTAGTGACGTCACTACTCCCTTTGGTTTCAAAATTTCATATTTCCATATCTAATAATAAGACAACGCTTAGAAATAGAACAAGATGTTCAGTAAAGAACATATAGCCTACTTTCTCCTAAATGCATGGGTATTGTTATAACTCTTTGTCCTTTTCAAGGAGTATGATTGAATATTGGTTGTAGTAGCTTGTTGAAATACAACGTGCTATAGGGATATTAAACATGAATATGACGTGCCCTTTGCTAGTGCTACCTCTGTACCAAATTTCGTTCAATTCGGTTTCACCGTGTTTGAATTGATAGGGGGAATCGATTTGCACACATACTTGGCCACCATCTGCAAACTATTGGGCAGATGTTCTTGCAGTTTGGTCACAATATGTTTCCCACATAAAGATATGGTGTTGCAAAATTTGGTAGAGACTAGATTATTAGGTTGGTCGTAATTACATTTTAGCTTTTAATATTTGAGTGGCCGCGATTACGTTTCCGTCAAGATAGCGGTCATATAAAACATGACACTGAGGTGCCCTTTGCTAGTGCTACCTCTGTACCAAATTTCGTTCCATTCGGTTTCACCGTGTTCGAATTGATAGGGGGAATCGATTTTCACACAAAGATGGCCGCCATCCGCAAAATATTAGGCTAATGACCTATTAGTTTGGTCAAAGGATGCTCCCTCCATAAAGGTATGTTGTTGCAAAATTTGCTAGAGATCGAATGATTAGGTTAATCGTAATTTGATTTAAGCTTTGAACATTTGTGTGGCCGCCATTACGTTTCCGTCAAGATGGCGGCGATATAAAACATGACACTGAGGTGCCCTTTGCTAGTGCTACCTCTGTACTAAATTTCGTTCCATTCGGCTTCACCGTGTTTGAATTAATAGGGGGAATCGATTTTGACACAAAGATGGCCGCCATCCGCAAACTATTAGCCCACTGACCTATTAGATTGGTCAAAGGATGCTCCCTCCATAAAGGTATGTTGTTGCAAAGTTTGGTAGAGATCGGATGGTTATGTTAGTCGTAATTTGATTTAAGCTTTGAACATTTGTGTGGCCACCATTACGTTTCCGTCAAGATGGCGGCGATACAAAACATGACACTGAGGTGCCCTTTGCTAGTGCTACCTCTGTACCAAATTTCGTTCCATTCGGTTTCACCGTGTTTGAATTAATAGGGGGAATCGATTTTGACACAAAGATGGCCGCCATCCGCAAACTATTAGACTAATGACCTATTAGATTGGTCAAAGGATGCTACCTCCATATAGGTATGTTGTTGCAAAATTTTCTAGAGATCGGATGATTAGGTTAGTCGTAATTTGACTTAAGCTTTGAACATTTGTGTGACCGCCATTACGTTTCTGTCAATATGGCGGCGATATAAAACATGACACTAAGATGCCCTTTGCTAGTGCTACCTCTGTACCAAATTTCGTTCCATTCGGTCCCACCGTGTTTGAATTAATAGGGGGAATCGATTTTGACACAAAGATGGCCGCCATCCGTAAACTATTACGCTGATGACCTATTAGTTTGGTCAAAGGATGCTCCCCCTATAAAGGTATGTTAAAGCAAAATTTGGTAGAGATCGGATGATTAGGTTAGTCGTAATTTGATTTAATCTTTGAACATTTGTGTGGCCGCAAGATGGCGGCGATATAAAACATGACACTGAGGTGTCCTTTGCTAGTGCTACCTTTGTACCAAATTTCGATCAATTCGCATTCACCGTGTTCGAATTGATAGGGGGGGGGGGGGACAGACATTCAGAGTACTCACACTCACACACACACACACACACACACACAGACTCACACACACACATACACACACACAGACAGACACACTTTTTTCGCCCTGTGTTGATCTCATAAGTCTACTTTCATTTTTTGCAAAAATCGAAAGTAGGCTGAAAAATGTTGATGGCATACAAGAGATTTAACATTTAATTTTCTATCCGAATGATCCTTATCACTTTTCGTGTATCTCCAACGGTTAACGAGTAAAACCTAAATTTGTGCAATAAAACACGGTCAACACCGAGCGGTGCAGTATATCTTATATATAAAAGTCAAAGTCTGTATGTATGTATGTATGTATGTATGTATGTATGTATGTATGTATGTATGTATGTGGGTGGAATGGTGGGTGGGTTGGTTCGGTTTACAAATCTACACCGTTCCACCAAACTCAACCAAATTTTGCATACACATAGTTTAGGACCTAGAAGGAACCGCTGGCTACATGAATTTTCGATAGACTTTCTCATTCTTCTGATTTCGGCCCTTTTGCACTCAAACACAGGCTAATCAAGTCATAAAATATACTCATGAAGGAATGGCAAGGCAGATAGTTTCCATGGCAACAGCTCAAGTCGAGACACGGCCGACTGGATGCCAATTGTGCTCTGCACTACCGGTATAGAAATAGAGGATCTTTACTTGAAATCCCGTTAGTTACTCAACCGCTCACACAGCACTGTTAACCGGGTTTAGCATAACAAAGTCTTGACACTATCATCTACTATATATAATTGTCAAATACCACTCACTCACTCACTCATTCATTCATCACGAAATCTCAGAAACCACCGACGGATTGGAATGAAATTTGGTATGCAGCTTCCCAAAGGGCCGCAAATGCCCACTAAGAGAGGATTTTTGGATATTCAGGTTCTAAAGGGGTGTTAAGGGGGTAGACCTGCATTTCATTGAATTGCAATATCTCCCGATTGGTTTCATTGGGGGATGTGATACTCGGCACGTAAACTCATCATTAAAAATAAGAAGACACGAGTCTGAGGGTTTTTGGATGTGGTTCTTATATATAAAAGTCAAAGTCTGTATGTATGTATGTATGTATGTGGGTGGGTGGGTGGGTGGGTTGGTTCCGTATACAAATCTACACCGTTCCACCAATCTCAACCAAATTTTGCATACACATAGTTTAGGACCCAGAAGGAACCGCTGGCTACATGAATTTTTGATAGTTTTTCTCATTCTTCTGATTTCGGCCCTTTTGCACTCAAACACAGGCTAATCAAATCATAAAATATACTCATGAAGGAATGGCAAGGCAGATAGTTACCATGGCAACAGCTCAAGTCGAGACACGGCCGACTGGATGCCAATTGTGCTCTGCACTACCGGTATAGAAAAAGAGGATCTTTACTTGAAATCCCGTTAGTTACTCAACCGCTCACACAGCACTGTCAACCGGGTTTAGCATAACAAAGTCTTGACACTATCATCTACTATATATATTTGTCAAATACCACTCACTCACTCACTCATTCATTCATCACGAAATCTCAGAAACCACCGACGGATTGGAATGAAATTTGGTATGCAGCTTCCCAAAGGGCCGCAAATGCCCACTAAGAGAGGATTTTTGGATATTCAGGTTCTAAAGGGGTGTTAAGGGGGTAGACCTGCATTTCATTGAATTGCAATATCTCCCGATTGGTTTCATTGGGGGATGTGATACTCGGCACGTAAACTCATCATTAAAAACAAGTAGTTCCGTGCAGAACTATATAGCCTATTTTCATATATCCTGCTGATGTTAATTGCCTCTATCAACATACAAAATTTCAGTTTAATTGCTGTAACATATTCGTAGATATTGAGAACCGTCTAAATATTTCAGATGGTCGCCAGGTTGGATTTTTATTTTTGTACTATTACATTAAGATTATTGTGTACGTGTGGTATTCAAACTTCAATCGCATGATTAGAACACAAGAAGTAAAAACGAGATTTCAAAATTACGCACAACAGCCATCTTGTGATTATGCAAACAATTGAAATAAATTAAATGCCAGAGGATCAACATTTGTATAAGCATTTATCAAGCAACGTTTCACGGCACTCGGATAGTTAATTCGCGAGAAACGTCCATTTAAATGTTTATAATTCGCGTCGCCGCCATGTTGGATTTGTGCTCACCAGGTTACTGAAAGTCCTATCGGTGAACATATGTTCATAGTCTCTATGAACATAAAAAAATCAGTTTGGTTGCTGTAAAAGATTCATAGATATTGAGAACCGTCTAAATATTTCGGAAGCTCGCCATTTAGGATTGTTATATGTATAGGTCATAGAGTTATGTACCATTCAAGGAAAAATATTGCCTTGGTTCATTATTCAAACTTTCACTTCGATCGCATGATTACGACACAAGGAATAAAAACTTAATTTTAAAATTTCGCACAGCCACCATCTTGAGGTTATGTAAACAATTGAATTAAATTAGATAGCAGTGCATTACAATCTGCAAAATCATTTACTGTACCACATTTCACTGCGCTCAGAGAGTTTAATCACGAGAAAAGTCTATTAAATTATTTCAAATTCGCTTGGTCGCCATGTTCGTTTTGTACTTTACATGTTTATGAAATATACATAGGTAAACTTGTATCAGTACCCTTTATCACCGTACAAAATTGCAGGGTGATATCTGTAATAGTTTCGGAGATATAGAATGCCAGTGAAATATTTCGCTCAGCCGCCATTTTCAGGTTATGTAAACAATTGAACTAAATTAGACTCCAGTGCATTACAATGTGTATAAACAATTGCTGTACCAAGTTTCATTACGTTTGGATAGTTAAATCGCGAGAAAAGTCTATTTAAAAGTCTAAAATTCGCTTGGCCGCCATGTTGGTTTTGTAGTCCCCAGGTTTTTGAAAGTCTCATAGGTGAACTTCTAGTAGTTCCCTTTATCACCGCACACAATTTCAGGGCGATATCGGTAATAGTTTCAGAGATATTGAATGCTAGTTAAATATTTCGCACAGCCGCCATGTTGGATTGGTGAGACGTAACAAAATTTGAAGGGCACGGTCAAGGTCGCCGGGAATAGCGCTATGAACTTACCGAGTTTCAATGAAATCACTCCAGGCGTTTAGATTTTATTAGGGGGACACACACACACACCTCACACACACACACACACACACACACACGCACACACAAAACGGACAAAAGGTGATCTCATGAGCCTATTTTTTCAAAATTGAAAATAGGCTAATAAGAAGACACGAGTCTGATGGTTTTTGGATGTGGTGTATATTATGAGGTGAAAGGGGTGAAAAGTGGGGATTGAAAGATTCCTAACGGAGCGTGTATCTCTTAAACGACATAGGCGAGGAGTTTGAAACTCAGCGAAAAATATCAACATAAAAAAGAAGTAAATATGTGTTTGACCGTTTTTTCATAAATCCAATTTAAGGGGCCCATGGGGAGGGGTGAAATTCGGGGGGGGGGGGACAGGAAAGTAAGTGTCCTAAATGATTGACTGACTGGCTCACTCATCAAACTCAGGGGGAAAAAATGCTTCAAAGTAATTAAATAGCTGTTCGACAGTTTTTTTTTCATAAATCAAATTTAAGGGGTTCATGGGGAGGAGTGAAATTCTGAAAAAAGAAAATTGAAAGAAAATATCCTGAGTCACTCACTCACTCACTCACTCATCATCGCACAGCCAAAATTATTGAAGTTAGAAACATGACAGTTGGGGATATGTTAATTGTATGTCAAAACCGTCTACTAGGCCTAAGGGAGGATTTTCGGATATTCAGGTTCTTAAGGGGTCTTAAGGGGGTTAAGCCTGCATTTCATTGAATAACAATATCTCCCGATTGGTTTCATTGGGGGATGTGATACAGGGCATATAAACTCATCATTAAAAAGTAAGAAGACACGTGTCTGGGGGTTTTTCGATGTGGTGTATATTATGAGGTGAAAGAGGTGAAAAGTGGGGATTGAAAGATTCCTAACGGAGCGTGTATCTCTTAAACGACATAGGCGAGGAGTTTGAAACTCAGCGGGAAAAAATCAGCATAAAAAATAAGTAAATATGTGTTTGACCGTTATTTCATAAATCCAATTTAAAGGGCCTATGGGGAGGGGTGAAATTCTGGGGGGGGGACAGGAAAGGAAGTGCCCTAACTGATTGACTGACTGACTGACTGAGCAAACTCAGGGGGAAAACAGCTTTAAAGTAAGTAAATAGCTTTACGACAGTTTTTTTGATCAATCAAATTGATGGGGTTCATCGGGAGGGGTGAAATTCTGAAGAAAAAAAATTGAAAGAAAATGTCCTGACACATTCACTCACTCTTCATCGTACAGCCAAAAATATTGAAGTTGGAAACATGGCATTTCGGGGATAAGTTCGTTGTATGTCAAAACCGTACACTAAGGGAGGGTTTTCGGATATTCAGGTTCTAAAGGGGTCTTAAGGGGGTTAAACCTGAATTTCATAGAATAACAATATCTCACGAGTGGTTTCATTTGTGGATGTTATACTCGGCATATAAACTAATCAATAAAAATAAGCAGACTTGTGTCAAAGGGTTTTTCGATGTGGTGTATTATGAGGTGAAAGGGGTGAAAAGTGGGGGTTGAAGGATTCCTAACGGAGCGTGTAGGCCTATCTCTTAAACGACAGTCTGGCTGCGTGGCTCAGGGGTAACGTTCTCGCTTGCTGAGCCCAAGGTTGCAGGTTCGAAACCTGGCGCAGTCAGCTGGCATTTGAGGGTGCGCAAATACGAGGGAGCCGTGTCAGTACATTTACTGGCACGTTAAAGATCCCCTTCGGGGCAAAATTCCGGCACCCCGGCGTCTCTAAAAGCCAGGGTAGTTAAAAGGGACGTAAAAACAATAACATTATTATTATTATTATTATTATTATTATTATTATTATTATTATTATTATTATTATTATCTTGAACGACATAGGCGAGGAATTTGAAACTCAGTGAAAAAAGAAATCAGCTTAAAAAGTAAGTAAATCGGTGTTCGACCTTTCTTTCATAAATTAATTTAAGGGGCCAACGGGGTGGGGTGAAATTCTGGGGGGGGGGGGAAAGGAGAGAAGGTGTCCTGACTGACTGACACTCACTCACTCATCAAACTCAGGGGAAAAAGACAGCTTAAAAATAAGTTTAATAGGTGTTCAAGCGTTTTTTCATCAATCCAATTTAAGGGGCCCATGGGGAGGGGTGACATTCTGGTTAAAATAATTGAAATAAAATGTCCTGTCTGACTCATTCACTCATCACATCCAGGGAAAACTATTAAAGTTGGAAACATGAAATTTTGGGAATATGTTCGCTGAATGTCAAAAACGTCAACTAAGGAATGCCTTTTGTTTATTCAGGTTCTAAAGAGGTGTTAAGGGGGTAAACGTGCATTTCATTGAATAACGGTATCTCAGGAGTTGTTTCTTTGGGGATGTAATATTCGGTATATAAACTAATCATTAAAAATAATCAGACATATGTCTAAGGGTTTATCGATGTGGTGTATATTGTGAGGTGAAAGGGGTGAAAATTGGGGGTTGAGTGATTCTTAACGGAGCGTGTATCTCTGAAACGACATAGGCGAGAAGTTTGAAATTCAGCGAAAAAAAACAGATTATAATACTGTAACGTTTCGTGGCTAGTGCACAGCTTGCCCCATGGTTGGGTGACATGTTGTAACGTTTCATAGCTCGTGATATAAAATGAGTGCAGTAAATAGCTCGGTTAATAGGGCGCCAATCTCCAACAGACGGTTGTGAGATAAATTTATGTTTATTAAATTGAGATTCTTTACTTTCGGGGGAGGGGCAACAAAGGCTAGCTGTAAAACACCTTATTCTATTTATTTTGACCTCTGGGAAGTCTAGCATGGGGTAAATCTTGACAGAAAGTCATAGATTTAAAAAAATAATTTATTAAGAACACAGGATGAGATGAATGACATCTTGCGACCTTTCAAACAGATAAAATAAAAAGGGGAAGTTATTTCTTTAAATTATTGAAGTTAATAGTATTTACGTCCGACTTGCAATTGACAAATATGCATGAGCTCACCGGGTTGTAGATCTTGATGGGCGATGTTGGCGGAGGTATCTCGTTCCTGAAGTAGACATCTCGCGTAGTCTTCCATGGTTCCCAGTACCAATCCTACCTGATAAAGCTATCTGCCCACTAATTGCACAGATACTGTCGCCTAGCTGAGTGAATGGAATGGTTTCACTCGTCTCCGATATTCAGCGCAATGCTGGAAATATCCTAGCTAGATCTCCACTGAGTTTACTAGTTGAACTTATGAAATTTCGTAGTTGAATCTCAACAAGTGAGGTCCAAGTTTAGAATTTGACGTGCTTTCAAGTGAAAACATAATAATATTCTTCCTCTCCATACAGCTCTGTTCCAGCTTATATATGGCAATTATGTCTCCCACCAGCAGTAGGGGATCTGCCAATTGCAATATCAAATTATTGTCTACAGAAAGTGACGCTCCTTCCTTATTGGCCGAAGTAAGTCCTTTATCAAGCACCAAGTGGCTATATTGGGGTGAAGGTCTCTCCACCAGTGACACACTTCCATATTGGTGTCATGTAGCGGTATCTTCCTTAAAAATCACAATGTTGCAGTTTTCTCGTCGTAAAACAATTTATTCTAAAAAGCTGTAGTGTCCATTGTTCCGACATCTTTTAGAATTAGCCTGTTGGCTACCGAGGGTCACTCCTGGTTGTGGCTCCCTTTCCATTCTTCCTGCCTCTTCATAAGCGGTTTATGACGGTTCAAGCGGTATCTATTGTCAGTTGTAAGTTCCACAAGTGAGCTCAAGAAATATATTTATTGGGGGAGGGGTTGTAAATTTACGGTTTGAAATCTCGGGTCGACGTTTAATTACAAGAATGGATGAAAATGAACATATGATTTTATGTTACCCTTAAACACAATAAATATATACATGCACTATCGTTGCAATTGCACATCAATATAGTACTCTTAGTTCAATTGTTTTGGGTGTGGTGTACAAACACCACAATCACCCCCATGAGTCGACGAATAAATTCACAATTTTGAGAATGACTCATCCCCTGAAAGCAATTACACAACACTTCAATACATATACACAATACACTCAAATCTTCAGATCAACAATAAATTTAATATGTCATTTCTTTCAATGTTTCTTGTTATCCAGTTTGTCTGAACTTATTTCACTCGAAGGGTGTTCTTTATGGCATACAGCATTTCAACTGTAGAAGATTGAATTTTACAGGGATAATTGCACACGCATACACACGCAAAGTGTTTGCTCTTACAAAATGCAATTACAAGTCGGAGGATAAGATATGTCTTCTGCCTTGTGTAACACCATCTTTCAACAAAACATTACTCTTCCCAGTGGTCACTACTTACAGAAAATTTATTCTTAACAAAACTTCATGGTATCAAAATTAGACAACTTAGCGACATAGTGGTACACTATCTAACCAACTACCTGCGCTCCTACCAGCCTTATATCCTTACATTAACTCAATGCGTTACCATTACTGTTTATCTAACACTATTATTATAACCATCCTACACTATCTTACTCATAAATCTAAATCATATTCACACCCTGTATCTTAATCATTATTATATGAAAAACACCCTCAATTCTTCTCCGCCTCATCTAATTACTGTCATCGCTTCTGACATAACTTCAGAGTTCAGTAGCCCTCAATGCTTTCTCTCTCAAACTACTGGTAAACCGCTACTCAATTTAAATTTCTCCCGAATAAGTCGTATTTTATTTACCTCTTTCTCTTCCTTGAATCCTACCACCTTTAACTCAATTAACTTCGAATTATAACAAATTCCTTTCAATAACTTTTAAATATTATTATTATTATTATTATTATTAGTAGTAGTAGTAGTAGTAGTAGTATTACTTTCATGTGTGCCGGACAACAACACAACACACCATCAATTCGCTATCGCTCATCATCAGTAACATTTACAAGTGGTTTAACTGGGTATTTAGCCTTGCAATATATTTGGCTGTGTTCTAAAACTTGCGTATTAAGATCTTGAAACTATAACTTGGATCATCTCTTGGGTGTACTCCCTCATTACTCTGTTTCCTTGTGTGCATACATTCGTTCTGTTTATACTTCAAAACTCCCAACATCTACGAGTACTTCACGTATTCACGTAGACACCACAAAAACCTCCTCAAAACTCCCAACATCTACGAGTACTTCACGTATTCACGTAGACACCACAAAACCTCCTGCTCAGAGTTATTAATCTCCTCGGGCATACTTACTTCTCCAAAACCTTCCTCCACTATAACTTCATTTGGCCACTTACCAACCTGAAACCTCATTGCTCAACGGCATTAAAACTCGCTGGCATCCTTACTTACTACCTCAGTCACGTCATTTACGTGAAATTTACACACACACACACGTACCTACATACACACACATCCATCTCCAAGTACCAGATGTCCTATAGTTTAATACTTCCTTATTTCCATCATATGTTGGTTATTTCACACCCAGCCTTACCATCCATCACTTCTAAACCACTTCTAAATTTCTCCAACTGTAGTCACTGATGACTTCGCTGTCCTCAAATGACATTTCTTTACTGCATATCAATACTTACTTCAATTCATTAATTTTATTCTCACTGTATCACATCATCTTAAATCATTCACGAATCTCTACAGTATTATTATTATCATCATCATCATTATAGTTGTCATACTATTTCTTACTTTCATTAGGTGGTTACTTACCATTTTTGTTATTACTTTCTCAGATATTCTTAGAATACTTCTGCAGACAACGCACATTTTAATACAGTATATAATTATCTATCGATAAGCGGTTCACCGTCTTTACCTAAGTTTATAAGCGTAAGCTTCTATTTGCTGCTCCCTCACTGTTTCATACAACTCTGACTTGATACAAGATTTCAGGCTTCAAAAATCCACCAAAATTTTAATCTACGCCCCCCACACTTCTATTTAAACAATCAGCTAACATGCTCCACGACCTTAACCTCCATTAATACTCTTTACCTCCTTATTGTAGTATACTTTAATATCTACGTCATAACTCCCTAATTTAATTACCTTAAATAAATACACTTTAACTACACGACTAAGTCTCCGACCTATCTTTACACTCCACTATTCGTTTAAGATTCCTTGTTCTATTGCTCTCATTTCTTTCTTTCTCCCTGGTTTAATTGTTACTCTTTCTTCTCTTCTCATAATAATAGTCTCTACTTCCTCATTACTAGGCCTATATTTATCTATAGTAAAGCTACTCTTAGTCTCTCCTCCTAACGTTTCACCTAACATCTCTACTTCTAACCTCCATTCCAAATAGTAATCTTCATCCTTATCGTTATATCTCATTCTAATCTCATCTAACAATGTGACCTGGCTTTTCCGCTTTGTCCTACTCCTACCGATTTTAACTCCCGTCATCTGCTTTCCTCGTTCACTGTAATCTACCTGTTGGCTTTGTGCTAACGCACGCATCTCCATCTCAGCTAAGTTTACGTTACTAGAAACTCCTACTACTTTAGGAAGACTTTTCCTAATGTCCTGCTCTATTTCCACTATACTATTTTCAATATTTTCTCTAACCTGATTGTTCTCCTCTTTAAGAACTTCCTGGATTCTACAATCCTGAGGACCTATTGTTTTCTCTACCTCCCATATTTCTACTCCTAACTGTTCTTCTAACATATTCTTCTCTCTCATTCTCTGATCTATCATCTCTTCCTCCAGGTCCTCAGCTCTCTCCTCTAACTGTTGATTAGGCTTACAAAATTTGTCATGGCCTATTTCTACTTTCTGCTCTACTTCTGATCTCATTTCAGCTAATCTTTCCTCCTCCTGATTCTGTATTTCTAATCTACTCTCATCTTCATTCACTTCCTCCCTTTTCTGTTCTACCTCTCGCTCTTTCTCACATAAACTACTATTGACTATTTCTAGCTTCTTATCTTCTTCTGTTTCCTTGTCCAGCACTTGCCATCTTTGGTTGAATTCCACATTCTGTTTTATTATAGGCTCTGCTACTATTTTATTTTGCTCTAGTTCATATTTTGCTTCTCTGGTGCTTTGGGCTAGTTCCTGATTACATTCATCTATGCCATGTTTTAATTTTGTAAAACTTCGATCTAATGTCTGACTCCTTTGATCAAGTTTTGCGAGCATATCTCCCATCATCTTGATTAACCTTTCTTCTAATGTATTTGATTCTCTATTTATGTTTTTCCTCTTTTCTAGGTCTTCCGCGCCCCCCATCATACTATTCTGTGATTCAACCGACTTGTGTACCTCGCCGCAACTCTGAACATTGTTACTCCCGCTAGCTAAGTCTTTCTCCACTACCTCTGCCTCGGTACCTTTAACTGTGTTACCAATACGTAACGTCATCACCCCGTTCTCATCTCCCATGATTCACTTTACATATACTTTATTATTATGAGAAACAATTAATTTTATTTCCAAATGCAATTTAATAATTTTATTTATTTTTAAGGTGTTTTATAGCTTTCGAGCTCCACGTTGAAGTGCCATGTTGTAACGTTTCGTGGCTAGTGCTCAGCTTGCCCCATGGTTGGGTGACATGTTGTAACGTTTCATAGCTCGTGATATAAAATGAGTGCAGTAAATAGCTCGGTTAATAGGGCGCCAATCTCCAACAGACGGTTGTGAGATAAATTTATGTTTATTAAATTGAGATTCTTTACTTTCGGGGGAGGGGCAACAAAGGCTAGCTGTAAAACACCTTATTCTATTTATTTTGACCTCTGGGAAGTCTAGCATGGGGTAAATCTTGACAGAAAGTCATAGATTTAAAAAAATAATTTATTAAGAACACAGGATGAGATGAATGACATCTTGCGATCTTTCAAACAGATAAAATAAAAAGGGGAAGTTATTTCTTTAAATTATTGAAGTTAATAGTATTTACGTCCGACTTGCAATTGACAAATATGCATGAGCTCACCGGGTTGTAGATCTTGATGGGCGATGTTGGCGGAGGTATCTCGTTCCTGAAGTAGACATCTCGCGTAGTCTTCCATGGTTCCCAGTACCAATCCTACCTGATAAAGCTATCTGCCCACTAATTGCACAGATACTGTCGCCTAGCTGAGTGAATGGAATGGTTTCACTCGTCTCCGATATTCAGCGCAATGCTGGAAATATCCTAGCTAGATCTCCACTGAGTTTACTAGTTGAACTTATGAAATTTCGTAGTTGAATCTCAACAAGTGAGGTCCAAGTTTAGAATTTGTCGTGCTTTCAAGTGAAAACATAATAATATTCTTCCTCTCCATACAGCTCTGTTCCAGCTTATATATGGCAATTATGTCTCCCACCAGCAGTAGGGGATCTGCCAATTGCAATATCAAAGTATTGTCTACAGAAAGTGACGCTCCTTCCTTATTGGCCGAAGTAAGTCCTTTATCAAGCACCAAGTGGCTATATTGGGGTGAAGGTCTCTCCCCCAGTGACACACTTCCATATTGGTGTCATGTAGCGGTATCGTCCTTAAAAATCACAATGTTGCAGTTTTCTCGTCGTAAAACAATTTATTCTAAAAAGCTGTAGGGTCCATTGTTCCGACATCTTTTAGAATTAGCCTGTTGGCTACCGAGGGTCACTCCTGGTTGTGGCTCCCTTTCCATTCTTCCTGCCTCTTCATAAGCGGTTTATGACGGTTCAAGCGGTATCTATTGTCACTTGTAAGTTCCACAAGTGAGCTCAAGAAATATATTTATTGGGGGAGGGGTTGTAAATTTACGGTTTGAAATCTCGGGTCGACGTTTAATTACAAGAATGGATGAAAATGAACATATGATTTTATATTACCCTTAAACACAATAAATATATACATGCACTATCGTTGCCATTGCACATCAATATAGTACTCTTAGTTCAATTGTTTTGGGTGTGGTGTACAAACACCACAATACAAGTAAATAGGTGTTCGACCGTTTTTTCATAAATCCAATTTAAGGGGCCCTTGGAGAGGGGTGAATATCTGGGGGGAAAAACAGGAGAGAAAGTGTCCTAACTGATTGACTCACTTATTCACTCATCAAACTCAGGGGGAAAACAGCTTTAAATAAGTAAATAGGTGTTCGACCGTTTGTTTCATAAATCCAATTTAAGGGGTTCATGGGGAGGGGTGAAATTATCAAAAATAAATGAAAGAAAATGTCCTGACTGACTGACACACTCATCATCGCCCAGCCAAAATTATTGAAGTTAGAAACATGAAATTTTGGGGATATGTTCGTTGTATGTCGAAAACGTCCACTAAGGAAAGAGTTTTGGATATTCAGGTTCTAAAGAGGTGTCAAGGGGGTAAACGTGCATTTCAATGAATAACAATATCTCACGAGTGGTTTCATTTGGGGATGTGATACTTGGCATATGTACTAATCCTTGGCATATATACTAATCATTAAAAATAAGCTGACACATGTCCAATGGTTTTTCGATGTAGTGTATATTATGAGTTTTTTTTAAAGCGTATGGCTTTTAGTGCCGGGAGTGTCCGAGGACACGTTCGGCTCCCCAGTTTTGTAGCTGCTTCGAGACGGACACCCAATGGGTGAGCTACAAATACCGTTGGGGAGGAAAGTTGGAAGGGAAGGGCGAGGAGTTGGAAGGTAGCGGCTGTGGCCTATAGTTAGGGACCAACCCCGGCATTTGCCTGGAAGGAAGATGGGAAACCACAGAAGACCATCTTCAAGGTTGCCGGCGGGGGGATTCGAACCTCCTCGCCTCCCGGATGTGAGCGACTGCCATTAGTCATGCCGTAACGACCACGGCTAACTCACTCGGTTATTATGAGGTGAAAGGGATGAAAAGTGGAGGTTGAAAGATTCCTAACGGAGCGTGTATCTCTTAAACGACATAGGCGAGGAGTTTGAAGCTCGGAGGAAATCAATCAGCTTAAAAATAAATAAATAAATAAATAAATGAAATAAATATATGTTCGACCGTTTTTTTTCATAAATGCAATTAAAGGGGCCTATGGGGAGGGGTGAAATTCTGGAAGAAAAACGTCCACTAAGGAAGGATTTTTGGATGTTCACTCTCATCGACCAAACAAAACTATTAAAGTTAGAAGAATGATATTTTGGGGATATGTTTGTTGTGTGTCGAAAACGTCTACTAAGGAGGGATTTTTGGGTATGTAGGTTCTAAAGGGGTGTTAACGGGGTTAAACCTGCATTTCATTGAATAACAATATGAAACGACTATGACGCGAGCGAAGCGAGGCTAAAAATGAGATGGTGTGTGTCTGTGTATTACTCAATCACGCAAATACCACTGGTCCGATTTACATGAATTTTACATGGAATTAGCTGATTTACCTGGTTAACATATAGGTTACTTTTTATTTCAATACTTTGCACTATTTAAGGATGGCGACCATTTTAGTGACGTCACTACACCCTTTGGTTTCAAACTTTCATATTTCCATCTTATATATAAAAGTGAAAGTCTGTATGTATGTATGTATGTATGTGGATCTGTTCCGTATACAAATCTACACCGTTCCACCAATCTCAACCTAATTTTGCATACACATAGTTTAAGACCCAGAAGGAACCGCTGGCTACATGAATTTTCGATAGTCTTTCTCATTCTTCTGATTTCGGCCCTCTTGCACTCAAGCACAGGCTAATCAAATCATAAAATATACTCATGAAGGAATGGCAAGGCAGATAGTTTCCATGGCAACATAGCTCAAGTCGAGACACGGCCGTCTGGATGCCAGTTGCGCTCTGCACTACCGGTATAGAAAATGAGGATCTTTACTTGAAATCCCGTTAGTTACTCACCTACTCACACAGCACTGTCAACCGAGTTTAGCATAACAAAGACTTGACACCATCTTCTACTATATATTTGTCAAATACCACTCAATCATTCATTCATCACGAAATCTCAGAAACCACCGAACGGATTGGAATGAAATTTGGTATGCAGCTTCCTCAAGGGACGCAAATGCCCATTAAGAGAGGATTTTTGCATATTCAGGTTCTAAAGGGGTGTTAAGGGGGTAGACCTGCATTTCATTGAATAGCAATATCTCCCGATTGGTTTCATTGGGGGATGTGATACTCGGCATATAAACTCATCATTAAAGATAAGAAGACGCGGGTCTGAGGGTTTTTCGATGTGATGTATATTATGAGGTGAAAGGGGTGAAGAGTGGGGATTGAAAGATTCCTAACGGAGCGTGTATCTCTTAAACGACATAGACGAGGAGTTTGAAACTCAGCGAAAAAAAATCAACATAAAAAGAAGTAAATATGTGTTTGACCGTTTCTTCATAAATCTAATTTAAGGGGCCCATGGGGAGGGGTGAAATTCTGGGGGGAAATAGGAAAGAAAATGTCCTAACTGATTGACTGACTCACTCATCAAACTCAGGGGGAAAAATGCTTTAAAGTAAGTAAATAGCTGTTCGACAGGTTTTTTGATCGATCAAATGAAGGGGTTCATCGGGAGGGGTGAAATTCTGAAGAAAAAAAATGAAAGAAAATGTCCAGACTCATTCACTCACTCATCATCGCCCAGCCAAAAACATTGAAGTTGGAAACATGGTATTTTGGGGATATGTTCGTTGTATGTCAAAACTGTACACTAAGGGAGGATTTTTGGATATTCAGTTTCTAAAGGGGTCTTAAGGGGGTTATACCTGCATTTCATTGAATAACAATATCTCACGAGTGATTGCATTTGTGGATGTGATACTCGGCATATATACTAATCATTAAAAATAGGCAGACATGTGTCTAAGGGTTTTTCGATGTGGTGTATTATTATGAGGTGAAAGGGGTTAAAAGTGGGGGTTGAAGGATTCCTAACGGAGCGTGTTGGCCTATCTATTAAACGACATAGGCGAGAAATTTAAAACTCAGCGGGAAAAAATCAGCTAAAAAAATTAGTAAATCGGTGTTCGACCGTTTATTCATAAATTAATTTAAGGGGGCCCATGGGATGGGGTGAAATTCTGGGGGAAGAAAGGAGTGAAAATGTCCTAACTGACTGACTAACTCACTCACTCTTCAAACTCAGGAGAAAAAGACAGCTAAAAAAATAAGTTAATAGGTGTTCAAGCGTTTTATCATCAATCCAATTTAAGGGGCCCATGGGGAGGGGTGAAATTGTGGTAAAAATAATTGAAAGAAAATGTCCTGTCTGACTCACTCATCACGCCCAGCGAAAACTATTAAAGTTGGAAACATGACATTTTGGGAATATGTTCGCTGTATGTCGAAAACGTCAACTAAGGAATGATTTTTGTTTATTCGGGTTTTAAAGAGATGTTAAGGGGGTAAACGTGCATTTCATTGAATAACGATATCTCATGATTTGTTTCTTTGGGGATGTAATATTCGGTATATAAACTAATCATTAAAAATAATCAGACATATGTCTAAGGGTTTATCGATGTGGGGTATAGTATGAGGTGAAAGGGGTGAACATTGGGGGTTGAGGGATTCTTAACGGAGCGTGTATCTCTTAAACGACATAGGCGAGAAGTTTGAAATTCGGCGGGTAAAGCAGCTTAAAATACAAGTAAATAGGTGTTCGACCGTTTTTTCAAAAATCCAATTTAAGGGGCCCTTGGAGAGGGGTGAAATTCTGGGGGAAAAACAGGAAAGGAAGTGTCCTAACTGATTGACTCACTTACTCACTCATCACACTCAGGGGGAAAACAGTTTTAAATAAGTAAGTAGATGTTCGAACGTTTGTTTCATAAGTCCAATTTAAGGGGTTCATGGGGATGGGTGAAATTATCAAAAATAAATTAAAGAAAATGTCCTGACTGACTCACTCATCATCGCCCAGCCAAACTTATTGAAGTTAGAAACATGAAATTTTGGGGATATGTTCGTTGTATGTCGAAAACGTCCACTAAGGAAAGAGTTTTGAATATTCAGGTTCTAAATAGGTGTTAAGGGGGTAAACGTGCATTTCATTGAATAACAATATCTCACGAGTGGTTTCATTTGGGGATGTGATACTTGGCATATATACTAATCATTAAAAATAATCTGACACATGTCTAATAGTTTTTCGATGTAGTGTATATTATGAGGTGAAAGGGATGAAAAGTGGGGGGTTGAAAGATTCTTAACGGAGCGTGTATCTCTTAAACGACATAGGCGAGGAGTTTGAAACTCGGAGGAAATCAATCAGCTTAAAAATAAATAAATAATAAAATAAAATAAATAGGTGTTCGACCATTTTTTCATAAATCCAATTTAAGGGGCCTATGGGGAGGGGTGAAATTCTGGAAGAAAAACGTCCCCTAAGGAAGGATTTTTGGATGTTCACTCTCATCGACTAACCCAAACTATTACAGTTAGAAGAATGATATTTTGGGGATATGTTTGTTGTGTGTCGAAAAAGTCTACTAAGGAAGGATTTTTGGATATTCAGGTTCTAAAGTGGTGATAACGGGGTTAAACCTGCATTTCATTGAATAACAATATGACACGACTATGACGTGAGCGAAGCGAGGCAAGAAATGAGATGGTGTGTGTCTGTGTATTACTCAATCACGCAAGTCCGATTTACATGAATTTTTACATGGAAGTAGCTGATTTAGCTGGTTAACATATAGGTTTCTTTTGATTTCAATTGCCCTATTTAAAAATGGTGACCATTTTTGTGACGTCTCTACACCCTTTGGTTTAAAACTTTCATATTTCCATTTCAAATAAAAAGAGAACGTTAAGAAATAGCAAACTTCTGATGGGATATACGAGGTTTAGAATTACATTTTCTATCCGAAAGGTATCTCCAACGGTTAGCGAGTAAAACCTAAATTTGTGCTATAAAACACAGTCAACGCCGAGCGGTGTAGTTGGACAAAATATTCCATCCTTAATCTCCCTCAGCGCAGCACCTCGCCTATACCCTGTTTTAACACTTTCACCTTCACATTTTATTTTAATTATGACGCGTAGCGAAGCACGGGTACTTCAGCTAGTTTCAAATAAAAAGAGAACGCCAAGAAATAGCAAGCTTTTGATGGCATATACGAGGTTTAAAATAAAATTTTCTATCCGAAAGGTATCTCCAACGGTTAGCGAGTAAAACCTAAATTTGTGCTATAAAACACGGTCAACGCCGAGCGGTGTAGTTGGACAAAAAGTTCCATCCTTAATCTCCCTCTGTGCATCACCACACCTATCCCCTGTTTTAACTGTCACCTTAATTTTATTTATTTATGACGTGTAGCGAAGCACGGGTACTTCAGCTAGTCTTATATATAAAAGTGAAAGTCTGTATGTATGTATGTATGTGGGTGGGTAGGTGGGTGGGTGGGTCGGTGGTTGGTTCCGTATACAAATCTACACCGTTTCACCAATCTCAACCAAATTTTGCATACACATAGTTTAGGACCCAGAAGGAACCGCTGGCTACATGAATTTTCGATAGACTTTCTCATTATTCTGATTTCGGCACTTTTGCACTCAAGCACAGGCTAATCAAATCATAAAATATACTCATGAAGGAATGGCAAGACAGATAGTTTCCATGGCAACATAGCTCAAGTCGAGACACGGCCGACTGGATGCCATTTGCGCTCTGCACTACCGGTATAGAAAATTAGAATCTTTACTTGAAATCCCGTTAGTTACTCAACTGCTCACAAAGCACTGTCAACCGAGTATGGCATAACAAAGACTTGACACTATCTACTAGATATTTGTCAAATACCACTCGCACACTCACTCACACATTCATCACGAAATCTCAGAAACAACCCAACGGATTGGAATGAAATTTGGTATGCAGCTTCCTCAAGGACCGCAAACGCCCACTAAGAAAGAATTTTTGGGTATTCAGGTTCTAAAGGGGTGTTAAGGGGGTAGACCTGCATTTCATTGTATAGCAATATCTCCCGATTGGTTTCATTGGGGGATGTGATACTCGGCATATAAACTCATCATTAAAAATAAGAAGGCACAGGTCTGAGTGTTTTTCGATGTGGTGTATATTATGAGGTGAAAGGGGTGAAAAGTGGGGGTTGGAAGATTCCTAACGGAGCCTGTATCTCTTAAACGACATAGGCGAGGAGTTTGAAACTCAGCGGGAAAAAAATCAGCATAAAAATAAGTAAATAGGTGTTTGACCGTTTTTTCATAAATCCAATTTAAGGGGCCCATGGGGAGGGGTGAAATTCTGGGGGGGAAAAAACAGGAAAGAAGGTGTCCTAACCGATTGACTCACTCGCTCTTCAAACTCAGGGGGAAAAACTGCTTAAAAATAAGTAAATATGTGTTCGACAGTTTTTTTGATAAATCAAATTTAAGGGGTTCATCGAGAGGGGTGAAAATCTGAAGAAAAAAAATGAAAGAAAATGTCCTGACTCACTCACACACTCATCATCGCCCAGCCAAAAATATCGAAGTAGGAAACATGCCATTTTCAGGATATGTTCGTTGTATGTCAAAACCATACACTAAGGGAGGATTTTTGAATATTCAGGTTCTAAAGGGGTCTTAAGGGGGTTAAACCTGCATTTCATTGAATAACAATATCTCACGAGTGGTTTTATTTGTGGATGTGATACTCGGCATATAAATTAATCTATAAAAATAAGCAGACAAGTGTCTAAGGGTTTTTCGATGTGGTGTATTATTATCAGGTGAAAGGGGTGAAAAGTGGGGGTTGAAGGATTCCTAACGAAGCGTGTAGGCCTATCTCTTAAACGACATAGGCGAGAAATTTGAAACTCAGCGAAAAAAAATCAGCTTAAAAATAAGTAAATCGGTGTTCCACCGTTTTTTTTTTCATAAATTAATTTAAGAGGCCATAGGGGTGGGGTGAAATTTTGGGGGAAAAAGGAGAGAAAGTGTCCTAACTGGCTGACTAACTCACTCAATCATCAATCTCAGGGGAAAAAGACAGCTTAAAAATGATTTAGTAGGTGTTCAAGCGTTTTTTCATCAATCCAATTTAAGGGGCCCATGGGTAGGGGTGACATTTTGGTAAAAATAATTGAAAGAAAATGTCCTGTCTGACTCACTCACTCATCACGCCCCGCCAACTATTAAAGTTAGAAACATGAAATTTTGGGAATATGTTCGCTGTATGTCGAAAACGTCAACTAAGGAATGATTTTTATTTATTCGGGTTTTAAAGAGGTGTTAAGGGGGTAAACGTGCATTTCATTGAATAACGATATATCATGAGTTGTTTCTTTGGGGATGTGATATTCGGTATATAAACTAATCATTAAAATAATCAGACATATATCTAAGGGTTTATCGATGTGCTGTATATTATGAGGTGAAAGCGGTGATAATTGGGGGTTGAGGGATTCTTAATGGAGTGTGTATCTCTTAAACGACATAGGCGAGAAGCTTGAAATTCGTCGGGAAAAAACAGCTTTAAAATAAGTAAATAGGTGTTCGACCGTTTTTTCGTAAATCCAATTGGAGAGGGGTGAAATTCTGGGGGAAAAAACAGGAAAGAGAGTGTCTTAACTCACTCACTCATCAAACTCAGGGGGGAAGTACAGCTCAAAAATAAGTAAATAGGTGTTCGACCGGTTTTTTTTTTCATAAATCCAATTTAAGGGGTTCATGAGAGGGGTGAAATTCTGAAAAATAATTGAAAGAAAATGTCCTGTCTGACTCACTCACTCATCATCGCCCAGCCAAAATTATTGAAGTTAGAAACATGACATTTTGGGGCTATGCTCGTTGTATGTCGAAAACGTCCAGTAAGAAAGGAATTTTGGATATTCAGGTTCTAAAGGGGTGTTAAGGGGGTAGACTTGCATTTAATTGAATAACAATATCTCCCGATTGGTTTCCTGTGGGATGGGATACTCGGCATATAAACTCATCATTAACAATAAGAAGGCACATGTCTGAGGGTTTTTCGATGTGGTGTATATTATAAGGTGTATGTGTGAAAAGTGAGTGTCGAAGGATTCTTAACGGAGCAAGTATCTCTTAAAAGACAGAGGCAAAAAGTATGAATCTCAGGGAAAAAAATCAGCTTGAAAAAGTAGTAAATAGGTGTTCGATCGATTTTTCATAAATCCAATTTAAGGGGCTCATGGGGAGGGGTGAAATTCTGGGGAAAGAAGTCCACTAAGGAAGGATTTTTGGATATTCACTCATCATCCCCCAGCAAACCTATTGCAGTTAGAAACTTGAAATTTTGCGGATATGTTCGTTGTATATCGAAAAAGTCCACTAAGGGTGGATTTTTGTATATTCATGTTCTGAAGGGGTGTTAAGGGGGTTAAACTTGCATTTTGTTGAATAACAATATCTCACGAGTTGTTTCATTTGGGTATGTGTTATTCGGCATATAAACTAATCATTCAAAATAAGCAGACATATGTCTAACGGTTTATCAATATGGTGTATATTATGAGGTGAAAGGGGAGAAAATTGGGGGTTGAAGGATTCTTAATGGAGCATGTACTGTATCTCTTATTCATAGGCGATAAGTTTTAAATTCAGTGGAAAAAGCAGCTTAAAAAATAAGTAAATAGGTGTTCGACCATTTCTTCATAAATCCAATTTATGGGGCCCATGGGGTGGGGTGAAATTAGGGGGAGGGGGGAACAGGAAAGCAAGTGTCCTAACTGATTGACTCACTTACTCCTTCATCAAACTCAGGGGGAAAAACAGCTTTAAATAAGTAAATAGGTGTTCGCCCGGTTTTTTTTTCATAAATCCTATTTAAGGGGTTCATGGGGTGGGGTGAAATTCTCAAAAATAAATGAAAGAAAATGCCCTGACTGACTCACTCACTCATCATCGCCCAGCCAAAATTATTGAAGTTAGAAACATGACATTTTGGGGATATGTTCGTTGTATGTCGAAAACGTCCACTAAGGAAAAAGTTTGGATATTCAGGTTCTAAAGAGGTGTTAAGGGGGTAAACGTGCATTTCATTGAATAGCAATATCTCATGAGTGGTTTCATTTGGGGATGTGATACTTGGCATATATACTAATCATTAAAAATAAGCGGACACATGTCTAATGGTTTTTCGATGTGGTGTATATTATGAGGTGAAAGGGTTGAAAAGTGGGGGATGAAAGATTCTTAACGGAGTGTGTATCTCTTAAACGACATAGGCGAGGAGTTTGATTTTCTCCGAGTTTTAATCAGCTTAAATATAAATAAATGAATAAATAATTAAAATAAGTAGGTGTTCGACCGGTTTTTTCATAAATCCAATTTAAGGGGCCTCTGGGGAGGGGTGATATTCTGGAAGAAAAACGTCCACTAAGGAAGGATTTTTGGATGTTCACTCTCATCGACCAACCAAGACTTTTCAAGTTAGAAAAAGGGGATATGTTTGTTGTGTGTAGAAAAATTCTACCATGGAGGAATTTTTGGATATTCAGGTTCTAAAGGGGTGTTAACGGGGTTAAACCTGCATTTCATTGAATAACAATATGACACGACTACGACGCGAGCGAAGCGAGGCTAAAAATGAGATGGTGTGTGTCTGTGTATTACTCAATCACACAAGAACCACTGGTCCGATTTACATGAATTTTGCATGGAAGTAGCTGATTTACCTGGTTAACATATAGGCTACTTTTGATTTCAATACTTTGCACTATTTAAAGATGGCGACCATTTTAGTGACGTCATTACACCCTTTGGTTACAAACTTTCATATTTCCATTTCAAATAAAAAGTGAACGCTAAGAAATAGCAAAATTTTGATGGCATATACGAGGTTTAAAATTACATTTTTATCCGAAAGGTATCTCCAACTGTTAGCGAGTAAAACCTAAATTTGTGCTATAAAACACGGTCAACGCCGAAAGGTGTAGTTGGACAAAATTATCCATCCTTAATCTCCCTATGCGCAGCACCTCGCCTATCCCCTGTTTTAACTGTCACCTTCACATTTTAATTTATTTATGAAGCGTAGCGAAGCACTGGTACTTCAGCTAGTCTTATATATAAAAGTGCAGTATATCTCTACATATATAAAAATGAAAGTTTGTCTGATTTTTTTCTGAATTTCTACGGAAATTTGAGTTATTTACGCGTTTCAGACTGTTTTATGATGGATACGGGCGCAAATAATTGTTCTTGTCTGTCTGTCTGTCTGTCTGTCTGTCTGTATGTTTGTCTGTGGACAATTTTGTTCCCTTATAACTCGAGAACGGCTGGGTGTATCAACGTAAAATTTGGTACAGATATCCATCAGAGGCACGACTCTAATCATTGATGTAACTCTTCTCCGTACCTCTCATAAAAGGGGGTGTACCCCCCTTAAAGTACATGCTGAAATAGGCGTAGAAGGACGAGACAAATCTCATTTTCAGCCCCTCAATGTGATAGACAAAACTCGAGGGCACTAAAGGGTCCCCGAAAACCACATTTTAAGGACCTAAAACCAACCGTTTTTGAGATATTCCCAGAAAACTAATTTCATTTAATAATTTAATGAACGAATGCAAGCCGGTAACCATGGCAACAGATTCTCAGAGGTCCATCTATTGCTGTAAGTTGTTTAAGTCTTCAGTCTTTTGATTGGTTTGATGCAGCTCTCCATGCCTCCCTGTCCTGAGCTAATCTTTTCATCTCTACATAGCTACCACACCCTACATCCGAGGCAATCTGTTTAACATATTCTAACCTTGGTCTACCCCTACAGTTCTTGTCCTCGACCCTTCCTTCCATAACTAAGCTTGCTATTCCTGGGTGTCTTAGTATGTGTCCTACCAACCTATCTCTTCTCTTCATTAGCAGTCGCCAGAAACATCTCTCCTCTACCACTCGTCTTAATACCCCTTTGTTTGTAACCCTATCTACCCATCTGATCTTCATCATTCTCCTATAACACCACATTTCAAATGCTTCAATTCTCCTCTTTTCTGCTGCACCAATAGTCCAAGTTTCACTTCCATAGAGCGCCACGCTCCCGACAAAGGCTTTCAAAAATGACTTCCTAATACCTAAATCTATATTCGATGTCAGCAGATTCTTTTTTTGTGGAAATGCTTTCTTTGTTTGAGCCAACCTACTTTTTATATCCTCTTTGCTTCGTCCATCACTGGTTATTCTGCTTCCTAAGTAACAGAAGTCTCCTACTTCCTTCAGCTTTTCACCTGCCAATTTGATCTCCATAGAGGTTTCTGATTTATTTCGGCTGCATTCCAGTATTTTTGTTTTACATTTATTAATTTTCATCATGAATTCTTTCCGTAAGACGGAGTCCATACCATTCAAAAACTCATTCAAATCCTCAGGCTTGTCGGCCAAGATGACGATGTCATCAGCAAATCTCAGAGTTGAAATTATTTCTCATTGAATCTTCACTCCCACTTTAAATTTTTCTCTAATTTCCTTATTTGCTTGTTCAATGTAGAGATTGAAAAGTATGGGTGATAAGTTGCAGCCTTGCCTTACACCTTTCTGAATACCAGCTTCTCTCTCATGTCCTTCATCTCGAATGACTGCTGTCTGGTTTCTGTATAGATTGAATATCACCCTCCTATCCCTGTACTTAATTCCAATCGATTTCAAAACGTCAAACAATTTAGTCCAATCAACGTTATCAAAAGCCTTTTCTATGTCTACAAAAGCCATGAACGTTCTCTTATCTTTCCGTATTCTACCTTCCAAAATCAGCCTAAGACTTAGTACAGCTTCCTTGTTCCTACATTTCTCCTGAAACTGGTCTTCACCCAACTACATTTCTACCTGGCTTTCAATCCTCTTGTAAATTATTCTAGACAGGATCTTTGAAGCATGAGTAATCAAGCTGATTGTACGGTAATCTTCACATCTGTCAGCTCCCACTTTCTTTGGTATAGGGATGATTACATTCTTCTTGAAATCAGGGGGTACCTCACCTGTCTCATAAATCCTACACACCAAGTGAAATAACCTGATGAGACCTTCATCTCCTATGGAGCGTAGCAACTCAATCGGTATATTGTCTATGCCTGGTGCTTTGTTCCTGCTCAAGTCCTCCAATGCTCTGTCAAATTCTGATCTCAATATTAAATCTCCTTTTGCATCCTCATCAATTTCCTCCTCCCTTTCCATTACATGATTCTCAATCTCCTTTCCCTTATACAAACTATCTATGTAAGCTTTCCATCTCTCAACCTTTTCTTCCCTATCTGTTAGAGGCTTTCCATTTGTATCCTTAATATTACAGCACTTAGTCTTATTTTCCCCAAAAGTATTCTTAATCCTTCGATAAGCTGTGTCTACTTTTCCTAATTTCAGACAATTTTCTATACCTGCACATTTCTCTTTCAACCATTCTTCTTTCGCTTCCTTGCACTTCTTGTTAACCTCATTTCTCAGACGTCTGTATTCTGCTTCCCCTCTTCATCTCTTGCATTCTTGTGTTTCCGCCTTTCATCCATCAATTCTAGTATATCCGAGTGATCCACGGTTTTCTACCTATTCTTTCTTTCCTACCAATATTTTCTTCTGCGGATTTTGTTATTTCATTCTTCAAAAGTGCCCACTCGTCTGCAATTGAAGTTAGTTTAGGGTTTTTCATTAGTCCTTCCTTTATACTCTTCTTGAATCTTTCGTTTACATCCTTCTCTTTCAGTCTGTCTATTGCCCACCTTTTTGGCTTTTGACTTTTCTTCAGTTTCTTCAACTTTAATCTGCATTTCATTACAACCAGATTGTGGTCAGAGTTTATGTCAGCACCAGGATATGTTTTACAATCCAAAATCTGGTTTCGAAACCTCTGCTTGACCATAATGAAGTCGATTTGGTAACGCCCTGTATCTCCTGGTCTCATCCATGTGTATATTCTTCTATTGTGGTTATTGAATAAGGTGTTAGCTATGACCAACTCATGCTCGGTGCAGAATTCTACCAGCCTGCTTCCTCGATCATTCCTTTTATCTAATCCGAAATCTCCTACTATCTTCCCTTCTCTCGCTTTTCCTACCACAGCATTCCAATCTCCCATTACTATAACATTTTCATCACCCTTGATATACCTCAGAATTTCGTCTATTTCTTCGTAGACCTTTTCAACATCCTCATCATCAGCTTGACTGGTAGGCATATAGACTTGTTCCACTGTGGTGCAGGTAGGTTTAGTATTGATTTTTGCTACAATAATCCGTTCACTATATTGCTCATAATATTCCACCCGCTGTCCAAGTTTCCTACTGAATATGAGGCCAACCCCTGCTTGGCCATTGTTTGATTTAGTGCTAATGACCCTATAGTCTCCTGACCAAAAGTCCTGTTCTTCCTGCCAGCGCATTTCACTAATCCCAACCAAATCCAACCTCAACCTATCCAGTTCCCTTTCAAGTTTTCTAACCTTCCACTTCCTAGCAGACTTCTAACATTCCACGCTCCGATCCGTAGAATGTCAGATTTCCTCTTTGTCACTTCTGTGATGTTAACCCCCTCTCGAGTAGTCCCCACCCGGAGATCCGAACGGGGGACAAGTTTACCTCCGGATTGAAATTTTACAAGGGAGGAGGCCATCATCACATGTAGTTATGCCTAGAGAGGTGCATATCCTCGGGAATAGCATACGGCTGTAGTTTCCCGTTGCTTTCAGCCGTGCAGCAGGACGCAGTGTAGCCATTATTTGGCTTATATTATCAATATCTTAACCGTCTATAAGACTAGTAAAGAATTGATTTATTCTGAAAGGCTGCCACTCCCTTTCAGAATAAGTAAGACGCAATGCAATTCCATTAATTACATTAGTGTGAAAGTTTGCAAACCGCTGGAAGGTTATCACGGAACCAAATTATGCAGTAAAATTCATCAATACCAAACTAGAGTCACCTCTTCATGTTTCCAAGTAGGAACAATAGATTGTTAGGTAATTAGCCTACTTTTCACATTTTGCAAAAATGAGGAAAAAGTAGACTTATGAGATCGGTCAAATGTGTGTCTGTCTGTCTGTCTTTCTTTCTGTCTGGCTGGCGTGTGTGTGTCCCCCCCCCCCCCCTCTATCAACTCCTAAATGGCTGGAGCAATCGAAACAAAATTTGGTAGTAGTAAAGATCTATACCAGAATATGTCACGGCCTTATTTGAAAATGATGTCAGTGCTACCAACTGCTAAAAAATCGCAATTGAAATTTGAGCTCCATATTGGATATCTTGGAAGGTATGAATGGGAGCTATTTCAAAATTGGCACACGTATAGATAATAATATTGCTCTTTAATTTCCAGGAGGCCATACATGGCAGTGTTGCCAAAATGATTATAAGCCTGCTGATAGATCCAATTTTTAAATGCATATAACTTCTACACTATCAATTGGAATTCACGCAAATTTCGTATGTTGTATGTGTACGTAACCAGATATGACTGAGCGTATTCTTAAGAACCACCAGGGCTGCCAACTGTTAATAAATGCTCCTAATTTATTTGATCCAAATACCAATATATCAGAAAGTATGCAAGCCGACAGCTTTAAACTATGCACACGTATAGTACCTGACATTCTATATTAATTTGGAGTAACTTGTTTACGTCAGTGCTGCCAACATGATTCTAAGCCTGCTGACAGGTCCAACTTTAAATACATGTAACTTCCATACTATCATTTGGATTTCAACCAAATTTCGTATGTGCTATGTGTACCATAACAGATATGACTATGCGTATGCTTAAGAGCAACCAGGGCTGCCAACTGTTAATATGTGCTGTCCCTATTTTTGTTACCCTAATATCAATATACAGTATCAGGAAGTATGCAAGCCAATAGCTCTAAACTTTACACACGTATAGTACCTGGCATTCTAGATGAATTTGGAGTAACTAATATACGTCAGTGCTGCCAACATGATTCTAAGCCTGCTGATAGGTCCAATTTTAAAATGCATTTAACTTCTATACTAACTAATGGATTTCAATCAAAATTGGCACAACAATAGAACAGATTATTTCAGATTATTTCTGACCATGACATTGTTGCCAACATGATTTTACGCGCGCTGTTAGATCCAATGTTTAACTGGAAGTAACGTCAATGCTATTCATTGGACTTCAACTAAATTTTGTATTCTGTACCTTAAGAGATGGAACTAAGAATATATTCAGTCATCAGGGCTGCCAACTGTAGTGCTATAATCGGCTACATTATGCCAGATATACAGTATTTCGAACTAATTAGAAATTTCGATATTTGCAACTTAATTTCGTCATTATTCTAGATAGGTTCATATACTGTAGAATAATCATTGGCATGAAAAGTAGGCTCTTTAGTTCGTCACGGAACTTCTTGTTTTTTATTGTTCCAGGTCCCCTGTTTGAAAATGGATCAACACGAATGTGGCCCACGTTTCGATTTTTAGCCTACTTTTCACATTTTGCAAAAATGAGGAAAAAGCAGACTTATGAGATCGATCCGGGAAAATGTGTGTCTGTCTGTCTGTCCTTCTGTCTGTCTGTCTGTCTGGCTGTGTGTGTGTCCCCCCTATCAACTCCTAAACGGCTGCAGAAATCGAAACCAAATTTAGTATGAGTAAAGATGTATACCGGAATATCTCACGTCCATATTTGAAAATGATGTCAGTGCTACCAACTGCTGAAAAAACGCACTAGACATTTGAGCTCCATGTTGGATATCTTGGATGGTATGCATGGGAGTTATTCCAAAATTGGCACACATGTAGATAACACTATTTCAGTTTAATTTCCAGGAGGCCAAAATAATGTTAAGCATTCTGATAGGTCCAATTTTTACATGCCTATAACTTCTACACTATCAACTGGATTACAACCAAATTGTGTATGTAATATGTGTACATAAAGAGATATGACTGAGCGTATTATTAAGAGCCACCAGGGCTGCCAACTGTTAATAATTGCTCTCTCTCTATTCTTCTATCCTAATATCAATATATCACGAAGTATGCAAGCCAACGTCCCTATACTTTGCACACGTATAGCACCTGACATTCTAGATTAATTTGGAATAATTAATATAAGTCAGTGCTGCCAACATGATTCTATGCCTGCTGATAGGTCTAATTTTAAAATGCATTTAACTTCTATACTAACAAATGGATTTCGTCCAAAATTGGCACAGCAAGATATCATACTATTTCAGATCAGGCTATTTCTGACCAGCACAAGCATGCCATTGTTGTCAACATGCTTTTACGCGTGCTGATAGATCCGATGTCTAACTGCATGTAACGTCCATTGGACTTCAACCATTTTTTTAATTCTGTACCTAAAGAGATGGAACTAAGAATATATTCAGTCACCAGGGCTGCCAACTGTAATGCTCTATTAGGCTACATTATACCAGGTATATTTCGAACTAATTAGACATTTCGATTATACCAACTTAATTTCGTCATTATTCTAGATACTGTAGATTAATCATTGTCATGAAACTTAATTCTAAGAAAAGTAGGCTCTTTAGTTCGTCACGGAACTTCTTGTTTTTTAATTCTTTAAGCATTTTATATTCATGTGTTTTAATCATCTTGACGATGTAAAATGTTTTACAAATTTTTATTGAGAGACCAAACATTAGGCTGTTTAAGGAGAATTTTTTAGTGATTTTGACTGAAGAAGTCTCACAGAGCCGAAACATGTCTCAAAATGTATATTGACATCAAGTGATATATAAAAAGACAATTTTGTATTGTATAGTGGACATTTGCATAACTTATCAAAATCAATACGGGAAAACTTGGAAAAATGACTTAAGTCATAGATATTCACGTATAATGAGCTTAAGGGGGTCAAGGGGTACTCTAGATTTTTTTCACGCGATTTACACTTGCGGGTGTGGTACGTCAGGTCTATTATATTCCTATCCCTATATTATATTATTATTATTATTATTATCATTATATTATGGCATACAACGACGAGACAAAGTTCCTCGGTGCCAGAAACAAAACTCGGGGGCCCTAAAGGGTCCTCGAAAACTATATTATAAGGCTCTAAAACCAACAGTTTGTGAAATATTTCCAGAAAACTAATTAAATTTAATTTAATTTAACAAACTAATGAAGGAATGCAAATCGGTAACCATGACAACATTATCTCAAGGGGTGGCATCCAACTTTCCATCTATTTCTGTAAGAAGCAATGTCACTCCATTTATTAAATTTCTGTGAAAATTTGCAAATGGCTATAAGGTTATCACGGAACTAACGTAGACTGTATAATTCATCAATGCAATTAAGGGGGTCAAGGGGTAACCTAGAATTTTTTCAAGCAATTTTCATGTCAGACAGAACAGAAGGTCTCTTATATCTCCAAACAGCAACATTATTTTCAAAAATTTCTGAATTGATTCAGCATTTTTGTGGCTTTTAGTAATTTGGGCCATTTGAGGCTAAAGAACCTGAATTTTCATGCACCACAAGCCTTTATAATTTATGAAAGGGATCTTCCTGTGTATGGGGACCTAACACAACGTAGAGGGTCAGTTTTTATGTGACGTGTATTGCATTACGTCTACAAGGCTTTCAATTCTATTTCACGTCAGGAAGTACACGTAAGGTGACTGTAGTATGAGAGCACATTTTAACTAATCTTTTTAAATTTTTGTCGACATACGGGTTCATCGTAAGGATGATTATGTTTGATACTGTGTGGTAGATATACCTATATTTGGATATCTGGGTGATATGTTGTAGACAATAGAATTGTCTGTCTGTCTGTCTGTCTTTCTGTGTACCTTCATGTACGCCTATAACTAGTGTTCGGATGCTTGGTGCATCGTAAATTTAGGTATGGTAACCATGAGAGTCAATACACCAATCATTTATAAAACTCTTCACCGAACTTTTCATACAGGAGAAGGGTGGATATAGGGAAAAACTTCTCTAAATACATGCTAAAATAGGCAAAATATAAAAATTATCCTAGAAGAACGACCAAAGCAAATGTTGCGCTACTCAATGTGAGACACAAAATTCGGGAGTCTATAAAGGGTCTCCGAAAACCACATTTTAAGGCCCTTAAATTAACAGTGTGTGTGATATTCCCAGAAAACTAACTTCGTTCTTATAAACTTTTGAAGGAATGACAAACCGCTAACCATTGCAACAGTAGCTCAATTGATAATGTCTGGTGTTAACAACGAACACCGTTCGAAGAACGGGTACTTCTGCTAGTATAATTATAATTTTAATGGGTTTATATATTTCTACCTTCCCAAAATGTTCCATCATGCACCCATGCAGTCTTCAACGTGAATCGTTCTTGACTTTATGCGGCCCAAGTCCCCATACACACACACTCCGAGACTAGCAACTGAACAGGTCACCGAGCTCCAGCCGCAATATTCGTGTAATTGATGAATTGATGATCCACCTAAAATCAAGTCGTTAGAATTTGACTTCATCATATCCAGCCGATAACCATTACCCCTCCCACCTTCCCTTCTGAGTTTCAAACAACAAACGCTCCTTACCCAACCATTAGAATCGTTGTTCCCCTCTACATTCAAGTTAACCATCCACGTCAAGCAAGTCCCATCAAGCCCAGACATCCCAACCCATAATTATCCCTCCACCCCAGTGCCTGTGAAGCTTTTCAATTAATTGATTGATTAATTAATAGCGGCTTCGTTGGCGTAGTCGGTAGCATGCTGAACTGCTGTGCCCAAGATAGCGGGTTCAAACCCGGCCGAAGTCGTCGGATTTTTTAAGAGCGTTAAAAATCCTTCAGTATGTCTTCCTTCGGAGGGGAAGTAAAGCCGGCGGTCCCATGTCATAGATTTATGGCATGTAAAAGATCCTTTCACAGACTAAACTTGTGTAAAGCAAAATTGTTAGGTTAGATTTCGTCAGAACGCTCTATCAAAGTTCCAACCTTCACCGCTAGGTATTATTGATACCTGGTGGCGAAAGTTGGAACTACTTGAAATTGAAAGGAACTTGTAGCTCACCCTTTAGGGTGTCAGCTGGAAGCAGCTACAGACTCAGGCGAGCCGAACATGTCCTCGGACACTCCCGGCACTAAAAGCCATACGATAAATAAAATGAATAATTAATTAATTGTATTAATTAATTAATCGTCAGCTCGCTCATTGTCCGGCACCAACCGACCAACTGGAAAACTTGAGCGACTGGCATTTCTCTTCGGCGAGGCCAGTATCCAAGTCTGCTACGGCATTTGACTTATACATATTTATACATACGCAAACACATACAGCTATGGCACACTCTACATGGCTCGGGGAGCCCTCATCGAACAGAGAGTACCTCAGGGACTCATCATCACCATCAACATCACTCATCCCTTCATTCAACTTCGACGAACACCTTTACTACACGAATCCGGATCGAAGGAACCCCTGGGCTAGCGTCTTAATGATTAAGCCACCACGGAACGTTGATCCGATCACGAACCGAATGGCTGTCATTCAAGTGCTGGAACCTCAAAGCCCTCCGAAGTCACCCAGGCATCCCACAGTCCAAGTACATTTCACCTTACCCTGTGGGTGCTCATTCCAGATCCATGCAAACAGAGCACACTGAAACCCTCAAAACTCAATCACAAACGGACTCACAAGACATTAGTCATGAATCCACACAAACAGACACTGAAAAAGTCGAAACAGATTCATCCAATACAACCCACACAGAGCCCATTCCAGCCCTACAGCCTACATAACAATCACACCAATTTACTCAAACAACACCCTCTTTCAAGCACAAAAAAAGAACCAGGAAACAGGCGCCGCGACGCCCACTGCCCAGACAACAAACTACACTCATTATACAGTGCTTCAACTGTCAACGTCTGCACCATAACCAATTTCAATACAAATACGACGCTAGGTGCAACCGGTGTGCCGGTCCTCACCGGCACTCGGAACGTACCGTGCCAAGAGAAAATCCCACGTGTTCAAACTGTGTAGGGGCACATGCGGCGTCGTACCATGGTTGCAGACACTACAGAACAAGTAGTTCCGTGAAGAACTATACAGCCTATTTTCATATATCCTACTCATGTTTATTGCCTCTATCAACATACAAAAATTCAATTTTATTGTTGTGATATATTCGTAATTATTGAGAACCGTCTAAATATTTCAGATGGTCGCCAGGTTGGATTTTTATTTACGTACTATTTCATGAAGATTATTGTGTACGTGTGGTATTCAAACTTCAAACGCATGATTAGGACACTAGAAGTAAAAACTAGATTTTAAAATTTCGCACAGCTGCCATCTTGTCGTTATGGAAACAATTGAAATAAATTAGATGGTAGTGGATAAATCATTTGTATATGCATTTAAAGTGCAAAGTTTCACTGCACTCGGATGTTTAAATCACGAGAAACGTCCATTTAAATATTTATACTTCGCGTCCCCGCCATGTTGGATTCGTGCTCACCAGGTTACTGAAAGTCATATAGGTGAACTTATGTCCGTAGCCTCTATGAACATAAAAAACATGCTGTAAAAGATTCGTAGATATTGAGAACCGTCAAAATATTTCGGATGCTCGCCATTTTGGATTGTTATATATATAGGCCAGATGGTTATGTACCATTAAAGGAAAATTATTGTATAGATTCATTATTCAAAGTTTCACTTGGATCGCATAATTACCGCACAAGAAATAAAATTTTAACTTTAAAATTTCGCACAGCCACCATCTTGAGGTTATGTAAACAATTGAACTAAATTAGATGCCAGTGAATTACAATATGTATCATCATTTACTGTACCACATTTCACTGCATTCAGATGGTTAAATTACGAGAGAAGTCTAGTAAAATGTTTAAAATTCGCTTGGCCACCATGTTCGTGTTGTACTTTACAGATTTTTGAATGTTACATAGATAAACCTGTAGCAGTGCCCTTTATCACCATACAAAATTTCAGGGTGATATCTGTAATAGTTTCGGAGATATAGAACGCCAGTGAAATATTTCGCACAGCCGCCATTTTGAGGTGATGTAAACATTTGAACTAAGTTAGACGTCAGTGCATTACAATGTGTATAAACACTTGCTGTACCAAGTTGCATTACGGTTGGATGGTTAAATCACGAGAAAAGTCTATTTAAAAGTCTCAAATTCGCTTGGCCGCTATGTTGGTTTTTTAGTTACCAAGTTTTTGAACGTCTGATAGATACACTTTTAGTAGTGCCCTTTATCACCGAACAAAATTTCAAGGTGATGTCGGTAATAGTTTCGGAGATACTGAATGCTGGTTAAATATTTCGCACTGCCACCATGTTGGATTGGTGCGACACAATAAAATTTGAAGGGCACGGTCGCGGTCGTCCAGAATGGTGCTATGATATTGCCGAGTTTCATTGAACTCGCTCCAGGCGTTTAGAAGTTATTAGGGGGAACACACACACACACGCACAAACAGACACACGGACAAAAGCCTATTTTTTAGCCTACTTTCGATTTTTGCAAAAAATGAAAGTAGACTTATGAGATCAACACAGGGTGAAAAAAGTGTGTCTGTCTGTGTGTGTGTGTGTGTGTGTGTGTATGTGTGTGTGGGTGTGTGTGTGAGTGTGTGTCCTCAGAATGTATGTCCCCCCCCCCTATCAATTCGAACACGATGAACGCGAATTGAACGAAATTTGGTACAAAGGTAGCACTAGCAAAGGACACCTCAGTGTCATGTTTTATATCGTCGCCATCTTGACGGAAACGTAATGGCGGCTACACAAATGTTCAAAGCTTAAATCAAATTACGACTAACCGAATCATCCGATCTCTACCAAATTTTGCAACAACATACCATTATGGGGGAAGCATCCTTTGACCAAACTAATAGATCATCAGCCTAATAGTTTGCGGATGGCGGCCATCATTGTGTGAAAATCGATTCCCCCTATTAATTCGAACACGGTGAAACCGAATGGAACGAAATTTGGCACAGAGGTAGTACTAGCAAAGGACACCTCAGTGCCATGTTTAATATCGCCGCCATCTGGACGGAAACGTAATGGCGGCCATGCAAATGTTCAAAGCTTAAATCAAATTACGACTAACCTAATCATCCGATCTCTACCAAATTTTGCAACATACCTTTATGGAGGAAACATCCTTTGACCAAATTAATAGGTCATTAGCCTAATAGTTTGCGGATGGCGGCAATCATTGTGTCAAAATCGATTCCCCCTATTAATTCAAACACGGTGAAACCGAATGGAACGAAATTTGGTACAGAGGTAGCACTAGCAAAGGGCACCTCAGTGTCATGTTTTATATCGCCGCTATCTTGACAGATACGTAATGGCGGCCACACAAATGTTCAAAGCTTAAATCAAATTACGACTAACATAATCATCCGATCTCTACCAAATTTTGCAACAACATACCTTTATGGAGGGAGCATCCTTTGTCTAATCTAATAAGTCATTAGCCTAAACGTTTGTGGATGGCGGCCATCTTTGTTTCAAAATCGATTCCGCCTATTAATTCGAACACGGTGAAACCGAATGGAACGAAATTTGGCACAGAGGTAGCACTAGGAAAAGGCACCTCAGTGTCATGTTTTATATCGCCGCCATCTTGACGGAAACGTAATGGCGGCCACACAAATGTTCAAAGCTTAAATCAAATTACGATTAACCTAATCATCCGATCTCTACCAAATTTTGCAACAACTTACCTTTATGGAGGGAGCATCCTTTGACTAATCTAATAAGTCATTAGCCTAAACGTTTGTGGATGGCGGCCATCTTTGTTTCAAAATCGATTCCGCCTATTAATTCGAACACGGTGAAACCGAATGGAACGAAATTTGGCACAGAGGTAGCACTAGGAAAAGGCACCTCAGTGTCATGTTTTATATCGCCGCCATCTTGACGGAAACGTAATGGCGGCCACACAAATGTTCAAAGCTTAAATCAAATTACGATTAACCTAATCATCCGATCTCTACCAAATTTTGCAACAACTTACCTTTATGGAGGGAGCATCCTTTGACAAAACTAATACGTCATTAACCTAATATTTTGCGGATGGCGGCCATCTTTGTGTGAAAATGGATTCCCGCTATCAATTCGAACACGGTGAAACCGAATGGAACGCAATTTAGTACAGAGGTAGCACTAGCAAAGGGCACCTCAGTGTCATGTTTTATATCGCCGCCATCTTGACAGAAACATAATGGCGGCCACACAAATGTTCAAAGCTTAAATCAAATTACGACTAACATAATCATCCGATCTCTACCAAATTTTTCAACAACATACCTTTATGGAGGAAGCATCCGTTGACCAATCTAATAAGTCATTAGCCTAATAGTTTGTGGATGGCGGCCATCTTTGTGTCAAAATCGATTCCGCCTATTATTTCGAACACGGTGAAACCGAATGGAACGAAATTTGGTACAGAGGTTGCACTAGCAAAGGGAGCCTCAGTGTCATGTTTTATATCGCCGCCATCTTGACGGAAAAAGTAATGGCGGCCACACAAATGTTCAAAGCTTAAATCAAATTACGATTAACCTAATCATCCGATCTCGACCAAATTTTGCAACAACATACCTTTATGGAGGGAGCATCTTTTGACAAAACTAATAGGTCATTAGCCATATATTTTGCCGATGGCGGCCATCCCTGTGTGAAAATCAATTCCCCCTATCAATTCGAACACGGTGAAACCGAATGGAACGAAATATGATACAGAGGTAGCACTAGCAAAGGGCACCTCAGTGTTATGTTTTATATCGCCGCCGTCTTGACGAAAACGGAATGACGGCCACCCAAATGTTAAAAGCTTAAATCAAATTACGACCATCCTAATAATTTGATCTCTACCAGATTTTGCTAAACATGCCTTTTTGTGGAAAGCATCTTATGACTGACTACAAGGTCATCAGCTCAATAGTTTGCAAATAGCGGCCATGTATGTGTTCAAATCCATTCCCCATATCAATTCAAACACGGTGAAACCGAATTGAATGAAGTTTCTTACAGAGGTAGCACTAGCAAAGGGCACCTCATGAAAATGAAAATCCACAGCCTGCTTCCAGTCTCCGACCGGGTCAGGAATGGAATGAATAAAGCCCCCATCTAGCAGCGAGGATATGAACTGTGCCGGCTGTCGAGGCCTGACGCACTCCTCTGGGGCAATGATTAAATGAATGACAGATGAAATGATATGGTAGTGGAGAGTGTTGCTGGAATGAAATTTTGACAGGGAAAACCGGAGTACCCGGAGAAAAACCTGTCTGCCTCCGTTTTGTCCAGCACAGATCTCACACGGAGTGACCGGGATTTGAGCCACGGACCCAGCGGTGAGATGCCGGCGTGCTGCCGCCTAAGCCACGGAGGCTTAATGGGCACCTCATATTCATGTTTAATATCCCTATAGCACGTTGTATTTCGACAAGCTACTACAACGAACATTCAATTATACTCCTTGAAAAGGACAAAGAGTTATAACAATACCCATGCATTTAGGAGAAAGTAGGCTATATGTTCTTTACTGAACATCTTGTTTTTCATAAAATGAAATAGGCTAAAAAGACATTAAACACGCACATTTGAAGGAGAAACAACGCAATAATAACATCCCTTCACTACTCTCTCTTCCCATCTCACTGCCACTGAACACAGCAAATACACTATCCCAAATCCTACAGCTCATAAAGGACATTGTCTCCCTCACCTAACACTAAACCATAAGCTCGAACCCTGCGCCGGCCAGCTTCAGAAGGCTGGCCTGCGTATGGCGGGCTTATACACTAATAATAGCACTACCTTCACTCAAAACAGACCCCTGGCCTCATGGTGGGAGGTTAAGGCCACGAACGGCCCACCCGGGGTGACGAATCGCCAACCAGGGAACTTCAAACACACCCAAATATACTGGAACCGATCACAACAGAAAGCCTAGTCGTGCGCAGTCAGCCGATTACTGACCTGCGTTCCGACTGGCTGAAAAACCTATAACTACTCTCCGCACACTCCAAAACCAGCGAATTGCATCAAAACCCGACCCAATTATCAATAATTATTCACAAAACAGCAATATTTCCACCTACAAATTACATTTAAACTACATACAAGCAATAGCCAATCACAGCACACCTCCAGCCAATCAAAGCACAGGACCTACAATTTCAAACTCCCCGCTCCAGTGACATACATTACACTACAAATACACTGCCAGTTAACACTTTACAAGTACATTATGCAACGAGCCTATAATGGCAATAATTAAGACACGACTGTTTATATTCGATGATAATTATAACTAGAGACGGGAATTTGCCTATTTGCCTATTTTATTCCTGTGTTTAGAAACGTAGGCTTTCGAGATATAAATCCGTTCTAGGTTTTTTAGGCTAGATTTCGTTGGTTTTATTGTGCCTATAAATGCCTATTTCAAGGGATTGTGCCTGTTTGGAATATAATTGCCTATTTGATGCCTTTTGACTGTAATTTAAAGTGCATTATATTGCAGCTGGTGTGCTCGACAGAATTGAGGAGCTAACTTTCAAAAGAGACTTTGTCACTCAAATACAACTTTAGGGAATGACCAAAAAACCGATTTCTCTCAAATTAACATCTTATTGCTTATTTTATGCATTTATGTACACACATATGGGTTATAAAAATGTAACAAGACACTCTAATGAAATCAAACTACAGTAGATATTCAGTATTTACTTACTAAATTCTGGACATAGTTGTTATTGACTGAACAGAAAAGACATAATCCTTTTTGTTTGCATGAACAAGGGACATAGTCCTCTTTGACTGCATAATATTTTGATAAGGCCTAAACATCTAACTCATTTCGAAACATTGTAATAAGCCGAACATTCAACCGCAATGACATTTACTTAGTTAATATTCAAAACGTCCATTCTTATGAAACGTTACAACAAAAATCTTCTTTTATATATGGAATCCCACATCATCTTCCAGTCACATAATACTTCCTCACGAGGAACACTTGCTGCAGGTGTATCCATTAACAACCTCTTGTACCATTGCAAATCTTTTCGCCTAAACCAATTTTCACCTACTTACATTTCTAAGTTTATTTCACCCATTTCTCTCTCACTTCCGTTTCATTGTTCCCTTCTTTTTCTCTCTTTGATCTATTCTTTCCTCTCTTCAACCTCTATTCTACTTTCTCCTAAAATTTGAGGCAGATGACCTCGTAGTTCCGCCCCTTAAAACAACAATAACTAACTAACTCCTACAATCTAATCTACCTAAGGGGCGTGGTGGCCTCTCACCAAGGTGGACCGGGATCGATTCCCGGTCAATGCATGTGAGATTTTCGAAGTTAAATGCCATGCCCTGTGGTTCGGATTCTACGTAAAAAGGAGGTCCCGTTGCTCATGATCGCATGGTTAATGGTCACGTAAAACTAAAAGCTTCCTTCCTTCCTCCTCTACCTGATCCTTCATCTCATCTACTCTATTAACAACTACATCCAGTCTCTCCTCAACTCCTACTCTGCTTTCACCTACAATCTCCTCTACCTTCACCTACAATATCCTCCACCTCTCTTCTACTTTCACCTACAATCTCCTCTAACTGGCCCTTAATCTCTCCTCTGATCTCACTTATCTCTTGTACTAGGCTTTCTATCAACTTTTTATTATCTTGACCTAACTTCTCATTAACTTGAGCTACCGTACTTGATCTAACTTCCGATTGTTATGCTCAAGTTTCTGATTAATTTCTCCCATCATGCTATCTTTCCATTTCCTTTGTAACAATCTCCAACTAGAACTGTTTCACAAGAATCGTGAATAACCAATATGACATAGGAAACATTAATCAGAAGTTGGATTGAACAGCAAAAGCAATAATCATCATACACACAGGTCATACACTACCTCGCTGTTCACGCAAAGCATGATGGGAGTCAATTCTTATGATGCTAGAGTTCTGATTGGCTGAAGTACACAAAGTCTTGTTTGAACGAATACTGCAGTGGACAAAGTTGTTTTTTGAATGAATAGTCTACTTTCAGAGATCAATATAGCCAAGACAAAGTCACTTTTGAATGTTTACAGGGTGTTGGGACCTCAGGATAAATCTCACAAAGTGAAACCTGTACTAAGCACATTTTTTTGAATTTTTGGACAAAGTCTCTTTTGAATGTGAGCTCCTCAATTATATTCTCATTTCTCAATATGTGTTTACCCCACGAACAAGAATGGGAATTCTCGGAAGTCACCAGAAATAGCGCCTGGGATCTCGATATTAATCCTCCAAACTTAACAAACCTTCATTTTGTATTTCGCTTTTCTTTATATCGAAAATTTACCCGTTAGTATGTGTGTGAATTAATATCATAAACTTTATGCTGATTGAATAACAAAAGAACTAACTTAGTGCCATGTTTTCGCGTTTTTTCAATCTCGATATTAAGCCTCCAAAGTTAAAAACCCTTCGTTTCAGGTATTGTCCCCTTCAAAAGCCGCGTTAGGTTGGCGCTGCAACCTAACGGTAAATTATTATACAGTATATCCTGTACGCGTTTGAGTATTGAATGGGCAGGCAGTTTAAAACAGCCAGGAGGGATACGATCCAGCTGGAAGTTAAAATGCCGCGGCGATCACAGTGGGTTGGTGCTGTAATCTATCTTGTGTTGAATGGACAGGCAGTTTAAAGCAGCTTGGAGGGATGCGATCTAACTGGCAGAGGGTGTAACATGGCCTCTTACCGAGATAGATGGAAACTTGGTGGTCCCGTCTTGAGCTACTGTTGCCATGCTGCCAGGAGGGATGCGATCCAGCTGGCAGTGAAAATGCCGCGGCGATCACAGTGCGTTGGTGCTGTAACCTATCTTGTGTTGAATGGACAGGCAGTTTAAAGCAGCCAGGAGGGATGCGATCCAGCTGGGAGTGAAAATGCAGCGGCGATCAGTGCGTTGGTGCTATAACCTATCTTGTGTTGAAAGGACAGGCAGTTTAAAGCAGCCAGAAGGGATGCGATCCAGCTGGGAGTGAAAATGCAGCGGCGATCAGCGCGTTGGAGCTGTAACCTATCTTGTGTTGAATGGATAGGCAGATTAAAGTAGCTTGTAGGGATGCGATCTAGCTGGCAGAGGGTGTAGCATGGCCTCTTACCAAGATAGATGGAAACTTGGTGGTCCCGTCTAGATCTACTGTTGCTATGGAGATGGCCGGCCTTGCTATTACTTCATCAGTTTATTTTCTGCTTTTATTAGCCTTTGCTTGAGTGCAAAAAGGCCGAAATGAGAAGAATGAGAAAGACTATCGAAAATTCATGTAGCCAGCCGTTCCTTCTGGGTTCTAAGCTATGTGTATGCAAAATTTGATTGAGATTGGTGGAACGGTGTGGATTTGTATACGGAACAAATCCACCCACCCACCTACATACATACATACATACTGACTTTCACTTTTATATATAGGCCTAAGATAAGTATGTTCTTAAATTATAAGTTGCTTATTGTTAATTCTTTTTATAGTTATAACTATGTTATTAAATTACAAGCATTTTTTCATGCCTATTTTGTTGCCTATTTTACATGTTAGTGCCTATTTACATGCCTATTTTGGCTATTTTAAGAGCCTATATGCCTGCCTACTTTAACTGTTTTTAGTGCCTATAATTCTCGTCTCTAATTATAACATTATTATAATTATGTTTTAACATAAATATTACCGGGTGAGTTAGCCGAGGTCGTTGCGGCGTGACTGTTGGCAGTCGCTCACATCCGGGAGGCGAGGAGGTTCGAATCCCCCCGCCGGCAACCTTGAAGATGGTATTCTGTGGTTTCCCATCTTCCTTCCAGGCAAATGCCGGGGTTGGTCCCTAACTATAGGCCACAGCCGCTACCTTCCAACTCCTCGACCCTCCCTTCCAACTTTCCTCCCCAACGGTACTTATAGCTCACCCATTGGGTGTCCGTCTCGAAGCAGCTACAAAACTGGCGAGCCGAACATGTCCTCGGACACTCACGGCACTAAAAGCCATACGCTAAAAAAAAAAAAAAAAAAAAAAAAACATAAATATTTATAAATATCTGTTGAGAGTCAGCCACTTGAATTTTGAGATCAGAGTGCAAGCGCTGGGTATAATATCAATGTTTTTCAAGTTCTTTGAACGACCCACGCATGCGCTCTGTATGCTTGCAATGCCATATGTTTACAGCCTGCCGTCCAGCTCTATAGCATTCACTAATATTGTCACCGAAGTCTTTTATTATTATTATTATTATTATTATTATTATTATTATTTATTTACCAAAAATTGTGCCTACAATTTATGGACGGCAGATAGAGAAAGGGCAAGCCCCACATACACAGCAGTGTCTCCATCTCCGTTCATTAAATCTATACAAATCTCAGATGTCACATTATACAATTTACACCTTTACATTTGCTATATATACATAATCTGCTGTACATGACGTCTATATCATACAATTCATAAATAAAAGGGAAGACACAGGCATGCACGCACACATATACAAGCTCACACATGCAACATGCATACATACATACATACACACACGCGCACACTCCCAATCACTCACAAAGTTACATTATACAGTATATAAATTCAATTTACATGGGGTTTTAGTCCCTTTAGAGCCTTCACTTTGCGGCAAAATTTTCGTGGAGGAGGGTCTTTTATTTCACGAGGCAGGTCATTCCAAAGTCGAGCAGAGCGATTGTAGAATCCAGATTGATAATCTGTTGTCCTAACGAATGGAGGAAGAAGGGTGACACCCTGTGCTCTACGGACTGAACGATATGACAGCAATATGAAAGCAATGTGCTGTGTAGAAATTGGAGTTGGGGATATTAAAGGTAGGTACAGTGCTGTTTCTTGTCTCATATTTGCCAGTTTATTTACGCGAACATATGGACGGTGCGTATTCCATGTCGGTAATTTATATAGAAAGATGCTGTGTTTATGTCCGACATGTTGGATTTTGAGCGCATGCGCGAAGGTATTCTTACCTAATTGGTCAATGAATGAGCTCTGATTGGCTGGAGAAACTATCGTAATAAAAAACAGTGTTATAATGACCATCATTATTATACAGTTTTCTGACACATAATGTTTACATCGTCGAATATAAATAAATTTAAAACGTAAGAGGCGGGAGCTGAAGCCTTTTAAAAGCAGGATATTATTGCCAAACAATGCCAAACCTACTACAGGTCCTTATTTTTCATCTCTCCTAAACCACTACTAAATTTCAACCTACTAGAGGTCTCCTACTTTCCACATTAAATTCAAAGCTGCAGCACAACTTAAAAACCAATACACATAATGCAAAATCTCACACACAGCTAATCCATGGCAAGCGTAGCGACAATATAATAACATCCACAGCATCGGCATGAGCGTGACTGGTCATATTGGCCAACGTTCACCTCCTGAACCGACCTTAAGCAGAGACGAGCTGCTACTCTTAGTTTTAAATTGCACTGCCCCCTAGTTAAATAATTAATTAATTAATTAATTAAACAATTTACCTATTATTCCTTGCAATCTATTTACCATCGCACAACAAATACTCTGGCTATCAGTTATCTGATATATAAGGTGCGTTCAAAAAGTAACGAGCCGGAGGCTGTAATGAGCAAACCGGTGACGACATCCGCTAATCGTGGCGTGTGTAACGAGGTGTGGTTCCTACCAGAGCGTGGAAGGTCACAGCCTGTCGCTAGAGGGCACGCGTGCACGTCACGTGACCATATAACGCGAGCAGCAGCATGCATCAATCGTCCAACACTGACAGTCGCATTGCAAACAGTGACATGGAGGCGTCAAACGAAGAGCAAATAGGTGTTGTTCGGTTTCTGACAGCGAAAGGAGTAGGGGGAACGGACATTCATCGCCGAATGTCCCATGTGTACGGCGAACACTGCATGCCCCTTACAAGGGTCAAGGCGTGGCACAAGCGCTTCAGGGAAGGACGAGTGTCGTTAGCCGATGATGCCCGGTCTGGGGCACCCACCTGCATTACCGATGACAACGTCCAGCTGGTTGATCCACTCATTACCCAGGACCACCGAGTGACAGTGAACGCCATAGCCGTCGTGGTCGGATTGAGCGTCGGAAGTGAGCACACCATCATGAAGGAACGACTGCACTTGCGGAAAGTATGTGCCCAATGGATGCCCCACAGTCTTCAACCACACCAGGAAGCATGTCGAATGGCCTACTGTTTTGGTCATGGTTGGACGATTGATGCATGTTGCTGCTCGCTTTGTATCGTCACGTGACGTGCACGCGTGCCCTCTAGCGACGAGCTGTGATCTTCCACGCTTTGGTCGGAACCACGCCTCGTTACACACGCCACGATTAGCCGTTGTAGTCACCGGTTTGCGCATTCCAGCCTCCGGCTCGTTACTTATTGAACGCACCTTATACTATAGCCAGAAGTAATTATTCAACATTATCATTATCACCCTCCAAACGTTCTCCCTTCACTACAGAGGAAAACGAGCCCGGTTTACGGGCAACAGTCTCTCATTTTCATCTAGCATTCACCTTTCTAAGGTGCTTGTCACTGCATAAGAGTAGTATATGTATAACAAGTAGTTCCGTGAAAAACTAAATAGCCTATTTTCATATATCCTACTAATATTAATAGCCTCTTTCAACATACAAATTGTCAGTTTGATTGCTGTTATAGATTCGTAGATATTGAGAAACGTCTGAATATTATGGATGGTCACCATGTTGGATTTTTATAATATAGGCCTTAGATTTATGTACTATTACATGGAGATTATTGTGTAGGTGATTTATTCAAAGTTCAATCGCATGATTAGGAAACAAGAAATAAAAGCGGGATTTTAAAATTTGGCTCAGCGGCCATCTTGTGGTCATGAAAATAATTTAAATGAATTAGATGCCAGTCGATTAAAATTTGTATAAGCATATACCAAATCAAGTTTCACTGCGCTCGGATGGTTAAAACGCAAAAAACGTCGATTTGAATATTTAAATTTCGCGTCGCCGCCATGATGGATTAGTGCTCGCCAGATTATTGAACGTCCCATAGGTGCTTATAGCCTCTATATACTTACAACGTTTCAGTTTGATTGCTGTAGATATTGAGAACAGTCTAAATATTTCGAATGGTCGCCATGTTGGATTTTAATATATGTAGGCCATAGAGTTATGTACTATTAGATGATGATTATTGTGTACGTTCATTATGCAAATGTTGATTTCGATAGCATGATTAGAACACAAGAAATAAAAACTTAATTTTCGAAATTCGAACAGCCCCCATCTTGAGGTTACCTAAACAATGGAACTAAATTAGATACCAGTGCATTACAATTTGTATAAACATTTGCTGTACCAAGTTTCATTGCGTTTGGTTGGTTAAATCGCGAGAAACGTCTATTTAAAAGTCGCAAAATCGCTTGACCGCCATGTTGGTTTTGTAGTTACCAGGTTTTCAAAAGTTACATAGGTGAACTTCTAGTAGTTCCTTTTATCACCGTAAAAATTTGCAGTGTGATATCGGTAATAGTTTCGGAGATATTGAATGCTGGTGAAATATTTCGCACAGCCGCCATGTTGGATTGGTGAGACGTGACGAAATTTGAACGGCACAGTCGGGGTCGCCCGGAATAATGCTATGAATTTACCAAGTTTCATTGAAATCGCTCCAGCCTTTTAGAAGTTATTGGGGGGGCACACAAAAACCTCTCTCTCACACACACACACACACGCAGACACACGGACAAAACGTGATCTCATAAGCCTATTTTTTTTCATAAATGAAAATAGGCTAATAAAAATATTAATATCAGATATTAGAATGAGTCGTCCAGTTGCAAAATCGTTTAATTCACTTGTGAATAAGGATCATGTCGTAAAATTATTTATTTAATTATTTTATTTTATTTTGTTTTGTTTAATTTTATATTATTTTGTTTTGTTTTATTTTCATTTTGTTTTATTTTATTTCGTTTTTAGGTAGATTTCATTAGAAAGCTAACTATTGCAATGGGTCCCATGTTTCGACTTCTGGAAAATTTCGACATATCTTCGCGTTTCACATCCTCCAGACCCCAAAACCACTGTCAGTTCAAAAGTTTATACAGTACAACCTGTCACATCCGGACCTGTGATATCCGAACCCTCCCATATCCGGACACATCTCCGAATGAATTTTTAAGTCGTAATTGAGAGCGAGGATACATTAGTGTGCTAGCCAGGGAGGATGAGTGAAAATTGCAGCGCTGGAAGGCAGTGTGCGCGCTTGACCGCGAGGGGTTGTGGCCTGACTCGGTCAACGTCATCATCCCGGAAACTCATCCCTTTGTGTGAATAAGCGATATTCCATTCACGGCGTCTGCCTGCCTGCCACCAACGTCAACACGAGGCTGCCTCTCTTTCTACCCTTCAGTCTGTGAGTGAGTCTTGATGCGACAGTTTGTTTTGCGAGTGGGTTTCTGTTGTTACTGTTATTGTTTACCGTTGTTATCGTTATTGTTATCTTTTAACCTTTTTTTGTGCTAAAATGTCCGAAGAAAGGAAAAAAAAATGTTGTTACGATGTACAGTGCGAAAGCAACCGTTAAAAACATTAAAATTAATCAACAACAAACTCGTGAATTATTTCTGGTCACGTAGCTATTTGTAAAAATAGCCTTGTGATATTCGGATTTTTCCATATCCGGATCGGCTGGTCGCCACATTAGTCCGGATATGACAGGTTAAACTGTATATAATTTATGTATACATACATATTCAACGGTGTTATTATTTCCCAAATCGGACGAGTATTTTTTGAGAAATCGAGGATTTAAAAATTGTGCTATTTCGGTGACGCGTTGTGTGAGAGCGAATGGCTAGTACATAGCTTGTTGGTGCACATAAATAGGGTCACAGGTGTAGTCTGTTTCAAAACAAAATGAATATCCTGTAATCAGAATCGTAGTCGTTATTATCGGACTTTGGTATTTTGGGAAATGTATATAAGTGATGAAAAGAAATAGAAAAATGAAGTTTCATTATTTGTTGTCTAATAAATTCTTCCGTCACTTGATGTTTGGAATAATGGGACGATTTAACAGATGGCGTACATTGATTTTAATTTCCTATAACATGTAGAATAAATAGGGTTATTCACCTAAGATGTTACATGGAAATAACGTCCAAACCATTAAATGAAGGAAGGAAGATTGTAGTTTTAAGTGACCGTGAATCTTGCGATTATGAGCCACGGGACCTCCTTTTTACGTGGAATCCGAACCACAGGACATGGCATTTCACTTCGATAATCTCACATGCATTGACCGGGAATTAAACTCAGTCCACCTTGGTGAGAGGCCAACTGCTTGACCACTTGATCGAGGCAGAGCCAAGAATCGAACCTCGGACCTCCGGGATGGCAGCTAAGCACGCTGACCACTACACTGAGGAGGCGACCTCTCCAGACATACATGACTAAAGCACAGGAAGGGGTACAGAGAATAGTTGTTGTTATTTCATTTCCGGGGCTTGGACATCGTGGTCATGTAGCCCCATGTGCTTGGGTGTGTGTGTGTACTGCATTTATGTTAGAAAGTGTCTGATAACCTGTGTTATTGTGGTATCTGTAGTTGTGTACTGTATTCCTAATTTAGGTGAGGAATTGGGACGGAGGTGGCCGTTGTCGTCAGTTAGGAACCCTCCCGACATTTGCCTGGAGTAGCAGTGGGAAACCACCGAACACTTCCAGGATATCTGAGATGGGTATCAAACCCACCTCTTCTCAGTTTCCCTAACGAGGTGGAGTGTACCACGTTCCAGCCCTCCGACCAGAATTAAATTGCTTATCAGAGCCGGGAATTGAACTCGGACCACCACAGCGACAGCTAAGAATCCAAGCCGCTACACGTGATTAAGAAAGTCGACGGGGTACGGAGAAGAGTGACTGTTTGTTGTTACAGTATTTCATTTCCGGGGCTTTGATAGCGTGGTCAGGTATCCCCGTTTGCTTGGGTGTGTGTAGTGAGTTCGCCAGTCATACAATAACATTGCACACCCAGGGTATGTTACGGTACATCACATTATGTGTACGATAGTTTACAGTACATGTCTGGTATCCATCCGTTCTGAGGCTTGCATCACACCCAGGAACCTGCTTGCCCGATTGCACGCTGTCTGATGCGGCATGCACAACAGCTTATGTTGTTGTAATTGATATCTCAAAAAGTAACTGTCCGATTTTGAAAATACTTACATACTTAAACTTGTACGCAGTCGAACATTTAGACCAGCCGTATGAATCCATGCCGTTCCATTCAAAATATGGAGATAGTATCAATATCTCGGTTATTACTTACCCCATGAGAACAAGTAGCACATTATTTCCCATCCGCTGGGTATCATTAACGCATATGAAAACAGAATAAGGATATATTTAATGGTTTAAACATTATTTCCATGTAACATCTTAGGTGAATAACCCTATGTATTCTACATGTTATAGGAAATTAAAAACTATGTACGCCATCATCTGTTAAATCGTCCCATTATTCCAAACTTCAAGTGACGGAAGAATTTATTACACAACAAATAATGAAACTTCATTTTTCTATTTCTTTTCATCACTTATATACATTTCCCAAAATACCAAAATCCGATAATAACGACTACGATTCTGATTACAGGATATTCATTTTGTTTTGAAACAGACTACACCTGTGACGCTATTTAAGTGCACCAACAAGCTATGCACAAGCCATTCGCTCTCACACAACGCGTCACCGAAAGAAGGCGGGGCCTAGCACAATTTTTAAATCCTCGATTTCTCAAAAAGTACTCGTCCGATTTGGGAAATAATAACACCGTTGAATATGTCTCAGTGAAATCATTTACCCTGTATGCAAAAAAATAGTATAGTTCCATTAAGAAAAACGAAGTTGGTACCAATATCTCAGCTATTCACTCAGAAAGGAAAAAAGTATAAGTTAATGTATGAGCCCCTTAGGACCATTCCCAAAAGTGAAGACAGAATATTGATATCTTCAACGGTTTAGAAGATATTGGCGAGTAACATCTTAGGTGAATAACCCTGTATATATGTATAGATATCAGTTTCTTGTGGACACGATAACTGCCGTAATTTTGCACCAATCACTTTGAATTTTTTACATAATATGTATCCTCTTAAAATCTCGGTCGAGTTCGTTAATGGGCAAAATCGGCCAATGGGGTGAAAATGGGAGGCTTTTTTCGAAAAATTGAAATATCGCTATAACTCTCTTAATATCTGAAATATTGAATCCATTCAAAGTTCATACTATGTGTCGGATAAGGCCCTAAAATGTATGTTTGAAAAGTTTTTTGATAGCACCAATCATTGACCAAAGGGGTGGGAAAAAGTGGGTTTTTCGGGAAACATTAATCATATCTATGTTAATAGGCACAATATCAAAACCGTACAAAATGGACAATATTCCTCCAATAATTACCTAAAACTTTTGTCTGAAAGAATTTTTGATATGACCAACCATTACGCCAAGGGGTGAGCAAAATAATTTAAATTATAAGAAAATGCCAAGTGCCAAGAGAGGTTGCCATGACAACTTTACTTTTAATTGATAAGGGATGAGCCATCAGCAGTTGCTATGACAACGCCACTGCCCGAGATCACATTCAGTTTTACATCTGTCTGTGGGAAGTGACTTCGGTATCGGAACTGGTAGCATGCTGAACTTCTAAGCCCAAGGTCGCGGGTTCAAACCCGTCTGAAGTCGTCGGATTTACTAAGAGCGCTAAAAAAACTGAGTATGCTTTCCTTCGGAGGGGAAGTTCCAACGTTCGTTGCGAGTTGATGGTTCCGGTGGCATCTAGTAGCCAAGTTCACAGCTAGGTGTCGTTGATGGTAGTATTTTTAGCCTACTTTTCACATTTTGCAAAAATGAGAAAAAAGTAGACTTATGAGATCGGGCAAATGGGTGTCTGTCTGTCTGTCTGTCCTTCTGTCTGTCTGTCCTTCTGTCTGTCTGGCTGTGTGTGTGTCCCCCCCTATCAACTCCTAAACGGCTGGAGCAATCGAAACAAAATTTGGAAGGAGTAAAGATCAATATCTGAATATCTCACGGCCATATTTGAAAATGATGTCAGTGCTACCGACTGCTAAAAAAATCGCAATTGAAATTTGAGCTCCATGTTGGATATCTTGGAAGGTATGAATGGGAGCTATTTCAAAATTGGCACACTTTTAGATAATTATTGCACAATTAAAAAGATAAAAATAGGCATCCATTTATTGGCAACTCATTGACCAATACAAATATAGGAAACCCCCAAAAGCCTATCTTGCCTTGGAGATTCGATCTAAATGAAAGCTTGATGTGGACCGAAGAAAAAGAAAAATATTTAGAGTCCAAATAAACATAATTAAGTTTTAAAGGGTCAACGAATCTCCTTGGTCCTATCCTTAAGACATAAATAAAATTAGGAGATATTCGAAGAAAATAAAATAAAATATAAAAAAATAGATTCAGACACATTTGACTATCAACATCAACTAATCACACTAAATGTCCATCAGGTAGTGTCCTAGATTAGTAATATTATCACTCACTTGAGTTTATAATGAAAGGAAGTTAAATAAATAGCTGGCCTAAAAAAATAATAGTATTATCTCCGTTCTAACTAATGATCAATTAATTATTAATTAAAAATAATTGCTTCAACAATATAGGTCTTACTTGACCACTCAATTAAAGTTGCAATCAGTATTTATATTTATCGTACAACGTTATTTCAGAGTCTCATTACTCAAAATATTTCAAGCAAACGTGCACCCATTATCCTACATTAATGCAAAGTTCAAAGTCATGGCTGATCATTATATCACAACTAAAAGTTCCCATCTTTCCCAATTCGATGGTATGCTTGCAATGTATTTCACTCCACCAATTACATAGTGATTAGATTATCGCCTGCCTACTCCTGTGAATACTTAATACACCAACATCTGACTGCATTTTGCATGGTCATGCTAATTTAGAAAGATATTACACTACTAATTATTATTACATTATTATCTTTGTATTCACAAAGGGTTTCTTCATGATTAATTCACAGAAAATTTGCCATAAGACGTTCACAGAATATGTGAACTATCATCCTAAATTTATTTTATTACATTCCATTCAATTCTCCTTTCTCTTTTTTATAAACAACTACACCAATCAATCTATTTGTAGATAAACTCATTATTATCTTTTAATTATCATGACCTTTCATTTCATCACATAACTAGTGTGCATAAATTATGTAATGCAGGCATGACCTGTAGCAATGTCAAATGAGTAGGTGTCGAAGCATAATGACGAGCATGCTTTTAATAATTAAATTCTCTCAATGAATGTGGACTAAGAAAAAAATGGGAACATTTAAATTTATAATCCTTCAGAGTTCACATAATTAGATTCACCAAACGCTGAAGTCAAAATCGATGAAAACAAGTAGTTCCGTGAAGAACTATACAGCCTATTTTCATATATCCTACTTATGTTAATTGCCACTATCAACATACACAATTTCAGTTTGATTGCAGTAATAGATTCGTAGATATTGAGAACCGACTAAATATTTCGGATGGTCGCCATGTTGGATTTTATATATGTAGGTCCTAGAGTTATGTACTGTTACATGCAGATTATTGTGAACGTGTAGCATTCAAACTTCAATCGCATAATTAGGATACAAGAAAAAACAAGGAGATTTTAAAAAAAATTCACAGCTGCCATATTGAGGTTATGGAAACAATTGAAATAAATTAGATGCCAGTGGATCAACATTCGGATAAAGATTTACTGTACCAAGTTTCACTGCACACGGATGGTTAAATTGCGAGAAACGTCCATGTGAATATTTATAATTCGCGTCACCACCATGTTGGATTTGTGATCACCAGGTTATTTAAAGTCCTATAGGTGAACTTAAGTTCATAGCCCCTATGAACATTAGAAAATGCAGTTTGATTGCTAAAATAGATTCGTAGATATTCAGTATCGTCTAAATATTTCGGATGGTCGCCATGTTGGATTGTTAAATGTATAGGCCATAGAGTCATGTACCATTAAAGTAAAATTATTGCGTAGGTTCATTATTCAAACTTTCACTTCGATCGCAAGACTACATCACAAGAAATAAAAACTTAATTTTAAAATTCGCACTGCCGCCATCTTGAGGTTATGTAAACAATTGAACTAAATTAGATACCAGTGGATTACAATGTGTATAAATATTTCCTGTACCAGGTTTCAGTGCGCTTGGAACATTAAATCGCGAGAAAGGTCTATTTGAAATGTTCAAATTCGCTTGGCCGCCATGTTCGTTTTGTAGTTAACCGGTTTTTGAAAATCTTATAGATGGACTTCCAGTAGTGCCCTTTATCTCCGTACAAAATTTTAGGGAGATACCGCTAATAGTTTCAGAGATATAGAATGCCTGTGAAATATTTCGCACATCCGCCATCTTGTGATTATGTAAACAATTGAACGAAGTTAGATGTCGGTGCATTACAATGTATATAAACATATACTGTAGCAAGTTTCATTGCGTATGGTTGGTCAAATCGCGAGAAACGTCTATTTAAAAGTCGCAAATTCGCTTGACCGCCATGTTGGTTTTGTAGTTACCAGGTTTTCAAAAGTCACATAAGTGAACTTATAGTAGTTCCCTCTATCACCATAGAAAATGTCAGGGTAATATCTGTAATAGTTTCGGAGATATTGAATGCTGGTGAAATATTTCGCACAGCCGCCATGTTGGATTGGTGAGTCGTAACAAAATTTGAAGTGCATGGTCGAGGTCGCCGGGAATAGTGCTATGAACTTTCCGAGTTTCATTTAAATCGCTCCTGCCGTTTAGATTTTATTAGGGGGGGACACACACACGAATCACACACACACACGCACACATACACGGACAAAAGGCGATCTCATAAGCCTATTTTTTCAAAATTGAAAATAGGCTAAAAATATTTCAAAACATGAACTCCACCCTAGATCTCGACAGCTAGTCTACCACCTTCATTTATTCCATCATGGATTCAGTTCAGTATCCGCGTCGTATTTCCAATCTTATCATCGTAGAAAAGAAATCTTATCATTCGAAGTAGTGACGGATTTACAACAAGTAGTTCCGTGAAGAACTATACAGCCTATTTTCATATATCCTACTTATGTTAATTGCCACTATTTAACATACACAATTTCAGTTTGATTGCTGTAATAGATTCGTAGATTATGAGAACCGACTAAATATTTCGGATGGTCGACATGTTGGATTTTATATATGTAGGTCCTAGAGTTATGTACTGTTATATGCAGATTATTGTGAACGTGTAGTATTCAAACTTCAATCGCATAATTAGGACACAAGAAAAAACAAGGAGATTTTAAAATTTTTCACAGCTGCCATCTTGAGGTTATGGAAACAATTGAAATAAATTAGATGCCAGTGGATTAACATTCGGATAAAGATTTACTGTACCAAGTTTCACTGCACGCGGATGGTTAAATTGCGAGAAACGTCCATGTGAATATTTATAATTCGCGTCACCGCCATGTTGGATTTGTGATTACCAGGTTATTTAATGTCCTATAGGTGAACTTCAGTTCATAGCCCCTATGAACATTAAAAATGCAGTTTAATTGCTAAAATAGATTCGTAGATATTCAGTATCGTCTAAATATTTCGGATGGTCGCCATGTTGGATTGTTAAATGTATAGGCCATAGAGTCATGTACCATTAAAGGAAAATTATTGCGTAGGTTCATTATTCAAACTTTCACTTCGATCGCATGACTACATCACAAGAAATAAAAACTTAATTTTAAAATTCGCACTGCCGCCATCTTGAGGTTATATAAACAATTGAACTAAATTAGATACCAGTGGATTACAATGAGTATAAATATTTCCTGTACCAGGTTTCAGTGCGCTTGGAACTTTAAATCGCGAGAAAGGCCTATTTAAAATGTTCAAATTCGCTTGGCCGCCATGTTCGTTTTGTAGTTAACCGGTTTTTGAAAATCTTATAGATGGACTTCCAGTAGTACCCTTTATCTCAGTACAAAATTTTAGGGAGATACCGCTAATAGCCTCAGAGATATAGAATGCCGGTGAAATATTTCGCACATCCGCCATCTTGTGATTATGTAAACAATTGAACGAAGTATAGAAGTCGGTGCATTACAATGTATATAAACATATACTGTACCAAGTTTCATTGCGTTTGGTTGGTCAAATCGCGAGAAACGTCTATTTAAAAGTCGCAAATTCGCTTGGCCGCCATGTTCGTTTTGTAGTTACCAGGTTTTCAAAAGTCACATAAGTGAACTTATAGTAGTTCCCTCTATCACCATAGAAAATGTCAGGGTAATATCGGTAATAGTTTCGGAGATATTGAATGCTGGTGAAATATTTCGCACAGCCGCCATGTTGGATTGGTGAGTCGTAACAAAATTTGAAGGGCACGGTCGAGGTCGCCGGGAATAGTGCTATAAACTTTCCGAGTTTCATTGAAATCGCTCCTGCCGTTTAGATTTTATTAGGGGGGACACACACACGAATCACACACACACACACACACACACGGACAAAAGGTGATCTCATAATCCTATTTTTTCAAAATTGAAAATAGGCTAAAAATTCCCAAAAGAAAATATTAACTGGATCATGGTGCCAAGCATGGTGGATAGTTCCTTGCCACGTGTGACAACCCTACAATGTGAATCACTTCCCCATATAATTACCTTATAGACGAACGGAAAAAATGTGGCCATTAATATTATTAATAATAATATAATGATTGATCAACAAATAAATAATAATTAGTTCAACTCCATGGCATGTAATACTACTGAGTAGTACAAACTACTCACAACTACAAATTGAAGTAATGTTTTAGCTCACCAACTGGCCGAAATAAGAAAATATGGTACAAGCCTAGCATGCTCATAGAATACAGAACCTCTGGAACCAATCTTCATTCAGGACCATCTCCTTCCCATTCCAGAACCGGCAGGATTCCATCTTCCACCATCTTCTTCCTCGCCTCCTCCAGGAATCGAAACTGAGACCTTCACATTTCATGGTGGCTGCGTCCTCCGACTCCCACGGTGTGGTTATGTCATGGCAACATCATGGCCTCATCTTGATGTAAATGTCACTCCGTCCAGTCCCCTCACGTATAAGCTTAGTGGCACATATTTTCACTGACTAGTTCCATTTCAAAATACTTCATTGACACTTCAACAGCACAGGTTATAAAATGTCCTCGTTCCATTCTGGAAATTATAAGTTCCTGCGCCTCGAACAATGTAGACACAATTCTTCCTCTCAGCAAATTGCCACCGGCTTTACGTAAGCAGTAATTCAATAGCATTCACAGCTGTTCAGTTGCGTCTACAAGTCCTCCATCGATGATAAGAGCCTCGTCTATTCTCGAATGTTCACTGCACCAACTATTCCGTATTGTATCTCACGTCCAAAACTAGTCGCAAAGGGCTAGTTCTCTCGTTATCAAGCCAACATGCGCCAGCACGACCGGGATTATACACGCTGGACTCGGCCGTCTTATATAGCAATCGCGCCCGGCATAACAGCGGTGATTCGTAATTATATGGTCTCTCAGGACTCCGATAAAATCACACCCGATACACAGCGACACTTAGACCTGTGGTGGCATAGCACACACGGCCCTCCACGATCAAAATCGAATGTAAAAATCACTCTTGCCACACAACGGAGTACTGTCCATTCCGCGCTCAAAACGAATGTGTCTGCGCCTCTCAATGTGACCAGTTGCCGAAAACCAGGGCTGAGCACGTGGTCCGAGACAGCGCGCTCTGCTGGAGATAGTAGACAGATATGCGTGACGTCAGACGCGTGACGTCACTCAACCTTGTGGTCGGGCCTGCGATGATAAAATGTGGTGTTTTGGGCCGTGATTTACACAGGGTTGCCAATCTGTGCTAAAACTGGAGTACTATGATGGGCACATACTCCCCTCTCCCCGGAAAATAAGCGAGTTAACAAAAGCTTATTTTGTATTCTCTTCATTATGCCGCCAATCATGTGCCAAACATATCCTGCTCGTTCTTCAACAGTAGTAACTCTTAAGGCTGGCAGCATTATACTTTCCTATCCTTGCTCCAGATCTTATATCTCTGATGTCATAGCAATTGCGAGCCACTTGAACTAGGCCCTGGCTTTACGTTCTCTTGCCCTTGCTGCTGGTGAGTTGCTTCTCTCATCTGCTGCAAATATGCTTGACTTTCTGCATGTCTCTCTTCCATATTCACGCGATCGTCCCGAGGGTCATCTCTGTTCCACTTCCTATTAAAGGTTTGAAATCTACCTCTTCCTTGCTGCCAAGAGTTTCTTCCCTTTATATCCTTGGGTCTGTAAGTTTGTGAATTGAGTTGCTGCTGTTGGTTCGCATAGTATGGCCTTCCACCTTGGTTCCATCTCCTATCTCGTTGATTATATCCACGATTCTCATAACGTCCTCTCCAATCTCCTGTATCCTGGAATATTCTTCTTTGTGGTGGTTCAGTCTGTATTTTCCGGTCTGTCACGACTCGATTCACCTCCTGGTGCTCTGATCTAGTGTTTCTCGCGTGCATTAAAGAACTGGTGTGATCTAATTTCCTCAGAATTTCGTCACATGTCTTCAAACTATTCGCCCTAGATGCTATAAGCGTTCTCTGAACTTCTACCGTAAATTGCCTCCTTATCGCTTGAATCATCTCCTCTTCGGGTAATGGAGGTTCTAAATATTGTAACCTGGCTAACTGCGTTGTAAAATACCCCGCATACTGCGTCGGGTTAGATGTGGAATATTTCCTGTAGGAAAGTCCTGATCTGATGCTAAGTTGGTCTTCCGAACTCCAGAAACGCCTAAGGAATGCCTTAGCAAACTCCTCGTAATTCGCAAAGGTGCATCTAAAAGCTCTGAACCAGGTCATCGCTTGATTCTCTAACGATCTTTCAATAACCCTTATCTCGCGTTCACTTGGGATCCGATTTTCATCCAGATAATCCCTGAGGTCTCGTAGGAACTCGATTGGGGTGACTTTTTCAGTTTTTCCTCGTGAGTTCTAATGATAGTTACAGGACTAGTCCCATTAAATCCTCTAGGTGTCGAATCCATTTCTCCCCATCGTTTCTCCTGGTTAATCTCTGGTGAGTTAATTTCCATCGTTTGAACCGGACTATTCATCTGTAATGAACCCTTATTCTTTATTGCATTAGAATAATTGTTCATATATTTATTTTATATACTGCATTATGGCCGTAGTCAGTTGAAGCAGAGTGCAAGCTAGATGTCGCAAGGAGGAGGGCAGTTGAGCGCGCCTGACAGAATTAAACATTTTCCTGGAAGAGAGGTAAATGGCCGTGACCTCGAAGCTCTGGCCTTTGTTAGGCAGCTCGAGCAGTGAGGAAAGAAAGAGGAGGGTGCTGGAAACTGGGGGAAACGACCTACTGTACTCAACGATTTTACGTTTGGATGGATGAATCACGTGCAACCACGCCAACCTCGGCATCATCGTGGCGTACCCTCTGAAAAGCCCGCGATTGCGGTATCTAATTAATCATCAATGCAATTTTATTCCGCGAGGCATCATTTTGACGTTCAGAAGAAATGCTGAAGTTTGACACTAGCCGCAAGTTTCTACGATGATTGGTTCAAAATATTAAAAAAAATTATGTCCCCTCTACCACACTTTTGGCCAGATTGTATAAATAAGATGTCTGTGTTAGCGACCATGTTCATACCTTGATGTAGCGGTGCGCTACAACCACGTTCTTATTTTAAAGTAGCCAAGTACTACGAACAATTTTAAACACTTGCCTTCGATCTCGATTGAGAGATGTTTCAAGTTTGTGGACTCTGTTTGAGATCCGTGTGTAAATATAAATGTAAAAATTTATAAAATGTTTGCGTGTGAAATAAGCAAAATGCTTATTCTAGGGACAGTATGGACGTTTTAATAATTGCGCAGGACAAAGCTTGATTGTGTAGCTCTATTGCAATTATAGCAGGAATAGGAGAGATAATTTAATTTGAACTTTGTTTTCACCACCGACATCAGCAGCAAGATGACGAACTTTGGGTCGACTGTTGGAGTGATGTTCCTGCAACCAACGAAGATGTGTGAGATGGCCGGTTATGATCCATAGTGGGCCATGGCGGGGGATATCCGCTGATGTGACGAGTAATTTGGATGAGTACAAATATTTAATTTATTCATTATAGATATTTTGGCATGGGAACTATTGTTGTAAATAATTTAATTTTGTGATTGTTTTGTATTCATTGTGATTTTTTTTAGTAACGTAGTGCACCGACACTCAAATATGTAAATGCGTGGGGAAGCGTGACCATCGTTAATTATTGTATTGTATATTTTAATTGTGTACTCGTGTACGCACATATTTGGTTTGGCGTAAGCATGGATGCGGCGTCGGCAGATAAGTAGTGCTTTTGTAATTACAGTTAAAAATAGCAGAGGGGGGAAAACTTGTATTTGATTAGGACTTTGGTTGAACAAGTCTTTTTTTTTTAGTTTTTTTTAAATCGTCATGTCGCAGTATTTTGATTGTTGTAAAGAACCGTCCGTTCTTTTATGTCATATTTTATAGTTGCCTTTGAGATAAAAAAAACTTGGCCAGAATACCAGATCAGGCACAGTGAGTGTGGAAAATATTCGTGTACTTTATTTCAGGTGTAATCAACCCTAGCGTGTGATTCGTGTGTGTGTCTATGTGTCTATGTGTCTACGTGTATCACGTGGTGTGATTATTCTGCGCGGGAGGATTGCTCTAGGCTAGTCCTCTGACTGCTGCAATGTTGTTTTTTACTACGGAGAGTGATGCCTGCGGGACCTCTGCCTGTCACAAATGGGTCTTACAATTCCAGGTGGAATTGATGAGATATTTGTTTACGACACACACACAGTTGAGCTATAGTGACAGCTATGTATTCTTCATGGATCTCGGGAACCAGGCGATTATCGCTGGCTCTGGGATATTGTGCACGCTGGGTTGATTATGATAGAAGATAACAGTTCCACTTTGAGCGCTGATCTCTGGTATCGTCTGGACACCTGTGTGGGGGTAAGGAAGCGGTTAGGCCATGACCTACTTTAAGAGATGGCTTACTTGTTTTGTTTTAAAGAGCGATATGACACTAAGGGGATCAGTTCGCTACGCCGAAGCGGTATTACCATGCTGACGTCCAGATGTATGTTTCTTGTATAGAATTGTCTTACTTTTAAGCATATGTTTATTTAATCATTTAATGGTGTAATTTTCTTGTGACACCCTGTTGTGTTGTTCAGAGTAAATGACATGCGGTCATTCTTTGTTGTTGTTTCGTGGTCACGTTACTCACTCCTGTGTTTCATTGAAAAGTCCTTGTTGAGGCAGTAGTTGTGTGCTGTAGCTCGCTGGTCTAGATTTCGGCGGAAATCTTCATTTTTGTAATTACTGAAGGTTAGCGAGTGTCGGGTGTGTGTATTGATATTATATGTAGTGTTAAGTTCCCATCGCTAATTTATCCGAGATGCGGATTTGTAGCCTGACGGCAGTCGCAGGATGGCAACAAATCTAGCACCCAGTACTCTCCCAGATTGCATGCTCGTCATATTACACGTACACATGATTTTAGATGAGACAGGCCATATTTCAGGACCTGTAAATTTATTTTGACATCATTCTGAGATGAGTCTTTGCTTCACACTGTAAATTTGAGTGTAGATTTAAGAGGGTGTTCCCTCGTGGTGTTTGTTGTGTTTTGTTATATTTGTTCTTTTTTATTCTGAAATTAAATTTGTTTTTATTTAGTTTGGCTTCACTGTTGTTCTTTCTGTCATACATTTGGATTATGTTACCTTGCACCTTGTAGAAGCGTAAATTTAGCAACGATGTTATGAACCGTACACAACCCGAAGAAAAGAGTCTCATAAAAAGTTTCTCGCAAGGGTTCAGTAAGAAGTTCTCCATACGCGTGATGCGGTCTAGGTGACTACCCTCCAGTATCTTTATGTTATCATTGACTGACGAAATCGCCCCATCTATTTCCGTTTTGACTTGTGTGATAATAGTATTTATTGCGTCCAATTTGTTTTCTATCTTCCCTGCTTCCTCATCCATGCGTTTTCGATTTGCATCCACGTCTTGCGCTAATGTGCCAACATTTTCCTCCATCTTCTGGATTTTCGTCTCTACTTTTCCTACTTGTTCCGTTAATTCCTTTCGAATGCCGACAGTAGTTTCATTAAACACTTTCCTTAATTCCACTATCTCATGTTGGTATTCCCCTTTAAGCTTGTCTACTAGAGCGGTTATATCAGATCCCAATCCTTAGATATTTTCATCTAGCCGTTTTTCTAGGGTCCTGACGTGTGTATCAAATTGTCCTGCATAGTGGCCTTCAATGCATCAAGTTTTGCGTCCATGCTGCTATCCGTTTCCTTTTGACTGTTGGTTATACGCTCTCCTAACTTGTTTATATCTGCCTGTGTTTTAACGCCTAATTAGCTGCCTCATTTCGGTTTTGATTAAATTTCTTGTCCAATTCATCATGATTTTGTTGGATACTATGATTAAGTCTACCCTCTAACTCCATTTGACCTTGCTTAAAGTCGCCTCTTAAATCCTCCTGACCCTTCTTTAAATCAGCTTTCAAATCAGCTAACAGCTGCCTCAGCTCTTCCATATTAGACATGTCAATTAGTACAATAAGACAATACAACATAAGGGAACCATCAAGAGTGACCACACCAAGATTGTACCATACTTTCTACTACTATACCATGGAATTGAACTAATATCAACGAGCTGCATAAATGGATCCTTATCCAATTCTACGCAATCGGATCATTAACCGAAGAACGAATGAAGATCAAAAACACCAATCCAAAGGAAAAAGAACTTCTGATCCTGTTGCCTATGTCATGGAAACTAGGAAACAATCTCATTTCCAAAGGTAATTAGACCTTCCCAAGAGAAAAATCATTAGCCTCCCATTCAAGTACCTCAAATGTGGTATTCTAATTTACTTGAGCCACTCAAATGCAAGTGCCGACGACACAACAACCCCCACTGGCTGTCAAATTACATTAAAAACATCTAACTGCTACACCATCGTGTGTACGATTTCTCAATTCGAGGCTCTGCACGCTGGGCGCCATTTTATATGTCCCCGTTAACCGGCATCGAATCGGATGACCCGGCGAAAACATCGCAATTCATGCCGATAACACAAGACATATATCAGATAAAGAACAAAAAAATGATTGAGGTCTGGGTTCGAATATCAAAAAAAAAACGCTGGTGGGTACGAGAACTCAAGTAGTCTCAGGGGTGGTTAACAGGATGTAGGTGTAACAGGTTAAATCAACCCACTCCCAAACCTAAATCAAAGCAATAGCACAACAGAAATCAGAAGATAAGCACAATTAAAAAGATAAAAATATGCATCCATTTATTGGCAACTCATTGACCAATACAAATATAGGAAACCCCCAAACGCCTATCTTGCCTCGGAGATTCGATCTAAATGAAAGCTTGATGTGGACCGAAGAAAAAGAAAAATATTTAGAGTCCAAATAAACATAATTAAGTTTTAAAGGGTCAACGAATCTCCTTGGTCCTATCCTTAAGACATAAATAAAATTAGGAGATATTCGAAGAAAATAAAATAAAATATAAAAAAATAGATTCAGTCACATTTGACTATCAACATCAACTAATCACACTAAATGTCCATCAGGTAGTGTCCTAGATTAGTAATATTATCACTCACTTGAGTTTATAATGAAAGGAATTTAAATAAATAGCTGGCCTAAAAATAATAGTACTGATCTCCGTTCTAACTAATGATTAATTAATTATTAATTAAAAAATAATTGCTGCAACAATATAGGTCTTACTTGACCACTCAATTAAAGTTGCAATCAGTATTTATATTTATCGTACAACGTTATTTCAGAGTCTCATTACTCAAAATATTTCAAGCAAACGTGCACCCATTATCCTACATTAATGCAAAGTTCAAAGTCATGGCTGATCATTATATCACAACTAAAAGTTCCCATCTTTCCCAATTCGATGGTATGCTTGCAATATATTTCACTCCACCAATTACATAGTGATTAGATTATCGCCTGCCTACTCCTGTGAATACTTAATTCACCAACATCTGACTGCATTTTGCATGGTCATGCTTATTTAGAAAGATATTACACTACTAATTATTATTACATTATTATCTTTGTATTCACAAAGGGTTTCTTCATGATTAATTCACAGAAAATTTGCCATAAGACGTTCACAGAATATGTGAACTATCATCCTAAATTTATTTTATTACATTCCATTCAATTCTCCTTTCTCTTTTTTATAAACAACTACACCAATCAATCTATTTGTAGATAAACTCATTATTATCTTTTAATTATCATGACCTTTCATTTCATCACATAACTAGTGTGCATAAATTATGTAATGCAGGCATGACCTGTAGCAATGCCAAATGAGTAGGTGTCGAAGCATAATGACGAGCATGCTTTTAATAATTCAATTCTCTATATCAATGAATGTGGACTAAGAAAAAATGGGAACATTTAAAGTTATAATCCTTCAGAGTTCACATAATTAGATTCATCAAACGCTGAAGTCAAAATCGAAGAAAAACAAATATTTCAAAACATGAACTCCACCCTAGATCTCGACAGCTAGTCTACCACCTTCATTTATTCCATCATGGATTCAGTTCAGTATCCGCGTCGTATTTCTAATCTTATCATCGTAGAAAAGAAATCTTATCATTCGAAGTAGTGACGGATTTACAAAAATTCCCAAAAGAAAATATTAACTGGATCATGGTGCCAAGCATGGTGGATAGTTCCTTGCCACGTGTGACAACCCTACAATGTGAATCACTTTCCCATATAATTACCTTATAGACGAAGGAAAAAAATGTGGCCATTAATATTATTAATAATAATAAAATGATTGATCAACAAATAAATAATAATTAGTTCAACTCCATGGCATCTAGTAGTAATGAGTAGTACAAACTACTCACTACTACTAATTGAAGTAATGTTTTAGCTCACCAACTGGCCGAAATAAGAAAATATGGTACAAGCCTAGCATGCTCATAGAATACAGAACCTCTGGAACCAATCTTCATTCAGGACCATCTCCTTCCCATTCCAGAACCGGCAGGATTCCATCTTCCACCATCTTCTTCCTCGCCCCCTCCAGGAATCGAAACTGAGACCTTCACGTTTCATGGTGGCTGCGTCCTCCGACTCCCACGGTGTGGTTATGTCATGGCAACATCATGGCCTCATCTTGATGTAAATGTCACTCCGTCCAATCCCCTCACGTATAAGCTTAGTGGCACATATTTTCACTGACTAGTTCCATTTCAAAATTCTTCATTGACACTTCAACATCACAGGTTATAAAATGTCCTCGTTCCATTCTGGAAATTATAAGTTCCTGCGCCTCGAACAATGTAGACACAATTCTTCCTCTCAGCAAATTGCCACCGGCTTTACGTAAGCAGTAATTCAATAGCATTCACAGCTGTTCAGTTGCATCTACAAGTCCTCCATCGATGATAAGAGCCTCGTCTATTCTCGAATGTTCACTGCACCAACTATTCCGTATTGTATCTCACGTCCAAAGCTAGTCGCGAAGGGCTAGTTCTCTCGTTATCAAGCCAACATGCGCCTGCACGACCGGGATTATACACGCTGGACTCGGCCGTCTGATATAGCAATCGCGCCCGGCATAACAGCAGTGATTCGTATTTATATGGTCTCTCAGGACTCCGATAAAATCACACCCGATACACAGCGACACTTAGACCTGTGGTGGCATAGCACACACGGCCCTCCACGATCAAAATCGAATGTAAAAATCACTCTTGCCTTACAACGGAGTACTGTCCAGTCCGCGCTCAAAACGCATGTGTCTGCGCCTCTCAATGTAACCAGTTGCCGAAAACCAGGGCTGAGCACGTGGTCCGAGACTGCGCGCTCTGCCGGAGATAGTAGACAGATATGCGTGACGTCAGATGCGTGACGTCACTCAACCTTGTGGTCGGGCCTGCGATGATAAAATGTGGTGTTTTGGGCCGTGATTTACGCAGGGTTGCCAATCTGTGCTAAAACTGGAGTACTATGATGGGCACATACTCCCCTCTCCCCGGAAAATAAGCGAGTTAACAAAAGCTTATTTTGTATTCTCTTCATTATGCCGCCAATCATGTGCCAAACATATCCTGCTCGTTCTTCAACAGTAGTATCTCTTAAGGCTGGCAGCATTATACTTTCCTATCCTTGCTCCAGATCTTATATCTCTGATGTCATAGCAATTGCGAGCCACTTGTACTAGGCCCTGGCTTTACGTTCTCTTGCCCTTGCTGCTGGTGAGTTGCTTCTCTCATCTGCTGCAAGTATGCTTGACTTTCTGCATGTCTCTCTTCCAAATTCACGCGATTGTCCCGAGGTTCATCTCTGTTCCACTTCCTATTATATACTGTAGAATAATCATTGGCATGAAAAGTAGGCTCTTTAGTTCGTCACGGAACTTCTTGTTAATTATGTAGCCTATTTTAGGTAGTTTTCATCAGAAAGCTAACTATTGCAATGGGTGCCATGTTTCAACTTCCGGAAAATTTCGACATATCTTCGCGTTTCACATCCCCCAGACCCTCAAACCACCGTCAGTTCAAAAGTTTATATATATGTGTGTGTATATATATGCATATATATCAGTTTTTGTGGAAACGATAACTGCCGTAATTTTGCACCAATCGCTTTGAATGTTTTACATATATGTATCCCCTTAAAATCTCGGTCGAGTTCGTTAATGGGGGAAATGAGGGGGGGGGGCTTTTTTTTTCGAAAAATTGAAATATCGCTATAACTCTCTTAATACGTGAAATATCGAATCCATTCTAAGTTCATAATATGTGTCGGATAAGTGCCAAAAATTTATGTTTGAAAAGTTTTTGATAGCACAAAACATTGACCAAAGGAGTGGAAAAGAGTGTTTTTTTCGGGAAACATTAATCATATCTCTCTTAATTGGCACAATATCAAAACCGTACAAAATGAAAAATATTCCCCTAATAATTACCTAAAACTTTGTCTGAAAGAATTTTTGATCTGACCAACCTTTACGCCAAGGGATGAGAAAAATGATTTCGGAATTAATGAAAATGCCAAGTGCCATCAGAGGTTACCATGACAACGCTTCTAAATTGATGAGGGATGAGCTATCAGAGGTTGCCAAGACAACGCCATTGCTTGAGATCACATTCATTTTTCCATCTGACTCTGTGGGAAGCGGCTAACTGGTTGCATGCTGAACTTGTCTATGCCCAAGGTCGCTGGATCAAAGCCGGCCAAATTCGTCGGATTTTCTAAGAGTGCCAAAAATCCCTCAGCATGCTTTCCTTTGGAGGGGAAGTTCCACGGTTCGTTGAAAGTTGCTTGTTGCGGTGGCATCTAGTAGCCAAGTTCACAGATAGGTGTTGTTGACGTTAGTATATGGTACAAAATTAGGAACTACTACTTAAAATTGACCGTCTGCAGACCTTACCTGAATTACAGACTAATACAGTCATCACAATTAACACCGTTTATCAGATTCTACACACACCCTATGTACACGGGGTTACATGACCACGTTGTCGCAGCCCCTAAACTGAGGAATCAACAAAAATATCTGCGGGAGATAAAATTTTGCGTGAAGAAGTAAGTAACAGACTGTCAGATAGTTACACATCAGTTCCAAACCTTGCATAAGGACAGTGTGATCACAAGTATAACAAGTAGTTCCGTGAAGAACTATACAGCCTATTTTCATATATCCTACTTATGTTAACTGCCACTATCAACATACAAAATTTCAGTTTGATTGCTGTAATAGATTCGTAGATATTGAGAACCGACTAAATATTTCGGATGGTCGCCATGTTGGATTTTAAATATGTAGGTCCTAGAGTTATGTACTATTACATGAAGATTATTGTGTACGTGTAGCATTCAAATTTCAATCGTATGACTAGGACACAAGAAGTAACAAGGAGATTTTAAAATTTCGCACAGCAGCCATCTTGTGGTTATGGAAACAATTGAAATAAATTAGATGCCAGCGGATTACCATTCGTATAAGGATTTCCTGTACCAAGTTTCACTGCAATCGGATGGTTAAATTGCGAGAAACGTCCAAGTGAATATTTATAATTCGCGTCGCTGCCATGTTGGATTTGTGATCACCAGGTTATTTAAAGTCCTATAGGTGAACTTAAGTTCATAGCCCCTAAGAAAATTTAAAAAATCAGTTTGATTGCTATAATAGATTCGTAGATTTTCAGAGCCGTCTAAATATTTCGGATGGTCGCCACCTTGGATTGTTAAATGTATAGGCCATAGAGTCCTGAACCATTAAAGAAAAATTATTGCTTAGGTTCATTATTCAAACTTTCACTTCGATCGCATGATTACGATACAAGAAATAAAAATTAATTTTAAAATTCGCACAGCCGCCATATTGAGGTTATGTAAACAATTGAACTAAATTAGATACCAGTGCATTACAATGTGTATAATTTCCTGTACCACATTTCACTGCGCTCAGAAAGTTAAATCACGAGGAAAGTATATTAAAATATTTCAAATTCGCTTGCCCGCCATGTTCGGTTTGTACTTTACAGGTTTATGAAAGTTACACAGTTAAACTTTTATCAGTACCCTTCATCACCGTACAAAATTTCAGGGTGATATCTGTAATAGTTTCGGAGTTATAGAATGTCAGTGAAATATTTCGCACTGCCGACATTTTGAGGTTATGTAAAGAATTGAACTAACTTAGACTCCAGTGCATTACAATGTGTATAAACATGCTGTACCAAGTTTCATTAGGTTTGGATAGTTAAATCGCGAGAAAAGTCTATTTAAAAGTTTGAACTTCGCATGGCCGCCATGTTGGTGTTTTAGTAACCAGGTTTTTGAAAGTCTCATAGGTGAACTTCTAGTAGTGCCCTTTATCACCGTACACAATTTCAGGGCGATATCGGTAATAGTTTCGGAGATATTGAATGCTGGTGAAATATTTCGCACAGCCGCCATGTTTGATTAGTGAGACGTAACTAAATTTGAAGGGCACGGTCGGGGTCGCCCGGAATAGTGCTATGAACTTACCGAGTTTCATTGAAATCGCTCCAGCCGTTTAGAATTTATTAGGGACACACACACACACACACGCACACACGCGGACAAAAGGTGATCTCATAAGCCTATTTTTTCAAAATTAAAAATAGGCTAAAAATGAACCCCAAATGACAAGAAGGTTACCATCCCCATAAGACAATAAAATGATAAAAATATGCATACAAAAACGAAAAAAAAAGAAGTTAATTAACCTCAAAATGTAAAATACTTTATTGCAATAAATGAGGTCTGATCCTTCTACGAAAACCTGCATATTTTTCCTATTATAGCCTATCCCCTAGTTTGCCCGGTGAAATCTACCTCCGCCTTCCGGCGTGCCGAGAGGATTTTTTTGTTTTAAAATGTTTTATTTAATTTTTTGTTTTGTTTTGTTTGGTTTAAATTTTGTTTTGTTTATGTCTTTGTTTTTTATTTTGTTTTGTTTATTTTGTTTTATTTTATTTTGTTTTGTTTTATTTTGATTTTCCATAAAACAAACATAAAACCAAAACAAAAAAACACGAAGCAAAAAGAAAAAATCAAAATCAAAAGCAAAGGCAGAAAACAAAAAACAAGAAACATAAAGCAAAAAGCAGAATTCAAACAAAGCAAAAGCAGAAAACCAACACAAAACCAAAACCAAGAAAGAAAAGCAAATCGTGAAATTCAAAAGCATAAGCACAAAGCAAATACAAAACAAAAAACAAAAAACCCAAAGCAAAAAGAAAAAAGTAGAAAACAACAAACACAAAAGATACACGAGGCAAAGTCCATAGAAACGTTTCTCATGAAAATGATTGTTATTCACAAGTGGATTAAACGAGTTTTGCAACTGGACGACTCAGATATTCTTCTATCTTGGAAGAATATTCCTTTACCTTGTAATAGTAGGTATATTTCTGTAAATCATACAGATTTTAACGCTGGATTAACATGCACTGAACGTAAATACATTTATTTATTAACAAGCTGTGTCCAGCATGAGTTGCAATGCCAATCAAAGAAAGTGTTAGCGTTGTAATTTTGTTTGTTGAAGTGCTTTGGATACACATTTGTTCTTTGTCCGTTAATTGCTCTAAACTATTGTAAAATAGATTTATTATTTCAAAAACATTCGTGGGAGCATGCACAACAACTCACCAAAATTCCATTGCAATCGGATATATGGTATATGAACGCATATGGGACTTTATTGAAACAATTTGCGTGCCGTCACCCATTTGCTGAATCTACTCGTGTGCCACCTATTGCAGAACAGATTTACTAATTCTTAAACCTTCGCAGGAGGGTACAGAACAACTCCCGAAATTTCTTCGCAATCGGATGTGTGGTATATGGGACTTTCTTGAAACGATTCACGTGCCATCACTCATTTGTTAAATCAACTCGTGTGCTACCTATTGTAAAATAATAATATATTTATTGCAGCTAAATAGCCATACACAAAGAAAAGAAATAATACATTTATATACACTGTACTCGCGCGCTTGGGCCTTGGTTTGCATATTCTTTAATTGTTTTTGTTCTTTTGGTGCAGAGTTCTAGGTTATAACGTTCACACATGTATCCACATAGTTCGCACTTACATGTCTCTGTCGGTTCATGGTATGAGGTGTTGTTACAAATTAGATGGTGGAAACCATGTACTGCCAGCCTTGTGACTACGTGCCTCATCTCGAAGCTGGATGTTGTCCACGTCCGGTCAATCATAGCTCCAGTTCCAAAGAATTCTGGTGGGGTGTCTTCTCTTTTGTTGAGTGTTGCTAGGAGATTTTCTGATGCCCTGGTGTTGGGCAGGTTCAGGTGTGTTCTGAAGTCTTCAATGAGGAATGATTCTCGTGCTAGAAAGTAGACGAGTCTTGATCTTGTTGTCTTGGATACTCCGATCGCTCTCTTTACGTATAGAGCTTTTATTCTTTCTAGAGACGATAGGTTCTTCTCAGTGAGGTACGGCCAAATGATTTCCATCCCATATGTTAGAATAGGCATGATTTTTGCTCTAAATAGTGCCATCGCCGTCTCTAGGCTAAGTGATCTAATGAAGTTGATTTCGTGCATCGCCCGTATTGCCTGTGTTGTTTTTTCTATTACATGCTTTGTAAAGCATTTGGCACTTGTTTGCAGAGTAATGCCAAGGTACTTGAAATCATTTACTATGGCTACTTTCTGCCTCTTTATGAAGATTTATGTCATTGCTGGGATCTTTCCTCATTGCCTAAATACCATCATTTTTGTTTTTGATGTATTAATTTCGAATGTGTGTTTGTAGCACCATTCCTCCATTTCTTTTATCACGTTTTGTAGTTTTCTGATGTCCTTTGATCCGATCACTATATCATCAGCATAGGCGTACGATACTACGTCATCCTTATGGGTTATTCTCATTATTTCTTCTGCTGCCAGGATGAAAAGTAACGGGCTCATTGGGTCACCCTGTAATACTCCGTTCGTTTGAAGTATCGGTTCTGAGAGTGATATGTTGTCAGAGATTCTTATTTTGTTCCATCGTAGTATCGTTTTTATGGTTTCAATCCACACATGGTTCCTGTTTAGGGTTTCTTCCAGCTTCGTGTCACAAGTTCCCGGTTTATGAGGTCGAATGCTTTTGTGAAGTCTATAAACACTACGTAGAACTTTTCCCTTCTTTCAAGGGCTTCCCTGATGTTATTGAGTAGTAAGTGTATAGCGGTTACAGCTGATTTTCCTTTCCGGAATCCGAATTGATTTTCTGGTAGATACTCGTCTATTTCTTCTCTGACTCTCCCCACGATTGTTTTTGTGAATATCTTGAACGGAATATTCTCCAGAGCGATGCCTCTGTATGTGTTTGTATCATATGGATCGCCATTGCCTTTATAGAGTACTTTTATAGTTGAATGTCTCCATCTCTCCGGTATTGGGGCCGTCTCAATGCATGTATTGTATAATTTTGTCCATGTAGGTAGTAGGAGGTGAGCAGTGTCTTTTATGTACTCACTGTAAATGTTGTCTGGTCCTGCGGCTTTGTTTTTTTTTTGTGCTTGAGATGATGTTTTGGACTTCATTTGCTGTCAGCGGAGTCCATTCTGTTGGCGCTAGTGTATAGGTACTTTGATTATTTTCTGGGGTGTTCGTTATTCCTTCCTTGTTGAGTATATTGTTAAAGTGTGTCATCCATTTTTCCATGTTTATATAATGTGTCTGCGCTTGCTTCCTAGGACGTAGAGCGATATATGGGTCTTTCTTTGCCTCTTCAACGATTCTTTTACCTTCTTCCTCCCTTCCATCGACAAGATGGCGGATAAGTTAGAAATACGTATTGAATGTGCTCTTAAAAAGCTTGAAGACATCGCGGAAGCCGGAGGATATATGAAAAAAGAAACGAAAGAAGACATAGCAGAAGCAGTAAGTGTTATCAGGAATTATATCTTAGCACGGAATTCAAATGTGGCTCATGATATCAATGAAAAGGACTAGTCTGAAAGACAGGTTATCGTAAAGACGATACACCAAATAAAGGTTATGGTTAACCAAATAGATGCCATAACTAAGGGAGCAGAGAGCTCTCCTGCGAAACAAATAGCGACATCTAGCAACACTGAACAGAACCAGCAAAGAGTGCCACCTACCGACAACTCGCAGAAAGAAAACAACGTCACTACGATACGAGTAGCGCCGCCGGCACACAACGAACAGAACCAATCAAGTGTTCCATCTACCGGCAACGACCAGAACCAGCAAGGAGAGAAACCTACCAACAACAGTCAGAATGCAAACAGCATCCAGCAAGCGGTGTCACCTACCGACACAAATCAGAAGACTACAGGAGCCAGCATATACCGTCCCAGGCTGTGGAAACAAATAACAATCAAAGCGTAGATACATACAGATCGCTTGAAGACAAAATCACAAAAAGGGTGACCCAGCAAATACAATCAATAATGGAAAATATGTCACAAATTATCAAAAAGATGATACGAGAGGAGATCAGATGTACAAATCAACAGAATCTGACACCTCAGCTAGATATTTCTAAAACAAACCCTGAAATACCATACCGCTTCGAAAGGAATGTGCAGATGCCCAACATGCGAAGAGGAACACGCCCCACCCCAACGCCTATAGGAAGAAATGAGGATTACAACATAGAGGAAGATAACTTCCCTGCGATAACACATGAATCACCACAAGGCCAAAAACAGGAAACACCAACAGACAAAACAGCCGAGGAGAAGTGGACAGATGTAATCGGCAGAAAAAGGAGACAACCAGCGCGATCACAAGCTCCCATAACTGGAACAGGAGCCGAAGACAAAAACCTACAAGCTGCAGAAAAGATGGCCTGGTTCTTCATAGGGAGAGTACAACAGGAAACAACAACAGAGGACATAAGGAAATTCCTTACCAACAAGGAAATTAAAGGAAACCTAATCTGCGAAGAATTATCAACGAAGTATAAAACGAAATGCTTCAAAGTGGAATCCCATTTAAATATCTTGAAACAGTAAATAATTCAGACTTCTGGCCATCAAACATCACCGTCAGTCGTTTTAAGTTTTTTCGGAGGAACACAGGGATGCCACTCGAATAAAACACAGAACGGACTTTGGAGCAACACAAGCTATAGAGGAGAAGAGAATAGAGGAAACCTACAAATAATGTTATGGAACATTGAAGGTTGTGGTGTTTGAAGCCATATTTTCAGTGTTGCCTTAGTAAACAAGAGTTTAGTGCTTTTCAGTCGGTCAACACGAATGTACCCAAAAGAGATGGGTTATGCCCTAATCCTGAAATAAATTACATGAGATTAATAAAACACTAGGATGACCAGTTTCGATCGTCAAGCGATCATCATCAGATCCATTAGGCTACAAAATCTATGTTTGAAATACAGGTGAAAATATTTACAATATGTACAATTATTTAGTTGCAGTATTGGTACTGCAACTGTCAGTGTATGCTAAATGCAGTATATATGTTAGGTGAAATGCTAAATGGTGATAGCTATCCGTAGATTGTACTTTAGAGAGATTATATGGTTGTAAACTATGGTTAAACTATAACATTTTAGGCTAACTACTTATCTGATTGTCTTCCGTACAACAGCTACTCGCAGTTTTCGTGCTCACTGGAACTCACTGTGCGGTCGACTGCGGTGGTTATCTTAACGACTGTTTTTTCCCTGCTTTCTCCCCCTGCCCCTAAGTGCTGTGGGGAGTGATAGCGATGTGTTTATGTGAGGTGTTGCCAACCTAGATAAGATGTATGTTATTGAATGAGGTGGGTCTACAACTATTAAAGACCGTGGATTAGCCCTCGCCACGCGTGGAGCATAACCCATTCGAACTAAGCGTTGACGGTCTTATGAGGACGTCCCGGCACCTTTAATACTGCCGCGAATATGGGCCTTGGTTTATTGCAGAAGAAAAGTACATCGTACACCTGATCCAGATAACATTTACCTATTAAAAAACCCCTAATTTCCCCCCTTTTTATCTAGCTTGGCTGTGTCGCTAAATTGTGTTTTGTTTCCGACAGGGTGTGTTTTTTATTAGCGCATTATTGCCCTCTCGTTTGAGGATTTTTTTGGCGAGATTTTTGGTTAATTCCCTGTCTTCTGCTGGGAGCTTGTGACTGGCTATCTCAATATCTGTGATTAACTGTTTTATATTGTGGTTCGTGTGTGCGTCTGTGCAGTTGTATTTCAAACCTTTGTCTAACATATTCATTTCACCTTGAGAAAAGGTTACGTTCGTTCTGTTGTTTACTCTGCTGTGGAAATTGAATTCATTGTTATTCGTGTGTTGTTCGTTAGATTGATGGTTCTGTGTTTCTCCTAGTTTTCTTAATTTATTTCTAGCGTTTCATGCTTCCTCGTTGCTCTGATTTTGATGGTGTCATGTAGGTGCTCGGTGAAGCTGTCCCATTGGGCTGCGTGCCAGAAATTACTTAGTTGCAATAATGCGCTAATAAAAAACACACCCTGTCGGAAACAAAACACAATTTAGCGACACAGCCAAGCTAGATAAAAAGGGGGGAAATTAGGGGGTTTTTAATAGGTAAATGTTATCTGGATCAGGTGTACGATGTACTTTTCATCTGCAATAAACCAAGGCCCATATTCGCGGCAGTATTAAAGGTGCCGGGACGTCCTCATAAGACCGTCAACGCTTAGTTCGAATGGGTTATGCTTCACGCGTGGCGAGGGCTAATCCACGGTATTTAATAGTTGTAGACCCACCTCATTCAATAACATACATCTTATCCAGGTTGGCAACACCTCACATAAACACATCGCTATCACTCCCCACAGCACGTAGGGGCAGTGGGGAGAAAGCAGGGAAAAACCAGTCGTTAAGATAACCACCGAAGTCGACCGCACAGTGAGTTCCAGTGAGCACGAAAATTGCGAGTAGCTGTTGTACGGAAGACAATCAGATAAGTAGTTAGCCTAAAATTTTATAGTTTAACCATAGTTTACAACCATATAATCTCTCTAAAGTACAATCTACGGATAGCTATCACCATTTAGCATTTCACCTAACATATATACTGCATTTAGCATACACTGACAGTTGCAGTACCAATACTGCAACTAAATAATTGTACATATTGTAAATATTTTCACCTGTATTTCAAACATAGATTTTGTAGCCTAATGGATCTGATGATGATCGCTTGACGATCGAAACTGGTCATCCTAGTGTTTTATTAATCTCATGTAATTTATTTCAGGATTAGGGCATAACCCATCTCTTTTGGGTACATTCGTGTTGACCGACTGAAAAGCACTAAACTCTTGAACATTGAAGGCTTAAAAAACGCATTAAGCATGTCACCAACGGACTGCCTAAAAGGATATGCCACCTTATGTCATATATAAGGCTAAACACCTTTATGATTTATGGAGAGAAGGAGTACCTGCTGGGACCAGGTACAATAGGACTAAATCAGGCCAATGTTTCCTGGACTGGTTTAAGGTGATAGTAATACCATACTTCGGTTGTTTTGAGGGCAGGAAAGTTATCATTGGTGACAACCTGGGCTCCCATCTCTATCCAGCTGACATAGTTTTATGTGAAAAGAATGACATTGAGTTCGTCTTTCTACCACCGAAGTCAACACACCTTACACAACCTCGCACTGTTTTGACCCCTGAAAAGGGCGTGGCGGAAAGTCTTGGAGAATTGGAAAAGTTGGACTGCTGGTAGCAACAAATGTTTAGGAATTGGCAAGAAGTATTTTCCTCGATTGTTGAAAGAAACACTTCACCTGTTATCTCCAGTCATGGAAACAGACATATGCTCAGGTTTCAAGAAAACTGGAATTATTCATCCTTCGAATATGAACCAAGTTCTCGATATGTTTCCGAATGAACAAGATGGAGAAGATAACTCTATCAATGACAGCCTAACTGAATTCCTGAAAAATCAAAGGTGGAGTGGTAATGACAGCATTCACAAACATGGTAGAATAAGAAAGCTTAATGCACCACCTGGCAGAAGTGTCCATGGACATGACTAAGGGTCACAGAAAGAACTAAAAGGGGCGGCTCCGGTGGCGTAGTCGGTAGCATGCTGAGCTTCTATGCCCAAGGTAGCGGGTTCAAAACCGGCCGAAGCCGTCGGATTTTTTACGAGCGTTAAAAATCCCTCAGTAGGCCTTTCTTCGGAGGGGAAGTAAAGCCGGCGGTCCCATGTCATTGATTTATGGCATGTTAAAGAACCTTCCACTAATTGCACCTGTGTGAAGCTAAATTGGATAGGTTAAGAATGTAAACAACGCTCTTATGTTTCTGGTTGGTTGGTTGGTTGTTAAGTTGAGGTGCTGCGATAACGCGGTCATGTAGCCCCGTGTACTTTGGGTGTGTGTGGAATCTGTCTGATAACCGATGTTAATTGTGATGACTGTATTAGTGTGTGTTATCTGTGTTTTAATTTAAGTACTGAAACTTATAATTTTTCAAATAGTCCCTACTTTTGCCGCCAAGCGCCACCGTCAACGACTCCTAGGCCAAGTTCAGAACTTAGCTACTAAACGCCACCGCATTTGGCTCTTGGCAACGAACGTAGAAACCTAAGAGCGTTGTTTACATTCTTAACCTATCTAATTCAGCTTCACACAGGTGCAATTAGTGGAAGGTTCTTTAACATGCCATAAATCTATAACATGGGACCTCCGGCTTTACTTCCCCTCCTAAGGAAGGCATACTGAGGGATTTTCAACGCTCTTAAAAAATCCGACGGCTCTGGCCGGGTTTGAACCCGCTATCTTGGGCATAGAAGCTCAGCATGCTACCGACTACGCCACCGAAGCCGCCATCTCATATGTTTCTACGTTCGTTGCCAAGAGCCGACTGCGGTGGTGTCTAGTAGCTAAGTTCTGAACTTGGCCTAGTAGTCGTTGACGGTGGCGCTTGGCAGCAAAAGTAGGAACTATTTGAAAAAATTCTAAGTTGCAGTACTTAAATTAAAAAACAGATAACACACAACAATGCAGTCATCACAATTAACACCGATTATCAGACAGATTCTACACACACCAAAGTACACGAGGCTACATGACCGCGTTGTCGCAGCCCCTAAACTTAAGAACCAACCAACCAAACAAGTGGAAGAACAACACAGCGATGTTGACAGTGATAGTGACTACAATGCAGAGTGCAGGGAAGCAAGCACATCAAGGGACCCTGATCCCTATTCTGAATTACAGTCTGAAGAAGTTGGAGCCCAGTCTGATCATCAGGCATTACATGTTGGTCAGTGGGTGAACGTGACATTTGAGAGCTTTAAGGGAGATGGAAAATGTTTCATTGGGAAAATCATGAATGTTGTACATGTTGCAGTGACTTTTGAGATATAATTTTTGAGAGTGACTTCCAAGAACAAAAATCTTTATGTTTTTCCAAATGTTGAAGATGTGTCTGCATTCGACCAGGGGCTTCTTCTTATTTTAGTCGTTTACCCTCCAGGTTGGTGGAACCCACGGACTCAGCGAGGGAACTCACCACTACTACCTCTACGGGCAGTGTCCTAGAGCTGGGAACATCTAATCGGAGTGGATACAACTGGTGAGGTGTGATTGGCACCTCGCCCAGGCGGCCTCACCTGCAAAGCGAACAGGGGCCACATGAGAGAAGGGAATGGATGGCCAGGATGGATAGGCAAGGAAGAGGGAAGGAGGCGGCCGTGGCCTTGAAGAAGGAACCATCCCGGCATTTGCCCGAAGACGAAGTGGGAATCCACGGAAAACCACTTCGAGGATGGCTGAGGTGGGAATCGAACCCCCTCTACTCATTTGGAACACCCGAGGCTGAGTAGACCCCGTTCCAGTCCTCATACCACTTTTAAAATTTCGTGGCAGACCCGGGAATCCAACCCAGGACCTCCGGGGTGGCAGCTAACCACGCTGACCGCTACGCTACGGAGGCGACTTCGACCAGGAGCAAATAGTTAAATTAATGAAAGAACCCACAGTTACGAGAGGCAGACATAGTTTTAAGTTAAGTTTGTGTTCATACTGTAACCTTACCATTCGTTTCCATCACTAAAAACATGGTGGTTATATATCGTCCATGGTGTATGTTTTCCCTATTTTGTATTTTCACTTTTTATTTTTTACATTCTGTATTTTGTAACATAGTTCTGTGTCCCTAATAACCCCAGTGGCCACTGTGATAGGGTTTTGTATTTTCCTTTATGACTGACCCTATTGACCCCATCCCCGGGGCGAAAAGGGACACTTTTTATTAATAAACTAGCAGAAGTACCCGTTCTTCGAACGGTGTTATATATTAACACCAGGCATTATCAATTGAGCTACTGTTGCAATGGTTAGCGGTTTGTCATTCCTTCATAAGTTTATCAGAACGAAGTTAGTTTTCTGGGAATATCACACACACTGTTAATTTAAGGGCCTTAAAATTTGATTTTCGGAGACCCCTTATAGACTCGCGAATTTTGTGTCTCACAATGAGAAGCGCAACATATGCTTTGATCGTCCTTCTAGATTAATTTTTATATTTCGCCTATTTTATCATGTATTTTGAGAAGTTTTTCCCTATATCCTCCTTTCTACTGTATGAAAAGTACGGTGAGGAGTTTTATAACTGATTGGTGTATTGACTCATGTTTACCATACCTAATTTTACGATGCACCAAGCATCCGAACACGATTTATAGGCGTACATAAAGATACACAGAAAGACAGACAGACAATTCTATTGTCTACAACATATCATCCAGATATCCAAATATGGGTATATCTACCATACAGTATCAAACAAAATCATCCTTACGATGAACCCATGTGTCGACAAAAAAAAAGTTAAAATGTGCTCTCAAACTAAATTCACCTAACGTGTACTTCCTGACGTGAAATAGATTTGAAAGCCTTGTAGACGGAACGCAATACACCTAACATAAAAAATGACCCTCTACGTTGTGTTAGGTCCCCAAACACAGGAAGACCTCTTTCATAAATTATAAAGGCTTGTGGTGCATGAAAATTCAGGTTCATTAGCCTCAAGTGGCCCAAATTCCTAAAAGCCGCAAAAAATGCTGATTCAATTCAGGAATTTTTGAAAATAATGTTGCTGTTTGGAGATATAATAGACTTTCTGTACTATATGTCGCACGTGAAATTGCATGAAAAAATTCTAGGTTACCCTTTGACCCCCTTAATAGCATTGACGAATTCTACAGTCTACGTTGGTTCCGTGATAACCTTATAGCCATTTGCAAACTTTCACAGAAATGGAATAAATGGAGTAGCCTAATAATAATATCGTATGGCCTCGGGTGCCGGGTGCAAGCTTCGTAATTTGAAACCCAGAGGGTAGCTTGCATGTCGAAATTTCGTTGTTCCTTGAATCACTATGAAAGTCAAGGGGGGTAGATATCTAAGCTCCTTGAACACTATAGCACTTTCTAGTAGAGAAATGAGGAACTTTGTGTTGGCGGAAACTGCTGAGATTAATTTTGCCATTATGAACACGGCCTACTGAATTCAAATGGGTTATTTGACATGCCAACATCGTATGACATGCGAGTCGTATTTTTGCCGCCTTTCAAAAATCACTTACCACGGCCAGGAGTGAACCTGCAATCTTGGGGTTAGTAGACCGACACGCTATCCACTCACCCACCGTGGCAAGGTATAAATGGAGTGACATTGCTTCTTACAGAAATACAGTAGATGGAATGTTGGATGCCACCCCTTGAGATAATGTTATCATGGTTACCGATTTTCATTCCTTCATTAGTTTGTTGTTGTTGTTGTTTGAATCTTCAGTCTTTTGACTGGTTTAATGCAGCACTCCATGCCTCCCTGTCCTGAGCTAATCGTTTCATCTCTACATAGCTACCACACCCTACATCCGAGGCAATCTGTTTAACATATTCTATCCTTGGTCTACCCCTACAGTTCTTATCCTCAACCCTTCCTTCCATAACTAAGCTTGCTATTCCTGGGTGTCTTAGTATGTGTCCTACCAACCTATCTCTTCTCTTCATTAGCAGTCGTCAGAAACATCTCTCCTCTCCCACTCGTCTTAATACCTCTTCGTTTGTAACCCTATCTACCCATCTGATCTTCATCATTCTCCTGTAACACCACATTTCAAATGCTTCAATCTCCTCTTTTCTGCTGCACCAATAGTCCAAGTTTCACTTCCATAGAGCGCCACGCTCCAGACAAAGGCTTTCAAAAATGACTTCCTAATGCCTAAATCTATATTCGATGTCAACAGATTCCTTTTTTTTGTAGAAATGCTTTCCTTGCCTGAGCCAACCTACTTTCTATATCCTCTTTGCTTCGTCCATCACTGGTTATTTTGCTTCCTAAGTAACAGAAGTCTCCTACTTCCTTCAGCTTTTCACCTGCCAATTTGATGTCCATAGAGGTTTCTGATTTATTTCGGCTGCATTCTAGTATTTTTGTTTTACAATTATTAATTTTCATCATGTATTCTTTCCGTAAGACGAAGTCCATACCATTCAAAAACTCATTCAAATCCTCAGGCTTGTCGGCCAAGATGACGATGTCATCAGCAAATCTCAGAGTTGAAATTATTTCTCCTTGAATCTTCACTCCCACTTTACATTTTTCTCTAATTTCCTTCATTGCTTGTTCAATGTAAAGATTGAAAAGTATGGGTGATAAGTTGCTGCCCTGCCTAACACCTTTCTGAATATCAGCTTCTTTCTCATGTCCTTCAGCTCGAATGACTGCTGTCTGGTTTCTGTATAGATTGTAGGTCACCCTCCTATCCCTGTACTTTATTCCAATAGATTTCAAAATGCCAAACAATTTAGTCCAATCAACGTTATCAAAAGCCTTTTCTAAGTCTACAAATGCCATGAACGTTCTCTTATCTTTCCTTATTCTACATTCCAAAATCAGCCTAAGACTTAGTACAGCTTCCCTTGTTCCTACATTTCTCCTGAAACCAAACTGGTCTTCACCCAACTCCCTTTCAATCTGGCTTTTGATTTAGGACCTGTTGAGCATAAGGTTTCTTCATTGGTTGTGTCCATATGGTGAAGTATTGCGATTTTTGCCAATTCAAGCTTCGACCAGTGTTTTGGAGCGGATTTACGAATTAACTGTCCACTGATTCTCTGTGTTTTTATGGCTGAATATCTTCGCTGTTACATATTTGTTTTTAGTTTTGCTCAACATTTTCCTGTGACCTACTTATATGGTGCACCATATTAGGCCTAAGTTAAATAGCCATTTATTTTTTGAGTGCTACGCTATCTTATATCTTTCTTCGAATATTTGTCGTGGCTGATGAAGGGGATAAAAGCAATTTATCCCCGAAACATGTACCAGGAGCAAGTGTAATTATAATTTATTTTCGTTTATGTATTGACTAAGGCGGATATACAATTTGTTGTTAAAACTATTTAGTACGTCAATACGGAACCATCATGGAAACTAGTTTAAATAATAGAATTTCAATCCTCTTGTGAATTATTCTAGACAGGATCTTTGAAGCATGAGTAATCAAGCTGATTGTACGGTAATCTTCACATCTGTCAGCTTCCACTTTCTTTGGTATAGGGATGATTACATTCTTCTTTAAATCAGGGGTACCTCACCTGTCTCATAAATCCTACACACCAAGTGAAATAACCTGATCAGACCTTCATCTCCTATGGAGCGTAGCAACTCAATCGGTATATCATCTATGCCTGGTGCTTTGTTCCTGCTTAAGTCTTCCAAAGCTCTATCAAATTCTGATCTCAATATTAAATCTCCTTTTGCATCCTCATCAATTTCCTCCTCCCTTTCCATTACATGATTCTCAATCTCCTTTCCCTTATACAAACTCTCTATGTAAGCTTCCCATCTCTCAACCTTTTCTTCCCTATCTATTAGAGGCTTTCCATTTGTGTCCTTAATATTACAGCACTTGGTCTTCTTTTCCCAAAATGTATTCTTAATCCTTCGATAAGCTGTGTCTACTTTTCCTAATTTCAGACAATTTTCTATACCTGCACATTTCTCTTTCAACCATTCTTCTTTCGCTTCCTTGCACTTCTTGTCGACCTCATTTCTCAGACGTCTGTATTCTGCTTTCCCCTTTTCATCTCTTACATTCTTGTGTTTCCGCCTTTCATCCATCAATTCTAGTATGTCCTGAGTGATCCACGGTTTTCTACCTATTCTTTCTTTCCTACCAATGTTTTCTTCTGCGGATTTTGTTATTTCATTCTTCAAAAGTGCCCATTCGTCTGCAATTGAAGTTTGTTTAGGGGTTTTCATTAGTCCTTCCTTTATACTCTTCTTGAATCTTTCGTTTACATCCTTCTCTTTCAGTCTATTGCCCACCTTTTTGGCTTTTGACTTTCCTTCAGTTTCTTCAACTTTAATCTGCATTTCATTACAAACAGATTGTGGTCAGAGTTTATGTCAGCACCAGGATATGTTTTACAATCCAAAATCTGGTTTCGAAACCTCTGCTTGACCATAATGAAGTCGATTTGGTAGCGCCCTGTATCTCCTGGTCTCATCCGTGTATATATTCTTCTATTGTGGTTATTGAATAAGGTGGTAGCTATGACCAACTCATGCTCGGTGCAGGATTCCATCAGCCTGCTTCCTCGATCATTCCTTTCACCTAATCCGAAATCTCCTACTATCTTCCCTTCTCTCCCTTTTCCTACCACAGCATTCCAATCTCCCATTACTATAACATTTTCATCGCCCTTGATATACCTCAGAATTAAGTCTATTTCTTAGTAGACCTTTTCAACATCCTCATCATCAGCTTGACTGGTAGGCATATAGACTTGTACCACTGTGGTGCACGTAGGTTTAGTATTGATTTTTTCTACAATAATCCGTTCACTATATTGCTCATAATATTCCACCCGCTGTCCAAGTTTCCTACTCAAAATGAGACCAACCCCTGCTTGGCCATTGTTTGATTTAGTGCTAATGACCCTATAGTCTCCTGACCAAAAGTCCTGTTCTTCCTGCCAGCGCATTTCACTAATCCCAACCAAATCCAACCTTAACCTATCCATTTCCCTTTCTAAGTTTTCTAACCTTCCACTTCCTAGCAGACTTCTAACATTCCACGCTCCGATCCGTAGAATGTCAGATTTCCTCTTTGTCACTTCTGTGATGTTAACCCCCTCTCGAGTAGTCCCCACCTGGAGATCCGAACGGGGGACAAGTTTACCTCCGGATTGAAATTTTACAAGGGAGGAGGCCATCATCACATGTAATTATGCATAGAGAGGTTCATATCCTCGGGAATAGCATTACGGCTGTAGTTTCCCGTTGCTTTCAGCCGTGCAGCAGGACGCAGTGTAGCCATTATTTGGCTTATATTATCAATATCTTAACCGTCTATAAGACTAGTAAAGAATTGATTTATTCTGAAAGGCTGCTACTCCCTTTCAGAATAAGTAAAAAGCAATTCTACTAACAAAAATACTAACCTTCTACTAACAAAGCTAGGAAAGCTTTACTGTTGTCTAAATGCTGATTTATAATTCTCTGATTTTTATCACGTGTCAATCATATGGGCCAATGCTGTTGTTTGAAATTGTTACTTATTAACAACCACTATAAGCTGAAAGGATTTTCAGATCCTATAAAAATAAATATACATTTTCTTTAATAAGTTAATGCTGAACATATTTGACATTTTGTCAAAATCACTTTGATGATAATAATAATAATTTGTTTCATTATAAAACATGCTAAATGATATTTCAAATTTCCTAATTAATGTTTTCAAGGAATAATTAATTAATTTCTTGACTGATTCCATGTGGAATGGAAGTTATATTTGGGATAATTATATTTTTGATTAAGTCAAAATTAGTTTGTTAAATTAAATTAAATTAGTTTTCTGGGAAAATTTCAGATACTGTTGGTTTTAGAGCCTTATAATGTAGTTTTCGAGGCCCCCACGTTTTGTTTCTGGCACCGAGGGGCTTTGTCTCCTCGTTGTACGCCATAATATAATACTAATAATAATAATAAAATATAGGGATAGGAATATAATAGACCTGCCGTACCACACCCGCAGGTGTAAATCGCGTAAAAAAATTCTAGTGTACCCCTTGACCCCCTTAAGCGCATTATACGTATTGATGAATTTTACAGCTTAATTTCTTTCCGTGATAACCTTTTAGCCGTTTGCAAACTTTCACACCAATGTAATTAATGGAATTGCATTGCGTTTTACAGCAATAGATGGACCTCTGAGAATCTGTTGCCATGGTTACCGGCTTGAATCCGTTCATTAGTTTATTAAATGAAATTAGTTTCCTGGGAATATCTCAAAAACGGTTGGTTTTAGGGCCTTAAAAGGTGGATTTTGGGGACCCTTTAGGGCCCCGGAGTTTTGTCTCTCACATTGAGGGGCTGAAAATGATCTTTGTCTCGTCCTTCTACTCCTATTTCAGCATGTATTTTAAGGGGGTAGGCCCTCTTTTATGAGAGGTACGGAGAAGGGTTACATCAATGATTAGTGTCGTGCCTCTGATGGATATCTGGACCAAATTTTACTATGATACACCCAGCCGTTCTCGAGTTATAAGGGAACAAAGTTGTCAACAGACAAATAAACAAACAAACAAACAAACAAACAGACAGACCAAAAAATTATTTTCGCGCGCATCCATAATAAAACAGTTTGAAACGCGTAAATAACTCAAATTTCCGTAGAAATTGCGAAAAAAATATACAAACTTTAATTTTTATTTATATAGAGATATACTGCACCGCTCGGTGTTGACCGTGTTTTATTGCACAAATTTAGATTTTACTCGCTAACCGTTGGAGATACACGAAAAGTGATAAGGACCTTTTGGATAGCAAATTAAATTTTAAGTCATGTGTATGCATCAAAAGTTCGATATTTTTTAGCGTTCTCTTTTTATTTGAAATGGAATTATGAAATTTTGAAACCAAAGGGTGTAGTGACGTCACATATGTGGGTTTTACTCGCTAACCGTTGGAGATACACGAAAAGTGATCAGGACCCTTCGGATAGGAAATTAAATTTTGACTCGAATGTTGCATCAAAAGTTTGCTATTTCTTAGCGTTCTCTTTTTATTTGATATGGAAATATGAAATTTTGAAACCAAAGGGTGTAGTGATGTCACTAAAATGGTCGCCATATTTAATAGTGCAAAATATCGAAATTAAAAGTATCCTATATGTAAACATGGTAAATCAGCTACATCCATGCAAAATTTCATTTCAATCGGACCAGTGGTTCTTGCGTTATTGAGTAACACACAGACAGACAGACAGATAGAAAGACAGACGCACACCATCTCATTTTTAGCCTATTTTCGATTTTTGCAAAAAATGAAAGTAGACTTATGAGATCAACACAGGGCGAAAAAAAGTGTGTCTGTCTGTGTGTGTGTGTGTGTGTGTGTGAGTCTGTGTGTGTGTGTGTGTGTGTGTGTGAGAGAGAGTGTGTACTCTGAATGTATGCCCCCCCCCCCTATCAATTCGAACACGGTGAACGCGAATTGAACGAAATTTGGTACAAAGGTAGCACTAGCAATGGACACCTCAGTGTCATGTTTTATATCGCCGTCATCTTGACGGAAACGTAATGGCGGCCACACAAATGTTCAAAGCTTAAATCAAATTACGACTAACCTAATCATCCGATCTCTACCAAATTTTGCAACAACATACCTTTATGGAGGGAACATCCTTTGACAAAACTAATAGGTCATTAGCCTAATATTTTGCGGATGCCGGCCATCTTTGTGTGAAAATCGATTCCCCCTATCAATTCGAACACGGTGAAACCGAATGGAACGAAATTTGGTACAGAGGTAGCACTAGCAAAGGGCACCTCAGTGTCATATTTTATATTGCCGCCATCTTGACAGAAACATAATGGTGGCCACACAAATGTTCAAAGCTTAAATCAAATTACGACTAACATAATCATCCGATCTCTACCAAATTTTGCAAAAACATATCTTTATGGAGGGAGCATCTTTTGACCAATCTAATAGGTCATTAGCCTAAGAGTTTGCGGATGGCGGCCATCTTTGTGTCAAAATCGATTCCCCCTATTAATTCGAACACGGTGAAACCGAATGGAACGAAATTTGGTACAGAGGTAGCACTAGCAAAGGGCACCTCAGTATCATGTTTTGTATCGCCGCCATCTTGGCGGAAACGTAATGGCGGCCACACAAATGTTCAAAGCTTAAATCAAATTACGATTAACCTAATCATCCGATCTCTACCAAATTTTGCATCAACATACCTTTATGGAGGGAGCATCCTTTGACCAAACTAATAGGTCATTAGCCTAATATTTTGCGGATGGCGGCCTTCTTTGTGTGAAAATCTATTCCCCCTATTAATTCGAACACGGTGAAACCGAATGGAACGAAATTTGGTACAGAGGTAGCACTAGCATAGGGCACCTCAGTGTCATGTTTTATATCACCGCCATCTTGAAGGAAACGTAATCGCGGCCACCCAAATGTTAAAAGCTAAAATGTAATTACGACCAACCTAATAATCTAGTCTCTACCAAATTTTGCATCAACGTATCGTTATGTGGGAAGCATATTCTGACCAAACTGCAAGATCATCAGCCCAATAGTTTGCAGATGGTGGCCAAGTATGTGTGCAAATCGATTCCCTCTATCAATTCAAACACGGTGAAACCGAATTGAACGAAATTTGATACAGAGGTAGCACTAGCAAAGGGCACCTCAGTGTCATGTTTTATATCGCCGCCATCTTGACGGAAACGGAATGACGGCCACCCAAATGTTAAAAGCTAAATCAAATTACGACCATCCTAATAATTTGATCTCTACCAGATTTTGTAACAACATGCCTTTTTGTGGAAAGCATCTTATGACTGACTACAAGGTCATCAGCCCAATAGTATGCAAATAGCGGCCATGTATGTGTGCAGATCCATTCCCCATATCAATTCAAACACCGTGAAACCGAATTGAATGAATTTTTTTTACAAAGGTAGCACTAGCAAAGGGCACCTCATATTCATGATTAATATCCCTATAGCACGTTGTATTTCAACAAGCTACTACAACCAACATTCAATTATACTCCTTGAAAAGGACAACGAGTTATAACAATGCCCATGCATTTAGGAGAAAGTAGGCTATATGTTCTTTACTGAACATCTTGTTATATATTAGTATGATAACACAATATTCTCAAAGGCTACATTGCTGATATTTGGTTCAAAAGAGAGGGTGAAATACAACCTTTCACTTCAAAGAGCTAAAGTGTGTAACATTTATTGTCCTTGATTTATTTCTAAATTAATACAAAAATATGTCCCTAGTCACCCCAGTTTCCCCAGATGGATTTTTTTTAGTAGTTTCGGCCATCAATGGACCACGATGTTCTTCACTCATATGATCACTGTAATGCTTGTTTTTTTGTCTGCCAGTAGATCTTCATTCTTGACGATTGTTCAGCTCTCCTTTCTTCCGTTCACTTGCAGTGAGGGCGAGGCATCACAGATGTTAAAAGGTGTAGATTACTGGTTGATTTAACCGCCTTTCTGAACAGGTTCCTATCCCAAACCAGAGCTTGATTGATTCGAGCTTCTGTTAGGTCCTTTTTAACCTGCATCTACCATTTACAATAGGAATTTTTTTAGAGATTGATGAGTGTATTCGATATGAAAGTCGATGATGCTCCATCCGTTCCAAATGTCCAAAGAAAGACATTCTCCTTTTTCTCATCACACTCACCAAATCTTCTATATGTTCAAATAATTCATTGTTATGTCTTCTTCTGTAAGTACCATTATTATTAACAGGTCCTAATATTTTCCTTAGAATTTTCCGATCCTTAAGTTCTAATTTTCTCAATGGGCCTTTGTTTGTCATCTGTAGGCATTCTGCAGCATACAGTGCTGACGGCCTAATTACTGTGTTATAATGACAAAGTTTGACATTCCGGGACAAGCTTTTACTTTTGTAAATGTTTTTGCAGGTTTGAAAGGCACCTTCCAATTTGTTACATCTGCTCTCAATGGCAGCTGTTGTTGCTTAAACATCTCTCTGGTAGCAGTTAAAATGAAACACCTCAAGTACTCACTTAAAATAATTTATTAGCTAAATTCTACAACTAAGGAGAACATCTTAAGACTACGACATGGCTCTCCTTGAGACTGCACGTGACTGTTGAGCGGGGACCTCACTCAAGGCTGCCCGAGTCGCCTGCGGGGTGCTGCCGTCATGTGGTTGCTGGGTGAACTACCCTTAGTCCAGAGCGAGGCACCGGACATGCCGCCCATCTAATTTGTTACACAAATTATAAAAAATGATGGCAGTACGTGGACATACTGCTCCAACACAAGTCTCTAGCAATAAATCAAAACACACAATGTAGACAAAAAGAAAACAAGATAAACACAAGATAAACACTATATGAACACAAGATAAACACAAGATAAACACAAGATAAACACTATATGAACACAAGATAAACACACTACATTGGTAGTCCTTTTACATGAGTTCTTCAGGGAAAAGACTGATCCTGGTTACTGGTCGTTTGTACGACCCCTTGCTCGTCCGCACAGTCACAACACGCACCAGCCCATCAGTCCCAGGATGGAGCTCTTCTATTATCCCGGTTGGCCAGGTGAGGGGGGGAGCATTTTCTTCTTTGAGGAGCACCAGCCTTCCTGCCTTGAGGTTGGGTTGGTTGTGGAGCCACTTGGAACGCTGCTGGAGCTGGCCCAAGTAGTCAGTTGACCAGCGCTTCCAGATGAGTCGTCGGCACCGCTGGACCAGTTGCCATCTTGACAGTCGTGATGATGGCCCTAAGAGACAATCTGGTTCAGGGAACGACACTAAGGGTTCGCCAGTCAAGAAGTGACCAGGGGTGAGGAACGCATACTCATCAGGACTGTTGGGTATCGGGATGATGGGTCTCGAATTTAAACATGCCTCAATTTGTGTGAGCAGTGTTGTTATCTCTTCAAAAGTTAGCACAGTGTTACCAGCAACTTTCTTCAGGTGGGTCTTCACTGATTTTATACCTGCTTCCCACAGTCCGCCGAAGTGAGGGGAGTAAGGAGGTATGTGATGCCAACGAATTCCTTCTTCAGCTGTGAAGTTCGATACGGTAGTTTGATGGTCTTCTGTTCGGATGAAGCGCGACAATTCATCTAGTTTCCTTCTTGCTCCGGTGAAGCACGTGCCATTGTCACTGTACATGTGACTGCAGCGCCCACGTCTTGAAATGAACCTTCTTAATGCGGCAATAAAGGCCTCCGTGGATAGATCGCTGACTGCCTCAATGTGTAGTGCCTTGGTCGCCATGCACACAAACAATGCTATGTAGCATTTCTTCTGTATTTTACTTCGTGGGCTTCCATATTTCACATGCAGCGGCCCTCCATAGTCCACACCACAATGAGAGAACGGCTTGCTTGGGGTCACTCTAGACTTAGGCAACTGTCCCATGAGCTGACTGGTGTCATTGGTCTTCACTCGGAAGCATGTTACACAGCTGCGGATCACTTGCCTGATAACAGATCGGCCATTGGTTATCCACCACCGTTGCCGCAACGAGGCTAAGAGAAGTTGGCTTCCTGCGTGCAAAAGTCGTATGTGCTCATTCCAAATAAGCAATTTTGTGACAGGATGCTTAGGGGGCAGTATCAAAGGATGTTTTTGTTGAAATGATGCTTCAGCATTCTCCAGCCTGCCGCCCACCCTCAATAGGTTGTCACTATCCAGAAAGGGGTGCAGAGTGAGAAGTTTGCTCCGAAGTGGCACTGCGTTTCCTTGATGTAAATTATGTATCTCCTGACTGTACGAGCAGCGCTGAACGATGCGGATGATTGCTGTCAGACTATCGCGAAGTTCGTCAGTAGTCAAAGGTCCATGCCGTCTTGCTGCTGCCTCCTGCTTTAGATTGTGAAGAAATCTGAGAATGTATGCAAATACTCTGTGCAGTTTAGTCCAGCTGGAAAAGCGGGTGAAGAGGTTATCTGCGTCATGATTGCTCGCCACGAAACACAATCTTACTCCTCGCTGCTCAGGAATTTCGGTTGGTTCAGCAGTGGTTAGTTCAGGCCAGGCTGAAGGATCCGTCGATAGCCAGGCGGGCCCCGCCCACCATAATCGATTGCCTTGAAGTCGATGTGGCTCCGTTCCCCTGGAGATAACGTCCGCTGGATTTTCCTGTGATGAGACATGGTTCCAATCTTGCTGAGAAGTCAGTTGGTGAATTTCCGACACCCTGTTGGCCACATATGTTTTCCAGGCTGAGGAGCTACCTGCAATCCAGGCCAGAACGACAGTGGAGTCTGTCCAGTAATAACGTCGACATGAATGTAGATTAAGGGCTTGAATCACTCTTTCCATTAGCCTGCTCAGAAGTAGTGCGCCATTCAACTCCAGTCTTGGGAGCGACACTTGCTTCAAAGGGGCTACACTAGATTTAGAGCAAAGTAAGTGAACGGAGATTGTTCCATTGGAGTTGATGCAACGTAGGTAAGCGCAGGCACCGTAGGCTCTTTCTGAGGCATCAGCAAATCCGTGAAGTTCAACATTGGCATTCATGCCGTCTGCGGTCACCCTCCGTGGTACACGAATCTCATTTAGTTTGGGGAGCTGCTGATGTATCTCCTTCCATTGTGTCTCAAGTTCTGAGGGAATTTTACCATCCCAATCGAGGTGTCGTTGCCAAAGGACTTGTATGAACAACTTGCACTGGACAATTACAGGCCCTATGAGTCCCAATGGATCATAAATGGACGCTACATTGGCCAACACTGATCTCTTTGTCCAAGTCAATTTGTTGTGGTTGAGAGCTCCCACGGTGAATTGAAATGAGTCACTGCTCGAATGCCATAACAGACCAAGCGTTTTCACGGCGCCATCTTCAAGAGGAAGACTGCAAGACACCTGGCTCTCGCGAAGTGTAGGTGGGATGGCCTCCAATACATCGGGATTGTTGGACCGCCATTTACGGATGGGGAATCCTCCGGTTTGCAGGAGCGATGTGAGGTCTTTGTACAAATGGATGGCTTCTTCAATGGTGTCCGTCCCTGTCAAAAGATCATCAACGTAGAAGTCTCTCTTGGCAACTTCGGCTGCTGTAGGGTGTATGTCTTTACCGTCGAGTGCCACCTGCAGTAAGCAACGGGTAGCTAGATACGGAGCCGCTGCAGTACCGTAGGTTACCGTAGTCAATCGGTACATGTCCAATTGTTGATTCGGAGAACTGCGCCACAAGATTCTCTGGAAGTCTCGGTCTGCTTCATGAATCTGGATCTGTCGGTACATCTTCTCGATATCTGCTGTTAGCGCATACTTGTGTGTGCGGAAGCGAAGAACGATCGAGAACAGATCCTGCTGAACAGTTGGCCAACCAGCATCACGTCATTCAGGGAGATCGACGAAGTTGTTTTAGCCGACGCATTGTAGACAACTCTGACCTTGGTAGTGTTGCTCGTGTCCTTGATTACTGCGTGATGAGGCATGTAATAAACAGGTTTCTGCTGGTCACTACGATCGACAAGTTCCATGTGTCCTAGTTGGCGGTATTCATCCATGAATTTGATATACTCATTCTTCAGTTCAGGTTGTCGATGCAATTTCCTCTCGATATAGCCAAAGCTCCTCCTGGCATTGGCAAACGAGTCACCAAGTTCTCCTACTGCTTCTCGTAGTGGAAGTCTCACTGTGAACCTGCCCGACTTATCACGCGTGAATGATTTCCTAAAATGCTCCTCGCATTGAATTTCTTCCTTGGAATGGCTACGAGTCGTCAGCTCCTCCTGTTCCCAAAAGCGTTCCACCTGTGTGTGCAAGGCTTCAGCCGTGGATAACAATGATGTTGTTCCATTCTTACGTTGTTGAACTGAGTGAGGGGGTAGACATCCAGATAGTACCCAACCAAGTTGTGTATTTTGAAGAGTAGGGTAACCTTCTCTAGATTGTTGTTCGGGTCTCAAGACTTCAAAGAACACAGTAGCACCTAACAGCAGATCTATCTCCTTAGGCTGGTTGAAATTAGGGTCGGCTAGTGGAATGTTGGCGGGCAGTTGCCAGTCCTCGCACTCTATTCTTGATGAAGGCAGCGGGCCAATAATCTGACGCAGGACAGAACCTACTATATGCCGACTATAAGTACCAACTCTCGACTCTATCTGAAGTTGACAGAAGTGAGAGGATTCAGTCGCTCGCGTGTTGCTAATGCCATTGATGGGCATTGAATGCCGATTCAGTTTGATACCCAACCGGTCCACTAAGTCTCGAGACACGAAGTTCATCTGTGATGCGCTGTCTAATAGTGCTCGGCATTGATGCATTCGACCTTCGCTATCCCTAATGTTAACAATGGCAGTTGATAGCAATACTTCATTGTGAGGGCAAGCGCCTCTGACAGAACAATATGCTTGGTGTTGGGATGCAGTGTGTGACGAGGTAGCAGTACGGTCCATATTCTGGTCTATATGTAACATTGTGTGGTGACTTTTATTGCATCTTCGGCAGTTACCTGCGTTGCAATTGTTGGCTATGTGGTCATTTCTCAAACAATTGAAACAGAGATTATGTTCCCTCACAATACCTATACGGCCATTTACGTCCATGTATTTGAATTTTGGACATTTATGCAGACTGTGAGATGTCTTACATAGCACACAATAAGGTGACGTGGTGACGAAGGCTCGGTGTTGTCCCCTTGAACTTGTACCACGCTTGACCTCATCTTGTGTTACAGCAGCTGTCTTGTTGGACGTGACTATTTCTAAAGTTTGGCAATTACTTTCCAAGAATTGAATTAGGTCTTTCAAGCTGGCATGCACTTCATTTGACGTACCGTTCTCCCATTGTTTCCTGAGATTGAGACTGATTCTTTCCAAAACTAAGTGCTAGAGGATAAGGTCATGCAAGGGCGTTTCAATTTTTAGAGCTTCTATGGCATTTAAGTTGCTGCAAAGTTGATTAATTAGCAAACGCAGCTCTTTAGGTAAATCATGCTTTGCGTTAGGGAGTGACAGCAATTCCTTGATGTGAGGGTCTGATATAAGTCTGGGATTGTGATACCGACTGCGAATCAATTCCCAGGCGACCTTGAAGTTATCCTGTGAAATTGGTAAATTCTCAATTAGGTGGTGAGGTTCGCCAGACAAACATGATAGAAGCTAATAGTATCTTTGAATGTCTGTGATTTTATCATTATTGATGATCAGCGCTACAAAGGTGTCATAGAAATGCATGAAATCTTGTAGAGCACCACTGAACTTGGGTAGTGAAATAGTTGGAAGTTTTAGGGCGCAACTATTGCTCATGTTATCACTATTTACAGGCGGAGGTGTGTGTGTATGTTCGGGGCACAATAGCGTTTCCATTTTTGACTTAATGTCCAGGCATAAATCATCAAAGGCTGCTCTATCTAGATCATGTGGTTCGTTTTCAGGATCATCGATTTCCAATTGTATCTGAGTGTCATTATACTCATCCATTAAACTCGCCAACGATTGTTTCCTAACTTTAATGTCATTAAGATTCCCACCTGCTGCAAATGCATTCACGAATATACTTAAGCGAGTCACGCGAGATTTGATGACTGCTCTTTTCTTTGTTAATACACGTTTTTGATTGGCATCCATAATAACCCGGTAAGAAGGACAGAAGGAAATGTTGAACCAGATTGTACTCACCGATGCTGTCTTCAATGTTGGTACGCTTGTTTATCTGTCGACAGCGGTCTCTGGTGGATGTTCCTGCAAGTTCCGTTCTCTAGCACTCCTGGCGGGCATGTATGGTAGCTGACGTAAGCGGACTAGCACCTCACAAGATGGCGTCCTACGGTCATGGCGTGGCTGTGCTATTCAAGATGGCTATTTACAGAATACGAATTTATTTCTACCGTTATATATGTATATATTTTGTATTCTTATACCGCACTTTGTATTATTAGTCACAGTTTGATTTGTAACATAAGTCATGCACATTTCATCACTAAACCGGTACACTTGTTTCACAAAAATCCCACATGTTGGCACACGAATAAGTTCGAAGTTCACTTTTTTCTATAATCCGGCATTAGGAGGACCAAAATGTTGTTGCTTAAACATCTCTCTGGTAGCAGTTAAAATGAAACACCTCAAGTACTCACTTAAAATAATTTATTAGCTAAATTCTACAACTAAGGAGAACATCTTAAGACTACGACATGGCTCTCCTTGAGACTGCACGTGACTGTTGAGCGGGGACCTCACTCAAGGCTGCCCGAGTCGCCTGCGGGGTGCTGCCGTCATGTGGTTGCTGGGTGAACTACCCTTAGTCCAGAGCGAGGCACCGGACAGCAGCTATTTCTGAATTATTAGGGGTAATCCATTCCCCTAGGTATTAAAATTTTCGGACTTTTTTATTTTTTGCAGACCAATCGTGATGAATTTTGAGGCATCTTTGACATTTGTGATCAAATTAGTTTTATGGAAGGCCACTTTAAGTCCAATTTTAGCAGCTATGATTTGTAGTTTATTAAGTTGGTCAGTGGCCTCTTCCATTGAATTAGCGAACAAAGCAATGTCATCTGCAAAAGCGAGAAGTTTATATTCAGGTCTTCTTTTTTATAACCAATTCGAATATCATAATTATTTGGTAAGATTGTTAACCATTCTCTTATATTATTTTTCCAAGACACAGTTGAACAGCATCGGTAATCCCAGATCACCTTGTCTAGAGCCAGTCTTGATTGCAAAGGCTTCGGACAATTCACCACGAAATTTCACCTTAGAAATGGTGTTTTCTAAGCTTGCTTTGAACAAATTAATTGATTTATTGTCTAGGCCAAACTCACGTAAGGTGTTAATTATTGTGTCTCTATGAATGTAATCATAAGCCTTTTGAAAGTCCACAAAAATCACAACATAAGGTTTTGATCGTACCGTACAGTAGGAAATTTTGGTCTTAATGTTATGAATTTGTTCAGGACAGGATCTTGATTTCCTGAAACCAGCTTGATATTCCCCTAACTGGCGGACTAATATAGGTTCTGCTCTGTTATTTATTTATTTATTTTCTTAGCTTGCTTTCTTGATTTATTATGCTTTTCTTACTGAAAGTAAAATTCGAAGTCATGGGTCAATTATATAATGGATATGGCACAATTAAAGACTCTGGAGAAATGAGTGTGTGTCAGGAGCCTAGAAAAGTTCCATTAAATTACGTAAAATCAACCCCGTAACCCACAGGTGGCCAAGCAGCACGCCGGGCGCGCTGGCATGGCTTCACGCCAGCGTGCTTGTGGCGCGTTCGGCCTTGCAGCGTTTTATTGGAGAAAGACTATGTCTGTCTCTCTCGCTCGTTTTCTCGTCTCACTCCCTCACGTGTTGCCTTCAGCCCTTTACTGTGTCGAACATCAAACGGTCGCGCAACGGTGCCCCGTATGTTGCCAGCTGTAGCGTCACTTGACATTATTTGATCGTACGGTAACGTTTGATTATGGCTGTTTGTTTCGTTGTTTCTTTTTTCTAACAGATTTCCAGAATTTACAAAACCTTGATCTACTTTTTATTTGTTCGTCAAACCATTTACAATGTAGCACTCGACTTAATGATATTTTTAACTCTGTGAAAAATCTGCCTGATTTATATTCAAAATATCCGACCTATTGCGTAGTAGCTAGCACTCTTGGCTGTCACCGCGGAAGCCCGGGTTCGATTCCCGGCTCTGCCAAGAAATTTAATTCTGATCAGGGGACTGGAACGGGGGTATACACAGCCTCGTGAGGCAAAAGTGAGAAGAGGTGGGTTCGATTCCCACCTCGACCATCCTGGAAATGGTTTTCCTTGGTTTGCCACTTCTACTCCAGGCAAATCCCGGGATTTCTCCTAACTTAAGGCCAGGGCCACCTCCTTCCCAATCCTCATTTTAATTACATATACACACACTTTTCTTTTATCGTATGGCTTTTAGTGCCGGGAGTGTCCGAGGACATGTTCGGCTCGCCAGAGTCTGTAGCTGCTTCCAGCGGACAACCTTACGGTAGGCTACAAGTTCCGTTCAATTTCAGGTAGTTCCAACTTTCGCTACCAGATATCAATGACACCTAGTGGTAAACGTTGGAACTTTTATAGAGCGTTCCGACGAAATCTAACCTAACAATTTAGCTGCACACATGTTTAGACAGTGGAAGGATCTTTTACATGCCATAAATCTATGACATGGGACCGCCGCCCTTACTTCCCCTCTGAAAGAAGGCATAGGCTACTGAAGGCTTTTTTAACGCTCTTAAAAATCCGACCACTTCGGCCAGGTTTGAACCCGCTATCATGGGAACAGCAGTTCAGCATGCTACCAACTATGCCACCGAAGCATACACACACTAATACAGCCATCATAATAACACAGGTTATCATACAAATTTCACGCTCACATACGCACAGCCAAGTATACAGAACTACATGACCGCGGTGTCGCAAAGCCCCTAAATGAATCAACAACAACAACATATATTCGAAATTACCGCAACAAGAATATCCGAAATTGCAGAGGCAGGCCCGCACAAGTGTAATCAATGTTAAAAGCAACCTATGTCTGCGAAACGTTTTTCTCTGCATTGAAACTCACAAAATCATGGCATCGCGCTCTGATTTCTGACAATAACCTGCGAAACAGCCTCAACGTTATTGTTTTTCAAACAAACGTATATAAATATGAAAGGAAATGGAAACAACTTGAAAACAAGCATAATAAAAATGTGGCCGAAATTGCAATGTCTTAAATGACTCCCATGATACCTTATCAACATTTCTGACTGTTTAAGTTCTAAGCACGTAAACTACAAGTACTGTTACGCGAAGAAACGCGCGAAACACAATATACATGTAATAACAATAATAATAATAATAACAGGCCTCAAAAATAATTAGGAAAGAAAAACGAAGGTATGACAACAAAAGACTCCATGAAATCCAGCAGGATTTCACCAAAAATAATACTAGAAATTTCTACAAGACATTTAGAGAAAATCTACGGGATACCAAGCACCCAGTGTGTGCTTCAAGGGACACGACGGCTCATTGGAAACTAACTCCAAAAATAATTGCAAACTACTAGCCCAATATTTCAACTCTCTTCTTAACTGTGAACCACCTCTAGTAAAACTTGACTTCTCTCCTCCGGTATTCATACACTTGGACTCACAAGCCCCCAACATTGAAGAAATTATGGAGATAATCCGACAACTCAAAAACAACAAAGCACCAGGGGAAGATGGGATCATTGCTGAACTCGGGGAACTGAATGATCCCACACAGACACGGAAACTCCATTCCATAATTTCAGATATTTGGACAACGAAGCAATTACCACATGACTGGAAATGCGCTTTGATTCACCCGTTGCACAAAAAGGGCGACAAGACGGACATAAACAATTATAGAGGAATTTCCCTGCTCCCGGTTGCTTATAAAATCCTTTCCACAGTACTTCTGAACAGGTTAGAGCCCCAAATGGATCTACTCATTGGTGACTACCAGGATGGATACAGAAAAGGGCGATCGTGTGCTGAACAGATCTGGTGCCTAAAGACGATCTTACAAATGAGGAAATGTAGAAATACCGTGATTGCATTCATCGACTTCAGAAAAGCATACGACTCTGTTGACCGCGACACCCTCTTTAAAATCATGGAAGAATTTGGGATCGATCGTAAGACACGCAAAATCATAGAACAGACACTTACAGGAACAATATCCAAAGTGAAATTCATGGGCGAAATATCAGAGCCCTTCGAAATCAAGACGGGAGTCCGACAGGGGGATGGACTATCCCCAATCCTCTTCAATATGGTTCTGGAGAGGATAATTAAGGAATGGGAACCTCTTGTAAAGGGCATTCAAATCGGTATTAAAAAAGAGAACAGAACTAAAGTCAAATGTCTCGCTTTCGCGGACGATATTGCAATTGTCGCAGACAACAGATCGGAAGCGACTTACGCAGTGGAGAGCTCCATGAGATTGCACAAAAAGACCGGATTACATATATCTTACGACAAGACCAAATATATGGAGAGAAGGCCAGAAAATAAATCCCCTTTAAACACCAAATACGGTAAAATCGCACAAGTCTGCAGTTTTAAATACCTTGGCGAAATTATACAGCCCTCAGGACTTAATCGAATCGCCAATGAAGACAGAATCACTAAGCTCCAGAAGGCCTACAGGCTAACGTGGGCCCATTACAACAAGAAATGCATTTCGACAAACGCCGAATTACAACATTATAAAACAGTTATTCTTCCAGAAGCAACATATGCGGCTGAAACAATAGTAATCGATGGTCATTCCAAGATTAGGGAACTGGAAAAGCAGGAACGAAAATTTCTCCGGAAGATCTACGGAGCAATCAACAGAAACGGCATTTGGATGAAGAGACCTAGTACTGAACTCTATCAAAACACCATTACGATAACAGACGAAATTAGAAAACGCAGAGCCAAATTTTACACTCACATCCTCAGGATGGCCACCTCTAGATTGCCCAAGAAATTACTCAGTATCATAACACAGAGCAAATGCGGCACAAAATGGCTTAAAGAGGTACAAAGAGACTTACAAATTATCAGTATACAAAATTTCGAAGACCGAACTGAGTGCCAGACGAAAATCAAGAATGTTAAGTTCGAACCAAGATCATTACGACAACCTGGAAAAAAGTGGACGGATGAGAGGAAGCGGGAGCATTCCGCGAGAATGAAGAGATTTTGGGAGGAGCGGAGGAGACAGACCTCCAAATGACGTCATGTTATCAAGTTTAATCGCTCTCCTGTAGGGGAATTTTCGCTTAAATAATAATAATAATAATAATAATAATAATAAATTGTACGAGTCTTACAGTAGTCGCATATGATGTATAACATGTGACATGTTATCCTACTATGTGTGTCCCGGGAGCGCAAATCCCTTGTTGACAGTGGACTCTGTTGGTCATTGAAATAACTACTTGTATAACTCCAGTGCCAAATCCTGACAGTAATGAATCATAATTGTTATTTGCCGTGGCGGAAGCAATCCACTTGATGCGAGCTGCGCTCTATAGTGGCCATTTAGTGAACCCATGCTAGCGATGTTATTGAAAATGGCCTCGTTTAGCCGATAGAGCGCACTACCAAGTATAGGCGCGATTAAAAATTAGGTTTGCGGAAAGTATATTAAGTGTGTTTCTCCCAGTGATATGTTTAGACCAACGAAGTTTCAATTATTGTTAGTAGTCGGCGATAATATACTGAATTTCTACGTTCTTTGGAGTGTTTGTTGATGCAATATAGATTCCACATAGCCACATGGCCGACAGTACATCGAGTGCTTACATTAAATAAGAATACAGCAAAAGTATGGAGATTTAATAAATCGTAATTGTTTTCAGCAAATATGATAAAATGAATATTTTCACACCAAAGAACGACAACTTGATGATGATTTATTGTGGGAATATCTTAAATGGGGTCTCCAAACCTTAAACTAAACTGTATGCGATATACATTCATCATAGCCACACGACCTACAGTACGTCGTTGTACCTATCTCCGCCACCACGCGCGCTTATTGTTTCCGTCCCATGCACTTCCGTCCCATCCATTTCCGTCCCTTTCCCAAAATCACTCCCACAAACATGTCCAGCTACCGAGCGCCACAAAAATATCCAGATACCGAGTGGAAAGATGTTACACATCAAAAATGTTATTGGTTTTACGTCCCTTTTATCTACTGCAACTTTTAGAGACGCCGGGCTGCCGGAATTTGGACCCGAAGGGGATCTTTGACTTGCCAGTAAATCAACTGATACGGCTCCCTCACATTTGCGAAGCCTCAAATGCCAGCTGACTGCGCCGGAATTCGATCCCGCTATCCTGAGCTCAGCAGGTGAGAAAGTTACCGTTGAGCCACGCAGCCAGTCACAATATACATGTGTCGGACAACCAACGCATTGGACGAACAGTTTGTTTGCTTGCATTATGTCCGGTATGAAGGCGATCCCAACTTGACTCTGTCAGACGCACTGGCAGTCAGGGCAGGCAGCCCAGCCAGAGAGGCAAAAGCCAGCCTGCCGGTGTCCGGCGCAGCATAGCTGGCACGCCGAGCGTGCAGAGACTGGCCACCCCTGCCGTAACCTCTAGCGTGGAAGTCGGAAGATAACACTGCTGTCGACCAAAGTATTATGTGCACTCGAGTTTGAAGGTTGTTTGTGAAGTAACCAATAGAACTAAATAAAATCCAATAACATCATCATTTTCGTCGTTCTATTTTACGTTAGGTCATGTAGGTTTGGAATTTTTAATTTATATTTTAATATTTTTTTATCGCAGTTGGATCACAAAAAGTGCACGTTTTTAAGCGTGTTTCAACCATGCGTCACATTAAACAATTATTATCTCAAAAGCCCGTCATCAGATCGAATCCAAATTTTAACACAATATACATTGGAATGTTGTATAACTGGTTTATTAATTTCAAAATGTTGTGTGTCCAAGAAACAATGTTGTTATCAATTTTGTAAGGTAACTTTTTCTCGGCTCGGGGTGGTTGGAAAATTTAGTTCTTGGTTGCATTGTAATCCTTATACATCGAAAAGTTATGTTGTATGACTGTGAAATACGTAAATTAACTCACTTATTTTATATCGGTTTGTATTTGTACGCGGAAATAACACATGGTTCACCAGCTAACCGCTCCGGGAAAAGCTGTACAGCGTTGCCGAAATGGTGCCCACACGCATCATGCTTGGCTCGTCTCGCTCGGAAGTGATGGGCTCCATCTCAGCAACGCTGTACAGCTTTTCCCGGAGAGGCTAGCTGGTGATCCATTTATTATTTCCTCGTACAAATACAAACCGATATAAAATAAGTGAATTAATTTACGTATTTCACAGTCATACAGAATAACTTTTTGACGTATAACGATTACAACGCAACCAAGGACTACATTTTCCAACCACCCCGAGCCGAGAAAAAGTTACCTTACAACAATGATAACAACTTTGTTTCTTGGACACACAAAATTGTGAAATTAATAAACCAGTTACACAACATTCCAATGTATATTGTGTTAAAATTTGGATTCGATCTGATGACGGGCTTTTGAGATGATAATTCTTAAATGTAACGCATGGTTGAAACACGCTTAAAAACGTGCACTTTTTGTGTTCCAACTGCGATAAAAAATATTAAAATATAAATTTAAAAATCCAAACCTACATGAACTAACGTAAAATAGAACGACGAAAATGTTGATGGTATTGGATTTTATGTAGGTCTATTGGTTACTTAACAAACAACCTTCAATCTCGAGTGCACGTAATACTTTGGTCGACAGTAGTGTTGACCTAATAAGTTTAGATAGGAAAACCTTAAGAGAAAATATTATTGGCTTTACATCACTTTATGTTCGACCCTGGCGAAATGTAAATATTATATGTCAGAAAACTACACCATAATGAGGCTCATTATAGTACAAGTTTCCATTATGATACAGTTTCTCCCACCAATCAGAGCTCAAGAAACAGTTCTGTGACCAATTAGGTGAGGATAGCATAGCACCTGTGCTCACTTCCATGGCCCCCTATTTTAAATTTCACTGTGTGGCGAGTGTCATAGTGAGGTATTCCAGGAGCCCATGGTCAAATACAAGGTATTCTTTGCGTCCCATGCGCTCTGTTCAGTACAAAAAACTGGCGAAATCTCGACAGACATTTATGAATAATTTATGTTCGAACATAAAATAGTTATATTTATCGTCGAACAAAAACAGTCGTATGCAACTCACCTATAATGGTAATTAAGACACTCGTATGGAAATTATAAAACTCGCTACGCTCGTTTTATAAACATACTCGTGTCTTAATTATTGCCATTATAGCCTCGTTGCATAATGTACTATTATACTACTGCGACTTTTAGAAACGCAGGGGTGCTGGAATTTTGACCCAATGAGTTATTCAACGTGCCAGTAAATCTACTGACACGACTTCCTCACATTTTCGCACCCTCAAATGACAACTGACTGCGCCAGGATTCGATCCTGTAACCTTGGGGACAACAGGCGAGTACGTTACCGCTGCATAGCGTGGTTTAGTTATCTTTAAAGATACCCTCACATCACAGAAATACAGGTTAGCAGACTAGTTCAACCCACACCCAATTATGCGGGGCTGATGACTAAGATGTCCCAAACCCCTAAATTTAGTTATTAAAACAATCATTTTTCTATGGTTTAGAATTATTTTATCTACGTATTCTTCATTAAGAAGTTTGTTAACACAACTTGTTAAGATTTGTTAGTTTTATATGATAAGTTGCACAAGTTTATAATAACTGCTGTAACTAAATAAATGTGTATATTGTAAATAGTCTACCATCACCCTCATACTTGTAGACATAGGTTTAACATCCTGCGTGTAAAGTATCTGATGATGATCACTTGTCGATCGAAACTGGTCATCTAAGTGAATTTATTTATTAATCACTTGTACATATTTTTTTTTTTTTTTTTCAGTTTTAGGGAAACATCCATCCAGTACACTAATACGATAGTGTTGAACGACTGATTACTTCGATTACTAAGACAACACAGAAAATGGCATTATATGATAGTACGTTATTAGTCATTTTATCCTATCTACATCATATGAAAAATACGCTTATAAGATCGAAATTTGCCCGTGTGTGTGAGTGTCCCTAATCAAATCTAAACAGCTGGAGCAATTTCAAAGAAATTCTGTTCTAACATGATCCTATTTTGTCTGACCCCTACTCTTCCTTTCAAATAATAATACATTTCACAAATTCAACATGGTGGCTGCACGAAATATTTCACCGGCATTCCATATCCCCGAAACCATTTTTTATATCACCCTGGAATGTTGCATGGTGATGGAGAATACAAAGTTAAGTTCCATTATGTGAAACTTTAATACATGTTAAGCACAAAACCAACATGGCAGTCAAGCGAACGTCAAATATTTAAATAGCATTTTCCGGGTGCAGTCAAACATGGTACGTTAAATGCTTTTACAAGATTTAATCAACTGGGATCTAATTTAATACAATTGTTTTAATAAACTCAAAATGGCGACTGTGCAAAATTTTTTAATTGTTTTTAGATTTTGTGTCCTAATCATGCGATCAAATTGAACGATCGTATAATGAGCCTTTGTGAGTTGCTTTCCGCGCAACTGACAACTCATGCATCAATTGCACATGTCTGAGGCTCACCAATATTCCTCTGTACGACTGCTCAATCGGGAATGACCAGCCAAAAACTGTGGTGTAAAAGTAACTTCCAACACAATAATTTCCCCTATCCTTTGATATTTCTTCTAGTTAGTAAGCTAATTATAATTAATTAATTAGTAACTATAATCATCATGATCATTAGGAGCCTTGAACTCATCAACAACTAAATTTCTCTTGTCGAATCACTGAAGAATCACCCATCATAGCTTTCGCTTCCTTTGAACACACCATTCGTTGTTGTTTGTTTATTTAAGAGGTTTATGACATAGTGGTGTATGTAGATGTTTGTGAAATTCGTATGATAACCTGTGTTATTGAGATGGCTATACTAGAGTGTGTATTTGTAATTAGGCTAGGATTGGATAGAATGCGGCCATCTCGGCATTTGCCTGTAGTAGAAGTGAAAAAGTGTGGAAAACAACTTCTAGGATATCTGAGGTTGAAATCGAACCCACCTCTTCTCAGTTGTCCCGCACGAAGCTGAGCCTGCCCTAATCGAGCCCTTATCATAATTGCATATTTTCTGGGCAGGATCGGGAATTGAATTCGAGCCTCGGGGCTGATAGCCAAGAATGTTAGCCACGAGATAGTCGCTCTTATTTCGAAAGACTACACCTGAATAATATAATATGAAAGTCAATAATGTTAAATATCGATCGCTTGGTGGCAGGAGAAAAAGGTCATCGATAATACCTATGTAGTGCTAGACTTACTTTATCATGATTGCGTGTTTCATGACATGCCTCACAATGGATCAATATTTGTCGAGGAAATGTATTCATGTGACCTGTATTTATACAGTGGTCTGATGTTGCAATCACTGATGGCTCACAATAGGCTACTACAATAGTGACCATAAATCTGCAAATACTTTTGAATAACCCCCAGGGGCTCACATCTAGTGGGACGTGGGTTGGCGACCACGGGGCCACAGCTGAGTCCAGCATTGCTTCCAATTACTTGTGCCGGGTTCCTCTCCGCCTTCTTTCCTGTCGACCTCACTTGGTCAACTCTTGTTCTCTTCCGACCCCGACGGTATTAGGGTATCCGAGGCCTAGGGAGTCTCTTCCTTTCCCGCCTTAATTGGCCCTTGTCTCATCTTTTCTGATACCCTCCTTCTGCGAGGGGTCAGCCTTTTTTTTTCTTTTCATGTTATCTGCTGCCTTCTGCTCAATGCCCTCAAGGAGGCAGGGTATGTAGCCCCATCATTTCTGGTGCACCCAAGATATTGCTACACCCTCAGGGGCTCACGGCTGGTGAGTTCGGGAGTTGGCGACCCCGTGGGATTCCTGAGCTGGGTCCGGTTTCCCCCCTTTTATCCATTACCTATGGGGCGGACCCTCTCCTCTTTTACTTTCCTATCTGCCTTTCATGGCTCTCCTTCCTTCCAAGTCCCTCAATCCGCATTCTTCGAGGGTTGAGGGCATTTCTTTTCCTCCTGTCCTTTATTTGCCTTATTCTCCTTTTGTTTTCTACATTTCATCTTCTAGTATAAGTTAGTAGTTAGTTTTAGTTATAGTTTACCTTTCATTTTCATCTTTACGATCACCCAACCCATTAGAGGACGATAACCTAGATGTTCGGCCCCTTAAAACAACAATAATTATCATCATCATCATCATCACCTTTTGAATAATTTTTCACTAATAGTTCTTGCAGACACGTAAATTCCAGTATGCACTAGTACTTCCTGGATCTCTAAGTGACAATCTGCCAATCTCTCCCTCACATCCCTCCGCCTTACTTTGGAATCCCTACTACAGGTTGGTTGGTTCCTCAGTTTAGTGGCTGCAAAAACGTGGTTGTGTAGCCCCGTGTGTTTGAGTACATAACCAGATAGGACTGAGCGTATTCTTAAGACCCACCAGGGCTGCCAACTGTTAATAAATGCTCCTAATTTATTTGATCCAAATACCAATATATCAGAAAGTATGCAAGCCGACAGCTTTAAACTATGCACACGTATAGTACCTGACATTCTATATTAATTTGGAGTAACTTATATACGTCAGTGTTACCAACATGATTCTAAGCCTGCTGACAGGTCCAATTTTAAATACATGCAACTTCCATACTATCATTTGGATTTGAACCAAATTTCGTATGTGCTATGTGTACCATAACAGATATGACTATGCGTATTCTTAAGAGCAACCAGGGCTGCCAACTGTTAATATGTACTGTCCATATTTTGGTTACCCTAATATCAATATATCAGAAAGTATGCAAGCCAATAGCTCTAAACTTTGCACACGTATAGTACCTGGCATTCTAGATGAATATGGAGTAACTAATATACGTCAGTGCTGCCAACATGATTCTAAGCCTGTTGATAGGTCCAATTTTAAAATGCATGTAACTTCTATACTAACTAATGGATTTCATTCAAAATTGGCGCAATAATAGATCATATTATTTCAGATTATTTCTGACCAATACATGCATAACATTGTTGCCAACATGATTTTACGCGCGCTGTTAGATCCAATGTTTAACTGCATGTAACGTCCATGCTATTCATTGGACTTCAGCCAAATTTTGTATTCTGTACCTTAAGAGATGGAACTAAGAATATATTCAGTCATCTGGGCTGCCAACTGTGGTGCCCTATTAGGCTACATTATGTCAGGTATACAGTATTTCGAACTAATTAGAAATTTCGATATTAGCAACTTAATTTCGTCATTATTCTAGATAGGTTCATATACTGTAGAATAATCATTGGCATGAAAAGTAGGCTCTTTAGTTCGTCACGGAACTTCTTGTTTCAAGTTGTTCCTACTTTTGCCTCCAAACGCCACCGTCAACAACCAACCAGTTCAAAACTTAGTTATCAGATGCCACCGCAGTCGGCTCTTGACGACGAACGTAGGAACCTAAGAACGTTAGTCAAATGTTTAACCTATATATAATTTAGCTTCACTCAGGTGTAATTAGTGGAAGGTTCTTTAACATGCCATAAATCTATGACATGGGACCGTCGGCTTTACTTCCCCTCCGAAGGAAGGCTTACTGAGTGATTTTTAACGTTCTTAAAAATCCGACGACTTCGACCGGGTTTGAACCCGCGATCTTGGGCATAGAAGCTCAGCATGCTACCAACTAAGGGCGCCAGGGAATGTTCTCCGCAGTGCCTACATACTGCCGCTAGAGATAGCGTCACCAGTTACTACCCTGCCAGCGATTTGTTACCGGTGGCGGAAATCGGAACTAATGCGCTCCGCCCAGACACACGCCTGCGATAAACGTGCAGTTGTCTCCAGCGAAACCTTATCGCATGTTGTGTGTGTGCATGTTTCGGGCTAGGTGCGCTGTGTTCTCATTGTATGACTGTACATGCGTTCCTCCTCTTGCACCCGCCCTAGGCAGCTATAACGTGGCGAGTGACGTAATGTATACAAAACAAGCACGCTCCACGTCTAGTGGTAACAATTCCCTGGCTGCTTGCCACAGTGGGCGAGTGGTCAACGTGTCGGTCTACTAACCCCAAACTTGCAGGTTCACTCCTGGCCGTGGTAAGGGATTATTGAAAGGTGGCAAAAAATACGACACCATGTTTTCCGCCAACACAAAGTTCCTCATTTCTCTACTAGAAAGCTATATAATGTTTAGGGAGCTTACATATATAACCTCCTTGACTTTCATAGTTATTCAAGGAACAACGAAATTCGATATGCAAGCTACCCTTTGGGTGTCAAAAAACAAAGCTTGCACCCGGCATCCGAGGCCATACGATATTATTATTATTATTATTAATAATAATAATTCCCTGGCTGGGTAGTACGGTAGCAACACGGCAGTCGCTTGTTTCAAAACAAACAAACAAACAAACAAACAGTAAACTTTGTACTCACGACAGCCATTCATAACATAGGCCTACAGTAGACTACTATTGCACTCTTCCATAAATCTAACTTTAAACACGGACGATTTCGACAGCCCACAGCCCACACATGTGGCCTTCACCCTATCAAGGACACTGTGCTGCCAACTAAACTGATGGTGCAACCTCTCACAACTGCACGTAGCCACTGCGGAGAAAATTTCCTGGCGCCCTCTAGTTCTTGGAGCAGATTTGCAAGACTTGGTAGATTTGTACTTCTGGCATACCTTTGGAACTCCAAACGCTGTAGCCCCATGACCAATCTTTCTTGTAATTTTCTGTTACATGTACTTACTTTTCTTGTCGCCTCCGTAGCGTAGCGGCCAGCATGGTTAGCTGCCGCCCCGGAGGTCCTGGGTTCGATTCCCGGCTCTGCCACGAAATTTGAAAAGTGGTATGAGGACTGGAACGGGGTCTACTCAGCCTCGGGTGGTCCAAATGAGTAGAGGGGGTTCGATTCCCACCTCAGCCATCCTCGAAGTGGTTTTCCGTGGTTTCCCACGTCCTCTTCGGGCAAATGCCGGGATGGTACTGTACCCGATATCCGGATAGAAGGCTGTCAGATATCCGCCCCCTCAATCGGATTGCCAATAATCAAACGCACCGGCACAGCTACATCAATGAAAATGGCACTGACAGATACTATCGAGATTAGAGCACAATAGTTAACAAGAAATTATTGTGGAACACACCAAAATATACGGGGGTTCATACTTACCTTTACTTACCTCTTAAATTTATCTCGGGGACTGGGTTGCCAACTGGATCACTTAAAGTATGCCCACACAATAACCTCCACCATGATATTTAAAATGAACCAGAACGAAGACGAGAAACTTTAAACTGCACAATAATTTATTTCACATAAAGAATGATTTAACAAAAAAAAATCAACGTGGCAATCAGAAGCCATCGACCACATAACCATGTCCTCCTGTTGGACCCGTATTCTCTACATATAATGTTTCAGCTTTCTCAAGCTCATAGCAACGTAAAAATAATAATGCACTGGGAATGGAAACGGGATTTGGGATGAGACACATATATCAATTGTTTTGCGTGTTTATATACTTATCATTTTATTTATAGCCACAAGGCTATTATGGAACGTCCTTGGCCTCTGTAACACAGTTGTCTGGGCCAGCTGCAATGCACCTGTATTGTCAAAGCGGACTCCCGTTCGTTCAACCCTAGCATAAGCGTGTTACCTCAGAGCTTGGCTCTCCTTTTCAAACACGTAAATGTTCACATCTCAACTGAAATATTATCACGCAAATGTCTTACATGCTTCATTCAAACACCAGTGGATTACTCCAACAATCCCAAATCATGATTAATTGTTCAAGCCACTTGCTTAACTTGCGTTGTTTAGAGTATATAAAAAAACTCTAAATGTTAATAACAAAAGTTCGTTAATTATTTATAACAATAATAAATTGTTTATAACAATGTCAAATGACCATTGAAAATTTTATACACGCCTGTATTAATCACTATCATTTCAAATTATTTAACAAAGATATTTACAAAATTATTTTACAATGTTAATTGTTTATATTATTTATACAAGAAATACATTAAACCACACGTTTATCCGGTTGATAATTACTCAAATCGTGATGATATAATCGACCAATGAAGGTTAGTTATATTTAACTGTCAAATTCAGGTTTAATAAGGTTTAATAATAATTATTAATATTTGTGACTGTAACCTCCATTCAAAATCTTTATCTCAAATTATTTAACACTCTTGTTAATTTTAACAGTATCTTCATATGAATAACTTTCAAAGAACAAGAACAATACAATCAGCGGGAAAATACTTCGCTTATAACGCACAAAATTGCACAAAAATTGGCCCAAAATTCATCATATATCTTCATATATATATGGCATAAAAATCTTCCAAACTACACACAAAAATCCTCCACTTATAAATTCATCAACTTCATTAATTATTGTGGGAACCTCCTTCATTATTCAAGGGCATTACTCAACAGCGACTTTTACACGTCCACTGAACTAACGATTATACATCCATTGTTCCTCTTTAAAAATTCTTATATTCATAAATTGTAATAATGACTGTTATTATTTAACCTTCGTGGGTTTCATTCATGAATCGATATGAAGTAAAAATTTGCCAATCACAAATAAATTTAATAGCAAATACGATTAGACACTCCTGCCTGGTCTATCAAAATTGAGATTAACATCTTCAAAGTAACGCAGTATAAAAATACTATCTTCAATCAGAGTTCATCTAAACTGCATGAATAGTCGAATAGAATACAATTAGATTGTGGAATGCAAACATTATTGTTCCAATCTATAATTGAGAAAAACTCCTATCAAATGTTCATTACTATAGTGTATTCAATAAATTGTAATCCAAGTTCACATTTCATAAAACTGTCTATAATGCAATGATAAATGTCTATGTTGCAATCATGTTCATAAGACGACTAGTATTTCAAAGATCGTCGATATCGTAATATATTTTAACGCTCTAAAATCTTTTAATCATTCTTCTTTCTTGAGGATGACAGAAAATTGGTCAAAGTAATTTACTGAATAGAATTACTTTAATAAAATGACACGCTGTCTGAATTCAAATCTGCCATAGCAAATCGTTAACTTTACAGTCAAATCGTTACTACAAAAATATGCAAATTACTGAAAGAATCTAAATCATCAGTCTCAACTGATCCAAAATTATTAAGTATGCCAATGACATAGCAATGTCTCAAAAATCGAAGAAAAAGGCATAAATCATCGAAGTGTACTGAGTACAGAAATATCAATCAAGAAAATGGGGCAAAAGATAGGACAGAAAATATGGGGGAAAAAGGTTGCTCAGATATCGCTACAAGACTCAAATAATACAAGAAACGTTCACGACTACCTTATCTGTTGATTGAAGATCTAGAGGAAAGTTTTCAAAGAAAACTGCTGTTGGTTCCATTTCACCAGTGTAAAGATGTGCTCCGTCCTCGAACCTGGAATCAGCGTCCTCGGAGAATCGAACTGCTTCCTCCTCCGAAATTGCACTGCTCCGTGGATACGAAAAACATCCTTCTGGCAAAACTCTTCTTTGTGCGCCAGGACAACCCTGGCCTCTCTTGAAAGTTCCCTGAAGTTCTTGCAGGAATTCGCCATGAAGTTTATTGTAGTTATTTCCGCAGAAATATTCATAGTTGTGGAGTATGAAAATATTTCCACTGTTATCTGGTATAATTCAGCGATGGATTCACGATGCATGAGTGTAGTTGGATGTTCACTACATGCTCGCTTTTGTAGAAAGACGATTAACGAAGTTCCATGCTGTTACTTTACTCCAACGATATATGTCCCAATTGCATTAAAGCCTTAGCCTTCCATCTCAACTACTGTTATAATCATTGAAAGCACTGCAAGATTATAATGTTCCATAGTCGAATGTATCGTTGTAATACCAAACGTATTCTCCAATATCACTGTTGCACTCCACGTGTCAGCCGTAGTGTATAATGTGGAATTTAAAAGTGTTTCTCATGTGGCGAGAAAATCACTTTTGTTGGCAGCCTTAAAGTTCCAATATCTTTCGAAGTATAACTGTGAAATTGTTCAAATCTTGTACACACCTCAATGTTATACTGCCCAATAGAACTATCATAAAGGCTGAAGTTAGCGCTTGATATCTTAACTGGTGGAAACGTTAATGTGAGCGTTTCAACTTCACCTAGTTTCGAGCAGCGTAAAATGGAACTGCTCCGTGTTCGTTCGATGCGCCGGGCTTTAACCACGCTAAAGACAACTTACTTCACTGAATCACTTGAAAATAACTATATATCACCAGAAATATATATGCGATCTGACATATGAGATCTGAGAGCTCCTCTCTCCTGTGCACGACCTTTTATCAACTTCTTAAGGGGCGTATCCATCCCTTCCATAGCCTGTTGCTGCGTCATTGCTGGAAGTTTTAACTTTGGCTATACTTGACGGATTTTCAAATTTCAAAAACTCAAAATTAATTTCTTCAAAATTCCAAATCAATGCCATAACTGAAAATAGATTTCCACAAATCTGCATGCCAAAAGTAATCAAATATCGTAGTTTCAGCAATCTCCGTCTTCCTTCCAAACTATCGTTCATTGGTTCGAGTCTCTCCTCCAATAGCGTAGCTTCATCCTTAGCACAATACCTTGTTTCCTGCGACTGCGTCGTAAATCTCGGATCTTTCTCGAACAAAATCATGACGTCACCAAGAATCTTAGCTCAATCAGCCTACTGGCATGAAGTCTGCGTCATCCGTGCCTACGTCATGAATATCCACGTCATAACTATGACATCCATAACTTTACTCATATTTTCCAATACAGCCACCGTGGTCTCAATATAATTCAAATTACGGGGGCATTCTACCTTCACCACGTTTTAAAAACAGTTGCAAATTGTTTTTAAACTCTGTGTTATAAATATCAGAATTCACTTGAACACGAAATTGAATTATTATTGGCTTACTCTTGGATAATATCTCTTCAAGTTCCCAGCATTGAACTTGCCATAAACGACATTATTCTCATCATCGTAAAGTTCATAACAGTTGTTTCCATAAGCATTCGTAATTCTGAACGGACCCATGAACACTATTCCAAACTTGGGATAGATTTTCTTACCTACGTCAGCCTTGACAGGTCTGCGTAATAATACCAGATTTCCAATTTCTAAGGGAGCACCAAAACGTTTTCCAGCTACTCTTTTCAGTCGTGTTTGTGCTGCTTTCTGGTGTTGTTCCTTCGCTCTGTCTATTCTCTGCTGCCTTCCTAAGTCGGGATCTCTAGGAACGTGGTTAAAAAGATTATCCCACGGCCTTTCTGGGTTTCTTCCTAGATGAAGTCTCATTGGCACCTCTCCTGTGCTCTCCTGCACTGTAGAATTTAGACATTCCTCAATAAGGGGTACAAATCTCACCCAACCAGAATGATCATTTGGACAGAAAATTCGACAGAATTTCGATAATTCAGCCATATATCTTTCCGAAGAATTCGATTCCGGATATCGCACGCTTGAAAATATGTGCTTAATACCAAGCCTTTCCATATCTGCAGCAAATTCTAAGGACGTAAACTGAGCTCCATGATCCGAAAGTAAATATTCTGGTTTACCAGCTTTTGGAAATACAGCATGTTCCAGTCTGCTTACAACGTTCCTCGTGTTAGCTTTTTGCATGGGACTCATTGTTACAAATTTTGAGAAGACATCCACGGTAACCAACAGATACTGATTACCCTGATATCCCTTCGGACAAGGACCAAATATGTCTGTCGCCATGAGTTCATTCGGTTTAGAGGGAATCATCGCCTTAGGTTTTCCTTTTAATAGAGCGGAAGCATACTTTTCTCTTTGACATTTATCACATGAACGAATGACATTAGCAATGCTGGAACGCATATTAGTCCAAATAAACCTCTCTTTAAGAGTATCAAGAGTTTTATCTAAACCCGCATGTCCAGTTGCGTGATGAGCTACCCACACTAAATTGACAACAAGTTTAGGTGGCACGACTATTCGAAGCTTTGTATGCGCAGAGTCAGCATACTTACATACGATGTCTCCACTCAAGACAAAGTGTCGTGAATCTCTCTGTGTAGCTGCATAGTCAACATCAGTATTGTCCATGTAACCCTTAAGAAACCTGTACATTTTCCTGATTGGAGCGTGTCTCTTCTGTGACACACCGATTCGGGCTAACCTCCTAACGGTCTCTTGATCTTGCTGCTCCAATTGTACATGGTGTATCTGCACATTTTTGATAGGGTTACGTGATAAAGCATCAGCCAGTAAGTTATCTTTCCCAGGCTGATGGACGATAGTGACGTTAAACTGTTGGGTGAACAAAGCCCAACGTGTCAATCTATCACTAGACATGTCAGTTTGCAGCATAAACTGAAGTGATTTGTGATCTGTAATAATGATAACCTTGTGTCCCAGCAACATTTTTTTCCAAGCTTGAAAAGCTGTTACAAAAGCTAACGCTTCTAGTTCTGTCGTAAAGTAGTTTTCCTCGTGTTTCTTTAACTTCCGACTAGTGAACGCAATGTAGTGCTTGTTGCCTGCCTCGTCTTTTTGGTATAAGACTGCACTAATGCCTATTCTTGATGCATCAGACTCTATATAGAACACCTTCTCAAAGTCTGGGTACTCCAGTTTGACGTTGTTTCTGAGCATCTCCTTTGCTTTCTCAAAAGCCTCGTCTGCTGCGGTACTCCATTTCCATCTATTATTTTTCTTGAGTAAATCATACAGAGGAGCCATAATTTCAGAGTATCTCGGACAGTGGCTGCTAATGAATTGGCATACGCCTACAAATTCTCTGACTTGTTTCACCTTAGTTGGCTTTGGGAATCTAGTGATCGCATCTACTTTCTGCATGTTTGGATGATATCCATCTTTATCAATGGTATGCCCCAAGTAATTGATCTCCTTCTTCAAGAATTGACATTTTCCAAAATTGACCTTGATATTGGCCTCCCTTAAATTTTCAAACAACTTTCTCAAGTGCACTAAATGTTCTGCGGCGTTGGGTGAAGATACAATTAAATCGTCAATGTAGCAGATTACATTCTCCTTTACTTCGTCAGTGAGCTTGCTATCAAGTGCTCGAATGAGTGCTGGTCCACTGTTGACCATTCCAAAAGGCATTCTCACAAAGACCCATGACGTCCGGTCAAATAGGAATCCAGTGTACTGCATACTTTCTTCCTCCAGTTGAACTTGGTAAAACGAAGATGTCAAGTCAAGAACACTGAAACATGCTCTCCCTTTGAACTTTCTAAGCAGATCTCTGATCTTAGGTGGTCGGTCATTTTCTGGAAGAATCTTCAAGTTGATGGTCCGAGCATCGAGACAAAGACGTATCTGACCATTACTTTTCTTCACTACAGTGATGGGGTTTATGTAAGACGACGCCTGTTTTTTAATAATCCCGTCTACCTCCATTTTTCTGATCAACCCTCGTACTTCTTGATAGTATTTCTCAGGTATGGGGTATATTCTCTTCTGGTAAGGGGTTTCATCGGTCAGCCTTATCTTATACTTATAGTCTTTAATCAATCCAGGCTTCTCATCGAAAATATCTTGGAATTCCTTTATCAAATCCACAAATTCCCCCTGAATTTCTTCAAATCCTTCAGTTTTTCTACTGGGTATTTCTGTTATATTCTCTACGTCGTTAATAATGGTATTTAAAATTTCTTCCCTAAGGTCTATCTCCAGACTGTTTTTCACGTCCTGTTCTTCGATCTCTTCTGTGATCATGTACCCATCATTAAAGCTAATACTTCTATTCTTCATATCAATAATGGCTCCAACTTTCGATATAAAATCGATTCCTAGCACAATATCGAAATGGATCTTGTTAACCACAATGAAGATCTGTTCATAATTCCTTCCATTAATTTCAAAGTTCAACAGCACTTGGATCTTGCATTTCACTGCCTTGTCTTGGAAAATTCCTCTCACTTTGACGGTAGAAACTGGTAAAACTGTCATGTTTTCTCCTTTTAACAGACTTTGATAGCATTCATCAGAAATTATAGAAATAATTGCACCAGTATCCATAAGAGCTTTATACTGTTGGCCATCTATCAGTACAGAAATAATAGGTAATGCACATGGTCTTTCCTCTTTGACGATTCCCCTCTCTTCTAATAAATCCTCATCAGTTACTTCGTAAATTTCGTTAATGGTAATCAGGTGTGGTGTGGCAATGTATTCATGGTTTCTCACTGTCGTTGAGAAATCGGCGTTTTTTTTTGTGTGTTACCAATCTCAAAGTTCCCCTGCTGACTTGTAGAAGGACCAGGATCGATCACTACATCCTGTCTTTTCTTTTGATTTTCAGCTTCCTTTTCTCGTAATTCCTTCAGATACTGCTGACTTTCTTTCTCTCTTTCTTGATACTTGTCGGGTGTCATAACCTGACCTTGAGAATTCTGATTCTGATTCTGGTACTGGTTATTTCTGTTATAATTTCGATTATAACCATTGTTGTAGTATCTACCTCTTCCGTTGTTGTAATTCCCTCTATTATTATTCCAGCCTCGTCTTTGCTGATATGGACGGTAACCTTGGGATCTGCGGTTGAGGAAATAATTATTCCTGTGAGGACCTACATTTTCAGTTTTTCCTTCCTCCGGCTTATCAGTTTGTTGCACTTGATCCGTGTAGACCGTATTAACGTCTTTGAATTCGTGCCTCTGACCTTTTTGTACCAAATTTGGCAATGGACTCGTGTAGTCAAGCCTTCTCAACAATTCGTCCATACTTGTCAAATCTCTAATGTTTGACGATATGATCAGTCTTCTTACCTCCACAGGCAGCATACGTGAAATCGCATCTATCAACTACTCTGTTGACAATGGGGGTTGCAAAAATCTCAAGCGTGATAGTTGACTCGTGAAGAAATCAGCGTACCGTGTTGGAAGAGTACCTGAATACTTCCTCGAGTATACTTCAGCTCTTAGCGAATTCTGAGCTTCTATTGACCAGAATCGTTTAATCAGTGCCTCTGCAAATTCGTCAAAATTGCTGAAAGTGTACCGAAATGCTCTAAACCATTCGAGGGGTCCTCCAGCTAGAAATCTTTCTACGATTCTCATCTCTCTCTCTCTAGGAATGTGGGCTTCTATGAAATAGTCTTTAAGATTCCTGATATATTCGATCGGTGTGAGACTATCAGAGTTGCTAAATTTTTGAGGTTTGTCTTCAAAATTCCGGATGACTGTCACATTTCTCGGATATGAATCCATATAATTCCTCCTACTATCACGATACTTCCATTCGGGTTCAATATTCCGATCCTCTTCTTCTTCTCTGAATCTGGATATACGTTCCTCAGGATTAATATCTCTCTCTTCTGTATTAAGGTTACCTCTTCTCACGTAATTTCTCTCCTCTTCACCAGTCAATCCTTCGGTATCCTTGTCTGTGATTTCCGTGATGACTTTCCTAATCAACTCTTCCTTATAGGTTTCCATCATGCTAGCTTCTCCTAGTTTCAAATTCTGCAGCTTGCTCGTAGTTTCATTAACATCAGAGACAACCTTATGAATCTGTTCCTCTAACGCAGTTTTTAATGCTTGCACGTCCTGACCTATTTGAGTTCTATCCTCTACCTGCTTTTCGGATAGCGAATCCATCCTTACATTCAAGTCTTTCCTAATCTGAACTACTTCGTTATTAATGTCTACTTGTGTACTGGCAAGTTTTCTTTCAATTCGTTCTTGAATCTGATCTACATGTTCCCCACTTGACCTGTTCCATTCATCTTTCCACACTGTTACATTTGCAGTTAACATTTCTGCAATATCTACTTCGATGTCCTCCTTAAGTAAACGATTGTGATCTAATACTTGGGTTCTCATGACCTCTACATCGTATTTTAAACCAGCTAAAGAAGCTGTTGTCCTGACAGACTCGTCAACTAATCGAGTTGTTATTGCACTAATGTTACGAGTACAAAGTGTTTTTGAAGTTTCAATTTCCTCCCTAACTTTGTTAACATCAGTCTGAACTTTAGCAATGTCTACAAAAACAGTATTGACTTCTACTTGTATTTTATTGATATCGCTTTGCATATCGTTAACATCTGAATGAATATTATTGATGTCTACTTGAACATTTGACACATCAGTTCGAACATTACTAACCTCTCTTTGAACTTCTTCTACTTTGTCTTGTACAGTAGCAACATCATTCCTTACAACAATTACTTCAGCTCTAGCACATGAAATATCACCCCGGACATTAGCAACATCAAGATTCAACATGGTAAGATCTTTTTGTACCTTAGACACATCAATTTTAACATCAGACACATCTTTATGCACATTGGATAAATCTTTATGGACATTGGACACGTCTGTGCGCATGTCAGTTACAGCATTCTCGATTCCCTGGGTACTGATCTGTAAACGCGACACATTATTTTCTAGGTTTGCAGAACTGCTCTGAATAACTTTCAAATTTTCATCCATCCCAGTAGACAAATTAGCAGACAAATTACTAGCATTCTCCTTCATCATCTCCTGCATTCGACTAGTATTTCTAGCTTCCATTTCCCTCACACTTTCATTCATGCTAGCTTTCAAGTTAGCAGACATCTCCTCTAACATCATTCTCAGACTTTCATCTGCCATTTCAATAATATTTCAATAATAAACTGCTTTAGGGACATACATCAAACAGAGCAAAATAACAACATCTGAGCAACATTTTTCACCATTTATATAAAATTTGAGCAATTTTCTGTCTTAAATCTAACTTATAAATACCTTATAATTAACCTTCGTAGACACTTCATGTTGAAATAAACTCAAGCACATGTTCAAGTTTCTTTGGTTCATTTTAAAATATCCTAACACAAATAATTTACATTTATAATCCAAATAGTTTAATTTTATCTTTAATATGACTATACATGTCATAAGCCGGTCAAATAAAATAAGATTCCAGATCATAGGCGATTGTTCTAAGTTTCCAGCCTATTTAACCTCTTTCAAGTCGTATAAGATCTGATCTTTTCTGAGTGTAATTTTCCTAATACAACACAACATTTTATTCCTATATAATCACACTCTCAAATTCTACAATTGGCTAAGACATCTAACAAAGAATCAACCTCTTTATTTGAGTCTTCACAATCCCTTTGACATCGATAACTTGGTAATCCAATGTTATTCGAACACTCCACAAAAATTGCGGTGTCAATTCTACTGCAATAACTTGGTAATCCAATGTTTTGCTGATCGTGCCCCACGAAATTGCGGTGCCAATCCTACTTGGTAATCCAGTTTTGTAGAACAAGCCCCACGTTTTAGGGTCGCCAATCCTACTGTACCCGATGTCCGGATAGTAGGCTGTCAGATATCCGCCCCCTCAATCGGATTGCCAATAATCAAACGCACCGGCACAGCTACATCAATGAAAATGGCACTGACAGATACTATCGAGATTAGAGCACAATAGTTAACAAGAAATTATTGTGGAACACACCAAAATATACGGGGGTTCATACTTACCTTTACTTACCTCTTAAATTTATCTCGGGGACTGGGTTGTCAACTGGATCACTTAAAGTATGCCCACACAATAACCTCCACCATGATATTTAAAATGAACCAGAACGAAGACGAGAAACTTTAAACTGCACAATAATTTATTTCACATAAAGAATGATTTAACAAAAAAAAATCAACGTGGCAATCAGAAGCCATCGACCACATAACCATGTCCTCCTGTAGGACCCGTATTCTCTACATATAATGTTTCAGCTTTCTCAAGCTCATAGCAACGTAAAAATAATAATGCACTGGGAATGGAAACGGGATTTGGGATGAGACACATATATCAATTGTTTTGCGTGTTTATATACTTCACATTTTATTTATAGCCACAAGGCTATTATGGAACGTCCTTGGCCTCTGTAACACAGTTGTCCGGGCCAGGTGCAATGCACCTGTATTGTCAAAGCGGACTCCCGTTCGTTCAACCCTAGCATAAGCGTGTTACCTCAGAGCTTGGCTCTCCTTTTCAAACACGTAAATGTTCACATCTCAACTGAAATATTATCACGCAAATGTCTTACATGCTTCATTCAAACACCAGTGGATTACTCCAACAATCCCAAATCATGATTAATTGTTCAAGCCACTTGCTTAACTTGCGTTGTTTAGAGTATATAAAAAACTCTAAATGTTAATAACAAAAGTTCATTAATTATTTATAACAATAATAAATTGTTTATAACAATGTCAAATGACCATTGAAAATTTTATACACGCCTGTATTAATCACTATCATTTCAAATTATTTAACAAAGATATTTACAAAATTATTTTACAATGTTAATTGTTTATATTATTTATACAAGAAATACATTAAACCACACGTTTATCCGGTTGATAATTACCCAAATCGTGATGATATAACCGACCAATGAAGGTTAGTTATATTTAACTGTCAAATTCAGGTTTAATAAGGTTTAATAATAATTATTAATATTTGTGATTGTAACCTCCATTCAAAATCTTTATCTCAAATTATTTAACACTCTTGTTAATTTTAACAGTATCTTCATATGAATAACTTTCAAAGAACAAGAACAATACAATCAGCGGGAAAATACTTCGCTTATAACGCACAAAATTGCACAAAAATTGGCCCAAAATTCATCATATATCTTCATATATATATGGCATAAAAATCTTCCAAACTACACACAAAAATCCTCCACTTATAAATTCATCAACTTCATTAATTATTGTGGGAACCTCCTTCATTATTCAAGGGCATTACTCAACAGCGACTTTTACACGTCCACTGAACTAACGATTATACATCCATTGTTCCTCTTTAAAAATTCTTATATTCATAAATTGTAATAATGACTGTTATTATTTAACCTTCGTGGGTTTCATTCATGAATCGATATGAAGTAAAAATTTGCCAATCACAAATAAATTTAATAGCAAATACGATTAGACACTCCTGCCTGGTCTATCAAAATTGAGATTAACATCTTCAAAGTAACGCAGTATAAAAATACTATCTTCAATCAGAGTTCATCTAAACTGCATGAATAGTCGAATAGAATACAATTAGATTGTGGAATGCAAACATTATTGTTCCAATCTATAATTGAGAAAAACTCCTATCAAATGTTCATTACTATAGTGTATTCAATAAATTGTAATCCAAGTTCACATTTCATAAAACTGTCTATAATGCAATGATAAATGTCTATGTTGCAATCATGTTCATAAGACGATTAGTATTTCAAAGATCGTCGATATCGTAATAGATTTTAACGCTCTAAAATCTTTTAATCATTCTTCTTTCTTGAGGATGACAGAAAATTGGTCAAAGTAATTTACTGAATAGAATTACTTTAATAAAATGACACGCTGTCTGAATTCAAATCTGCCATAGCAAATCGTTAACTTTACAGTCAAATCGTTACTACAAAAATATGCAAATTACTGAAAGAATCTAAATCATCAGTCTCAACTGATCCAAAATTATTAAGTATGCCAATGACATAGCAATGTCTCAAAAATCGAAGAAAAAGGCATAAATCATCGAAGTGTACTGAGTACAGAAATATCAATCAAGAAAATGGGGCAAAAGATAGGACAGAAAATATGGGGAAAAAAGGTTGCTCAGATATCGCTACAAGACTCAAATAATACAAGAAACGTTCACGACTACCTTATCTGTTGATTGAAGATCTAGAGGAAAGTTTTCAAAGAAAACTGCTGTTGGTTCCATTTCACCAGCGTAAAGATGTGCTCCGTCCTCGAACCTGGAATCAGCGTCCTCGGAGAATCGAACTGCTTCCTCCTCCGAAATAGCACTGCTCCGTGGATACGAAAAACATCCTTCTGGCAAAACTCTTCTTTGTGCGCCGGGACAACCCTGGCCTCTCTTGAAAGTTCCCTGAAGTTCTTGCAGGAATTCGCCATGAAGTTTATTGTAGTTATTTCCGGAGAAATATTCAGAGTTGTGGAGTATGAAAATATTTCCACTGTTATCTGGTATAATTCAGCGATGGATTCACGATGCATGAGTGTAGTTGGATGTTCACTACATGCTCGCTTTTGTAGAAAGACGATTAACGAAGTTCCATGCTGTTACTTTACTCCAACGATATATGTCCCAATTGCATTAAAGCCTTAGCCTTCCATCTCAACTACTGTTATAATCATTGAAAGCACTGCAAGATTATAATGTTCCATAGTCGAATGTATCGTTGTAATACCAAACGTATTCTCCAATATCACTGTTGCACTCCACGTGTCAGCCGTAGTGTATAATGTGGAATTTAAAAGTGTTTCTCATGTGGCGAGAAAATCACTTTTGTTGGCAGCCTTAAAGTTCCAATATCTTTCGAAGTATAACTGTGAAATTGTTCAAATCTTGTACACACCTCAATGTTATACTGCCCAATAGAACTATCATAAAGGCTGAAGTTAGCGCTTGATATCTTAACTGGTGGAAACGTTAATGTGAGCGTTTCAACTTCACCTAGTTTCGAGCAGCGTAAAATGGAACTGCTCCGTGTTCGTTCGATGCACCGGGCTTTAACCACGCTAAAGACAACTTAATTCACTGAATCACTTGAAAATAACTATATATCACCAGAAATATATATGCGATCTGACATATGAGATCTGAGAGCTCCTCTCTCCTGTGCACGACCTTTTATCAACTTCTTAAGGGGCGTATCCATCCCTTCCATAGCCTGTTGCTGCGTCATTGCTGGAAGTTTTAACTTTGGCTATACTTGACGGATTTTCAAATTTCAAAAACTCAAAATTAATTTCTTCAAAAGTCCAAATCAATGCCATAACTGAAAATAGATTTCCACAAATCTGCATGCCAAAAGTAATCAAATATCGTAGTTTCAGCAATCTCCGTCTTCCTTCCAAACTATCGTTCATTGGTTCGAGTCTCTCCTCCAATAGCGTAGCTTCTTCCTTAGCACAATACCTTGTTTCCTGCGACTGCGTCGTAAATCTCGGATCTTTCTCGAACAAAATCATGACGTCACCAAGAATCTTAGCTCAATCAGCCTACTGGCATGAAGTCTGCGTCATCCGTGCCTACGTCATGAATATCCACGTCATAACTATGACATCCATAACTTTACTCATATTTTCCAATACAGCCACCGTGGTCTCAATATAATTCAAATTACGGGGGCAGTACCTACTGTAAGGCCACGGCCGCCTCCTCCCCTCTTCCTAGCCTATCCATCCCAAATCTTCCCTTCCCATCCCTAATGAGGCCCCTGTTCGCTTTGCAGGTGAGGCCACCTGGGCGAAGTGCTGATCACACCTCCCCAGTTGTATCCACCCCGACCAGATGTTCCAAGCTCCAGGACACTGCCCGTAGTGGCGGTAGTGGTGAGTTCCCTCGCTGAGTCCGTGGGAACCACCAACCTAGAGGGTAAATCGACTAAATAAAAAATAAAAAATAAAAAATGTACTTTTCTTAAGCCTATTTCGAGAATATGTTAAAATAAATGAATTCAAAAGTTTGGTACTTTTCAGTCGGTCAACACGATTGTACCCAAATGAGATGGGGTATTCCCTAATCTCATGTAATTGTTTTCAGGATCATGGAATAACCTATCTAATATGGGTACAATCGTGTTGACCGACTGAAAGCACCAAACTTTTGTTTACTCAGGCAACACTGAAAAATGGCTTCAAACAACATAATATGAATGAATTCCTTAATTAGACCCGTTAGCAGCCTGTCACCATCTGAAGGCAAAGTTTGTTCAGCACCAAGACACTGTCCTTGTGACGGTAGAGGAATGATCCGTCGCAGAGGGTGAAGCCGAGCTGGGAGGATAAGCGATTTAAAGAAAACAATTGATAGCCAAGATGTAATTTTTTATTATTATTTTTAGTCAATTTACCCTCTAGGTTGGTGGTTCCCACGGACTCAGCGAGGGAACTCACAACTACCGCCTCTATGGGCAGTGTCCTGGAGCTTGGAACATCTGGTCGGGATGGATACAACTGGGGAGGTGGGATCAGCACTTCGCCCAGGCGGCCTCACCTGCAAAGCGAACAGTGGCCTCATGAGGGATGGGAAGGGATGGAAGATTGGGATGGATAGGCTAGGAAGAGGAAGGAGGCGGCCGTGGCCTGACAGTAGGTACCATCCTGGTATTTGCCCGAAGACGAAGTGGGAAACCACGGAAAACCACTTCGAGGATGGCTGAGGTGGGAATCGAATCCCCTCTACTCATTTGGACCACCCGAGGCTGAGTAGACCCCGTTCCAGTCCTCATACCACTTTTCAAATTTCGTGGCAGAGCCGGGAATCGAACCCAGGACCTCCGGGGCGGCAGCTAACTATGCTGACCGCTACGCTACGGAGGCGACTGTAATTTTTACATTATTTATTAAATTATCCTGAATCCAAGGACAGCCTTAAGAACACAGTATACGTAACAATGCATTTAAAAAATAAAAATAATAGATTAAATTTTTTATTTTTATTTTATTTTTTTAGCGTATGGCTTTTAGTGCCGGGAGTGTCCGAGGACATGTTCGGCTCGTCAGTTTTGTAGCTGCTTCGAGACGGACACACAATGGGTGAACTACAAGTACCGTTGGGAAGGAAAGTTGGAACGTAAGGACGAGGAGTTGGAAGGTAGCGGCTGTGGCCTATAGTTAGGGACCAACCCCGGCATTTGCCTGGAAGGAAGATGGGAAACCACAGAAGACCATCTTCAAGGTTGCCGGCGGGGGGATTCGAACCTCCTCGCCTCCCGGATGTGAGCGACTGCCATCAGTCATGCCGTAACGACCACAGCTAACTCACCGATTGAACAATGTAGACTACACTTGATATACCTTCATATGGAACAATAGTATTTGACATCACTTTTTAACAACCGTTATGACTATAATGAGTCGTCCAGATGCAAAACTCGTTTAATCCACGTCTTGTGAATAAGGACCATGTCGTAACATTATTTATTTAATACCGGGTGAGTTAGCCGAGGTCGTTATGGCATGACTGGTGGCAGTCGCTCACATCCGGGAGGCGAGGAGGTTCGAATCCCCCCGCCGGCAACCTTGAAGATGGTCTTCTGTGGTTTCCCATATTCCTTCCAGGCAAATGCCGGGGTTGGTCCCTGACTATAGGCCACAGCCGCTACCTTCCAACTCCTCACCCTTCCATTCCAACTTTCCTCCCCAACGGTACTTGTTACTCACCCATTGGGTGTCCGTCTCGAAGTAGCTACCAAAAACTGGCGAGCCTAACATGTCCTCGGACACTCCCGGCACTAAAAGCCATACGCTAAAAAAAAAAAAATTACTTTATTCTATTTTGTTTTATTTTGTTTTGTTTAATTTCATTTTATTATTTATAATTTTTGTTTTGCTTTCTTTTATTTCGTTTTATTTTGTTTTCAATTGTTTTTTTAGTTTTTGTTTTGTTTTATTTTGTTTTTTATTTTATTTTTTATTTTTTTATTTTGATTTTGTTTTGTTTGTTTTGTTTTATTTTGTTTTATTTTGATTTTCCAGAAAACACACACAAAACCAAAAACAAAAACACGAAGCAAAAAGCAAAATTCAAACACAAAAACAAAAGCAGAAAAAAAGAGAAACACAAAGGAAAAAGCAAAATTCTAAAACAGTAAAAGCAGATAACAAACACAAAACCAAAACAAAAAAGACGATACAAAAAGCAAAATTCAAAAACAAAAGCAAAAGCAGAAAACAAAAGACAAGGAACATAAAGCAAAAAGCAAAAAGCAAAATTCAAAAAAGCAAAAGCAGAAAACAAACACAGAACCTTGAAAGAAAAGCAAAAAGTAAAATTAAAAAGTTAAAAGCACAAAGCAAACACAAAACCAAAACCCAAAAACACAAAGCAAAATGTTGAAAACCACAAAAGTTACGATAGGCAAAGTCCAGAGAAACGTTTCTCATGAAAATGATTCTTATTCACAAGTGGATTAAACGAGTTTTGTAACTTGACGACTCAATTGAAAACTAAATGGTATTAAATAAACCACCAATAATCAGTAAATATCTTTATATATATAATTCTTCGACACGTGTGTATGTGACTGAACTCCTCCTAAACGACTGAACCGATTTTGATGGAATTTGGTATGTATATTAGGGTGGGTCCTTGTATGGTTTAGATTCACAATCTGACCCGGTAGGTGGAATAAACACAATTTTATTTTAGAACCACAATTTACACACAATTTTATAACCACAATATACAGTCAAAAACAGTCGTCATGGAAACCATTGGCCTTGGCCTTCGTGAAAGCTGATGTCTTTGGACGGTTTGTCTCTGCACGTTAGAGCCACCTGGTCGCAACTTGTGCAACTACCGCCATTACATACACTCCGCCCGTGGCGAAAAGTTGTGTTTTATACCAAAGGTGGCAGTGATGTCGAATTCTACTGTTTGTCTCTGCGCGTTCGAGAGTTTCAAAGTCCCGTATGCGTTCATATACCATTCATCCGATTGCCATGAAACTTGGGTGATATGTTGAGGGAGCTCCAGGGAAGGTGTTTGGCTTAGTAAATCCATTTTACAATAGATAGCGCACCAATTGATTCAACAAATGAGCGACGACGCGCGAAGCGTTTCGAAAAGGTCCCGTATGCGTTCAAATACCATTCGTCCGATAGCGATGAAACTTGGGTGAGATGTTGTGTACACTCCAGGGAGCTTAGTAAATCAATTTCACATTAGGTAGCGCACGACTAGATTCAACAAATGAGTGACGACGCGCGAAGCGATTCAACAAAATCCCGCATAAGTTTATATTCCATTCATAGATTGAGATGAAACTTTGATGAGTTGTTGTGTATACTTAAGTAAAGTCTTCTAACTTAGTAATCCATTTCACAGGAGGTTGCGCACGAGTAGATTCAACAAATGAGCGGCGAAGTGCGAAGCGTTTCAACAAAGTCCCGTATGCGTTCAAATACCATTCGTCCGATAGCGATGAAACTTGGTTGAGATGATGTGTACACATATGTGAGGGTTTCTAACTTAGTAAATCAATTTTACAATAGGTAGCTCACGAGTAGATTCAACAAATGAGCAACGACGCGCGAACTTTTAATCAAAGTCCCGTATGCGTTCATATACCATTCATCCGATTGCAATGAAACTTGGGTGAGATGTTGTGTACACTTACGTGAGGGTTTCTAACTTAGTAAATCCATTTCACAGGAGGTTTCGCACGAGTAGATTCAACAAATGAGCGACGACGCGCGAAGCGTTTCAATAAGGTGCCGTATGCGTTCAAATACAATTCGTCCGATTACGATGAACCTTGGGTGAGATGTTGTGTACACCCTACGGAAAGTTTCTGGCTTAATACATCCGTTTTACAATAGGTAGCGCACGAGTAGATTCAACAAATGTGTGACGGCTTTCGAATCATTTCAACAAAGTACCGTATGCGTCCATATACCATTTATCCGATTGCTATGAAACTTTGGTGAATTGTTGTGTACACACCAGGAAATGTTTCTGTCTTAGTAAATCCAGTTTTTAATAAGTAGCGCACGAGTAGATTCAACAAATGAGCGACAGCGCGCGAATCGTTTCCACAATGTCCCGTATGCGGTCATATATCATTCATCCGATTGCGATCAAACCTTGGTGAATCATTGAGTACACGCCAGAGAAGGTTTCAGGCTTAGTAAATCTATTTTACAATAGGTAGCGCATGAGTAGATTCAACAAATGAGTGACGGCACGCGAAACGTTTAAAGAAAATCACTTATGCGTTCATATGTCATTCATCCGATTCCGATGAAACTTTGATGAGTTGTTGTGTACATGCCAGGGAAGGTGTTCAACTTGGTAAATCCATTTTACAATATTGGTAGCGCACGAGTAGATGTAACAAATGAGTGACGACGCGCGAAGGGTTCCAACAAAATCCTGTATGCGTTCATATACTATTCATCGATTGCGATGAAATTTGATGAGTTGTTGTGTACACTTACGTGAATCTTTCTAACTTAGTAAATCCATTTCACAGTTGGTAGAGCACGAGTAGATTCAACAAATGAGTGACAGCGCACGAATCATTTAAACCAAATCCCGTATGCGTTAAATGCCATTTATCCGTTTGCGATGAAACTTTGGAGAGTTGTTGTGTACGCTCCAACGAATGTTTCTAAATTAGTTAATTCAATTCACGATAGTTTAGAGGCAGTTAACAGAAATTGAAAAAAATATTGTGTATCCAAAAGCACTTCAAGAAACAAAGTTACAACACTTTCCTTGATTGGCAGGACCACGTCTGCCAGGTCAGCTTGTATTATTATAAGTTGTTTAATATAACAGGACTAGTTTCGATCACGGTCATCATCATCATCAGTAGGGACGGGAATTTGCTTGTTTGCCTATTTTATTCCTGTGTTTAGAAACGTAGGCTTTCGAGATATAAATCCGTTTTAGGTTCTATTAGGCTAGATTTCGTTGGTTTTATTGTGCCTATAAATGCCTATTTCAAGGGTTTGTGCCTATTTGGAGTATAATTGCTTATTTGATGCCTTTTGACTGTATTTTAAAGTGCATTATATTGCAGCTGGTGTGCTCGACAGAATTATATTCTCATTTCTCAATATGTGTTTACCCCACGAACAAGAATGGGAATTCTCGGAAGTCACCAGAAATAGCGCATGGGATCTCGATATTAAGCCTCGAAACTTAACAACCCTTCGTTTTTTATTTCGCTTTTCTTTATATTGAAAATTTACCCGTTAGTATGTGTGTGAATTAATATCATAAACTTTATGCTGATTGAATAACAAAAGAAGTAACTTAGTGCCGTGTTTTCGCGTTTTTTTCAATCTTGATATTAAGCCTCCAAAGTTAAAAACTTTCGTTTCAGGTATCCTCCCCTTCAAAAGCCGCGTTAGGTTGGCGCTGCAGTATATCCTGTACGCGCCTGAGTGTTGAATGGGCAGGCAGTTAAAAGCAGCCAGGATGGATGCGATCCAGCTGGCAATTAAAATTCCGCGGCGATCACAGTGGGTTGGTGCTGTAACCTATCTTGTGTTGAATGGACAGGCAGTTTAAAGCAGCTAGGAGGGATGCGATCCAGCTGGCAGTTAAAATGCCGCTGCGATCACAGTGGGTTGGTGCTGTAACCTATCTTGTGTTGAATGGACAGGCAGTTTAAAGCAGCTTGGAGGGATGCGATCTATCTGGCACTGGGTGTAGCATGGCCTCTTACCGAGATAGATGGAAACTTGGTGGTCCCGTCTTGAGCTACTGTTGCCATGCAGCCAGGAGGGATGCGATCCAGCTGGCAGTGAAAATGCCGCGGCGAACACAGTGCGTTGGTGCTGTAACCAATCTTGTGTTGAATGGACATGCAGTTTAAAGCAGCCAGGAGGGATGCGATCCAGCTGGGAGTGAAAATGCAGCCGCGATCAGTGCGTTGGTGCTGTAACCTATCTTGTGTTTAATGGACAGGCAGTTTAAAGCAGCCAGGAGGGATGCGATCCAGCTGGGAGTGAAAATGCAGCGGCGATCAGTGCGTTGGTGCTGTAACCTATCTTTTGTTGAATGGACAGGCAGTTTAAAGTAGCTTGGAGGGATGCGATCTAGCTGGCAGTGGGTGTAGTTTGGCCTCTTACCAAGATAGATGTAAATTTGGTGGTCCCGTCTCGAGCTACTGTTGCTATGGAGATGGCCGACCTTGCTATTACTTCATCAGTATATTTTCTGCTTTTATTAGCCTTTGCTTGAGTGAAAAAAAAGCCGAAATCAGAAGAATGAGAAAGACTATCGAAAATTCATGTAGCCAGCCGTTCCTTCTGGGTCCTAAACTATGCGTATGCAAAATTTGTTGAGATTGGTGGAACGGTGTAGATTTGTATATGGAACAAATCCACCCACCCATCCACCCACATACATACATACATACATACATACATACATACAGACTTTCACTTTTATATATAAGATAAGTATGTTATTAAATATAAGTTACTTATTGTTAATTCTTTTTATAGTAATTAAATATGTTATTAAATTAAAGGAAATTTTTTCATGCCTATTTTGTTGCCTATTTTACACGTTAGTGCCTATTTACATGCCTATTTTGGCTATTTTAAGAGCCTATATGCCTGCCTATTTTAACTGTTTTTAGTGCCTATAATTCTCGTCTCTAATCATCAGCAATATTCAGTTGTCGGAAGAAATTATTAAGACACCTACAGCAGTGGCTACGCTCGCTAAAGCGCAGCGTTAGGTCATAGGTCCAAGCTCTCTGCTGACTCGGTAGACGCGCGGGATCGAGCCCCACCATTGGCCATCCTTGAAATGGTTATCCATGGTTTCCCATTTTCAACACCAGGCAAATGCTGGGATGGTAAATTCTGACAGGCCACGGCCGCTTCCTTCCTCATCCATGCCCAGTTTCATTCATCTTCATCCATTCCATCTCTCATCCCGACGCGCAGTTCGCTCACGGGCGTTGACTAGAAGGACCTGCACTCGGCCACTCAGGAGGCCTCACGGCAAAACAAAAGAAAAAAAAGTTGCGAGTAATTGAAACTACAGTATAATTATGGTAATTTATGGATTCTCTTAAAATATTACAAAACTATCGAAATCAGTTCCGTTACAAAGTAATTTAACAAAAGAAATATAACCAAATACGTAGTTTCGTGAAGAACAAAATAACCTATTTACATATATCCTATTTAAGTTAATTGCCTCTATCATCATACAAAATTTCAGTTTGTTTGCTGTAATATATTCTTAGATATTGAGAACCATCTAAACACTTCGATTGTTCGCCATGTTGGATTTTTAGCCTACTTTTCCCATTTTGCAAAAATGAGGAAAAAGTAGACTTATGAGATCGATCCGGGAAAATGTGTGTCTGTCTGTCTGTCCTTCTGTCTGTCTGGCTGGCTGTGTGTGTGTCCCCCTCCCCCCTATCAACTCCTAAACGGCTGCAGCAATCAAAACCAAATTTAGTATGAGTAAAGATGTGCACCGGAATATCTCACGTCCATATTTGAAAATGATGTCAGTGCTACCAACTGCTGAAAAAATGCGCTAGAAATTTGAGCTCCATGTTGGATATCTCGCAAGGTATGCATGGGAGCTATTCCAAAATTGGTACACATGCAGATAATACTATTTCAGTTTAATTTCCAGGAGGCTAACAATGACAGAGTTGCCAAAATAATTTTAAGCCTTCTGATAAGTCCAATGTTTAAATGCATATAACTTCTACACTATCAATTGGATTTCAACCAAATTTTGTATGTAATATCTGTACATAAACAGATATGATTGAGAGTATTCTTAAGAGCCACCAGGGCTGCCAACTGTTAATAATTGCTCTCTCTATTTTTTATCCAAGTACCAATATATCAGAAAGTAGGCAAGCCAACAGCTTTAAACTATGCACACGTATATTCTGACATTTTAGATTAATTTGGAGTAACTTATATACGTCAGTTCTACCAAACTGATTATAAGCCTGCTGATAGTACCAATTTTAAAATACATGTAACTTCTATACTATCAGTTGGATTTCAACCAAATTTCGTATGTGCTATGTGTACCATAACAGATATGACTGAAAGTATTGTTAAGATCAATCAGGGCTGCCAACTGTTAATAAATACTGTCCATATTTTTAGCCTACTTTCGATTTTTGCAAAAAATGAAAGTAGACTTATGAGATCAACACAGGGCGAAAAAAGTGTGTCTGTCTGTGTGTGTGTATGTGTGTGTGTGAGTCTGTGTGTGTGTGTATGTGTGTGTGTGAGTCTGTGTGTGTGTGTGTGTGTCTGTGTGTGTGTGAGTGTGTGTACTCTGAATGTATGTCCCCCCTATCAATTCGAACACGGTGAAACCGAATTGAACGAAATTTGGTACAGAGGTAGCACTAGTAAAGGACACCTCAGTGTCATACTGTAACCGTTTCGCTACCAACCTTGCACGTAAATATGCATATATATGAATCTCCACAGTTGGGGGTCAAATGTAACTGTTTTGCTCCAGGTTGGTCTGAGGAAATTACACGGCAACTCTCCCTCTAGACTGATGAATGACATTTGAATTGATAATTTTGAAATAATAATTGATTGTAAGATATTGATTGAGGTATTAAAGATGGATAAATTAATTACTCGGTGGGCGCCATGGTCATGTAACATATGACCAAACATATAGTCACTTACACAATTTGTAGAGCAGCTGAGTTCTCTACTTCTCAAGGACGTGGTAAGACTCCGTCTTTAACCGAGATAGTATTTGTTTTGGGAATAAGGGATGACTTAAAGCTATTTCTAACTACTAAGGAAGAAAAGACCTGCATCAAATAATATAGAAGATTTAATAAAGTTAAAAACAAGAAAATGACGATAAAAATAAATGATAAATGATAAAAATTAAATGACTCTACTGAATTTACTAAGGCTCGGCGAAAATAGCAACTGGAGGTGGTCTATAAGTTAAAGTTAAAAAAACAAAAGCTGGAATTTACGTGCCGATGAATTTACTGCAAATAGAGACTTTGCGTAATTCGCGTCATTTGGCTTACCGATGTAGATCATCTCTCGTCCTCGTGGTTCACGGCAGTGATGTGATGTTGGGCTGGTTCGTTGTCGTCCCTCCTCTGCTCGTCATTATGCGCTGAATTATGTTTATTGCATTTAACAGTGATTTGATATCTGCTCTGATGTTTGGTTAGTGATGGGATATAATCCCTAAAATCACTCTTATGGTGATAGCCCAGACACGACTATCCCCATTGGTGCATATAGGCATGAATTCGCCTACCACACTCGACCGATATACTGTCTTTCTTCCGAGCTCATAGAGAACCCTGTCTGTTGTCCACTAGTCAGAGAAGCTGGTCTTGTAATGTTCAGCCGCCTGCCTTCCCCCTTGTCCTCAGTATTTCAAAACTGCCTCACCCCCTTTCACCAGCGAGTTCACCCTCTTCCAATCGTGTCTTCGTCACACCCAATCTCCAGACAAAAGCACTCACGTCAATGCTTTGTATCCATGTCCCAACGAGCAGCGATAGACCTGGGACAAAAGGCCTGTCCCCCGGCGAGTTTCCAGGAACGAGCACTGCCCTCATCGAAGCTATGGTTGGGACAACTCATGCTGTGAATTGTCGTCTCAGTAATCCTCTTGGAGCCAGCCTTTCAACTCTAAAATCTTGCAAACTACCACACTTCCCATCACTATATTCCTCCAGCCAAATGAAATGAATTCTTATGCATTGAAATGACGGCTAAATGTCTTTAAAAAAATCAATACTCTAAATGATAATAATATAGGTAATAATAATAATAAGTGAATCAAAGTATGTCACCTGACATGTAATCCAATATATGAAAGCACTACTACTAATAATAATAATTCAACGAGACTCATTGATAATAATAATACGCTAGTTCAACATATTACATTCGCCCTGGGAGATCGCGTGACATATAGAATCCCTATATTCCCGCGATATCCCAAGAACACGCATAAAAGAAACAGAAAACCCTAAAATATATACATACATATAAAACAATACACACATTCCATTATACCCTTAGATCTGTACAATTTCATCATCTTCGACGCCTCACGTCATTGTCTTTCTCTGTCTACCAGCGTGGGTTGCTCGTAAATTGTTCATAGTTACATCATTTCATTACGATATATTCGCTTTTCATTGTCTTTATTTCCTATGTGTTAGGAGAGAGATACATTTATGTGTCACACTATGTATGCATTCATTATTTCACTTCACCTAGCTTCATTTAGTGACCTTATTGTTCCGTCACGTAACTTCTATGCCACTGCATGACATTTATCACACTCGGTCGCTATCGGTGTCGACCTGGTTGGCCGAACTCAAAACACACGCCATGTTGGTGTATGATACTCCACCCATTCATGACACACTTCATACGCTCACAGATCACACGTCGGAGAAGGTGCCTCCTGACTGAGTTACTCAAAATCTCTGTAAGTTTTACATTTTTGATCCTACAAAATAATACACAAATATAGAAATATCCTTAAAGTCAAGATATGTCTGTGCAATTGTCGTCACAATTAAGTTCCTTTAGAGCCTGATCACATAACAGACCTAAGCGAGCTCCACTTCCCGCTATGCTTATCTTATCTGACCATCTGAAGACAGCACCACTCACCCTTCTCTCTCTGTCTCGTTCCTTTAAATACCTTAAATGGCAATCTTCCAGACCAGTCGACCTTCGTGACAATGACTTGCCTAGTATTCCTTTAAATACATAACACACAACGTCACGCTATGTCACTCACCAGTCGGTCTGTTGACTTCCTCACCACGTAAATGGGTACGCAACTGACCACGTGCTAAGGTGCGTATACTCTCCATGTATGATAATCGTTAAGAACAGTCTTAACTCCAAAAGACATGGTTTTGACCTCTCATTGCCTGCCTTACTTTACGAAATATATTTTCGCAAGCTTTGTATATTGTATGTTCCATAAAGTTTCTCTCCTAGTTCATTTTCCAGAACATACGCGGTGTTACCAATCCTCCTGGACACTATATATGGTCCAGAAAACAATAAAAAGAACTTCCTCGTGACTTTATCGGAGGCATTCGACTGTTTTGGGACTCTCAATAATATTTGATCTCCCTTATTGAAAAGGTCGAATTTGGTCTGTTTTTGTTGACGAATTCTCTTAGCTGCTGATTTCCTTAAATTTTGTTTCGCCAACTGGACAAAATAGTCCATCCCCGGTTGTTTTCCCGCAGATAAACCCAGTACTCTCGCTAGCTCATTTTGGGGTCTCCTTCCAAAATGAATTTCATGGGGCGTCAACTTCGTGCTATCATGCTGGACAGAGTTTAGCCAGGTCTCAACTTTGGGAAGTTGTGCGACCCATGCCGTATGCTTATCGTGCACGAGAGCTCGGAATAGACGGCCCACCTCTCGCATCGGTCGTTCCGAAGGATTACCTTGTGGAAATCTTACCGATGAGTGAACGTGTGAAATGCCGGCTTTCTGCATATTGGTTTTCCATTTCTTTGCAGTGAACTGCGGCCCACTATCAGATAAAATTCTGAGTGGAGTGCCAAACTCAGGAATGTACTTTTCAATAATCAGTCGGCTACATGCGAGTCCCGTGGCTTTCCTTAGCGCATAAAGTTTGATGTATTTACTGAATGCATCAATCACAACAAAGATGTATTCGTAGCCGTACTGACCCTTAACTACAGGTCCAAATAGGTCCACACACAGTAGTTCCCCGGGACTACTGGTGAGGATCGCCTGCATTTCCCCTTTTAAATACTTAACAGGATATTTACTCTTCTGACAGAGGTCACACCTAGCGAGTGTTTTTCTAACATCCCTTCCCATTTTTTCCCATATAAAATCACGTGAAAGTTCATAGAACACTTTGGTCGCTCCAAAATGTCCTAGCTCCTTGTGTATGAACCATATAAGTTCTTCCCTTAGGGTGGCCGGCACGCATATTGCCCAGCGGTCATTCTTACACTTTCGTGCAAGAAGCCCGTCGTGCATTCTATATGCAAACCGCCCGACCTTCACAACCTGTGACTCACCCGCCTCCAACCTGGCCAGTGCCTCACCCAAGGTTGCGTCATCCCGCTGCTCAACCAACATTTTTCTCAAGGTTTCAAGCGATCTCCTGTTGCTCGGATCCACACACGCGCAGAGCAAAATTCCCTCTTCTGCTTTTACAAGTGAATTGTCCTTATTTAAATTCGAATCCCTGGATAGCATATCCGCTAAGACATTTCCTTTACCCTTGATGTGCTTTACCTCAAAATCGTATTCTTGGAGTGCAAGAATCCATCTGCTTACACGGTTTGAGCTTAGCTTACATGTTTGCATAAAAAGTAGAGCGTGGTGGTCTGTGTAGATTTGAAATTTACTCCCTAGCACATACATTCGAAATTTACTTAGGCTGAAAACTATTCCGAGCAGTTCCAATTCTGTTATCGTATACTTCTTCTCGGCGGCTGAAAGTCCACGCGAGGCTAGAGATACAATACCTAAGTTTCCCTCCGTGTCCCTCTGACACAATACACCCGCAACCCCAATATGTGACGCATCCGTCATCAATACATACTCTTGGTGTCTAAGCGGATACTTCAATACTACTGCTTGCTCGAATCCACGTTTCAGAGCACGGAACGCTTTGTCATGACTTTCATCCCACCTACATCTGCTTCCTGATTTAAGGAGCTCCCTAAATGGTTCAACCAGTCCTGAATACCTTAACACGAAACGACGAAAAAAATTACAGACCCCCAGATAACTTTTAAGCTCCTTAACGTTTTTTGGTACACTTGCATCGAGAATTTTGTCCACTCTGCTTGCTTCCGGCGTAACTCCTATTCGGGACACCCTATGACCCAGGAACGTGACTTCTGTTCTGCAGAAATATGACTTCGATAATTTTAAAGTAAAGCCTGCTCTGTCTAACTTCTGGAAAACTATGTTTAAGTGGTCTAAGTGTTCTGCAAATGTTCTAGAACTGATCACTAGATCGTCTACGTAGATCGTGACGTAATCTCCTGTATCATCCCCTAGCGCTATGTTTAGTGCACGGATAAGTGCGGCTGAGCTACTTTTGAGACCATATGGAACTCTCTGAAATTGAAAGAGGTTGTACTGGTGGCTAAATGCCGTAAATGGACGGTCTTCTTCCCTTAGAGGAACCTGCCAGAAGCTAGAACTTAAGTCCACGCACGTAAAATACTTCTTTCCTTCAAAACTCTGCATGAGCTCTTCAATGGACATGGATTTTAATTGGTCAAACGAGATGTGTGCATTTACCAGGCGTGCGTCCAGACAAATTCTGACTTTTCCATCGGCTTTCGGGACAGTAATTAAAGAATTTACGTAGGGACTACTGGAATACTCTATTATGCCATCCTCGAGCATTTGTTTAATCTGTGCTTCAACTGCCTGTTGGTATTTAAATGGTATGGGATACCTGTGTCCAGTAAAGACTGAGTAATCATGGACGTTTAAAGAGTGCACATAGCAATTGGCCTTGCCAATCCTGTTTTCAAAAACTCTCTGATTCTTCAACAAAACTTCGTAAAGGAGATTACACTCATCTTCTTCTATATTCCCCTGATCCGCAGCCTGACGTAACGAATCCTCAAGATCTCTGTTGGTCAGCACACTGCCCACAAAATTTAAAGACTCAGGCTCTATGTTCTCAGACACCTGTTCTATATCCCCTACATCTCTTGCTCTCGACACTTCGTTTATCGTGCATAAACAACTAGAAATATAACTCCCCTTATTCTGATTTACGAATTCCATGATTACTTCCTCTTCACCCCACTTGAGTTTAATGCACCCTTCGTCATAAAATATTTTACCCTGAACTTTGGTTAACCAGTCACACCCAAGTATCATTGCAAAAATTAAATTTGGAATAACTAGGCACACCTGGTTCTCTATATGACCGTTAATATTGATTTCTACTATAACCTGCTTGCTAATTAACTGCGACTTCTTTCCAACTGCAGTTATAACGTACGTAGTCTTAATTGGCATTTCTTCAAGCTCCACCCCTGCTTCTCTTATTTGATTATAAAATTTCTGGCTAACGCAAGACGCTCCGCACCCAGTATCGATTAAAACTGCGTGTCGCGCCCGCAACACGCATAATTCTACGACGGGGCTCACATCTAATGTTTTAGCTACAGTTTCCTCCTCAATAAATTCTCTTAACAAATCATCTCTGACATTCAGGTCATAGGGTTCCTGTACTAGGGTTATAACAGGGATCAGCGCAGACTGTGATTTTGACCTCACATCGCAGCCTGGCGCTCGTTTAAATTACGGCTTCTGTCGTTCTCCCCCCCATTGTTCACGCCACTGGTCTGGTTATTGTCATTTGGTTCCCTCTCCTCTCTCTGGTTACCGCTATTGCCTCCAGGGTTTCCCCTTCCAAAACCTCGGTTGTTCTGGTTGTAGTAGGAGTTCTGGTAGCCACCAGTTCTTTGAACCACCTGTGGACCATTACCTTGACCCTGATTACTCCTTTGATTGTAATTGGGACCCTGAGTGTTATTGTTTCTACTGTACTGTGGATTCATCATGTTCCCACGGTTTTGGAAACTAGGATTTCCACCACCCCTATTCTGGAAATTCTGGCCGCCGCAACTGCCTCTGCCTTGTGAGCCTTGGCTCCTGACGTCCTGGTTTCTGGCATAATTTGCATTTTGCTCTTCGCCATTCCCCCTACCCAAAGTATCAAACGTCCCTAATAATTTCTCGAGTTCCTGTATACTTCCGACTTTTTGAATACAGGCCGCCTCCTTCACCCTATAAGGAAAGTGTCGCAACAACAACTTGACCACGTCTCCTTCCCTCGATAACCCGTCCAAATGCTTACATACCAACACCTGGCTCAGAAAGTATTCGGTCATATTTTGGCTCCCCCTCGCATTGTATCTCCCGCACGCCACTGCCTCTCTGTGTTGTGACTGAATAGCTTCATTCCAATACTTTTCGTGAAATTTAGCTTTGAAGTCGTCTAAGCTTTCTAGAGTGTTTTTGTAAACCGCATACCAGCTTTTTGTTTCTCCTACAAAAGCTTGCTCTAAAATTTCTAACACCTGTCCCCATTCGATACTGCCCTCATCCAATCTTTCTTTAAATTTGTTCTCCACAGCTCCCAGAAATTCCATCGGGCAACCTTGCCGATTACTGAACTTGGCCAGCTCTATTTCCTTGTAATTACAGCTGCCGGAAAAACCTGTTCTCTCCCTCCCCGTCTCTTGTCTCATTTTGACCCTTATTCTGGCTTCCGCCTCAGCTACCTTCTCAGCTATATTCCTGTCTGTTTTTCTTTCTATATCCTCAAATCTCTCTTTCATATTTCCATCTCTCTCTTTTCCCATCTCCGTCAGCACACCCTGCTTCTCCCTAATCTCTTGAATGCTCTCATGATTCTTCTGATTGCAATCCTCTACCCTCTTACTTAAATCTTTCTGAACTTTACTAATTTCTCCCCCCAGCTGTTCCTTCACCTGTCTTGTCTCCACCTGCACTAATTCCTTGAGAATTTCCATCTGAGTACCACTCCTCTCCTGACTTTCCTCTTTTTCCTTTCCCAATTTCTGATCTACAATTTCTATAATTTTCCTAGCCTCTTCTTCCACCACCCCTTTAATTTCTCCCCTAATTTGTTGTTCTACCCCCTTAATGCTTTCCTGCAGTGTTCCACACTTCCTGTTCAACTCCTCATTCACTTTGACCACGCTGTCCAACCTATCCTTCATCTCCCTGCTATTTCTATCCAATTTTTCCGTCATCTCCTGATTGTTTGCATCTATCTTGTTATTTGTGGCTTCAATTTTGCTATTTGTGGCCTCCATTTTGCCACTTAAGTCCTGCATGAGTTTCAACATTAGGGTTTGAAAACATTCCTGACTTTCTCCCTTCTTGTCAGTATCAAGGTCTACCTCCGCTAACCCTGTACTATTCTCACTCCCCCCTGCCAACTGATCATGCTCATCTACGCTCTCCTCCTCCATACAACCGCCTAACTGTTGCCCGCTTCTCAACAGCATATCGCTGTCATCATCCATGCTGATATAGTATCACTCACTGTAAAAACCCAAAAAAAAACACTTGCACAGAAATATCACTTCATCCCTCCACAAATACCATCCGGTTTTCGGCCTTACGTTGTGGTGCCAAATGTAACCGTTTCGCTACCAACCTTGCACGTAAATATGCATATATATGAATCTCCACAGTTGGGGGTCAAATGTAACTGTTTTGCTCCAGGTTGGTCTGAGGAAATTACACGGCAACTCTCCCTCTAGACTGATGAATGACATTTGAATTGATAATTTTGAAATAATAATTGATTGTAAGATATTGATTGAGGTATTAAAGATGGATAAATTAATTACTCGGTGGGCGCCATGGTCATGTAACATATGACCAAACATATAGTCACTTACACAATTTGTAGAGCAGCTGAGTTCTCTTCTTCTCAAGGACGTGGTAAGACTCCGTCTTTAACCGAGATAGTGTTTGTTTTGGGAATAAGGGATGACTTAAAGCTATTTCTAACTACTAAGGAAGAAAAGACCTGCATCAAATAATATAGAAGATTTAATAAAGTTAAAAACAAGAAAATGACGATAAAAATAAATGATAAATGATAAAAATTAAATGACTCTACTGAATTTACTAAGGCTCGGCGAAAATAGCAACTGGAGGTGGTCTATAAGTTAAAGTTAAAAAAACAAAAGCTGGAATTTACGTGCCGATGAATTTACTGCAAATAGAGACTTGGCGTAATTCGCGTCATTTGGCTTACCGATGTAGATCATCTCTCGTCCTCGTGGTTCACGGCAGTGATGTGATGTTGGGCTGGTTCGTTGTCGTCCCTCCTCTGCTCGTCATTATGCGCTGAATTATGTTTATTGCATTTAACAGTGATTTGATATCTGCTCTGATGTTTGGTTAGTGATGGGATATAATCCCTAAAATCACTCTTATGGTGATAGCCCAGACACGACTATCCCCATTGGTGCATATAGGCATGAATTCGCCTACCACACTCGACCGATATACTGTCTTACTTCCGAGCTCATAGAGAACCCTGTCTGTTGTCCACTAGTCAGAGAAGCTGGTCTTGTAATGTTCAGCCGCCTGCCTTCCCCCTTGTCCTCAGTATTTCAAAACTGCCTCACCCCCTTTCACCAGCGAGTTCACCCTCTTCCAATCGTGTCTTCGTCACACCCAATCTCCAGACAAAAGCACTCACGTCAATGCTTTGTATCCATGTCCCAACGAGCAGCGATAGACCTGGGACAAAAGGCCTGTCCCCCGGCGAGTTTCCAGGAACGAGCACTGCCCTCATCGAAGCTATGGTTGGGACAACTCATGCTGTGAATTGTCGTCTCAGTAATCCTCTTGGAGCCAGCCTTTCAACTCTAAAATCTTGCAAACTACCACACTTCCCATCGCTATATTCCTCCAGCCAAATGAAATGAATTCTTATGCATTGAAATGACGGCTAAATGTCTTTAAAACAAGAAGTTCCGTTAAGAACTATACAGCCTACTTTTCATGCCAATGATTATTCTACAGAATATGAACCTATCTAGAATAATGACGAAATTAAGTTGCTAATATCGAAATTTCCAATTAGTTCGAAATACTGTATACCTGGCATAATGTATCCTAATAGAGCACTACAGTTGGCAGCCCTGATGACTGAATATATTCTTAGTTCCATCTCTTAAGGTACAAAATACAAAATTTGGTTGAAGTCCAATGAATCGCATGGACGTTACATGCAGTTAAACATTGGATCTAACAGCGCGCGTGAAATCATGTTGGCAACAATGTCATGCATGTATTGGTCAGAAATAATCAGAAATAATGTGATCTATTGTTGTGCCAATTTTGAATGAAATCCATTAGTTAGTATAAAAGTTACATGCATTTTAAATTTGGACCTATCAGCAGGCTTAGAATCATGTTGGCAGCACTGACGTATATTAGTTACTCCAAATTCGTCTAGAATGACAGGTACTATACGTGTGCAAATTTTAGAGCTATTGGCTTGCATACTTTCTGATATATTGATATTAGGGTAACAAAAATAGGGACAGCACATATTAACAGTTGGCAGCCCTGGTTGCTCCTTAGAATACGCATAGTCATATCTGTTATGGTACACATAACACATACGAAATTTGGTTGAAATCCAAATGATAGTATGGAAGTTGCATATATTTATAGTTGGACCTGTCAGCAGGCTTAGAATCATGTTGGTAGCACTGACGTATATAAGTTACTCCAAATTAATATAGAATGTCAGGTACTATACGTGTGCATAGTTTAAAGCTGTCGGCTTGCATACTTTCTGATATATTGGTATTTGGATAAAATAAATTAGGAGCATTTATTAACAGTTGGCAGCCCTGGTAGGTCTTAAGAATACGCTCAGTCATATCTGGTTATGTACACATACAACATACGAAATTTGGTTGAATTCCAATTGATAGTGTAGAAGTTATATGCATTTAAAAATTGGACCTATCAGGAGGCTTATAATCATTTTGGCAACACTGCCATGTTTGGCCTCCTGGAAATTAAACTGAAATATTATGGTCTGTACGTGTGCCAATTTTGAAATAGCTCCCATTCATACTTTCCAAGATATCCAACATGGAGCTCAAATTTCAATTGCGATTTTTTAGCAGTTGGTAGCACTGACATCATTTTCAAATATGGCCGTGAGATATTCAGGTGTAGATCTTTACTCCTACCAAATTTTGTTTCGATTGCTGCAGCCGTTTAGGAGTTGATAGGGGGGGACACACACACAGCCAGACAGACAGACAGAAGGACAGACAGACAGACAGACAGACGGACGGACAGACAGACAGACAGACAGACAGACAGACAGACAGACAAACATTTGCCCGATCTCATAAGTCTACTTTTTTCTCATTTTTGCAAAATGTGAAAAGTAGGCTAAAAAATCAATACTCTAAATGATAATAATATAGGTAATAATAATAATAAGTGAATCAAGGTATGTCACCTGACATGTGATCCAATATATGAAAGCACTACTACTAATAATAATAATTCAACGAGACTCATTGATAATAATAATACGCTAGTTCAACATATTACAATACTTTATATCGCCGCCATCTTTACCAAAACAGAATGGCGGCCACTCAAATGTTCAAAACGTAAAATCAAATTACGGCTAAACTAATCATCCGATCTCTACCAAATTTGGTGACAACATACCTTTATATAGGACGCGTCTTTCACCCAAAATTCAAGGTCATCGGCCATGCCATTTCAGGATGGCGGCCGTGTGAATTATGCAACCATTTTAATAAATAGCTTAAGACCCACCAATTCCGATTATCGAGCCTAGGGGGGTTTAAGCTATCCTGAAGGTCGTGATCCGTTATTTATTATAATTTAATATTATAATATTATACAGTATGAGTGGCTTAAAAGAGCTGAGCCGTTTGTGTCACACGACAAGATGGCAGCTGTCCTCATGTGCCTGTCTTATATTTCAGTAGTTTTAGTATGTTGTATGTGATATACCGTACTGATACAATAATATAAACTTTGTATGAAATGATCTTTAATGAAGATGTACTGCAGTGAAGAAATCGTTTATTTAAAGTCATTATTTGCCAACAGTTTGTATCTAATATGTCAGTTAAGAACACCTGACGTCATGGATACGGTTAGCTCTGGGCTAGCATGTTAGTCTGACACGCAGTTGACTGGGGATCGAATACTGCTACAGTTAGGTTTTTTTTTTCTTGAATTCTTTTACAAATGATGTGCACGAGCTTTTCCCACAGATACTGAATAAAATGTCATTTAGCTCAAAGGAGAGGATAAAGTATACACTCGTATATTAATAACCAAACAAAGAAATTAATTCGCGAAACATACGACAATTATATTCACAAAATAAGCAGCACCAGTGAAATGTGGAAATTTTTGTCCAGAAGACGCGGCACCGCTGCGCCAGCCTCATTTCACTGTAACGGTACATTCCTCAGTGCACCCCAAGATATTGCAACAGCGTTCAGTGACAGTTTCAAGCAGAACTTTTCTAAGCCGGATATGACCACGAACCTGCTTCTGCCAAGGTCATCACTTCCACCCCTCCCACTCTCCATCCTGTACTTCACAACAACTGAGGTGATTCAGAGCCTACGGAAGATTAGACCACATGCGGCGACCGGCCCAGATGATGTTCCCGGACGGATCCTGCTGCAGTGTGCGGAAGCATTAGCGCCCTCTCTGAGTGCGTTATTCAACCTGTCTATCAACCAAGGTTCTGTGCCGTGTGGGTGGAAATGTGCTAACGTGGTGCCAATCTATAAGCAAGGTGACAGAGAAGATGTTGCAAATTACAGACCGGTGTGTCTAACATCTATAATTTGTAAATGTATGGAGCGGCTAGTAGCAAACAGTGTGCTGGAATTCCTACGGGAGAACAATCTGCTCGACCCAAATCAGCACGGTTTTCTTCCGGGTCGTTCTTGCACTACTCTATTGACAAAAGTCATTGATGAGTTTCAGTTCTACTTGAATCAGCCAGAAGTGAAACAAGTGGACTGTATTGCACTGGATTGGGCTATGGTCTTCGATCAAGTGTCTCATGAAAGACTTTTGTTAAAGCTACAGCAGCTTAACATACGGGGTAGCTTACTTGCATGGGTGAGGTCATTCCTAGAGGGTCGAACACAGTGTGTGGTGTACGGAGGTGCTCGATCGCAGGCTGCTCAAGTTACTTCTGGAGTGATTCAGGGCTCTGTGATCGGACCTCTTCTCTTCACTATATATGTGCTCGATCTTCCTGGCTGTGTCACCTCATCAATGTCACTATATGCAGATGACACCGTGCTATACAGGGGCATTAAATGTGAAGAAGATTCCCTCTGTCTTAAATCAGATATGGACAACTTATCGCTGTGGTGTTCTGTGAATAATTTAAATATAAATGTACAAAAATGTAAATACATAAGAATAACCAGGTCACAAAAACCCATTGAGAATGAATACAAAATTATGAACAGTGTCATCCCACAGTGCACAAACTTAAAGCTATTAGGGGTAACAATCTCCGACACCCTGAATTGGAACATTCAAAGTGAAAAGGCAAGATGTAAGGCCACCAAAGTTCTGGGTTTCTTGTACAGAAACATGAGAGGTTGTAAACCTAGTGCCTTCAGGATGGCTTACACATGCATGGTCCGTCCGATATTAACGTACGGCTTACCTGCTTGGCATCCCACTACAGCGGAAAACATGAACAAGCTCCAGCGTGTACAGCGCCGCGCAGAAAGGCAAATAGCTCGTTATTCCCCTTCCCCTTTGTCAAAATTTCCATCTATAGAGGCAACAGCCAAACAAATTGATCTAATTTTTCTTAAAAAATCCCTTACAGGTTCCATTAATATTGACCCTTTTTGCCGACTGTCATTGGCATATCGCTCAGTTCGGAGAGGACGAGGTGTAACCCTCGTTCCGCCCTTCGCACGTAGCAATGCTTACCTGACAGGTTTCTACGGCCGCTCTGCGCGGTTATGGAACGCGCTGCCAGGGGATGCCAAGATCTTGCCTCTTAAGAAATTCAAGCCGTACGTAAAAAAGTACATTGTATAAATAAACGTTTGTATGAGTGATTGATTGTCTCGCTGAATGAATGAGTATCTGAATGGAATGAATGTATGTATCGCGTGATCGAGGTTATGAAAGTGCGTGCGTGAGAGAGTGAGTGAATAGGAAAATGTACTATGTCAATATTCTAAATATGTAAATACTGCAAATATCTTTGTAAAACTTGTAAATATTGTTAAAACAAATGTAGATGTAAGCTGTGCCTGTGAAGCATGAAATATGTATGTGGGGCTTGCCCTTTTTCACTAGGCCTTCCATACTTCGTGTACGATTTATGGTAAATAAATAATAATAATAATAATAATAATAAAATCACAGTCCCAGCATCGCACATAAACAGAAGACATTAGAAAAAGGAGAATAGAAGAACTAGATACACGTTGTCATTAACCACAGCCTTCTTAATGCCTCTGTACGGTGCTGTCCTCTTGTGGGTTATGTGGGTAATATTGTTCCAAACATAACGCTGTGTAAATGCCTGAGCTGGCCTCCTGAAGTATGGCAATTTTGTAATACTGGTAGTTCAACTATTAGCCACGATCGCGCTCCGAATACCTTTAAACACTGCCAGCTGGATCGCCTCCCTCTTGGCTACTTTAAACTGCCTACTCATTCAACACCCATAGAACACTGCCATCGTAGTACATTACGATGGCAGTGCATAGGCGTACAAGATAAAGATTAATTCACTGATAGGTCGCAGCACCACCTACTGTGATTGGGGCGGAAGATTCTTAATTTTGCAGGCTGGCTTAATATAGAGATTAACGGACGTGAATGCATTACAATAAGTTAGTAGTTATGTTATTCAATCATCATAAAGTATATAATATTGATCTTGACACTTACTGGCTTATTATCAATATAAAAGAAAACAAACAATACATTGTGGTTGGGGTGATTGTTTTAGGGATGAGGACAAAGAGTCATAAAGATACCCATACATTTAGGAGAAAGTAGGCTATATGTTCTTTGCTGAACATCTTGTTTTACCCTAATATCAATATATCAGAAAGTATGCAAGCCAACAGCTCTATGCTTTGCACACGTATAGCACCTGACATTGTAGATTAATTTGGAGTAATTAATACAAGGCAGTGCTGCCAACATGATTCTATGCCTGCTGATATGTCCAATTTTAAAATACATGTAACTTCTATACTAACAAATGGATTTCATCCAAAATTGGCACAACAAGATATCATAATATTTCAGATTATTTCTGACCAACACACGCATGCTATTGTTGGCAACATGCTTTTACGCGTGCTGATAGATCCAGTGTCTAACTGCATGTAACGTCCATTGGACTTCAACCTAATTTTGTATTCTGTACCTTAAGAGATGGAACTAAGAATATATTCAGTCACCAGGGCTGCCAACTGTAGTGCTCTATTAGGCTACATTATACCAGGTATATTTTGAACTAATTTGATATTTCGATATTACCAACTTAATTTTGTCATTATACTAGATAGGTAGAATAATCATTGGCATGAAAAGTAGGCTGTATAGCTCTTCACGGAACTTCTTGTTATATACGTCGTAGGCCATACAGTTATGTACTATTACATGAAGATTATTGCGTAGGTGTATCTTTCAATCATCAATCGCATGATTAGGAAACAAGAAATAAAAACGAGATTTGAAAATTTTGCACAGTCACCATCTTGTGGTTATGTAAACAATTTTAAAAAATTTAATAAATTAAATATCACTGGATTAATTTTGTATAAGCATTCACCGTAACAGTTTTCACTGCACGCGGATGGTTAAATCGCGAGAGACGTCTATTTAAATATTTAAAATTCGCGTCGCCACCATGTTGGAATTGTGCTCTCCATGTTATTGAAAGTCCCGTAGGTAAACTTATGATTATAGCCTTCATCAACATACAAATTTCAGTTTGATTGCTGTCATAGAATAGAAGATATTGAGAACCGTCTAAATATTTCGGATGGTCGCCATATTGGATTTTATATATGTAGGCCATAGAGTTGTATACTATTAGATGACGAGTGTTGCATAGGTTCATTACTCAACCGTTGGCTTTGATAGCATGATTAGGTCACAAGAAAAGAAAATTAATTTTAAAATTTCGCACAGCCGCCATCTTGAGGTTATGTAAATAATTGAACTAAATTAGGTGTCAGTGCATTACCATGCGTATAAACATTTCCTGTACCACGTTTCACTGTGCTCGGATGGTTACATCGCGAGAAACGTCTATTTAAATGTTTCAACTTTGCTTGGCCGCCATGTTCGTTTTGTACACAGGTTTTTGAAAGTTACATTGGTGAACATCTAATAGTGCCCTTTATCAGCGTAGAAGTGTTCAGTGCGATATCAGTGATAGTTTCGGAGAAACAAAATGCCGGTAAAATTGTTCGCACAGCTGCCATGTTGGATTGGTGAGACTTAAATCTGAAAGGCACGGTCGAGGTGGGCCAAAATAGCACTATGACACTACCAAGTTTATTGAAATCGCCGTTCATATTATATTAGGGGGGCACACACACACGGACAAAAGGTGATCTCTCTCATAAGCCTCTAATTAGCCTACTTTCGATTTTTGCAAAACACGAAAGTAGACTTATGAGATCTACACAGGGCCAAAATGATTGTGTGTCTGTGTGTGTGTGTGTATGTCTGTCCATCCACCCTATCAATTGAAACCCGATGAAACCGAATTGAACGAAACTTGGTACAGAGGTAGCACTAGCAAAGGGCACTCAGTGCCATGTTTATATTGCCACCATCATTACCAAAACTTAATGGCGGCCACTCAAATGGTAAAAACGTAACATCAAATTACGACCAAATTATAATCGGATCTTTACGAAATTTGGTAAAAACACACCTTCATATGAGACGTGTCCTGTGCTCAAACTATAGGATCATCAGCCGTACCATTTAAATATGACGGCCGTGTGAATTATGTAAACATTATATTCAATAGCTTAGGACCCACCAATTCCGATTATTGAGCCGAGGGTGGTTTAAGCTATCCTAAAGGACGTGTCTTGTTATTTATTATAACTAGCGGACCCGTGCGAGAACTCTCGCATTTTCTAATGGGTTGTGTGTGCCCCAAGTGTACAGACTACCCGCCCAGCCCTAGTGCTATGCGGGCTGTACGCGCAACAGTTCTTCCAGTGGCTATCGTCTTGTTTACTTGTTTAATAGCATTTTATAAACAATTAAATATATTTCCATTAACTTTTCAAGAAATGCAAGATTTTTCCTGTACTATTGTGACGAATTTGAAGATTTTGGTACAAACCACACCTTCTAACTCCCTCTGGTTTAGGAGCTTGAGTTATGTGAAACATACACCTTAGCGTATTATATAATGAAAAATGAAAATCCACAGCCTGCATCCAGTCGACCGACCGGGCCAGGGAATAGAATGAATGAAGCCCCCATCTAGCGGTGAGGATATGAACTGTGCCGGCTGCCGAAGCCTGTCGCACTCCCCTGGGGCAATGAATAAATGAATGATAGATGAAATGAAATTATAGTGGAGAGTGTTGCTGGAATGAAATTGTGACAGGGAAAACCGGAGTAGCCGGAGAAAAACCTGTCTGCCTCCATTTTGTTCAGCACAAATCTCACATGGAGTGACCGGGATTTGAACCTCGGACCCAGCGGTGAGAGGCCGGCGTGCTGCCGCCTAAGCTACGGAGGCTCCAGCGTATTATATAATAAGATTTTTTATTATAATATTACACTACATTGACCTAAAAGAGCTGAGTTATCTCTGTTACATGACAATATGGCAGCTGACCTCTTGTGCCTGTCCTATATTTTAGTAGTTTAAGTATGTTGCATGCAATATAGCCTACTGATAGAAATAAGAGATAAACTTTGTATTAAGTTATTTATAATGGAGATGTACGGTTCTGTAGTGAATAAATCGTTTATTTCAAGACATTATTTGCTAACACGTTGTATCTAAGTCGGTTAATAGCACTAAGATGCTATGGACACGTTTGGCTCAGTGCTAGTGCATTAGTGTCTCACGTGGGCGGCTGAGGTTCGGAACTGACTAAAGTAAACTTTTTTTTACTTGGATTATTTTACAAATGATGTGGACGTGCTCTTTCCACAGATTCTTAATAAAATGCTATTTAGCTCAAAGGAGAGGCTATACACTCGTTTATTAGTTATCACAGCCCCAACATCGCACATAAACAGAAGACATTAGAAAAAGGAGAATTGAAGAGCAAGATACACGTTGTCATCAACCACAGTCTTCTCAATGCCTCTGTACGGTACTGTCCTCTTGCGGGTTACGTGGGTAATTGTTCCAAACATTCCGCTCTGTGAATCCCTGGCCTCCTGAAGTATTGCAATTTTGTATTAGTACAACTTCTAGCCATGACCGCGCTCCGATTACCTTTAAGCACTGCCAGCTGGATCGCCTCCCTCCTGGTTGCTTTAGACTGCCTGCCGATTCAACACTCAGAGGCGTAAAAGATATAAATTGCAGCAATTGTAAATTGTAGGTTGCAGCACCAACCTACTGTGATCGTGGTGAATTTTTAAAGGGGATGATACCTGAATGAAGGATTTTTAATTTTGGAGGCTTAATATTGAGATTAACGGACGTGAATGCATTTCAGTAAGTTAGTAGCTTTGTTATTCAATCATCATAAAGTATATTATATTGATTTAGACACATACTTACTGGCTAATTATCAATATAAAAGAAAACACAAAATGCATGGTGGTGGAGGTGATTGTTTTAGGGGTGATGACAAAGAGTCATAAGTATACCCATGCATCATCATCATCATCATCATCATCATTCTCTACGGCTTATCCCAATTAATTGGGGTCGCCGGAGCCAACCCGGCTCATTTTGGTTTTGGCCGGGGATTTAAGACCGGATGCCCTTCCTGACGCCACGTGATTTTTCAGGTGAAAATTTCGCCCAGCTGTCACCGGGATTCGATCCCCGGCCGTCCGGGTGAAAGACGAGCAGCTAAGCCACTACGCCATCACGTTCCCCCATAAGTATACCCAAGCATTTAGGAGAAAGTAGGCTATATGTTCTTTGCTGAACATCTTGTTTCATAAATGCAAATAGGCTAACAATATAAATTATCTTCTAAAAACTTATAAAAGTGTTGCTTTTCCTCAAGTTTTAAAATCAAAATGAACTAGGATTTCTTTTCAAATTTTAGTTGTAAAAATGTACATATTAGAAACATAAGCACATTGCCCTTAGTTACTGTCCATTTGCCTCATTACTTCGAAATGCGCGCCGTCATACTATTCGTGTTCACATCGCCAATGTATTTCGCGACAATGACTGGGAAGTATATGAAGAACTTCATAGCTTGGCATCAGGTGAAAGCACTAAAAGAATAGATATTCTAGCCTTTGACGAACAAAGGCATTATGCATACCTCTGAGATCCAACATTACGGCTGGAACCTATGAACTATAACCACAGGATGTGATCACCGAGAAGCACGCGATCTATGAGTCCATGTCTGCTTACATCAAAGACAAAATAATATCGAGTGAACTTCGTCGCCGCATAGGCGTATATGACTTGCTAGAGGGCGTGAAAGGGACTCTTCCCAAGTTGTTGATTGATATATACACACATCAAAAAAAGTTTTGCATCACCTCGGTTCCAAGAGTTCCGGAACCGTTAAATACAAAGGGAATAGAGATCAACACAAACAACATTTCAGCTCGTTTTATTGCTCATGAGACCCACACATTGCATGTTGTACCATCATACAGCTAGACTTTCAGCATTTGTGGTCCAGATTGCAGTACACACCACTACCTCTAATACCCAGTAGCACGTCCTCTTGCATTGATGCATGCCTGTATTCGCCGTGGCATACTATCCACAAGTTCATCAAGACACTGTTGGTCCAAATTGTCCCACTCCTCAACGACAATTCGGCGTAAATCTCTCAGAGTGGTTGGTGGGTCAAGACGTCCATAAACAGCCCTTTTCAACATATCCCAGGCATGTTCGATAGGGTTCATGTCTGGCGAACATGCTGGCCACTGTAGTCGAGCGATGTCGTTATCTTGAAGGAACGCATTCACAAGATGTGCACGATGAGGTCGAGAATTGTCGTCCATGAAGACAAATGCCTCTCCAATATTCTGCCGATATGGTTGCACTATGGGTCGGAGGATGTCATTCAGGTATCGTAAAGCCGTTTCGGAGCCTTCCATGACCACCAGTGGCGTACGTCGGCCCCACATAATGCCACCCCAAAACATCAGGGAACCACCACCTTGCTGCACTCGCTGGACAGTGTGTCTAAGACGTTCAGCCTGACCAGGGTGCCTCCAAACACGTCTCCGACGATTGTCTGGTTGAAGGCATATGCGACACTCATCGGTGAAGAGAACGTGATGCCAATTCCGTGGGGTCCATTCAGCATGTTGTTGGGCCCATCTGTACCGCGCTGCATGGTGTCGGGGTTGCAAAGCTGGACCTCGCCATGGACGTCGGGAGTGAAGTTGCGCATCATGCAGCCTATTGCGCACAGTTTGAGTTGAAACACGACGTCCTGTGGCTGAACGAAACGCATTATTCAACATGGTGGCATTGCTGTCAGGGTTCCTCCGAGCGGCAATCCGTAAGTAGCGGTCATCCACTACAGTAGTAGCCCTTGGGCGGCCTGAGCGAGGCCTGTCATCGACAGTTCCTGTATCTCTGTACCTCCTCCATGTCCGAAAAACATCGCTTTGGTTCACTCTGAGACGCCTGGAAACTTCCCTTGTTGAGAGCCCTTCTTGACACAAAGTAACAATGCGGACGCGATCGAACTGCGGTATTGACCTTCTAGGCATGGTAGAACTACAGACAACATGAGCAGCGTACCTTCGTCCTGGTGGAATGACTGGAACTGATCGGCTGTCGTACCCCCTCCGTCTAATAGGCCCTGCTCATGCATGGTTGTTTACATCTTTGAGCAGTTTTAGTGACATCTATGAACAGTCAAAGGGACTGTATCTTGGATACAATATACACAGTCAACGTCTATATGCCGGAGATCTGGGAACCGAGGTGATGCAAATCTTTTTTTGATGTGTGTAGAAAACATTCCAACTTCCGGACAGATACCTAACAATGATCGCTGAGGCTGCGGTTTGAGGATCTGTCCTCCTGATATACCACTTATACACTCAATAACACACTTGTTCCATTACACTGTGTCTAATGGCAAGCCCGTTGAGGGTCAGTATATTGAATAATGCATTATACAGGGTGTCTTTCATGTACCTTCGGAGAATGATAGGTCGTGTAGGGGACGGGTATAGAAGTAATTTGAGATAGGGAACTTGGGGTCGGAGCGGCCTCCTTAACCCCTAAAATAAGGGTTGATTCAGGCCCTCAATCCTGTAAGTTAGACAACTGACCCAAGCCTCTATTACTTTTCTCAATCCTGTAACTCTTGGCAAGATTAATTTCACCATGTGGCGTTGGCGTAATGGCTAGCTTTGCGGTGAAAAAGGCCGGTAGTCCCGGGTTCGATTCCGGGCTTGGTCAAAATGTTTTTTAATGTTATTTTAGGTGTAAGGTTTGTAAGCTTGATACCTTCAGTAAATTAAATCATGTGACTACAATACGACAAATAACTTTAAAAAAACAGAATTTGCCCAAGCCCGGAATCGATCCCGGGACTACCGGCTTTTCACACCTCAACGCTACCCATTACGCCAGCGCCACATGGTGAAATGAATCTTGCCAAAAGTTAAAGGATTGAGAAAGGTAATAGAGGATTGGATCAGTTGCCTAACTTACAGGGTGAAGGGCCTGAATCAACCCTCATTTTAGGGGTTAAGGAGGCCGCTCCGACCCCAAGTTCCCTATCTCAAATTACTTCTATATCCGTCCCCTACATGACCTATCATTCTCCGAAGGTACATAAAAGACACCCTGTATATTCTGTATGACTCACCACAATACCGGAGATATCTATAAGAATCATGTTAAAACATGGTTTCATATACCCTAAGTATTTTTCTTTTGATGCTGTCGTGCTTCTGCTTACTGTTAGACACATGTTGTAGTTTCAGTAGCGTCATGTAGCAGATTCACTTTTTAAATGGGGAATGTTGGCCTCACCATCATACGACTGCAGCGCACCGAGGCAGAATATTCAACACATCAGGGAATACTGCAGTGTCAGAGCATATAGAGAAGATTTTGAAAAATTCCTGTGGGCAACCCAGAATTATATCAAATTTATACAAGAACTAGATGTTTGTTTGTGATTAAGTGTTTAGAAATAATGTAATTTACTGTTAAAATGTACTTAAATGCCATACGCTAAATGAATCAATAAGTACATTAGTTTATGAAAACACAATCTTCCCTGATTGCATCTTTTTCTGTAAAAATTACCATTCGTGACATGACTATGGTGACCACCCCACCTTGTAGACTGAATCTCTAAGGTCTGGATATCTGAGGTGAATCGAACCCACCTCTTAGGAGTTTTGTCTTATGAGGCTGAGTGTACCCCGTTCCAACGCTCAGGTTAGAATGAAATTCCTTGCATAGCTGGTAGCTGAACCCAGATCTCGGAGATGACATCCAGAAATCCCAGCCACTACTTCACCAGTGGGTCTAAAATGGCAGATATATTTCATTTTGTGGATTAACTTCCGATAACAGAGATAGCCACGAAATCGCTCACTTTTAAAGTATCTCAGAACGCGTCAACGAGCTTAGGAATAGACGATGTAAAATCAATAAGCCAAATGGTCCATAAAACGTGAAATGGTGCTTCATCACACGCTGTAATGCATTAGCTACATTCAACATGGCTTGAGGTTGGTACTTACCAGTACTTACCTGAATACTCTTGTAAGTGTCATGGAAGTTGGTGTCAACACACACAGCATTCGAACTGGAGACTGGAGGTTCACACATACATTAGTTACTAAAGGTTGTCACTACTCCATTATGTCACTGCGAGGCGGATATAGAAAGAGGACCTCTTCTCGGACAAAAACAAATTCAGTATTTGGTATCAGATGTATCATAAATAACTGCTAAATTTCAAATACCATGAATGATTACTGAATTTGAAATACCATACACTCAGAAAGTAATCTACAAGAGGTCCTCATTGCGTTCTTCACAAGGATGAAAATTGTATCGGCCCAAATCTGTATTCAACACAATTTTAGAATCATGACAGTGCATTTACGACCTTCGCGGCATTATGTAAACCCGTGTACTTGGGTGTGTAGGGAATATGTCTGATAGCCTGTATTACTGTGATGTCTGTAGTAGTATGACAATAATTGAGACTAAAATTTGGAAGGAGATGGTCATGGCTTTAAATTAGGAACTATCCTGGCAGTTGCATGGAGAAAATATTGGCAGACCACGGTAAATCACTTCTCGGATGGCTGAGGTTGGAATCGAACCCACCCCTTCTCAGTTTTGCCTCCTGAGACTGAGTGTACACCGTTCCAGCCCTAAGTTCTGATTTAAATTTCTTGGCAGAGTCAGAAATTTAACCCGGACCTCAGGTATAAACGCTATTATTTTCTCCTAGTATTAGTCTGCAGTCACATCGAGGGAAATATAAGAGTGTTCAGGATCGTTTGCAGGATATGATTGAAGTACAAACGTACCATACGGGATGCGGGCAGAGAAATATTGACCTTCCTGATAACAATGCTAGTTGGGCTGCATAAAACAATATTATTAGGGGCAGCTGATTCACCTGTTATATATCAACATTTTAATCACATGTAATTTATTTCAGGTTATCTTTCACATATTCCAGTAATTGGAATGATTGTTGCGTTGACCAACTGAAAGCTATAATGTTAATTGTTAATATGGCAACACTTTTCTTTTTAATTTCATATGGCCTCGGTTGCCGGGTGCAAGCTTTGTTAATTGACACCCAGAGCGCAGCTTGCATGTCAAATTTCGTCGTTCCTTTGAACGCTATAAAAGTCAAGGAGGTTAGATATCTATGCTCAAGCGCTTTCTAGTAGATAATGGAGGAACTTTGTGTTGGCGGAAAATCCCGAGATTAATTTTGCCATTGAACACGGCCTACTGAATTAAAATGGGTTCTTTAACATGGCAACAATGTATGACATCCATGTCGTGTTTTTGTGGATTTTCAAAAATACCTTACCACGTTCAGGGGCGAACCTGCAAGCTTGGGGTTGATAATCCGGCACGTTAACCACTCACCCACCGTGACAAGCATGGCAACACTGAAAAATGGCTACAAAGCTGTCTAAATCACTCCGCAAACTTCATTCTACGAACCTTCAGATGATATTAAGGCAGGGTATATATGGTGTTTTTTTTTTTTTTTTTTTTTAGCGTATGGCTTTTAGTGCCGGGAGTGTCCGAGGACATGTTCGGCTCGCCAGTTTTGTAGCTGCTTCGAGACGGACACCGAATGGGTGAGCTACAAGTACCGTTGGGGGGGTGGGGGGAGGGGGAAGTTGGAATGTAAGGGCTAGGAATTGGAAGGTAGCGGCTGTGGCCTATACTTGGGGACCAACCCCGGCATTTGCCTGGAAAGACGATGGGAAACCATCTTCAAGGCGGGGGGATTCGAACCTCCGCGCCTCCCGGATATGAGCGACTGCCAGCAGTCATGCCGTAACGACCTCGGCTAACTCACCCGGTATGGTGTTAATAACTTACTTGAACAAAATCTAGAACTTGTATCATCTGTGCACGTTTTCTAGAACCCTCACTTCCTTAGGGTAAGATCGTTAAAACCCAATAAACATCGTAATCGGAATGCGCAACGTCTACCGTGAAATCAACTATAGTCAGATGAGCGTGCATATTTATGTCGTCTTGTGTATTGACGGCATATTAGCAAGCCATTGCTTGCCACGTTGGGTGAGTGGTCAACGTGTCGGTCTACTAACCCCAAGCTTGCAGGTTCGCTCCTGGCCGTGGTAAGTGATGTTTGAAATGCAGCAAAAATTACGATACCATGTCATACGATGTTGGCATGTCAAAGAACCCATTTGAATTCAGTAGGCCGTGTGTTCATAACGGCAAAATTACTCTTGGGAGTTTCCGGCAACACAAAGTTCCTTATTTCTCTACTAGAAAGCGCTATGGTGTTCAAGGAGCTTAGATATCTAACCTCCTTGACTTTCATAGTGCTTCAAGGGACAACGAAATTAGACATGCAAGCTACCCTTTAGGTGTCAAATAACAAAACAAAACTTGCACCCTAGGCCATACGATATTATTATTATCATTAGCAAGCCATTTAATCATTTTCATGAATTCTTTAGGCAAAAACTAGATATCGCAACTTTCAAACTGGATCAGCATCTATTTAATGAAACAAACATTATAAAAATTGCATCACCGGGAAAAATGCAAAATAGTAAGGTTTTTAATTTTCGTGGTGTAAGTTCAAAAACCAGAAAATTTAATATATTTTCATAATCTTAAAGCCATTTTAATGCTAAATCAAATTTACCTTGATAATCTAATTATGACAAATGAAATTCGATGAAACAATTCAACAGATCTGGGATATTAATATGCATAAATTGCGTGACGTTCTCACATTAATATAATATGACTTTTGTTATGGCTTTAGTGATTCATTGGCTTATTAGCCACTTTCGATTTTTGCAAAAAATGAAAGTAGACTTATGAGATCTACACAGGGCCAAAAATTGTGTGTCTGGCAGTCTGCCCCCTCCCCCCCCCCCCCCCCCCATCAATTCGAATATGGTGCAACCAAATTGAACGGAATTTGGTACAGAGGTAGCACGAGCAAATGCACCTCAGTGTCATGTTTTATATCGCCGCCACCTTGACGGAAACGTAATGGCGGCCACCGAAATGTTCAAAGCGTAAATCGAATTACGACTAACCTAATCATCCGATCTCTACCAAATTTTTCAACAACATAATATTTATAATACGAGCGTCTTTTGACCAAACTACAAGGTCATCAGCCCAATAATTTGCGGATGGCGGCCATGTATGTGTGCAAATCGATTCCCTCTATCTATTCAAACACGGTGAAACCGAATTGAACGAAATTTGGTACAGAGGTAGCACTAGCAAAGGGCACCTCACTGTCATATTTTGTATCGCCGCCATCTTGACAGAAACGTAATGGTGGCCACCCAAATGTAAAACGCTTAAATCAAATTACGACCAACCTAATCATCTGATCTCTAATAAATTTCGCAACAACACACCTTTATGTGAGAAGCGTTCTTTGACCAAGCTACAAGGTCATCAGTCCAATAGTTTGCATATGGCGGCCATGTATGTGTGCAAGTCGAATCTTCTATCAATTCAAACATGGTAAAACCGAATTGAGCGAAATTTGGTACAGAGGTAGCACTAGCAAAGGGCACCGCTGTGTCATGTTTCATATCGCCGCCATGTTGACGGAAGCGGAATGGCGGCCACCCAAATGTTGAAAGCTTAAATCAAATTACGACCAACTTAATCATCTGATCTCTACTAAATTTTGCAACAACATACCTTTAGGTGGGAAACATCTTTTGACGGAACTACGAGGTCATCAGCCCAATAGTTTGCAGATAGCGGCCATGTACGTGTGCAAATCGATTCCCCATATCAATTCAAACACGGTGAAACCGAATTGAATGAAATTTTGTACAGAGGTAGCACTAGCAAAGGGCACCTCATATTCATGTTTAATATCCGTATAGCACGTTGTATTTCAACAAGCTACTACAACCAACATTCAATTGAATAGGACAAAGAGTTATAACAATACCCATGCATTTAGGAGAAAGTAGGCTATATGTTCTTAACTGAACATCTTGTTTTTTTTAATACGTTGAGTAGTCTAAATGTTGCTTGGTGTTAAAAGTTAACGGGATTAATGTACACTGCTCAAAAATGCATCGTTAAATACACAACCTCTTATAACATGGCTTATGGTATTATTACAGAACCGACAGTGGTGGCTACGCTCGCTAAAGCGAAGCGCTAGGCCAGGTGGCGTGGGTTCGAGCCCCGCCGTTGGCCATCCTTGAAATAGTTTTCCATGGTTTTCCCAATTTTAACTCCAGGCAAATGCCGGGACGGTTCCTTCTGACAGGCCACGGTCACTTCCTTCTACATCCTTGCCCAGTTTCAGTTTCATTCATCTTCATTAGTTTTATCTCTCATGAACTCCTCTAATGAGGTTGGCGTCAGGAAGGACATCCGACCGTAAAGACCATCCGCTACATTAGAATTTCATCGCAAATCATCCCCGACCCCGTTGGAAATGGGAATAAGAAGGACTAGACATAGAATGGTATTATTACATGACTAAATTAATGAATTAATTATGACAAAAGTAGGCCTACTTTCTGCACCTGGAAACTCGCTATCTGACAACAGTGAATGAACATCTTACAACGTTCATTTACTGCTGCTGTTGTTGTTGATTATTTAGGGGCTTTGCGACATCGATCTCATGTAGGCCCGTGTACTTGGGTATGTGTAGAATTTGTCTGATAACCTGTGTCACTGTGATGTCTGTACTAGTGAATGTATTTGTAATTGAGTAAGGATTTGGGTAGGTAGCGACAGTGGCCTTAAGTTATGCACCATCACAGAATTTGCCTTGTGTAGAGGTGGGGGAAACCACGGAATACAACTTACAGGATGGCTGAGGCAGGAATCGAGCCCACCTCTTCTCAGTTTTGCCTCACGAGTCTGAGTGTACCCCAGTCCAACACTTAGATCTGAATTACTTTTCTTGGTAGAGCCGGGAATCGAACCCGGGCCTCCGCAGTGACAGTCAAGTATGCTAGCCACTACGCAACTAGGGGTAGAACGTCGAGTATCAACTGATATAGAATGAGTCAATTGGAGGTACAGTACTAGTTATTATTATTATTATTAGTATTCTGCCCGAAGGCACGTCCGTGCCTCTGAAGAGGCTGTTTTCATCCGGAGTTTACGTGCGGTAGGGAGGCCATGGCCTTTTCGCTCCTCCTTTCTCCACCAACAGCGCGTGGTCCCACTGAACTGGCATTCCATCCAAGGTCCAACCACGTCCAATGTTGCTTAACTGTGGAGTTCTCATGGGATCCGGTGTTTCAATATGACCAGGCCGTTATCTACATACTAGTATATGAAAATAAATCCCATATGGTTTATCTTGTCGGTCTTTTGGTACAGGAAGAGAGGTGAAGTGTAGAAGAACGTTCCCCACATCCCATGCTTAAAGAGCTCAAGAGATTGTGCACATGTAGTAGGAGACACCAAAGCAACCAATCCGCATGGTCATGAAGACCAAATATTTCCACTTGAGGGTGGCCAGCTCAAACAACAAAGGGGAAACTGAAAATCAGAGCACAGTACCAAAAGGGATCACATGCCCCAGCCGTGGGCCTGTTACCCAGCATCTTAGCTGCCATGCGTGTACATTAGGTTGCCTACCTTACAGATACAGTGGTATAGCAATGTAGTTCTGATCCAGCATCAGATTACATTTCTTGGCGTTTCCCTATACTCCTAGAAAATTGTTCAAAGTATTAAATAACGCCCAACATACGATAACAGACAAATGTTTCATTAAATATCACGTATGGACTCAGACAAGAAATTATTAGGATTAACAACTTATAAATGTGGAACTGATGAATGATATTAAGAGACAAATAATCATCAGTATGGCCAAGAGGTTTTCAGCTATAAGGTGTCATTGTTGGAATAATGAATATCATTCAATCATTTGAATATGAAGTGTTTGCTAACTTTTAAATAAATACCTCTGATAATACAGTACTTTAAAATGCATTTATTCTTCACATCATAACTTGACAATGGTAACAGTGAATTTCTACTGACTTTCCTTCTATAATCTGCGTGAAAGATGCAAGGTACATTTTTCTGAACAAAATGAAATATATTGAATTACAGATAATAATAAACATAATAGTAATAATATGTTTCTTATAAAGAAAGATTCAGCCACAAATCTTCCATATCTTTGAAAAAATATGCTATAATTAATTTATGTAATTTATGAAGAGCTGAATTAGATGGCTGCCAAAGTACAAATTTTTTTGATTGAGCTTTAATTCTTTAAAATTCTGAGTATCATGTCAAATTTTGGTAAATAATTCTAAATCATGTTTAGACAATATACAATTGTGTTTAAGCTACAATAATTTGATACCGAAGGTCTACTGAAATAGAAATAGTTCCGAAAGGATGTGTCTTTTATGAGTTAAACAAATGTTGATCGTTCTAATCTTAATTATTTTATCATTATAAAGCACACTATCTAATTCAGTTCTTATCCTGAAACAAGACTTCAATTCTTCTTAAGCTGGATAATCTTAATTGAGACTCTACGAGTTACATTGTGGCTTAAAAATGAAACACTTTGATACACAAGTTATGTGGATACAGAAGGAGGTTTATTTAGGACACCATGCAAGAGGGTGATTGATAAGTAACGTCTCTGTCGTATAGCGCATTCCCCCATTACTCGTCATACTGGGAGAGCAGCTCATAAAGGTCGTTAGTGTTGCCAGCTGGCTGATATCGTGCATCCATTGCTGGGACGCTACCGGCACCGCCGTAGCTATTGCTGGAACGGATGCCTGCAGGGACAGCCAGACGCTTGCCAAATCTGGAAAAAAGAAGCGGATGTTTGAGCAGCACACAGGATATGGCCCATAGATACAAAGTTTATATTGGAGAATTATTTACTCTCTTAATGTAATTGCGAATTAAATGGTGTAAATAAAATCATTTTCAATTAACATGAGTCTATTTATAGGACACCGTTTTTCCAATTATATATCCTGAATAACAATATTAATAATACAACCTGTGGCAATAAAGTTCAGTGAATAGTCCTGTACTATCAACATAGTTGAGCAATGCACGACAGTGGCCCTACTGTTCTTCGAAATAGTCCCCCGTAACTATGCAATGCTGAGATCGGCGATACATGTCCTGGAAACTTTGCAAGAAGGCGTCATTTTGGATGGTGTTCAAAAGCCCTGTCACGTTGCGTTCGGTCTGACCGAAAAGTTCGGATTGTTGGCTTACCTGCAACAGCAGTTACTGTCCTTCAAAGTAATCCCCGTGGATGGTTATGCACTACTGAGAATGTCTGTACAAGTCCTGGAAACTTTTTAGGGATAGCCTTCAGTCGGGTCGTCACTTTACGTTGGATGTCCGAAATGTCCGCAACCCTCTGGCCCTTCAGGGCTTTTCGGTGACCCTGGACCTGGACCCCGCCACTCCATACTTTGACGCTTGACTTCGGGGTCGTATCTCAGACACCAGGTCTCGTCGCCCATGACGATGGTTTTGAGACCCATTCCATTCCACAGAACACTCAACCTTCTCACTGCAACCCACCGAACAGGTATGCATTTTAGGTTGCATAAATTCATCCTTCCCATTGCCACTCCCCGAACAGGTGTGCATGGTAGGTTGCATAAATTCATCCTTCTAAACTCGCACTGTGTCAAACAGGTCTTACACGTTGCGTTGTGTGTTGCCAATGTTGCCAGTTCGACCGTTCTGACTTAATTCATCGAACGCAACGTGACGAGGCTTTTGAACACCATCCCAAAGGATGCCTTCTTGCAAAGTTTTCAGGACATGTATCGCCGATCTAAGCATTGCATAGTTACGGGAGGGGACTACTTCGAAGGACAGTAGGGTCACTGTCGTGCATTGTTCATCCATGTTGATAATACAGGACTATTCACTGAATTTTATTGTCACAGGTTGTAATAATTATTATTATTAAATGGATCAAATACTAATCCTAGCCCCCAACAACTAATTCGACCACACAAAAATCATAGAGACCACTGAGATATCCAATCGTCCCAACAATTTCAACCGTAACCAGTGCGCACGTCAGTCCAGTGTCTGAAATGAATATGAATATCCACAGGCTGCTTCCAGTCGACCGACCGGGTCAGGAATGGAATGAATGAAGCGAGGATATGAACTGTGCCGGCTGCCGAAGCCTGTCGCACTCCTCCGACGCAATGATTTAATGAATGACAGATGAAATTAAATGATAGTGGAGAGTGTTGCTGGAATGAAATTTTGGACAGGGAAAACCGGAGTACCCGGAGAAAAACTGTTTGCCTCCTCTTTGTCCAGCACAAATCTCACATGAAATGACCGGGATTTGAACCACGGACCCAGCGGTGAGAGGCCGGCGTGCTGCCGCCTAAGCCACGGATGCTTGGATAGTGCCTTATTTCTAGTCCCGGGGCACCTACCTCATCTCCTGTCTCTAATACAGTTACACACACTACTACAGTCAGCTCATAAATACAACTTATCAGACAAATTAAGTTGGTTGGTTCCTCAGTTTAGGGGCTGAGACAACGCAGTCATGTAGCCCCGTGTACTTTGGGTGTGTGTAGAATCTGTCTGATAACCGGTGTATTAGTGTATTAGTGTGTGTTTCTGTTTCTTAATTCAAGTAAGGACTGCATGCTTTGAATTTTTCAAGTAGTTCCTCATTTTTCCGCCAAACGCCACCGTCAACAGCTACTAGTTCAGAACTTGGCTACTAGAAGCCACCGCAGTCGGCCACTGGTGACGAACTTAGAAACCTGAGCGTTATTTACATTTTTAACCTAATTTAGCTTCACACAGGTGTAATTAGTGGAAGGTTCTTTAATATGCCATAAATCTATGACATGGGACCGCCGGCTTTACTTCCCCTCCGAAGGAAGGCATACTGAGGGATTTTAACGCTCTTAAAAATTCCGACGACTTCGGCTGGGTTTGAACCCGCGATCTTAGCCATAAAAGCTCAGCACAGACAAATTAAACACACGCCCAACTACACGTGGCTGATAACCAAGATGTCCCAAGTCCCACTAATGATTAACAATTACCCACGCGGTGTGACATTACAGAATAAATACGCTTGGAGGGCCACCAACCAATCATTCTACTTTGATTAAGCCCAGAGTAACAATGGCAAATCGTCGGCAATGAAGGTACTGTATTCTAGACGCAGAAAAACAGCCCGAGACCCTACAGATAACAACTTGGACTAGGTCACCGTGACTTCTGTCATAGTTCCATCTTCTCACCCATCGCTCGTGAACTCCGTTCTCACTTGTATGTTGTAACACCTCTCGCTGTAAAGCTGTTTACCGTGCAAGTTCAGCTCGACATTAGAAGAAGCAACAAGATCACAACACACTGTATTATTTGAGAACAAGGTTTGGCCGTTAGAGCTGCTGTGTCCTCCGAATACCAACAACAGCAAATGGCTCCCACAGAAGTAGGAACTGAAATGAGATGGTGTTGTTGTTACAAGATCTAGATAGCAGAAAGGTGTTACTGGCGTCATTTTAGTAAGCAGACACTCGTACAAAATAATAATTATAATTCCCATGTGTGTGTATACACATTGCGCCCGGGAATGTTCTCCGCAGTGCCTACAAGCTGCTGCGAGAGATTATGTCGCCAGTTACGTTGGCAGCACGGCTGTCGCTTGTATCATAACAAACAAACAGAAAACGTTATACTCACCACAGCCATTCATAACTGATGCTAGAAGTGCTGATGACACACATGCTGGCTTATTGCAATACACACTGACGAATTCGACAGCCTACAGCCCACACATGTGGCCTTCACCCTATCAAGGACACCATGCTGCCAACTAAACTGGTGACGCAACCACTCGCTGCTACATGTAGCCACTGCGGAGAACATTCCCGGGTGCCCTGTATATTGAGCCAACACCTTGCTTCGCAGCCAATGACTGCGTTAAAACAGCGATTTCAAACATTTTAAACGCTGTATCATGTGATATCATCGAAGTTAAGATATATTGGGTGTCGTCAGACTTGGATGGATGACCGGTTCTGCAAAAATGATACTGTAGCTTTGAAGCCATTTCTCAGTATTGTCTTATTGACAATTTGATATTTTAACTTTCAGTCAGTCAACACAAAATAATTCCAGTTACTGGAATATTACATCCGAGGCGATCTGTTTTACATATGAAGACCCAACGGATTTATTTATTTATTTATTTATTTATTTATCGTATGGCTTTTAATGCCGGGAGTGTCCGAGGACATGTTCGGCTCGCCTGAGTCTGTAGCTGCTTCTAGCGGACACCCATAGGGTGAGCTACAAGTTCCGTTTAATTTCAAGTAGTTCCAACTTTCGCTACCAGATATCAATGATACCTAGTGGTGAACGTTGGAACTTTGATAGAGCGTTCTGAAGCAATCTAACCTAACAATTTAGCTTCACACAAGTTTAGTCTGTGGAAGGATCTTTTACATGCGATAAATCTATGACATGGGACCGCCGCGCCGGCTTTACTTCACCTCCGAAGGAAGGCATACTGAAGGATTTTCAACGCTCTTAAAATCCGACGACTTCGGCCGAGTTTGAACCCGCTATATTGGCCACAGCAGTTCAGCATGCTACCAACTACGCCACCGAAGCCGCGACCCAACGGAAAGAACGGGTAAGTCCATTTCTTTCGTAAATGAGTTTATGGCGCATTCTGGTGGCCAGCCAATAAATTTCAAATAAAGCGGTAAGTCACCGAGATACAGTGCTTTTTATTTTTGGTGAAAACGGAAAGAACGTCCCATATCCTCTCACTTTTTCATAATTTAAATTTAGTTGTTAGTTTCTTTACATGTACTTCCTTTATAAGAAATAAATTTGGCAAAGAAAAACCATATTGCTAATTTCTTTTTAGTGTTGAAAGACTAAATTCGCTCTCCTGAGAAATTTATAGAATGTGACTTGCCCCGTCTTTGCCGTGGAGTCATCATAGTCTAACCTTGGACTACCCCGACAGTTCTTTCCCTCGACCCTTCTTTCCATAGCTAACTTTCCTATTCCTGGGTGTCATAGTATGTGAGCAAACAACTTATCTCTTCTCGTCATTAGCAGTCGCCAGAAACATCTTTCCTCTCCCAATCGTCTTAATACCTCTTCATTTGTAACCCTATCTACCCATCTAATATTTATCATTCTCCTTAACAAATTTCGAACGTTTCAATTCTCCTCTTTTCTGATGTTCCAGCAGTCCAAGTTTCACTTCCATAGAGTGCCACGCTCCTTACAAAGGCATTCAAACATTACTTCCTAATACCTAAATCTCTATTTGATGTCAACAGATTCCTTTCCTGTATAAATACTCTCCTTGCCTGTGCTAACCTACTTTTTATATCCTGTTTGCTTCCGTCATCACCGGTTATTTTGCTTCCCAAGTAGCAAACGTACCCCACTTCCTTTAGCTTTTCACCTGCCAATTCAACGTCCATAGGGGATTCTGATTTCTTTAGGCTGCATGCCAATATTTTTAGCCTACCTTTCACATTTTGCAAAAATGAGGAAAAAGTAGACATGAGATCGATCCGGGAAAATGTGTGTCTGTCCTTCTGTCTGTCTGTCTGTCCTTCTGTCTGGCTGGCTGTGTGTGCCCGCCCCCCCCCCCCCCCTATCAACTCCTAAACGGCTGCAGAAATCGAAACCAAATTTAGTATGAGTAAAGATATATACCGGAATATCTCACGTCCATATTTAAAAATGATGTCAGTGCTACCAACTGCTGAAAAATCTCACTAGAAATTTGAGCTCCATGTTGGATATCTTAGAAGGTATGCATGGTAGCTATTCCAAAATTGGCACACATGTAGATAACACTATTTCAGTTTAATTTCCAGGAGGCCATACATGACAGTGTTGCCAAAATAATTTTAAGCCTTCTGATAAGTCCAATTTTTAAATGCCTATAGCTTCTACACTATCAATTGGATTTCAACCAAATTTTGTATGTAATACGTGTTCATAAACAGATATAACTGAGAGTATTCTTAAGAGCCACCAGGGCTGCCAACTGTTAATAATTGCTCTCTCTATTCTTTTATCCAAGTACCAATATATCAGAAAGTATGCAAGCCGACATCTTTAAACTATGCACACTTATAGTACCTGACATTTTAGATTAATTTTGGAGTAACTTATATACTTCAGTTCTACCAATATGATTCTACGCCTGCTGATAAGGCCAATTTTTAAATGCATGTAACTTCTATACTATCAATTGAATTTCAACCAAATGTCGTATGTGCTATGTGTAACATAACAGATATGACTATAAGTATTCTTAAGAGCAATCAGGGTTGCCAACTGTTAATAAATGCTGTCTATATTTTTTAACCTAATATCAATATATCAGGAAGTATGCAAGCCAACAGCTCTATACTTTGCACACGTATAGCACCTGCATTCTAGATTAATTTGGAATTAGTAATATAAGTCAGTGCTGCCAACATGATTCTATGCCTGCTGATAGGTAAAATTTTAAAATACATGTAACTTCTATTCTGACAAATGGATTTCGTCCAAACTTGGCACAACAAGATATCATAATATTTTAGGCTATTTCTGACCAGCACACGCATGACATTGCTGCCAACATGCTTTTACGCGTGCTGATAAATCCAATGTCTAACTGCATGTAACGTCCATTGGACTTGAACCAATTTTTGTATTCTGAACCTTAAGAGATGGAACTAAGAATATATTCAGTCACCAGGGCTGCCTACCGTAATGCTCTATTAACCTACATTATACCAGGTATATTTCGAACTAATTAGACATTTCGATATTACCAACTTAATTTCGTCATTATTTTAGATAGGTTCATATACTGTAGATTAATCATTGGCATGAAACGTAATTTTAAGAAAAATAGGCTCTTTAGTTCGTCACGGAACTTCTTGTTGTTATACAATTATTAATTTTCATCATGAATTCTTTCCTCAGGACCGAATCCATACAGTTTACATATACATAAGTCACGAGGAACAGGAAATGTCTTATTGAGACAAATTTCGTGGTGAAATCCATGACACACAAACCTGGTCAAAACATGTCTCAGTTCAAAATTTGTCTGAGTCCAATTCCTCATAGCGTCAGTAGTATAAAACTCACACTAAATGTCATTCCGTTTCTGCTCTCTTTTGTTCACCGTTTTGTTTTTGTTTTGTTTTTGGAAATGCAGACGTACATGGTGAAAGCATATTATTTCGATTGCACCAAGTTTTGTCTTATAGCCGTTGGAAGCATCGTTTTAAGACGTTGAAAGAAATACAAATTCGTCAGCTATCAAATACTGAATCTCTTACTGAGATATTGATGCTCCTTGGATATCAAGGAAGCAAAGGTTCAATTAATATATCCCATCTCCATAATAAGGTTATTTTAAAAATGTGCACCAAACAAAATTATTGGTCACAGCCCTGAAAGAACCCACTAATCACTGTGGAGCGCTATAGATGGTGTTGCACTGGTAATAGCGATCATATGACTCTTCGCCGCTGGCATTGAAGTAGTGTGTGTCCATCCCCTGGTGAAGTGCATTTCTACGATTGGCGCTCACAGCATGGTCTTGAACCACGTACAGAATTGACAACATTACCCTGCAAATTCCAATTGAATTCTCCCGTGAAGCGATCTGTTTGACTAACCTCAGCACCTAATAAAATAGACCAGACACATTCCTAACAGACAAAGCTCAAAATATGACGGTTGATAAACAATGCCGTGCCAAACTCATATTTGATCCATCACGTTTACAGCAAATAATTCAGCAAAAACAGTGAGTTGGTTACAGAAGTAAACGAAATGTGGCATCGAAAAAATACCACTGTTACGCTACATGACCCATGGCAATGTCTCCGAAGAAGAAATAACTGGATATGCATCCTCCTATCAGTTCACTAACAGATATGCAAAATATGTCTCACAAAATTCGTATTGACAATTCAAATGCTTCTAAATCCTACCTTTACATACATGAAGTAGAATATATTCAATATGTCCATTGATGGTTGTTTCTTGACTTTCCTTAACAACAAGTGGGTCATGAATGAATCAAGACTGGTGATGACAAAGCTATACTTCAAACTTAAATCCTTGAGTTTCAGATCTTCTGTTGAGTAACCTTCATCAAAATATGGAATTCTAGTTCATATGAACTGAAATGTTCCTTGGGTAACATTTATCACATTTTGTGCCTTTTTTCTCCATGTGGGAATCCTTTCCACCTTCAACGGAAACAAAGAGAATCATTTATAGAAATGTCAGTAGAGGTATGCAGATACTGCCAACACTTCTCAGCATGCTTTCTACACGCTGCGTAAGAAGCCGCATGTAGCCAGCACTACATAGGCTAAGCGACTAGTCTACCATGCGGCATCATCATCCTCTACTTTCCACGAAAATGTTGATCAAATTACCTGGATGGAACGGTGATGAACCCCAGAGGTCCGGATCGAGGAGGCACAACGCCACCAATCCACCGCTTGCCCCTGCCACAGGAGAGTAGGCTATGAGTACTGGCTGCAAGGGGGGACAGGTGGGGATTGAGACGTCACAATTGAGTGGAACCACAACAGGACAGAAGTGAAGTTTGAGAAAGAGCCTTCCGTTTGTGATGAAGAGTGGGTTATAAACATTTAATCCCATTCAGTGTAAACAAGCATGATGATATACGAGAGATGTACTTCCCTCTGTCTCCCATCAAACTGAACATCATAATCGGGATTGGATTGATGTAAGAGTAGACAATTTCATATGGCAAAGATACATAAACACGAGATTTGTTCTGTATTGGAAGCATGAAGTTTATTCATGTATCTTGGGAACCAAGAAGATAAGAATTCCCGCATCTCTTTGGTGTAAGCAAAGACAATATCCTGCACAGAACCCCAGACAGACAACACCACATAGTCCAGTCAAAAAAACACAATTAACCAAATAAATAAGAGGCAGGAAGAGATACACAGGTTAGGATGAAGATTAGCATAACTACCACATATACGGCCACAGAGGAATGGAATGAAGACCTTTTATGCTGAACCCTGAAACTATTAAAATATAAAACATGATATAATAAAGTATACAATGTAATCAATGCAATACAGTCTACCATCATATTATCTGGTTGTTTAACATCTTTCCAACGTATTGTTGCAAACCATTAACTCACTTAAGTTATTAAGGACAATTTAGATGTATAGATATAAATTGCACATTTTATAGTTTATATATATATTATGACCAGGATTTTTTAAAATTTTGCTTAAATGCTAGACAGCAGAGACATTATACAAATATCGTAGTCATGAAACCTCAATCTAGTAAGATGTCCTTATTTTGATATATTCATTCATTTACTTTATTTGCAAATGGCAAATTGTATTACAGAAAATTACCACCAATATCAAACATAATGTAGGCCTGTACAAGTCACGATTAAGGAACGATAGTAATTACATCGGAGTATTTACACAAATTTCAGTCTTCTCTTAAACACATCAATAATGATATTTATTGCAACCAATGGTCAAATAGAATAATAATTAAAATTGCACACAATGAAGTCATGTACAGAATTCTGTTAATGTCACTGTTCTCTTGCTACAAACTTTTGCGTGATATCTTTCACATAACTTTCCACACAACTCACACCTACAGTTCTCGTCTGGGTTGTGGTATACCTTCTTGCAGCACAGCTTGAAATGAAAACCATGAACAGCGAAACGTGTCATGAAATGGCGAAGTTCATACATAGAATTCCTCCACTCTGAGGTCAGCATGGCATCTGTTTGGTAGAAATCCATCCATATGTTGGCTTTCTTCTCTTGAAGTTCTTGCAGTATTAACTGATATTGCTTTGTAGAAGGCAGGAACATTCTCATACGTAACTCTTCTATGTAAAATGGTTGTCTCGTTAGTTCATAGGTCGTCCTTGACGGTGCATTTTGTCCTAGACACAGAATCTTTTTCATGTATATGGCCTTTACCCTTTCTATCTGAGCAAGATCGTTTTTCAAGAGATGCTCCCATATTAATCCTATTGCATATGTCATGATTGGAGAAATTTTTATGTGAAAGAGTTCTAATGCAGTCTGTATGGAGAGTTGTCTTATTAGTTTTATCTCATTCATGGCTATAACCGCGGTAGCAGCTCTATCTGTTACATGTTAAACACATCAATATGTTTGGGGAAAGTCCCTAAGACAGTGGCAGGTAATGAGTCCCAACATTCCACGATTAATGCAAGAATATTTCCCATAGTTGGTACGCTGTGGTCGGCTCTGAACATTATGTGTATTACGGGCCTGAAAAGCTTATCATATCTTAAATCTCATTCAGAAATTGTGAAGTCATCAATGTTAGTTACTTATGGAATCTAATCCCATGCTTATTGGCTTACAAGTGTTGTCATTTTTTTGGATATTATAGGGAAACATCCCTTCATCATCAATATTTTCTAAAGCGATCAAGATCTGGTAACCCAAGAGTATTGTAGATTTGGCGTGATGTAGGAGGTTAGACAATGTCTCGTTCAAACACTTCAGTTTCAAGATTAAATTTGAAGGAGACTTTGACGGACTTGAAAACTCTCTATTATCCGGTCACCATGCATCAGACCATCCAATAGACTGTCTTATTGTAACCAACTGTTACTGCCTTATCTCTCATAAACACAAGTAAATGACCATTATTTCTTCGTTGTATAATAAAACAAAATAATGTTGTGCCACTGTTGGCATTGGCAACTCATTAAACAGGCGAAGTGGGTTAATCATTTGTCAAGAACTACGGAGCTGAGTTACGTGAAACCTACTTTGATTTCAACTTTGGATATAGCGACAAATTCCTGAGGCATTAAAATCCTCTCACATTTCAGTACAATGAAGAAAATAATTACTGAAAATATTCACCTGTTGTAATACTTGAATATTATTATTTTAATTATTATTATTATTTTTATTATTATTATTATTATCATTATTATTATTATTATTCTTTCTTCGATTCGACCAACTAGGGACCAACGTCAGTTCAACTGTCTCTTCTTCCGAGCTCTAACTACCGCCCAATGTTCCCGCATTCGTCTCCGGTGTTGTTCTTTTCTCTCTTGGGACCACGCCTTCCCTGTCTTCAGCTTCGGCTTTTCCTGGAAACCTTTGTGCGTACGTAGTTTTTCCTGAAGTGGAACACGCTCCTGGATATCTTTAGGGGAAATTTCCATTTCACGTAGATATTTCTCAACTTCCGTAAACCATGCCCCTTTGGTTTTCTTATCTTGGAAGTATGTCAACATCCGTTTTGATATCCTGCCGCCTGGGCTCATTTGTGTCACGTGGCTATAAAAGGCAATCCTTATAATTATTATTATTATTTATTCAGATGTTCACCATGGCATTGGGTACAATTCACCATTTCATCGGCATTTGTTGCAAGATGGAGTGGAGTTCTCTATACTGGTATGTTGAGGAACGAACGAACTATGGAGCAGGTCTCTAAAATAACTACTTTCTGCATACTGGTATGCAGATTATGATGGAGTCCCGATTTATCGAGGTTGGTCTTCAGCGACTTCGGTATGATCCCTTTGGAAGAGATTATGATGGGTAATAAAGTGACAAATTCTGTCATCACACCTGTCGGATCTCTTCAGCCAGAGGCATGTATTTCATCACTTTTTCAGCATAAATGTGTTGGATTGGGTACACGAGTTACGGACTGCGATGTCTATTAGAAGAGTTTTCTTTTGCACTTAGCAATAAGAATAATGTCTGGCCTGTTTACCGATATACAGTAGGTCGGTCGATCTGTGATCACTGACCTGTCCCAGAGTAGCTTTTGTGTATCGTCCTCCAGAACAGCATCAGGAATATATTGATAGTAAGGCAGAATATTATTACCTAAGGAGTGCTTCTTTGCCAGGTTCAGGTGGATTATCTTGGGTACTTGGTCATGCATCTTCAAGTAGTTCGTATTATTATTATTGATTTAAGACCACTAGTAATAATAATAATAATAATAATATCGTATGGTCTCAGGTACCGGGTGCAAGCTTTGTTAGTTGACGCCCTGAGGGCAGCTTGCATGTTTAATTTAAGACCACTAAGAAGCGCTTATAACCAGTTCTTCTTCGATGCTCTCCTTCGTTCCCAATATCTCTCGAGCCCGGCTAATACAGGGCGCCCGAGAATGTTCTCCGCAGTGGGTACGTGCAGCTGCGAGGGGTTGAGTCATAAGTTTAGTTGGCTTCACTGAGTCCTTGAAAGGGGGACTCCCGCGTGTGGACTGTCAGTGTGTATTGCGATAAGCGAGCGAGCCTGTATGTCTTCAGTGTGTATTGCAGTATGCGAGCGTTCAGATAGATTATTGGAAGAGTGGGACCGAGTCGTGAGGGCACCAGTAGATCCTCAACCCACACAAGAAAGAAGAGTTGAGATGGCAGGAGAGAGGCTCAGAAGACAGGCGGAGAAGAGAGCCAGGAGACAGGCAGGAAGGAGGTTCCACGAGCCATTTCAAGAAAATGATGAGGTGCTGATTAGGAAGCCAGTCACTTCGAACCTTCAGCTGAAGATCTACCATAAATTTGCTCCATTGTACGCTGGTCCGTTCCGTATTGAACAAACATACCAGAATAATAGCTACAAGATTGTCAGAATGGATACTGATGAAGTTGTAGGAACTTTTAATGCAGCTAGCATCAGGAAATACCATCATGCTGAGTAAGGGAATTGTAGAGCTATCGTGTACATGTATTATATATAGAATGCCTGAGAGTGTATTTTTTTTCTCAATCCTGATAAAAAAAGGAGATGTACGGGAGAGATGTACCCGATACCTAGTTTAGGCTATCGGCTACGCCAGCAGACATTAAGCCGTAGTTGAGGTTTTGGGAAGAGTTAGGAAAAGATAGCGCACCGATCGAGTCAAGAAGAATGTCAAGATGACGTAGGAGGTCTAGGATCAAGGAGGCACTGACATCTGTAAGAAGATGGAATTATGGATAGAGATGTGAAGTTTTATTGAGATATGTATGGAATATGGTATTTAAACAAAAAAAAAGGAAAGGAAGCTTGTAGCTTAACGTGACCGTTAATCTTGAGATCATGAGCCACGGGGGTATTTAAACATCTTAGAAGAGGATATATAACATGCATTATAAGTGGAAATAATTGTAAGGAAGTTAGATAACCCTTAAGTTATTTTATAACGGAATAGCCGAGAGGATGAGGGTTCGAGACTAAAATCGTGACGCGAGAGCACAGTGGTGGGGGACTACACCACGTGTCTGCGCCAGGCAGATAAGAGTGAAGACAGTGCCAGCACATTCAGTGGAGCTCTGTCAGTCGAGCAAGTAGGGTCGAGCTCTGTAGCGCAAGCCAGACGCACGGTGAAGGTCGCGTAGCATACCGAAACTGTCACGGCAGAGTGTAGGCGACAGTTTCAGCATCGCCGAGCAGCGAACGCCAAGCAGGTCATTGATCCAGGCGGACTTGCCGAGGAAGCAATCACAGACGGCCAGGATATGTTAGAACAGCACTGCAAGTAGTTGGATACTTTATTACAAGCTACATTTCAACGCAGTTTGAACACAGTTCTTCTTTAGAATAACTTTATGGCTATGCTTTTCCATAACGCATTCAAAGTTACTTTAACAATTTCAAGCAAGCGGAATGTTGTTAGCATAGGCACTGATGAACATTAGATCGTGCATTAATGAAGTTTATTTCTTATGCAATTTCATGAATTACCAAATACAGACAACTACAGGGTGTTTAGTAAACTTGGACACTCTCAAGTAAAATTGTATTTTACGAAAGTGAGACTTAGCAGTTGTTGGAGATTGATCTTTCAATACTCAAACTGAACATTTAATGGAACAGTGGCGTAACTTAGAAGAGGAGTAGGGGGTCAGCTGTTTCCATGAACATTTTCGAGAGGAGTTGGACAATATCCGCTATGGGTAATCCGAAGTTCAACATGTCAGAGTAGACGCAGATAGAGACAAGATGGCACCGCAGAGCGATGGATTCGATTCCTGACGAGTGGAGGTCCACCAGCTGATTCACTTGGGATTTCGAATGCAATCGTCATTTCATGGATGGAATGATATTCACGACGATCTTTCGAGAAATTCATTATGTAGGGAAAATCGACGATCTTGGAAATTTAATTTCAGCTGATTTTGAAAGGTACTGTAAGTGTTATTACTACCTGATACGATTATTTTCATGAATACTGGGCACACATGTATATTTTTCTAATAGGAGTGATACGATTATTAAGACATGGTTTGACTTTATATACTTCGAATTTGCTAGAATATGGAGTGACCATATGACATGGCAGGCATCATTATACGAAATTCTCACCATTGGTTGGCTTTATTAAGCAGATGTTTGGTCTTTTAGACATTTTTCCAGCTAGGATATTTTTTCATGAATAGTTTTTTTTGTGTAACGAGTATTTCGAACTCGTGATCTGCAATTGATTATCTAAAATTACTTCGTCAGTTCATTGCATACTAGCGAGTGTGTATTATTCATCAGTAGGGATTTTTCCATTGGATTGTTTGGAGATATTAAGAAGTTATTCACTTTAGTGAATGAACATCGCTTTTATATGACAACTAGAAACTTGTTGATTCCTATCTGGTACATTCACTCATATAGCCTACGAGATGGGGTCTTTCGTATTTATACGATTGTATGGTGGTACTCATCTTACCCATCGTTCAGGGCACTATCATCCAAGTCGACGGGGCGAGGTCTTTCGTATTTATACGACTGTACGGTGGTTACACATCTTACTCGCCATTGAGGGACTCATTTTTATCATCCGAGTGTACACGAGATTGTAAGTGAATCAAACAAGGAACTACTAGTCACATATCAGTCGAGATTTTGTTAAACAAAGTAACGATAAATGTCAGCAGGATTGCATTTAGTAATTCTTGTTTGCCAATCCAATATTTTGTTGCTATACTCTTTTGAGAGTAATTTCAGTTTAACAGCTGTTATAGCTGATGCTTTGATGAGTTTATAATTGTGTTTGATACCTTTTGAGAAGGATTTAAAGTAATTGAATCTTGTAAGATGAATCATTAATGGTCAGAATTATTTTAAGGCAGATCAGTATTGCAGATTTTGATATGAGAGATTATAGCACATTGGTGCTTTTTCTGTGATGTGAATTATGAAAATTGTAAGAGAATTTATGCTATTTGAAAGCAGATCTTAAATTACTGAGGTAATATATTTTTTCCAATTGTTTAAGAAGTTGTCTAGATGTGATCAGAGTAATTACAGTTATTGGAGATTGTGTGCGTTGATAATTTGAAGCCAGTTATATATTTTTTGTAGATCATGCAACATGGTTAAGTGGAGTTTGTGATAGGCATTTTGTGGAAGTTGCCAAGTGATAGTAGCAATGTTGCTAATGTATTTTGAAGCAGACATGAGGTCGTCGTACCCAGTCTAGCGTAATTGTTGAGATTCATGCTGTATGTGCTGAATATTTATGGAGTTTTGAGGAATAATTGTTGTATTCAAATGTGATATCTGAAGTATTGAGGAAATGTAATGTCGTTGTGGATAGTTAGATCCAACGTGATGTCGTGGAGGCAATAATATTTTTTGGCATGATAAATTAAATACGAGATATAACTTGGAAGTGATAAAACTGTAAGACAACGTTCTATAAACCATATTAAACAATTTGTTAGGATATTAAACAAATAAATGAAGTTGATAATACAAGATTTTCTGAAAATAATAATTAATGAAATAATAATCTGAGATTTAAGCATATTAACGATCTGACCTAATGAAATAAAAATCAGAATGACTAGATGAAATAATGAAAAACTAAATAACCAGAAGATTGAAATTTAAATAATTTGATAAATTAAATTTTGAAATGAATCAATGAATTAAATAGATGGATGAATTAAGATTTGATAAATTAAACTGATTGAAATAAATTAATAGACGATTGTAATGATGATGAATAACTGAATTAGAAGGTGATAATTAACTAAAGAAGCTGATGATTAATGAATTTATATGGAATTAAATAAATTTAATTGAGAGATAATTTGAGGAATTGCAACTTGAGTTGAAGATTTAAATAATGTAATGGTGATGAATTAACGATTCTGACAGGAATATGTAGAATTTTGAAGTGAGAATTAATGTGAGAAATATTTAATTTTGATGATGACGATAACGATGACCAATGAGCCATGAATTTTCTGTAATTCACAGATAAGTGATTGTGAATGACGATGTAAATAGTGTAAATTAATTATTCAATGTTTAGGAGCATTTGACTAACATGTTCAACATTTAAATTATGCCATGCAAACCGTAAATTACGTGATGTTTAATATATGTGATTATAATATGTGTATGTTTAGACAGATTAATAACTTTTTAAATCCACATTGATGATGTTAAATTAAAGAGAAATTAGGTCTCAGGTTTCACAAATGTCAGTGACGAAAGACATAGTGCTACAGTGATCCTGAGAACCCAAGAGAACTTTAGAGATTTTTCTTGTTATGTGGATGAAATAATTTTGGATTAGAAAAGAGATGGTTCAATTTTTGGACAATGACAATTTAACTTTGGCATTCGACCATACTCTTAGGTAGGAGTTATATTTAAAATGTCTGTCTGACTATCAAAGTAAAATAAATTTGTTTTTATCTTAGTTGTGATCTGATGATGGTGTGATGTTCCTTTTTCTTTCCTTGTCTTGAGTAGGCTTATCCGGAAAGGAAGTGGTTTGCTAGGAATTCAGTTGATGGCGCCCATTTATATTTGCATTATTTCTATTAAACTTAAGCCCGTAACGACCCTAGAGATACTTTGTCTCGTGATACCCACTGCTTTTTCGATAACTCAGCTGAATTTCCGACACATTCCTTATTTGACTAGAGGTTCATTTAACTCCGCTCTGTCCCGGAACTCCAGGAATGCGATGTTATAGCAGATGGGTCATCGCATCCCCAGGACGAACGGGTACAACATAAAATGTAAAATTATGATTTCAGGCGCGGTTTCCTAATTCAAAGTCTCCAAACCGTGATACCGTTCGGGATTTGGTAAGTAAATTTCGTGTGACTGGCTCAATTCACGATGCACCGGGAACAGGCAGGCCTACGCTTTTAACAGACGAAAACTTAAAGAAATCTCCGATATAATGCTGCGTAGTCCAAGTAAATCAATACGAAAATTAGCTCAACAAACAGGAATCTCTAAGTCGACAGCACATAAAGCTGTAAGAAACAAGCTTCAGATGAATTAAAACAAACTGGTTTCGGAAAAAGAGTGATGTACTGTGAATGGTTCCAGCATCTGTTATGAATGGCTGTGGTGACTACAAAGTTTACTGTTTATTTGTTATGATGCTAACGGCAGCCGTGCTACCAATGTAACTACTGTAGCTACCTCTCGCAGACACATTCCCGGACTCACTGTATTTTTTTCCAAACTCTCGTGTGATAGGGGTTTCCGAAACTTACTCATTTTAGGTAGATTTCAGTAGAAAGCTTTCAGTAGAAATCTAACTATTGCAATGGGTACCATGTTTCGACTTCCGGAAAATTTCGACATATCTTCGCGTTCCACATCCCCCAGACCCCAAAACCACCGTCAGTTCAAAAGTTTATACATAATTTATGTATGTATACATGTATATATGTATAGATATCAGTTTCTTGTGGACCCTGCCGTAGTTTTGCACCAATCACTTTCAATTTTTTACATAATATGTATCCCCATAAAATCTCAGTCGAGTTCGTTAATGGGCAAAATCCGTCAAAGGGTGTGAAAATGGGAGGCATTTTTCGAAAAAATGAAATGTCGCTATAACTCTCTTAATATCTGAAATGTTGAATCCATTCAAAGTTCATACTATGTGTCGGATAAGGCCCTAAAATTTATGTTTGAAAAGTTTTTTGATAGCACCAACCATTGACCAAAGGGGTGGGAAAAAGTGGGTTTTTCGGGAAACATTAATCATATCTCTGTTAATAGGCACAATATCAAAACCGTACACAATGGACAATATTCCTCCAATAATTACCTAAAACTTTTGTCTGAAAGAATTTTGATATTACCCACCATTACGCCACGGGGTGAGCTAAATTATTTAAATTATAAGAAAATGCCAAGTGCCAAGAGAGGTTGCCATGACAACTTTACTTTTAATTGATAAGGGATGAGCCATCAGCAGTTGCTATGACAACGCCACTGCACGAGATCACATTCAGTTTCCCATCTGTCTGTGGGAAGCGATTTCGGTATCGGAACTGGTAGCATGCTGAACTTCTATGCCCAAGGTCGCGGGTTCATACCCGGCTGAAGTCGTCGGATTTACCAAGAGCGCTAAAAAAACTGAGTATGCTTTCCTTCGGAGGGGAAGTTCCAACGTTCGTTGCGAGTTGATGGTTCCGGTGGCATCTAGTAGCCAAGTTCACAGCTAGGTGTCGTTGATGGTAGTATTTTTAATTATGTAGCCTATTTTAGGAAGATTTTATCAGAAAGCTAACTATTGAAATGGGTGCCATGTTTCGACTTCCGGAAAATTTCGACATATCTTCGCGTTTCACATCCCCCAGACTCCCAAACCACCGTCAGTTCAAAAGTTTATATATATATGTGTGTGTGTAAATATATGCATATATATCAGTTCCTTGTGGACACGATAACTGCCGTAATTTTGCACCAATCACTTTGAATGTTTTACATAATATGTATCCCCTTAAAATATCGGTCGAGTTCGTTAATGGGCAAAATCGGTTGAAGGGGGTGAAAATGAGGGGGGGCTTTTATTTTCGAAAAATTGAAATATCGCTATAACTCTCTTAATACGTGAAATATCGAATCCATTCAAAGTTCATAATATGTGTCGGATAATTGCCAAAATGTATGTTTGAAAAGTTTTTGATAGCACCAAACATTGACCAAAAGGGGTGGAAAAAAGTGGGTTTTTCGGGAAACATTAATCATATCTCTCTTAATAGGCACAATATCAAAACCGTACAAAATGGAAAATATTCCCCTAATAATTACCTAAAACCAGGGCTAGATAACTTAACCGTAACCATAACGTAACGTAATTAGGGAATGTACCGGAAAACTCCATGAGTGCATTTAGGTAAATGCGTTACAGAACGAATTACTTCGTTTCCACAAGAATACCGTATTTATCATATACTATCACAATAACGTTAAATTCAGTAACCGAATTGAAGAACGCTATTATTCCGGTCCCTACCAATAACGTTATTGGGAGGGTGGCTCACATAGTGAATAACTGAATAACGTTATTGGCATCATTTCGTTATTAGTTCAACCTGATGTCGAAGAACGAAATTGAACGAACTGCTGACAATAACGTTATTTGAAAGGCGGGTAAAGGAAGTTCCTCATAAAAACGTTATTCGCCGGTTTTCGTTATTTGTCTAACCCAATCTTTAAGGAACAAAATTGTGAGTACTACCGACGATAACGTTGTTTAAAAGACGGCTAAAATTGAGTTCTACAAATTAATGTTATTCCCATTTCTTGTTTATTATTAATCAAATCCAATCTTAATGACAAGAAATTATGTATATTCCGTCAAGAACGTTATTAAGGAAACAGCTCGAACAGAGGGCCATAACGTTGTTACTAAATGTGATGTAGAAAGAGCGACGTTGTGTGGGATTAGTCACATTATACAAAGAAGGGTCATATGAAATATTTGAGCACATTGCAATAATAAAGTAGGTGACTTTTCCCATGACAAAATTTAATAGGTAATAGGCCTACTAACATTTCTAATTAGATTGGAATATACCTGAAATATTCTAATACAGCACTACAGTTGGTAGCCTAGGTGACTCTGAATATATCCTTAGTTCCATCTCTTAAGGTACATAATGCACATATAACATTCGGTTGAAGTCCAATGGATAGTATGGACGTTGCATGTCATGAAATATTGGATCTACCAGTGTATGTAGAATCATATTGGCAACAAAGTCATGCACGTGTGCTCAGAATTAATCTGAAATAATACTATATTTTATAGTGCCAATTTTGGATAACATCCATTTGTTGGTATAGAAGTTACATGCATTTTCAGCAGGCTTAGAATTATGTTGGCAGCACTGACGTACATTAGTTACTCGAAATTAATCTGACATTTCAGGTATCATACGTGTGCAAAATTTAGAGCTGTTGGCTTGCATACTTTATTATATATATGTATTAGGATAAAGAAAGAGAATGAGCATTCATTAGAAGTTGGCAGCCCTGCTGGCTCTCAAGTATGAGCATAGTCATATCTGTTATAGTAACAATAGCGCATACGAAATTCGGATAAAATCCAATTGATAGTTAGAAGTTAGATGCACTTAAACATTGGACTTATCCGCTGGCTTAAAATCATGTTTGCACCACTGTCATATATGCGCTACCTAAAATATGTATCTGGAATGTTATTATCTCTATCTGTACTAATTTTGGAAGGGTTCGCATGCATAACGTCTGATAAATCCAACATAGAGCTCAAAAGTGAATTGTGAATTTTCAGCAGTTACTAGCACTAAAATAATTTTCAAAAATGCCCGTGAGATATTCAAATATAGGTCTTTACTTATACCAAATTGGGTTTCAATAACAGCAGCCGTCTAGGAGGGACAGACAGACATTTGCCTGGACCGATGCCATAAGTCTACTTTTCCCTCATTTTTACAAAATGTGAAAAGTAGGCTAAAATATTACGAAGAATATACGATAGCTACTGTATAACATCCAACCTTAGGTGTTTCGATACTGTGCTGATCAGTACCCTCTGCTTATGGACATATCACATGTGTTGTACCGCAATCATTGACCATCAGAATACAAATGGTACAGATTATAACGTTAAAGCTTGTATACAGGCACAATTCCGGTATAGGCTTGAATAACGTTATTCGCAGCAGCATTCCGTGTTCCGATTGCCTAAGCTGCAAGAAATCAAACATGGAGGAAAGTTGTGGATTGAGAGTAATATTTGCAGTTCATTGGCATTATTAATGCAAACCAGTCATTAAGATGCGTTACGTTGAATACATGAAGGGGCACTGACTGATTGAACGCATTCCTGTCAGTATTTACGATTTAACTGAAATAATTCGACATTTAGCTATACGCATGAAGTTACGTAACTATGAGCTAGGCTACGAAGTGAGAAGTGTACGGATGCTATAGCTGCAACTTAGTGTCCAATGAGTCTCGAGTTCGAGACGCACTAGGGCCAAATTTTTTATTCTTTTTTAATTATTATGTTGCATTCACACTACATTCCTTGTGAGTTTCCAACTACGATTTATTCGCATAATCTACGGAGATGATGTTAATAATGGATATTGGAAGGGAAAATTATTCTATTCTATCATTCAAATTTGTACTTCCCCATACAAAACCATGAATATTTGTACTAATCGTGAAAGTATACTAATATTTTCATACCTCAATAATAGTCTATGTTTACTCCACAATAGATAATAATATTAAGAATAAGGAGAAATAGTTTCGTGACGATCTAAAGAGCATACTTTTCTTTATATTTAAGATTCACGCCAATTTTTATTTTATTTTTAGTCGTTTACCCTCCAGGTTGGTGGAATCCACGGACTCAGTGAGGGAACTCACCACTACCGCCTCTATGGGCAGTGTCCTAGAGCTAGGAACATCGAATCGGAAGGGATACAACTGGTGAGGTGGGATTGGCACCTCGCCCAGGCGGCCTCACCTGCAAAGCGAACAGGGGCCTCATGAGGGATGGTAAGGGATGGGTAGGATGGATAGGCAAGGAAGAGGGAAGGAGGCAGCCGTGGCCTTGAAGAAGGTACCATCCCGGCATTTTCCCGAAGACGAAGTGGGAAACCACGGAAAACCACTTCGAGGATGGCTGAAGGGGAATCGAACACCCTCTACTCATTTGAGCCACCCGAGGCTGAGTAGATCCCGTTCCAGTCCTCGTACCTCTTTTCAAATTTCGTGAAAGAGCTGGGAATCGAACCCAGGACCTCCGGGGCGGCAGCTAACCATGCTGACCGCTACGCTACGGAGGCGATATCTGAAATAATACTTTATCTCATAGTGCCAATTTTGGTTAACATCCATTTGTTGGTATAGAAGTTACATGCATTTTCAGCAGGCTTAGAATTATGTTGGCAGCACTGATGTACATTAGTTACTCTAAGTTAATCTGAAATTTTAGGTACCATACGTGTGCAACATTCAGAGGTGTTGGCTAGCATACTTTCTGATATATTTATTGGTATTAGGATAAAGAAAGAGAATGAGCATTCATTAGCAGTTGGCAGCCCTGCTGACTATCAAGTATAAGCATAGTCATATCTGTTATAGTACACAAAGCACGTACGAAATTCGGTTAAAATCCAATTGATAGTATAGATGTTAGATGTACTTAAACATTGGACTTATCAGCAGGCTTAGAATCATCTTGGCAACACTGTCATATATGGGATCCTTAAAATGTATCTGGAATGTTATTATCCCTGTGTGTGCTAATTTTGGAAAATTTCGCATGCATAACGTCTGAGATATCCAACGTAGAGCTTAAAAGTGAATTGTGATTTTTAGCAGTTGGTAACTCTGAAATCATTTTCAATTATGTACCTGAGATATTCAGATATAGATATTTCCTTAAACCGAATTTGGTTTCGATAACTGCAGTCATTTAGGGGTTGATAGGGGGAGACACACAAAGACAGACAGACAGACATACATTTGCCTGGATCGATGCCATAAGTCTATCTCATCATCATTAAAAAAATGTGAAAAGTAAGCTAAAAATAGCACGTAGAATATAAGATAGCTAATGAATAACATCCTACCTTAGGTGCTCTGATACTGTGCTGACCAGTACCCTCTGCTTATGGACATATCACATGTGTTGTACCGCAATCATTGGCCATCAGCGTACAGATGTTACAGATCGTAACGTAAAAGCTTGTATACAAGCACAATTCCGGTATAGGCTTCAATAATGTTATTCGTACCTGCATTACGAGTTCTTATTGGCTCAGCTGCAAGAAATCAAAGATGGATGAAACTTGTGGATTGAGAGTAATATTTGCAGTTCATTGGCATTATTAATGCAAATCAGTCATGTAGTTCCGTTACGTTGATACAGGAAAAGGCACTGACTGATTAAACGCATTTCCGTCAGTATTGAAGATTTAACTGAAATCATTCGACATATAGCCATATTGATGAAGCTGTTAACTTGCATAGGACGTGAGCAGTGTACGAGTGCTAAAGCGTTAACTTGGTATCCAATGGGTCCTGCGTTCGAAACCCTCCATGGTGAGAATTGTCATTCTTTTTGAATTATTTCGTTTTGTCAACACTACTGTAGGATGCAACTTTTCAACTTCGATTTACTCGCATGATCTAGGGGAGCGATGTTAATAAAGGATATTGGTAAGGAAAAATCATTCTATTTTATCATTCGAATTTGTACTTTCCCAATCAAAACCATGAATATTTGTACTATTCGTGAAACTAATATAATTTTCACAACACTGATTACTCCACAGTAAAATAATAATAATAATAATATTAACAATAATATCAAGTAGTTCCGTGACGATCTAAAGAGCCAAATTTTCTTTATATTTATGATTCATGCCAATGATTAATCTACATAGACCTATCTAGAATAATGTCGAGATTAAGTTGGTAATACTAACTTTTCTCTTTAGATTGGAATATATCTGAAGTAATGTATTCCAATACAGCTCTAGAGTTGGCAGCCTTGGTGACTCTAAATATATTCTTAATTCCATATCTTAAGGTACAGAATGCACATACAAAATTTGGTTGAAGTCCAATGGATAGTCTGAACGTTGCATGCTGTGAAATATTGGATGTATCAGTGCGAGTAAAATCATATTGGCAACAACGTCAAGAAGGCGTGCTCAGAATTAATCTGAATTATTCCTATATTTTATAGTGCCAATTTTGGATAAAATCCATTTCTTAGTATAGAAGTTACATGCATTTAAAAATTGGCCCTATAAACAGGCTTAGAATTATGTTGGCAGCACTGATGTGCATTAGTTGCTCCCAAATAATCTAAAATTTCAGAAACTATTCGTGTGCAAAATTTAGAGATGTTGGCTTGCATATTTTCTGATATATTAGTATTAGGGTAAAGAGAGTGAGCATTTATTAACAAATAATAATAATGTTATTGGTTTTACGTCCCTTTTAACTACTCTGGCTTTTAGAGACTCCGGGGTGCCGTAATTTTGCCCAGAAGGGGATCTTAAACGTGCCAGTAAATCTACTGACACGGCTCTCTCGCATTTGCGAACCATCAAATGCCAGCTGATAGCACCAGGATAAGAACCTGCAACCTTGGGCCCAGCAAGCGAGAACGATACCCCTGAGCCACGCAGCCAGCCGCATTTATTAACAGTTGGCAACCCTAATGGCTCTCAAGCATAAGCATAGTCATATCTGTTATAGTACACAAAGCACGTACGAAATTTGGTTACAATCCAATTGATAGTATAGATGTTAGATGTACTTAAACATTGGACTTATCAGCAGGCTTAGAATCATCTTGGCAACACTGTCATATATGGGATCCTTAAAATGTATCTGGAATGTTATTATCCCTGTGTGTGCTAATTTTGGAAAATTTCGCATGCATAACGTCTGAGATATCCAACGTAGAGCTTAAAAGTGAATTGTGATTTTTAGCAGTTGGTAACTCTGAAATCATTTACAATTATGTCCCTGAGATATTCAGATTTAGATATTTCCTTAAACCGAATTTGGTTTCGATAACTGCAGTCTTTTAGGGGTTGATAGGGGGAGACACACAAAGACAGACAGACAGACAGACATTTGCCTGGATCGATGTCATTTGTCTATCTCATCATCATTTAAAAAAAAAGTGAAAAGTAAGCTAAAAATACCACGTAGAATATACGATAGCTAATGTATAACATCCTACCTTAGGTGCTTCGATACTGTGCTGACCAGTACCCTCAGCTTATGGACATTTCACATGTGTTGTACCGCAATCATTGGCCATCAGCGTTCAGATGTTACAGATCGTAACGTAAAAGCTTGTATACAAGCACAATTCCGGTATAGGCTTCAATAACGTTATTCGTACCTGCATTACGAGTTCTTATTGGCTCAGCTGCAAGAAATCAAAGATGGAGGAAACTTGTGGATTGAGATTAATAGTTGCAGTTCATTGGCATTATTAATGCAAATCAGTCATTTAGTTCCGTTACGTTGAATACAGGAAAAGGCACTGACTGATTAAACGCATTTCTGACAGTATTTAAGATTTAACTGAAATCATTCGACATTTAGCCATATGGATGAAGCTGTGAACTTGCATAGTACGTGAATTGTGTACGTGTGCTAAGGCGTAAACTTGGTACCTACTGGGTCCTGGGTTCTAGACGCTCCATGGCCAGAATTTTCATTCTTTTTGAATTATTTCGTTGTGTCAACACTACTGTGTGATGCAACTTTTCAACTTCGATTTACTCGCATGTTCTAGGGGGGCGTTGTTAATAATGGATATTGGTAGGGAAAAATCATTCTATTTTATCATTCGTATTTGTACTTTCCAAATCAAAACCATGAATATTTGTACTATTAGTGAAACTAATATAATTTTCACAGCACTGATTACTCCACAGTAAATTAATAATAATAATAATAATATTAACAATAATATGAAGTAGTTCCGTGACGATCTAAAGGACCTAATTTTCTTTATACTTAAGATTCATGCCAATGATTAATCTACATAGACCTATCTAGACTAATTACGAGATTAAGTTGAGAATACTAACTTTTCTATTTAGATTGGAATATATCTGAAGTAATGTATTCCAATACAGCTCTACAGTTGGCAGCCTTGGTGACTCTGAATATATTCTTAGTTCCATATCTTAAGGTAAAGAATGCTCATGCTAAATTTGGTAAAGTCCAATGGATAGTATGGACGTTGCATGCTGTGAAATATTGGATGTATCAGTGCGAGTAATATCATATTGGCAACAACGTCAAGAAGGCGTTTTCAGAATTAATCTGAATTATTCCTATATTTTATAGTGCCAATTTTGGATAAAATCCATTTCTTTGTATAGAAGTTACATGCATTTAAAAATTGGCCCTATAAACAGGCTTAGAATTATGTTGGCAGCACTGATGTGCATTAGTTGCTCCCAAATAATCTAAAATTTCAGGAACTATTCGTGCGCAAAATTTAGAGCTGTTGGCTTGCATACTTTCTGATATATTGGTATTAGGATAAAGAGAGTGAGCATTTATTAACAAATAATAATAATGTTATTGGTTTTACGTCCATTTCAACTACTCTGGCTTTTAGAGACTCCGGGGTGCCGTAATTTTGCCCAGAAGGGGATCTTCAACGTGCCAGTAAATCTACTGACACGGCTCTCTCGCATTTGCGCACCTTCAAATGCCAGCTAACTGCGCCAGGATACGAACCTGCAACCTTGGGTTCAGCAAGGGAGAACGTTACCCCTGAGCCACGCAGCCAGCCGCATTTATTAACAGCTGGCAGCGGTAATGGCTCTCAAGTATAAGGATAGTCATATCTGTTATAGTACACAAAGCACGTACGAAATTTGGTTAAAATCCAATTGATAGTATAGATGTTAGATGTACTTAAACATTGGACTTATCAGCAGGCTTAGAATCATCTTGGCAACACTGTCATATATGGGCTCCTTAAAATGTATCTGGAATGTTATTATCCCTGTGTGTGCTAATTTTGGAAAATTTCGCATGCATAACGTCTGAGATATCCAACGTAGAGCTTAAAAGTGAATTGTGATTTTTAGCAGTTGGTAACTCTGAAATCATTTACAATTATGTCCCTGAGATATTCAGATTTAGATATTTCCTTAAACCGAATTTGGTTTCGATAACTGCAGTCTTTTAGGGGGGGGGGGGGTCGGGGGGCGTGGTGGCTCAGCGGTCTAGCTGTATGCCTCTCACCAAGGCGGTCCGGGTTCGATTCCCGGTCAATGCATGTGAGATTTTCGATGTGAAATGCCATGTCCTGTGGTTCGGATTCCACGTAAAAAGGAGGTCCCGTGGCTCATGATCTCAAGATTAACGGTCACGTTAAACTACAAGCTTCCTTTTTCTTTTAGGGGTTGATAGGGGGAGACACACAAAGACAGACAGACAGACAGACATTTGCCTGGATCGATGTCATTTGTCTATCTCATCATCATTTAAAAAAAAAAAGTGAAAAGTAAGCTAAAAATACCACGTAGAATATACGATAGCTAATGTATAACATCCTACCTTAGGTGCTTCGATACTGTGCTGACCAGTACCCTCAGCTTATGGACATTTCACATGTGTTGTACCGCAATCATTGGCCATCAGCGTTCAGATGTTACAGATCGTAACGTAAAAGCTTATATACAAGCACAATTCCGGTATAGGCTTCAATAACGTTATTCGTACCTGCATTACGAGTTCTTATTGGCTCAGCTGCAAGAAATCAAAGATGGAGGAAACTTGTGGATTGAGATTAATAGTTGAAGTTCATTGGCATTATTAATGCAAATCAGTCATTTAGTTCCGTTACGTTGAATACAGGAAAAGGCACTGACTGATTAAACGCATTTCTGACAGTATTTAAGATTTAACTGAAATCATTCGACATTTAGCCATATGGATGAAGCTGTGAACCTGCATAGTACGTGAAATATGTACGTGTGCTAAGGCGTAAACTTGGTACCTGCTGGGTCCTGGGATCGAGACGGTCCATGGCCAGAATTTTTATTCTTTTTGAATTATTTCGTTGTGTCAACACTACTGTGTGATGCAACTTTTCAACTTCGATTTACTCGCATGTTCTAGGGGGGCGATGTAAATAATGGATATTGGTAGGGAAAAATCATTCTATTTTATCATTCGTATTTGTACTTTCCAAATCAAAACCATGAATATTTGTACTATTAGTGAAACTAATATAATTTTCACAGCACTGATTACTCCACAGTAAAATAATAATAATAATAATAATATTAACAATAATATGAAGTAGTTCCGTGACGATCTAAAGGACCTAATTTTCTTTATACTTAAGATTCATGCCAATGATTAATCTACATAGACCTATCTAGACTAATTACGAGATTAAGTTGAGAATACTAACTTTTCTATTTAGATTGGAATATATCTGAAGTAATGTATTCCAATACAGCTCTACAGTTGGCAGCCTTGGTGACTCTGAATATATTCTTAGTTCCATATCTTAAGGTAAAGAATGCTCATGCTAAATTTGGTAAAGTCCAATGGATAGTATGGACGTTGCATGCTGTGAAATATTGGATGTATCAGTGCGAGTAATATCATATTGGCAACAACGTCAAGAAGGCGTTTTCAGAATTAATCTGAATTATTCCTATATTTTATAGTGCCAATTTTGGATAAAATCCATTTCTTTGTATAGAAGTTACATGCATTTAAAAATTGGCCCTATAAACAGGCTTAGAATTATGTTGGCAGCACTGATGTGCATTAGTTGCTCCCAAATAATCTAAAATTTCAGGAACTATTCGTGCGCAAAATTTAGAGCTGTTGGCTTGCATACTTTCTGATATATTGGTATTAGGATAAAGAGAGTGAGCATTTATTAACAAATAATAATAATGTTATTGGTTTTACGTCCATTTCAACTACTCTGGCTTTTAGAGACTCCGGGGTGCCGTAATTTTGCCCAGAAGGGGATCTTCAACGTGCCAGTAAATCTACTGACACGGCTCTCTCGCATTTGCGCACCTTCAAATGCCAGCTAACTGCGCCAGGATACGAACCTGCAACCTTGGGTTCAGCAAGGGAGAACGTTACCCCTGAGCCACGCAGCCAGCCGCATTTATTAACAGCTGGCAGCGGTAATGGCTCTCAAGTATAAGGATAGTCATATCTGTTATAGTACACAAAGCACGTACGAAATTTGGTTAAAATCCAATTGATAGTATAGATGTTAGATGTACTTAAACATTGGACTTATCAGCAGGCTTAGAATCATCTTGGCAACACTGTCATATATGGGCTCCTTAAAATGTAACTGGAATGTTATTATCCCTGTGTGTGCTAATTTTGGAAAATTTCGCATGCATAACGTCTGAGATATCCAACGTAGAGCTTAAAAGTGAATTGTGATTTTTAGCAGTTGGTAACTCTGAAATCATTTACAATTATGTCCCTGAGATATTCAGATTTAGATATTTCCTTAAACCGAATTTGGTTTCGATAACTGCAGTCTTTTAGGGGGGGGGGTCGGGGGGCGTGGTGGCTCAGCGGTCTAGCTGTATGCCTCTCACCAAGGCGGTCCGGGTTCGATTCCCGGTCAATGCATGTGAGATTTTCGATGTGAAATGCCATGTCCTGTGGTTCGGATTCCACGTAAAAAGGAGGTCCCGTGGCTCATGATCTCAAGATTAACGGTCACGTTAAACTACAAGCTTCCTTTTTCTTTTAGGGGTTGATAGGGGGAGACACACAAAGACAGACAGACAGACAGACATTTGCCTGGATCGATGTCATTTGTCTATCTCATCATCATTTAAAAAAAAAAAGTGAAAAGTAAGCTAAAAATACCACGTAGAATATACGATAGCTAATGTATAACATCCTACCTTAGGTGCTTCGATACTGTGCTGACCAGTACCCTCAGCTTATGGACATTTCACATGTGTTGTACCGCAATCATTGGCCATCAGCGTTCAGATGTTACAGATCGTAACGTAAAAGCTTATATACAAGCACAATTCCGGTATAGGCTTCAATAACGTTATTCGTACCTGCATTACGAGTTCTTATTGGCTCAGCTGCAAGAAATCAAAGATGGAGGAAACTTGTGGATTGAGATTAATAGTTGAAGTTCATTGGCATTATTAATGCAAATCAGTCATTTAGTTCCGTTACGTTGAATACAGGAAAAGGCACTGACTGATTAAACGCATTTCTGACAGTATTTAAGATTTAACTGAAATCATTCGACATTTAGCCATATGGATGAAGCTGTGAACCTGCATAGTACGTGAAATATGTACGTGTGCTAAGGCGTAAACTTGGTACCTGCTGGGTCCTGGGATCGAGACGGTCCATGGCCAGAATTTTTATTCTTTTTGAATTATTTCGTTGTGTCAACACTACTGTGTGATGCAACTTTTCAACTTCGATTTACTCGCATGTTCTAGGGGGGCGATGTAAATAATGGATATTGGTAGGGAAAAATCATTCTATTTTATCATTCGTATTTGTACTTTCCAAATCAAAACCATGAATATTTGTACTATTAGTGAAACTAATATAATTTTCACAGCACTGATTACTCCACAGTAAAATAATAATAATAATAATAATATTAACAATAATATGAAGTAGTTCCGTGACGATCTAAAGGACCTAATTTTCTTTATACTTAAGATTCATGCCAATGATTAATCTACATAGACCTATCTAGACTAATTACGAGATTAAGTTGAGAATACTAACTTTTCTATTTAGATTGGAATATATCTGAAGTAATGTATTCCAATACAGCTCTACAGTTGGCAGCCTTGGTGACTCTGAATATATTCTTAGTTCCATATCTTAAGGTAAAGAATGCTCATGCTAAATTTGGTAAAGTCCAATGGATAGTATGGACGTTGCATGCTGTGAAATATTGGATGTATCAGTGCGAGTAATATCATATTGGCAACAACGTCAAGAAGGCGTTTTCAGAATTAATCTGAATTATTCCTATATTTTATAGTGCCAATTTTGGATAAAATCCATTTCTTTGTATAGAAGTTACATGCATTTAAAAATTGGCCCTATAAACAGGCTTAGAATTATGTTGGCAGCACTGATGTGCATTAGTTGCTCCCAAATAATCTAAAATTTCAGGAACTATTCGTGCGCAAAATTTAGAGCTGTTGGCTTGCATACTTTCTGATATATTGGTATTAGGATAAAGAGAGTGAGCATTTATTAACAAATAATAATAATGTTATTGGTTTTACGTCCATTTCAACTACTCTGGCTTTTAGAGACTCCGGGGTGCCGTAATTTTGCCCAGAAGGGGATCTTCAACGTGCCAGTAAATCTACTGACACGGCTCTCTCGCATTTGCGCACCTTCAAATGCCAGCTAACTGCGCCAGGATACGAACCTGCAACCTTGGGTTCAGCAAGGGAGAACGTTACCCCTGAGCCACGCAGCCAGCCGCATTTATTAACAGCTGGCAGCGGTAATGGCTCTCAAGTATAAGGATAGTCATATCTGTTATAGTACACAAAGCACGTACGAAATTTGGTTAAAATCCAATTGATAGTATAGATGTTAGATGTACTTAAACATTGGACTTATCAGCAGGCTTAGAATCATCTTGGCAACACTGTCATATATGGGCTCCTTAAAATGTATCTGGAATGTTATTATCCCTGTGTGTGCTAATTTTGGAAAATTTCGCATGCATAACGTCTGAGATATCCAACGTAGAGCTTAAAAGTGAATTGTGATTTTTAGCAGTTGGTAACTCTGAAATCATTTACAATTATGTCCCTGAGATATTCAGATTTAGATATTTCCTTAAACCGAATTTGGTTTCGATAACTGCAGTCTTTTAGGGGGGGGGTCGGGGGGCGTGGTGGCTCAGCGGTCTAGCTGTATGCCTCTCACCAAGGCGGTCCGGGTTCGATTCCCGGTCAATGCATGTGAGATTTTCGATGTGAAATGCCATGTCCTGTGGTTCGGATTCCACGTAAAAAGGAGGTCCCGTGGCTCATGATCTCAAGATTAACGGTCACGTTAAACTACAAGCTTCCTTTTTCTTTTAGGGGTTGATAGGGGGAGACACACAAAGACAGACAGACAGACAGACATTTGCCTGGATCGATGTCATTTGTCTATCTCATCATCATTTAAAAAAAAAAAGTGAAAAGTAAGCTAAAAATACCACGTAGAATATACGATAGCTAATGTATAACATCCTACCTTAGGTGCTTCGATACTGTGCTGACCAGTACCCTCAGCTTATGGACATTTCACATGTGTTGTACCGCAATCATTGGCCATCAGCGTTCAGATGTTACAGATCGTAACGTAAAAGCTTATATACAAGCACAATTCCGGTATAGGCTTCAATAACGTTATTCGTACCTGCATTACGAGTTCTTATTGGCTCAGCTGCAAGAAATCAAAGATGGAGGAAACTTGTGGATTGAGATTAATAGTTGAAGTTCATTGGCATTATTAATGCAAATCAGTCATTTAGTTCCGTTACGTTGAATACAGGAAAAGGCACTGACTGATTAAACGCATTTCTGACAGTATTTAAGATTTAACTGAAATCATTCGACATTTAGCCATATGGATGAAGCTGTGAACCTGCATAGTACGTGAAATATGTACGTGTGCTAAGGCGTAAACTTGGTACCTGCTGGGTCCTGGGATCGAGACGGTCCATGGCCAGAATTTTTATTCTTTTTGAATTATTTCGTTGTGTCAACACTACTGTGTGATGCAACTTTTCAACTTCGATTTACTCGCATGTTCTAGGGGGGCGATGTAAATAATGGATATTGGTAGGGAAAAATCATTCTATTTTATCATTCGTATTTGTACTTTCCAAATCAAAACCATGAATATTTGTACTATTAGTGAAACTAATATAATTTTCACAGCACTGATTACTCCACAGTAAAATAATAATAATAATAATAATATTAACAATAATATGAAGTAGTTCCGTGACGATCTAAAGGACCTAATTTTCTTTATACTTAAGATTCATGCCAATGATTAATCTACATAGACCTATCTAGACTAATTACGAGATTAAGTTGAGAATACTAACTTTTCTATTTAGATTGGAATATATCTGAAGTAATGTATTCCAATACAGCTCTACAGTTGGCAGCCTTGGTGACTCTGAATATATTCTTAGTTCCATATCTTAAGGTAAAGAATGCTCATGCTAAATTTGGTAAAGTCCAATGGATAGTATGGACGTTGCATGCTGTGAAATATTGGATGTATCAGTGCGAGTAATATCATATTGGCAACAACGTCAAGAAGGCGTTTTCAGAATTAATCTGAATTATTCCTATATTTTATAGTGCCAATTTTGGATAAAATCCATTTCTTTGTATAGAAGTTACATGCATTTAAAAATTGGCCCTATAAACAGGCTTAGAATTATGTTGGCAGCACTGATGTGCATTAGTTGCTCCCAAATAATCTAAAATTTCAGGAACTATTCGTGCGCAAAATTTAGAGCTGTTGGCTTGCATACTTTCTGATATATTGGTATTAGGATAAAGAGAGTGAGCATTTATTAACAAATAATAATAATGTTATTGGTTTTACGTCCATTTCAACTACTCTGGCTTTTAGAGACTCCGGGGTGCCGTAATTTTGCCCAGAAGGGGATCTTCAACGTGCCAGTAAATCTACTGACACGGCTCTCTCGCATTTGCGCACCTTCAAATGCCAGCTAACTGCGCCAGGATACGAACCTGCAACCTTGGGTTCAGCAAGGGAGAACGTTACCCCTGAGCCACGCAGCCAGCCGCATTTATTAACAGCTGGCAGCGGTAATGGCTCTCAAGTATAAGGATAGTCATATCTGTTATAGTACACAAAGCACGTACGAAATTTGGTTAAAATCCAATTGATAGTATAGATGTTAGATGTACTTAAACATTGGACTTATCAGCAGGCTTAGAATCATCTTGGCAACACTGTCATATATGGGCTCCTTAAAATGTAACTGGAATGTTATTATCCCTGTGTGTGCTAATTTTGGAAAATTTCGCATGCATAACGTCTGAGATATCCAACGTAGAGCTTAAAAGTGAATTGTGATTTTTAGCAGTTGGTAACTCTGAAATCATTTACAATTATGTCCCTGAGATATTCAGATTTAGATATTTCCTTAAACCGAATTTGGTTTCGATAACTGCAGTCTTTTAGGGGGGGGGGGGTCGGGGGGCGTGGTGGCTCAGCGGTCTAGCTGTATGCCTCTCACCAAGGCGGTCCGGGTTCGATTCCCGGTCAATGCATGTGAGATTTTCGATGTGAAATGCCATGTCCTGTGGTTCGGATTCCACGTAAAAAGGAGGTCCCGTGGCTCATGATCTCAAGATTAACGGTCACGTTAAACTACAAGCTTCCTTTTTCTTTTAGGGGTTGATAGGGGGAGACACACAAAGACAGACAGACAGACAGACATTTGCCTGGATCGATGTCATTTGTCTATCTCATCATCATTTAAAAAAAAAAAGTGAAAAGTAAGCTAAAAATACCACGTAGAATATACGATAGCTAATGTATAACATCCTACCTTAGGTGCTTCGATACTGTGCTGACCAGTACCCTCAGCTTATGGACATTTCACATGTGTTGTACCGCAATCATTGGCCATCAGCGTTCAGATGTTACAGATCGTAACGTAAAAGCTTATATACAAGCACAATTCCGGTATAGGCTTCAATAACGTTATTCGTACCTGCATTACGAGTTCTTATTGGCTCAGCTGCAAGAAATCAAAGATGGAGGAAACTTGTGGATTGAGATTAATAGTTGAAGTTCATTGGCATTATTAATGCAAATCAGTCATTTAGTTCCGTTACGTTGAATACAGGAAAAGGCACTGACTGATTAAACGCATTTCTGACAGTATTTAAGATTTAACTGAAATCATTCGACATTTAGCCATATGGATGAAGCTGTGAACCTGCATAGTACGTGAAATATGTACGTGTGCTAAGGCGTAAACTTGGTACCTGCTGGGTCCTGGGATCGAGACGGTCCATGGCCAGAATTTTTATTCTTTTTGAATTATTTCGTTGTGTCAACACTACTGTGTGATGCAACTTTTCAACTTCGATTTACTCGCATGTTCTAGGGGGGCGATGTAAATAATGGATATTGGTAGGGAAAAATCATTCTATTTTATCATTCGTATTTGTACTTTCCAAATCAAAACCATGAATATTTGTACTATTAGTGAAACTAATATAATTTTCACAGCACTGATTACTCCACAGTAAAATAATAATAATAATAATAATATTAACAATAATATGAAGTAGTTCCGTGACGATCTAAAGGACCTAATTTTCTTTATACTTAAGATTCATGCCAATGATTAATCTACATAGACCTATCTAGACTAATTACGAGATTAAGTTGAGAATACTAACTTTTCTATTTAGATTGGAATATATCTGAAGTAATGTATTCCAATACAGCTCTACAGTTGGCAGCCTTGGTGACTCTGAATATATTCTTAGTTCCATATCTTAAGGTAAAGAATGCTCATGCTAAATTTGGTAAAGTCCAATGGATAGTATGGACGTTGCATGCTGTGAAATATTGGATGTATCAGTGCGAGTAATATCATATTGGCAACAACGTCAAGAAGGCGTTTTCAGAATTAATCTGAATTATTCCTATATTTTATAGTGCCAATTTTGGATAAAATCCATTTCTTTGTATAGAAGTTACATGCATTTAAAAATTGGCCCTATAAACAGGCTTAGAATTATGTTGGCAGCACTGATGTGCATTAGTTGCTCCCAAATAATCTAAAATTTCAGGAACTATTCGTGCGCAAAATTTAGAGCTGTTGGCTTGCATACTTTCTGATATATTGGTATTAGGATAAAGAGAGTGAGCATTTATTAACAAATAATAATAATGTTATTGGTTTTACGTCCATTTCAACTACTCTGGCTTTTAGAGACTCCGGGGTGCCGTAATTTTGCCCAGAAGGGGATCTTCAACGTGCCAGTAAATCTACTGACACGGCTCTCTCGCATTTGCGCACCTTCAAATGCCAGCTAACTGCGCCAGGATACGAACCTGCAACCTTGGGTTCAGCAAGGGAGAACGTTACCCCTGAGCCACGCAGCCAGCCGCATTTATTAACAGCTGGCAGCGGTAATGGCTCTCAAGTATAAGGATAGTCATATCTGTTATAGTACACAAAGCACGTACGAAATTTGGTTAAAACCCAATTGATAGTATAGATGTTAGATGTACTTAAACATTGGACTTATCAGCAGGCTTAGAATCATCTTGGCAACACTGTCATATATGGGCTCCTTAAAATGTATCTGGAATGTTATTATCCCTGTGTGTGCTAATTTTGGAAAATTTCGCATGCATAACGTCTGAGATATCCAACGTAGAGCTTAAAAGTGAATTGTGATTTTTAGCAGTTGGTAGCACTGACATCATTTTCAAATATGGGCGTGAGATATTCCGGTATACATCTTTACTCATACTAAATTTGGTTTCGATTTCTGCAGCCGTTTAGGAGTTGACAGGGGGGTGGGGGGGGGGCACACACACACAGCCTGACAGACAGAAGGACAGACAGACAGACTCACATTCTCCCGGATCGATCTCATAAGTGTACTTTTTCCTCATTTTTGCAAAATGTGAAAAGTAGGCTAGTAAGGAGTGGTGAAGCAGCTGCCTTTAAAGCAGAATGGGAAAAATTATTTTTCTGTACAGCTTATAAAGGGCATGCCAAATGTTTAGTGTGCCACCGAGATTTAATGAGTAAAAAAAAAACACACAATTTGGAACGGCACTGCAGTGCCAACCACAGGGATGATTACGGTGACTTGACAGACGCCAGTCGGCAATCGAAGTTGGAAGAATTGAAAGAAAATTTCAAGCAGCACTTTCCTGTAAGTATTATTGCCTTAATTTTAAAATGCTTGCTTACAAATGGGAATGAACAAATGATTTAATTATCTGAAGAACACTAAAATTGTGACTTGCCGTATTTTTGTCTGACAGGAGATAGAGGAGAGTGAGGTTGGTGGACCGATTTTACGAGCAAGCTACAAATGTTCGATGCGAATTGCCGAAGCTGGGAAGCCCTTCGCGGAAGGGAATTTCATCAAGAGTGCCTAATGGACGTGGCGGCATGTATTTGTCCTACGGAGGCAGTTGAGAAATTTGAAAACATCTCTCTTTCTCCTCAAACTGTGGCTCGCAGAATAGACGATATGTCCGTTGATATGGAACAGCAATTAATGGAGAAGGCAGCAAAATTTGTATAATTTTCCATCGCCCTCGACGAATCAACCGACATTGCGGACATAGCATAGCTCGTTATTTTTATTCGAGGGGTGGATGACGATCTTCGGGTCACCGAGAATTTCCTCGACTTGGTAACACTCAAAGTCACCACTACCGGTTTCGATATTTTCCAAGCTGTGGAGGGTGCTTTTGAATCAATGGGATTAAAATGGGAGCGGTTGACGAGTATAACGACGGATGGAGCTCCTGCTTTACGATGTGTACGCATGGGGTTCCTCAGATATGTAAAGTTAAAAATGGCTGAGAACGGTAGTACCCTAATGGTGGCGATCCATTGCTTCATACACCAGGAGGCAATCTGTGCAAAAGTCGCCAAGCGCAAAGATGTAATGGGAACAGTTGTGCGAATGGTAAATTATCTTCACTCCCATGAACTCACGCACCGTCAATTCAAAGAGTTCTTGGATGACATCGAAGCGGAGTGTCCGGATATCCCGTACCATGCAGAAGTAAGATGGCTGAGCAAGGCGAAGGTGCTGAATCGTGTGTTTTTCTTGCGGAACGCAATACATACATTCTGTGACATGAAAGGGCGGCCCGAAGTTCTTTTGCGTGACCCTAAGTGGGTGGCGGACTTGGATTTTTATGTGACATTACTGCCCATCTGAATAATTTGAACACTTCGCTTCAGGGCGAAAAGCACAACATCTGCGATTTGGTGGAAAAAATTGAAGCGTTCACAAGAAAATTGATTTTGCGGGAAAACCAGTTACGTGCAAGGAACACAGGACATTTTCCATCGTTTGAAACAGTGAAAGGTGTCGACTTTGATGAGTACTTGCAGGTAATTCGCCAAATACAAGAAGAGTTTGACAAGCGATTTTCAGAATTATCAGAACTCCAAGCGGTGTTAGATGTATTTGTTCGACCATTTTCTATTAGTGCAGACAGTGTTCCACAGCTATTTCAATTAGAGCTGATTGAACTGCAATGCAATGTTCGTCTTAAAGACCTCTTTCTAAATGTCACGAAGTTAAGAAAACTGCAATGCAATGTTCGTCTTAATGACCGCTTTCTAATGTCACGAAGTTTAGAAGAATTTTACAGTGGCTTTCCGCAAGGAGAATATCCCGTTTTATAAAGACATGCAAGTGAAGTTCTGTCAATGTTCGACTCAACGTACATTTATGAGCGCTTCTCTTCAGTCTTAAGCTTACCAAAAGTAAACATCGTGCAACGATGAGTGATAGAAACTTGCGCAATTGTTTACGAATAGCTGTGTCCAGAAATATTGTACCCAATTTGGAGAAGATTGTTTCCTCCAAAACTAGAAATTCGTAAAAACGACGGAGAAAGAGTCACTCAAGGCCTGTACTATCTGTTCATATTGGTAAAATGTTGTTGAATTTTCCTCTCTAATATGTTCTCATTTCATTTTGTAATAAAGCACAATATTCTTTACTTAACACTTGCGTTCGTTTCCTACACATTCCATGCATCGGAGTACCATTCGATTTGTATACATATATATTATGGCAGTATATATCCTATTATGGTAAAACAGCCCTACCAATATGATGTCAACAATGCCACAAAAGCCGTCGCCTGCATCGGTGCGTACGTATCTAGTTATTGCGGTACGAACATAGTCCGTGGTTCTCAGATCTCCTCGCTGCCACAGTGTAGTGGTGGTAGGGGAAGGAGCGCTAGTCTGACTGCCCAGTGCTCCCCGAGCGCGGCCGCGCTCTCGGAGCGCAATGACTGGATGGTCCTGATCTAGGCTTACAGGATAGAGCCACATCGGTGAAGTGGGATACATACTTGTTATTCCCCACCCCATTTAATTGCGCACGTTAATGTGCTGACCCACTGAAAAGCGATTCGTTTATCAGATGTGAAAAGAAAGGCAGCAGAAATCTTCACTCAGATAAAAGAAAGGGTTATACTGAGATTACAGTTTCAAACATGATATCTGATTACTTCATGTTATATTGGCATAACAAATGCCAAGTCTCACTTTTCTAAACAACATACTTCTTGAACCTTCCAACACAAAATTCTAATCACTAGTCTACATTCCCGATCTTTATCATAATATTCAGACGTCACTGCCGTGGAACTCCCAATCGTCCTCTTTAATAAACATGAATAAATGTAGTGAATTATCCCCTGGAATAAGCTGTAAAATATAGTTATTAGAGAGTAAACCGCATTTGAAATAGTAAGTGGGCTAATGCAATGTGTCCGGTCCTAATCTTGAACACCTCCTGTTTAGTCTCTATCTTGCCATTTCAGCAATTTGTCTTCAACTTGGGTCGAGCTTCTACAGATATATTTTTGTATTTTTTAAAAATATTTAAAAATGTTTGGCCATATCTCAGAAATTCTTTCACACTTGCAATGGAGATGGATCGTATATCATGGACACATACCTCCACACTGATTTTACGATGATTTTGTCACACATACATCAATATAATTTCACCTTCTGGTCATGAACATCTGTGCCTAATCATATACTACGTACTCTTCCTCTTGAAAATTAACTATTAACATTGAACACAATCAACAACCCATTTGTCTAATACAATATTAAAACGTATGTGTCACCCCTTCCATTTGCTATTTCTCTTATGAATGCTGTTCTCTATTTCCTCCTCCCTTTATTTAAAATTGAAATCCATTGGCAGATTAATCACTCCCGCACCTGGGCACAACACTACTGTGAGCGAGGCTCCGCTTGGACAGAACGTGCTCATGAGATGACTCAATTCAAGAAGTCTCGTCATAACAGGTGGGACACCTCAAGTCTCTCTATCGCTTTAACAGTAGAAAGTGCCGGGTGGGTTGTCGTATTCATTAACAGCAGTGTAATTCTGGTTTAAAAGTAAATAATGCCATTCATACCGTTGACGACAAATCGCAGCGTAAATTTAAACGTACCACCACATCAAACAACATGGAGTAGTGGGCTACGCGTTGGAGCAACTTAGCCATTTTCCGTCTTGTCTTTAAATGAATAATGGCATTTGCTCTTTGTTCCCTTTCATTTCACACAGTACATTTATTGTTACAAGAAAAATTATTTCGTATTGGAATGCTGTGAATGATACACAACCCGTTGCTGATATGATCTCTAAAGCCTAAACATACCGTACTGAAAAATCAATTATGTCGAAGAAGAAGTTAAAATATTGTTTACTAATTATCATATACTGTACTAACATACGCTCTACCAGTAGCATACCAGTAATCCTATCATAACCAACCAGAGGTTTCCTCTGAAATATCAAAAACTTTGATTGCGTCAAATATTATACATAATGTTGTATATACTATATACAGGATGAAGAACAAATCCCGTACTTGGAGGTCAGCATGCGGTTCCTCGTCGAAATTCATGGCAAAGGCTTATCTAGGAAGGCCTGGTCCCGCCAATACGTTTAATAGAAATGCGAGTTAAGAAACGAGGCTCTGGCAACGCTGTAACTGCGTGCAGCATGGCCAAGAGAACAGCACGCATGAAGTCAGCGCTGTGCCGGTGCTGTCTCATTAGCTCAGTGCGAAAAGGTACGCCGTGAAGGTCGGTTATGGTCCAATGGCGTTCGCGTCAAAGAGTTCTTCAGTTAAAGTCTCAAATTGTATCCAATGTACACCTCCACAATGCAATCAATACATTATGTTGTGTACTGTGTCTTACCATTGCTGTTACTTCTCTACTTCTTTCTTATTTCGATGAGACCCGCTACGGACCACGCACCAATTTCAATTCTTCACTCTTTGTTGTTTTCTTCCCAATATTTCTTCGTTCTTAGACTATGTTGCTTCTTTCTGTCCTCAGACCACTTCGCCCCAGGTTTCCTTTCCACTCTACCCTGGCGTACTTCCAAACATAACACCTTCTCTGTCCAAAGTGTCTTCATCTCTTATATTATTTCCTTCTGTTACCTTTATTTAAACATTAAAACATAACATGAGCCTCTTACATACGTAAACGACCACTTAGTTTCGTCCATGGCACAAATAAAGCCAGTAACATCGTCTGCATCCAATGATATACACTAGATTGCCCATTATGATACGCACAATAATTCCATTCCGTACGCTGCCACGAAATTTGAAAAGTGGTATGAGGACTGGAACGGGATCTACTCAGCCTCGGGTGGTCCAAATGAGTAGATGGGGTTCGATTCCCACCACATCCATCCTCGAAGTGGTTTTTCGTGGTTGCCCACTTCGTCTTCGGGCAAATGCCGGGATGGTCCCTACCGTCAGGCCACGGCCGCCTCCTTCCCTCTTCCTTGTCTATCCTTTCTATTCTTCCCATCCCGTCCCATCCCTCATGAGGCCCCCTGTTCGCTTTGCAGGTGAGGCCGCGTTGGGTGAGGTGCTAGTCCCGCCTCCCCAGTTGGATCCCCCGACTCACTCTCAAGCGCCAGGACACTGCCCGTAGAGGAGGTAAAGGTGGGATCTCTCGCTGAGTCCGTGGGAAAAGCCTACTTGGAGGGTAAACTGACTACGAAAGAAAAATCGTTTGAAGTCCAGTCTTATCTTCACAGAGCCACGAACTGACGTCACACAAAACGACGACCTGACGTAGATTCGAACCGTAGTTCGTTGGTGGTTGTGGTTTGGATAATACAGCAGCCTACTCAGTGAGCTACGACGGCTGGTACGGTGATATGTTACACATTCCGCCGCAGGATGCGACAGTGTTGCCGGCTTCTCGTTTTCATACTCGTCTTTTCAAATAACACCCGCTCCGATTTTGCTATAGAAACTTTTGTCTTGCATTTGGATGAGAAGTCGCATGACGACCTCCAAGTACGGCATATTTCTTCACCCTGTATTACTTCTATAAGGGGCTTCGGTGGCGTGGTCGATAGCATGCTGAACTGCTAAGCCCAAGATGGCGTGTTCAAACCCGGCCGAAGTCGTCGGATTGGTTAAGAGCGTTAAAATCCTTCAGTATGCCTTTCTTCGAAGGGGAAATAAAGCAGGCGTGCCCATGTCATAGATTTATGGCACGTAAAAGCACCTACCATTACAATTGGTAGTGTGTAGAAAAGTTTTTAGGTTATATTTGGCGAGTTAGAAACGCTCTATCAAGTTCCAACGTTCTCCGCCAGTGTTAGTGACAGAAGCATCTGGTAGCCACAGTTGGAAATAGTTGAAATTGAACTTCTATACTAAGAAATGGATTTTATCCAAAATTGGCACTGTAAAATATAGGAATAAATCAGATTAATTCTGAAAACGCCTTCTTGACATGTTGCCAATATGATTTTACTCGCACTGATACATCCAATATTTCACAGCATGCAACGTCAATACTATCATTTGGACTTCAACCAATTGTGTATGTGCATTCTGTACCTTAAAATATGGAACTAAGAATATATTCAGAGTCACCAAGGCTGCCAACTGTAGAGCTGTATTGGAATACATTACTTCAGATATATTCCAATCTAAATAGAAAAGTTAGTATTACCAACTTAATCTCGTCATTATTCTAGATAGGTCTATGTAGATTAATCATTGGCATAAATCTTAAATATAAAGAAAATTAGGCTCTTTAGATCGTCACGGAACTACTTTCATATTATTGTTAATATTATTATTATTATTATTTTACTGTGGAGTAATCAGTGCTGTGAAAATTATATTAGTTTCAAGAATAGTACAAATATTCATGGTTTTGATTGGGAAAGTTCAAATTCGAATGATAAAATAGAAAGATGTTTCCCTACCAATATCCATTATTAACATCGCCCCCTAGATCATGCGAGTAAATCGAAGTTGAAAAGTTGCATCACACAGTAGTGTTGACACAACGAAATAATTCAAAAAGAATAAAAATTCCGGCCATGGAGCGTCTCGAACCCAGGACCTATTAAGTACCAAGTTAACGCCTTAGCACTCGTACACATTTCACGTACTGTGCATATTCACAGCTTCATCCATATGGCTAAATGTCGAATGATTTCAGTTAAATCTTAAATACTGACAGAAATGCGTTTAATCAGTCAGTGCCTTTTCCTGTATTCAAAGTAACGGAACTAAATGACTGATTTGCATTAATAATGCCAATGAACTGCAACTATTAATCTCAATCAACAAGTTTCCTCCATCTTTGATTTCTTGCAGCTGAGCCAATAAGAACTCGTAATGCAGGTACGAATAACGTTATTGAAGCCTATACCGGAATTGTGCTTGTATACAAGCTTTTACGTTACGATCTGTAACATCTGAACGCTGATGGCCAATGATTGCGGTACAACACATGTGAAATGTCCATAAGCAGAGGGTACTGGTCAGCACAGTATCGAAGCACCTAAGGTAGGATGTTATACATTAGCTATCGTATATTCTACTTGCTATTTTTAGCTTACTTTTCACTTTTTTTAAAAATGATGATGAGATAGACTAATGACATCGATCCAGGCAAATGTCTGTCTGTCTGTCTGTCTGTCTGTCTTTGTGTGTCTCCCCCTATCAACACCTAAAAGACTGCAGTTATCGAAACCAAATTCGGTTTAAGGAAATATATATCTGAATATCTCAGGGACATAATTGGAAATGATTTCAGAGTTACCAACTGCTAAAAATCACAATTCACTTTTAAGCTCTACGTTGGATATCTCAGAGGTTATGCATGCGAAATTTTCCAAAATTAGCACACACAGGGATAATAACATTCCAGATACATTTTAAGGATCCCATATATGACAGTGTTGCCAAGATGATTCTAAGCCTGCTGATAAGTCCAATGTTTAAGTACATCTAACACCTATACTATCAATTGGATTTTAACCAAATTTCGTAAGTGCTTTGTGTACTATAACAGATATGACTATGCTTATACTTGAGAGCCATTAGGGCTGCCAACTGTTCATTAATGCGGCTGGCTGCGTGGCTCAGGGGTAACGTTCTTCCTTTCTGGGCCCAAGGATGCAGGTTCGTATCCTGGCGCAGTCAGCTGGCATTTGAGTGTGCGCAAATGCGAGAGAGCCATGTCAGTAGATTTACTGGCACGTTGAAGATCCCCTTCTGGGCAAAATTACGGCACCCCGGAGTCTCTAAAAGCCAGAGTAGTTAAAAGGGACGTAAAACCAATAACATTATTATTATTTGTTAATAAATGCTCACTCTCTTTATCCTAATACTAATATATCAGAAAATATGCAAGCCAACACCTCTAAATTTTGCGCACGAATAGTTCCTGAAATTTTAGATTATTTGGGAGCAACTAATGCACATCAGTGCTGCCAACATATTTCTAAGCCTGTTTATAGGGCCAATTTTTTAATGCATGTAACTTCTATATTAAGAAATGGATTTTATCCAAAATTGGCACTATAAAATATAGGAATAATTCAGATTAATTCTGAACACGCCTTCTTGACGTTGTTGCCAATATGATTCTACTCGCACTGATACATCCAATATTTCACAGCATGCAACGTTCATACTATCCATTGGACTTCAACCAAATTTTGTATGTGCATTCTGTACCTTACGATATGGAATTAAGAATATATTTAGAGTCACCAAGGCTGCCAACTGTAGAGCTGTACTGGAATACATTACTTCAGATATATTCCAATCTAAATAGAAAAGTTAGTATTACCAACTTAATCTCGTCATTATTCTAGATAGTTCTATGTAGATTAATCATTGGCATGAATCATAAATATAAAGAAAATTAGGTTTATTAGATCGTTACGGAACTACTTCATATTATTGTTAATATTATTATTATTATTATTTTACTGTGGAGTAATCAGTGCTGTGAAAATTATATTAGTTTCACGAATAGTACAAATATTCATGGTTTTGATTGGGAAAGTACAAATTCGAATGATAATATAGAATGATTTTTCCCTACCAATATCCATTATTAACATCGCCCCACTAGATCATTCGAGTAAATCGAAGTTGAAAAGTTGCATCGCACAGTAGTGTTGACACAACGAAATAATTCAAAAAGAATAAAAATTCTGACCATGGAGCGTCTCGAACCCAGGACCCGTTAGGTACCAAGTTAACGCCTTAGCACTCGTACACATTTCATGTACTGTGCAGATTCACAGCTTCATTCATATGGCTAAATGTCGAATGATTTCAGTTAAATCTTAAATACTGACAGAAATGCGTTTAATCAGTCAGTGCCTTTTCCTGTATTCAACGTAACGGTACTAAATGACTGATTTGCATTAATAATGCCAATGAACTGCAACTATTAATCTCAATCCACAAGTTTCCTCCATCTTTGATTTCTTGCAGCTGAGCCAATAAGAACTCGTAATGCAGGTACGAATAACGTTATTGAAGCCTATACCGGAATTGTGCTTGTATACAAGCTTTTACGTTACGATCTGTAACATCTGTACGCTGATGGCCAATGATTGCGGTACAACACATGTGAAATGTCCATAAGGAGAGGGTACTGGTCAGCACAGTATCGAAGCACCTAAGGTAGGATGTTATACATTAGCTATCGTATATTCTACTTGCTATTTTTAGCTTACTTTTCACTTTTTTTAAAATGATGATGAGATAGACTTATGGCATCGATCCAGGCAAATGTCTGTCTGTCTGTCTTTGTGTGTCTCCCCCTATCAACCCCTAAAAGACTGCAGTTATCGAAACCAAATTCGGTTTAAGGAAATATCTATATCTGAATATCTCAGGGACATAATTGAAAATTATTTCAGAGTTACCAACTGCTAAAAATCACAATTCACTTTTAAGCTCTACGTTGGATATCTCAGACGTTATGCATGCGAAATTTTCCAAAATTAGCACACACAGGGATAATAAAATTCCAGATACATTTTAAGGAGTCCATATATGACAGTGTTGCCAAGATGATTCTAAGCCTGCTGATAAGTCCAATGTTTAAGTACATCTAACATCTATACTATCAATTGGATTGTAACCAAATTTCGTACGTGCTTTGTGTACTATAACAGATATGACTATGCTTATGCTTGAGAGCCATTAGGGCTGCCAACTGTTAATAAATGCGGCTGGCTGCGTGGCTCAGGGGTAACGTTCTCGCTTGCTGGGCCCAAGGTTGCTCGTTCGTATCCTGGCGCAGTCAGCTGGCATTTGAGGGTGCGCAAATGCCAGAGAGCCGTGTCAGTAGATTTACTGGCACGTTGAAGATCCCCTTATGGACAAAATTACGGCACCCCGGAGTCTCTAAAAGCCAGAGTAGTTAAAAGGGACGTAAAACCAATAACATTATTATTATTTGTTATTAAATGCTCACTCTCTTTATCCTAATACCAATATGTAAGAAAGTATGCAAGCCACAGCTCTAAATTTTGCGCACGAATAGTTCCGGAAATTTTAGATTATTTGGGAGCAACTAATGCACATCAGTGCTGCCAACATAATTCTAAGCCTGTTTATAGGGCCAATTTTTTAATGCATGTAACTTCTATACTAAGAAATGGATTTTATCCAAAATTGGCACTATAAAATATAGGAATAATTCAGATTAATTCTGAGCACGCCTTCTTGACGTTGTTGCCAATATGATTTTACTCGCACTGATACATCCAATATTTCACAGCATGCAACGTTCATACTATCCATTGGACTTCAACAAAATTTTGTATGTGGATTATGTACCTTAAGATATGGAACTAAGAATATATTCAGAGTCACCATGGTTGCCAAATGTAGAGCTGTATTTGAATACATTACTTCAGATATATTCCAATCTAAATAGAAAAGTTAGTATTGCCAACTTAATCTCGTCATTATTCTATATAGGTCTATGTAGATTAATCATTGGCATGAATCTTAAATATAAAGAAAATCAGGCTCTTTAGATCGTCACAGAACTACTTCATATTATTGTTAATATTATTATTATTATTATTATTATTATTATTATTTTACTGTGGAGTAATCAGTGCCGTGAAAATTATATTAGTTTCACGAATTGTACAAATATTCATGGTTTTGATTGGGAAAGTACCAATTCGAATGATAATATAGAAAGATTTTTCCCTACCAATATCCATTATTAACATCGCCCCCCTAGATCATGCGAGTAAATCGAAGTTGAAAAGTTGCATCACACGGTAGTGTTGACACAACGAAATAATTCAAAAAGAATAAAAATTCTGACCATGGAGCGTCTCGAACTCAGGACCCATTAGGTACCAAGTTAACGCCTTAGCACTCGTACACATTTCATGTACTGTGCATATTCACAGCTTCATCCATATGGCTAAATGTCGAATGATTTCAGTTAAATCATAAATACTGACAGAAATGCGTTTAATCAGTCAGTGCCTTTTCCAGTATTCAACGTAACGGAACTAAATGACTGATTTGCATTAATAATGCCAATGAACTGCAACTATTAATCTCAATCCACAAGTTTCCTCCATCTTTGATTTATTGCAGCTGAGCCAATAAGAACTCGTAATGCAGGTACGAATAACGTTATTGAAGCCTATACCGGAATTGTGCTTGTATACAAGCTTTTACGTTACGATCTGTATCATCTGTACGCTGATGGCCAATGATTGCGGTACGACACATGTGAAATGTCCATAAGCAGAGGGTACTGGTCAGCACAGTATCGAAGCACCTATGGTAGGATGTTATACATTAGCTCTCGTATATTCTACGTGGTATTTTTAGCTTACTTTTCACTTTTTTTTAATGATGATGAGATAGACTTATGGCATCGATCCAGGCAAATGTCTGTCTGTCTGTCTTTGTGTGTCTCCCCCTATCAACCCCTAAAAGACTGCAGTTATCGAAGCCAAATTCGGTTTAAGGAAATATCTATATCTGAATATCTCAGGGACATAATTGAAAATGATTTCAGAGTTACCAACTGCTAAAAATCACAATTCACTTTTAAGCTCTACGTTGGATATCTCAGACGTTATGCATTCGAAATTTTCCAAAATTAGCACACACAGGGATAATAACATTCCAGATACATTTTAGGGAGCCCATATATGACAGTGTTGCCAAGATGATTCTAAGCCTGCTGATAAGTCCAATGTTTAAGTACATCTAACATCTATACTATCAATTGGATTTTAACCAAATTTCGTACGTCCTTTGTGTACTATAACAGATATTTCTATGCTTATACTTGAGAGCCATTAGGGCTGCCAGCTGTTAATAAATGCGGCTGGCTGCGTGGCTCAGGGGTAACGTTCTCGCTTGCTGGGTCCAAGGTTGCAGGTTCGTATCCTGGCGCAGTCAGATGGCATTTGAGGGTGCGCAAATGCGAGAGAGCCGTGTCAGTAGATTTACTGGCACGTTGAAGATCCCCTTCTGGGCAAAATTACGGCACCCCGGAGTCTCTAAAAGCCAGAGTAGTTGAAATGGACGTAAAACCAATAACATTATTATTTGTTAATAAATGCTCACTCTTTTTATCCTAATACCAATATATCAGAAAGTATGCAAGCCAACAGCTCTAAATTTTGCGCACGAATAGTTCCTGAAATTTTAGATTATTTGGGAGCAACTAATGCACATCAGTGCTGCCAACATAATTCTAAGCCTGTTTATAGGGCCAATTTTTAAATGCATGTAACTTCTATACTAAGAAATGGATTTTATCCAAAATTGGCACTATAAAATATAGGAATAATTCAGATTAATTCTGAAAACGCCTTCTTGACGTTGTTGCCAATATGATTTTACTCGCACTGATACATCCAATATTTCACAGCATGCAACGTCCATACTATCCATTGGACTTTACCAAATTTTGCATGAGCATTCTTTACCTTAAGATATGGAACTAAGAATATATTCAGAGTCACCAAGGCTGCCAACTGTAGAGCTGTATTGGAATACATTACTTCAGATATATTTCAATCGAAATAGAAATGTTTATTATTACCAACCTAAGTTCGTCATTATTCTCGATAGGCCCATCGTAAATAGATTAACTTAATCGTTGGCTTGAATCTTAAATTTTATGGAAAATTAAGCTTTTTAGTCGGTCTCGGAGCTACTTGTTTGTCACCTGGCAGCACTACGAATTCGAATTCATTTATAGTTAACTTTCTATTCGTACACTATTAGGAGAATACCGTTATTGAAATTTGGATCCTAGTACGAGGCTAAAAACATTATTCAACCCGGGACCCATACAACAGAACACGACGTTAATAACGTTATTCGACCTGCGAGGCATGCAGCATAACACAATGCTATTCGGTCTTGTGAATAACGTTATTTGAAGTTCGGAATGAGTGGTAGTTGTTCGCGACGTGTTAGAGCACGAATAACGTTATTCGACCTGCGAGGCATGCAGCATAACACAATGCTATCCGGTCTTGTCAATAACGTTATTTAAAACAACTGAGTGAATGGGGTACATTTGATTGTGTTACAACGCCAATAACGTTATTCGACTTGTGTCTCCTGCGATAACTAAAATGCTATCCGGTATGATAATAAAATATTTAAAATAACGGTATATATACAGTATCCGTTTATTCGTTCTTCGTATGAATAACGTTACAACAAACTTTCTGTTATACGTTACGCGATGTATACCGTAACGCCAAACAATTCGTTATTCAAGGCCATTATGTTAAGTTATCCAGCCCTGCCTAAAACTTTGTCTGAAGGAATTTTTGATCTGAACTACCATTACGCCAAGGGATGAGAAAAATGATTTCGGAATTAAAGAAAATGCCAAGTGCCATCAGAGGTTACCATGACAACGCTTCTAAATTGATGAGGGATGAGCTATCAGAGGTTGCCAAGACAACGCCATTGCACGAGATCACATTCATTTTTCCATCTGACTCTGTGGGAAGCGGCTAACTGGTAACATGCTGAACTTATATGCCCAAGGTCGCTGGTTCAAAGCCGGCCAAAGTCGTCGAATTTTCTAAGAGCGCTAAAAATCCCTCAACATGCTTTCCTTTGGAGGGGAAGTTCCAACGTTCGTTGTAAGTTGCTGGTTCGGTGGCATCTAGTAGCCAAGTTCACAGCTAGGTGTCGTTGACGTTAGTATATGGTACAAAATTAGGAACTACTACTTAAAATTGACCGTCTGCAGACCTTACCTGAATTACAGACTAATACAGTCATCACAATTAACACCGTTTATCGTATTCTACACACACGCAATGTACACTGGGTTACATGACCACGTTGTCGCAGCCCCTAAACTGAGGAACAAACAAAAATCTCTGCGGGAGATAAAATTTTGCGTGAAGAAGTAACAGACTGTCAGATAGTCACACATCAGTTCCAAACCTTGCAGTTCGAAACCTGGCGCAGTCAGCTGGCATTTGAGGGTGCGCAAATGCGAGGGAGCCGTGTCAGTACATTTACTGGCACGTTAAAGATCCCCTTCGGGGCGAAATTCCGGCACCCCGGTGTCTCTAAAAGCCAGGGTAGTTAAAAGGGCCGTAAAACCAATAACATTATTATTATTATTATTATTATTATTATTATTATTATTATTATTATCAAACCTTGCATAAGGACAGTGTGATCACAAGTATAATAAGATGTTCAGTAAAGAACATACAGCCTACTTTCTCCTAAATGCATGGGTATTGTTATAACTCTAGGTAACTCTAGTGTAGTTAAAAGGGACGTAAAACCAATAACATTATTATACCTTTTCAAGGAGTATGATTGAATCTTGGATGTAGTAGCTTGTTGAAATACAACGTGCTATAGGGATATTAAACATGAATATGAGGTGCCCTTTGCTAGTGCTACCACTGTACCAAATATCGTTCAATTCGGTTTCACCGTGTTTGAATTGATAGGGGCAATCGATTTGCACACATACTTGGCCACCATCAGCAAACTATTGGGGTGATGTTCTTGCAGTTTGGTCAGAATATGTTTCCCACATAAAGATATGGTGTTGCAAAATTTGGTAGAGACTAGATTATTAGGTTGGTCGTAATTACATTTTAGCTTTTAACATTTGGGTGGCCGGGATTACGTTTCCGTCAAGATAGCGGTGATATAAAACATGACACTGAGGTGCCTTTTGATAGTACTACCTCTGTACCAAATTTCGTTCCATTCGGTTGCACCGTGTTCGAATTAATAGGGGGAATCGATTTTCACACAAAGATGGCCGCCATCCGCAAACAATTACGTTGATGACCTTTTCATTTGGTCAAAGGATGCTTCCTCTATAAGGGTATGTTGTTGCAAAATTTGGTAGAGATCGGATGATTAGGTTAATCGTAATTTGATTTAAGCTTTGAACATTTGTGTGGCCGGCATTACGTTTCCGTCAAGATGGCGGCGATATAAAACATGACACTGAGATGCCTTTTGTTAGTACTACCTCTGTACCAAATTTCGTTCCATTCGGTTGCACCGTGTTCGAATTAATAGGGGGAATCGATTTTCACACAAAGATGGCCGCCATCCGCAAACTATTACGCTGATGACCAATTGGTTTGGTCAAAGGATGCTCCCCCCCCCATAATGGTATGTTGTTGCAAAATTTGGTAGAGATCGGATGATTAGGTTAGTCGTAATTTGATTTAAGCTTTGCACATTTGTGTGGCCGCCATTACGTTTCCGTCAAGATGGCGGCGATATAAGACATGACACTGAGGTGTCCTTTGCTAGTGCTACCTTTGTACCAAATTTCGTTCAATTCGCATTCACCGTGTTCGAATTGATAGGGGGGGACAGACATTCAGAGTACACACACTCACACACACAGACACACACACACAGACTCACACGCACACATACACACACACAGACAGACACACTTTTTTCGCCCTGTGTTGATCTCATAAGTCTACTTTCATTTTTTGCAAAAATCTAAAGTAGGCTAAAAATGAATCCCAAATGACAGGAAGGTTACCATCCCCATAAGACAATAAAATGATAAAAATATGCATACAAAAACAAAAAAAAGTTAATTAACCTCCAAATGTCAAATACTTTCTTGCAATCAATGAGGTCTGATCCTCCTACGAAAACCTGCATATTTTGCCTATTATAGCCTATCCCCTAGTTTGCCCGGTGAAATCTACCTCCGCCTTCCGGCGTGCCGAGAGGATTTTTTTTTCTAGTTGTTTGTCGTTTGCTTTTACCCTTACTTTTTATTTCTTACAACGTACTGAATTATTGTCAAAGTTTATATATTCCTCAACGGTACAAATATTAGTAGTTTAACAAACCGTAATAGTAGTGTATATTTGCTTTAACTAGCAAGCTCCTGAACTAAACCAAAAAGTAAAATAAATATTTGGAGCCTGACTTACTGTTTTAGAATCACAACTTACAGCGCACAGGTGGATCTGGTGTCGTCTGCGAAAATACGGTCTTCTGTACGAAATCTAGGAAGCCGTACTTCAGCGCCCATTTCATCCAACGGGGGAGTTAGCGCAAATAGCGATCGCAATTGCAAAAAAGTTTTGGTTTGCATGTAAGAGTTGTACATGCACATTACAAATAAGCGCACAATATTTGCCATGGACAATTACACTGCACCTTACAAGCATGCACGCGTTCAGCCACCGAGTTCAAAAATGGGCAAAAGATTAGGAGGTTGAACATGAAATTCTTATCCCAACTACAATAATTGTGGTGACCAAACTCAAACTGCAGGGGCGTAGCCACCAGATGTACAATTTGTAACGTCACGAGGACAATTATTCCAAATTCTAGTTCCCGACACTAGTTACTGAAGGCAGTTGCTGGATTGTAGGTGGATATGATGACTTCAGACCAGAGAGGTTTAAACCACCGCCCGAACGTATGTTTGATGTTTAAACGCAGTGTGACTTGGAAGACTGCTTAATGCAGGCATTCATGAAGTGCTCATACAGCGATAAACAACTCTGTTTCCGGCACTTTATTCTCTATTGACATGTTCATCCTCGTAATCCTTTTCCCAGAGCTACCAGCAACCCATTTTTTGAACGCGTTGACTGAACATGCGGATGCCTGTAGGATGCAGTTTAATTGTCAGTGGCAAATATTGTGCGCTTATTTGTAATGTACATGCAAAATTCTGACATGCAAGCCAAAACGTTTTTGCAATTGCAATCACAACTTGCGCTAACTCACTCGTAAGATTTGGGAATGAGTAAGTGGGTTGCTACGCCTGTGTGGACAGGAAGAGATTCGGATTCAAATCCTGACATTGTTAAGTCGTACTCAATATTCCTACGACCACCCCAAGGGGAACTATTCCCTAAAGTAATTTACAACATACTCGTAACCGAATAACTCCGGGAACTCAAAAATAGTATAAACACTGATCTAGCTACTCGGTTACAATGGCATCAAATGAAGGATGTGTCTCAAGTATGTGCTATATCACTGAGCATAGTTATAACGTTTGATGATAAATGTTCTAAGAGGTATTTTCGTGGACGTTTGAAGCAAGCAAAATTCAAATATGCGACTTAACACACAATGTAAGCTGAATGGTGCTCACTGAGATAGAAAGTCAGTGATAGGTTTAATATCTATCTTCCACTCCCTCTCCATCACCAGCACAGGAAAAGACGCTACGAGTTGTGGAGTGATTGAAAAATACGACGCATCGCATATCAGACAGTAACATGAGGAGAAATATAAATATTGAATCCATAACACACTCACATGACTGCAAGCCGTGGAAATCCCCTGAGCGCCAAGTGACTTGTGGCAAGCCTTACCTGATTAGACGTGTTGACAAATCTGACGCAGCAGTTGCTGTCCTCTGTCTGTTATTGAGAGGTTAAAATCACCTCCACAGTTTCTGACATTTAGTTGTACCCAGTGGCGTAACTACGGGAAGTGATTAGGGGGATCAATTCTCGGATTGTTGACAAACGATTGTATTATGTACGTTAATAATTTGAGATCATTTATATTTACTTGTGTAAAATATTTAGTGTTAGGCACATTGAGAGGTTGGTTGGTTGGTTCCTCAGTTTAGGGGCTGCGACAACGCGGTCATGTAGCCCCGTGTTCTTTGGGTGTGTGAAGAATCAGTCTGATAGCCGGTGTTAATTGTGATGACTCTATTAGTGTGTGTTATCTGTTTTCAATTCAAGTAAGGACTGCAGACATAGAATTTTTTCAAGTAGTTCCTACTTTTGCCGCCAAACGGCACCGTCAATGACTACTAGTTCAGAACTTTGTTACCAGATGCCACCGCAGTCGGCTCCTGGCGACGTACGTCGGAACCTAAGAGCGTTTGTCAAATGTACCTAGTTTAGCTTCACACAGGTGTTATTAGAGGAAGGTTCTTTAACATGGCATAAATCTATGACATGGGACCGCCGGCTTTACTTCCCCTCCGAAGGAAGGCATACTGAGGGATTTCTAATGCTCTTAAAAAATTCGACGACTTCGGCCGGGTTTGAACCCGCGATATTCGGTATAGAAGCTCAGCATGCTACCGACTATGCCACCAAAGCCGCTGTTGAGAGGTGCAAATATTATCAAGATCAAATGTGAAAACGTGTAGGTTTGCTTTCATTGAAAGTCTTATTTTGCCCCCGCACAAAGCAATAAGGAAGAAAAACACATGACCAAAAGAGAAAGCAAAAAGCAGAATTCAAAAGCAAAAAACAGATAACAAACACAAAATCAAAAACAAGAAACAAAAAAATCAAAACCAAAAGCAGAAAACAAACACAAAGCCAAAAACAAAAAAACAAAAAAAGCAAAAGCAAAAGCAGAAAACAAACAAGAAACCAAAACCAAGAATCAATAAAAATAAAATTAATAAGTAAAAGCAGAAAACAAACACAAAATGAAAAACAAAAATACAAATAACACAAATTCAAAAGGAAAAGCAGAAAACAAACACAAAATTTAAAACAAAACAAAAAACAAATTCAAAAGCAAAAAACAGAAAACGAACATAAATCCAAAACCAAAAAACACAAACAAAAAGCAAAAAGTAGAAAACAACAAACAAAATCAAAAGCGCAAATAGTTGAGATTTGACTCCGCTGTTCCCCCTCCAGAAGCAAATCCTAGTTACGCCACTGGTTGCTCCATCATTACTATGTAACCTTCCTTGGTCAACTCTCGTTCTCTTCCAACCCCATATCTTGTTGACTACGGTGTTCCTAATATTCCAATCATTCATGTATGTTCAGACCATAAGGAAAATATTAACCAACCATGAGGTTGAGCGTTGTTGGAATCTATCTCCGTTATATCGTTCTGTGACCAACACCGAGCAGTCTCTCCTTGTCCCTTATCTTACCATGCTGCCAAATGCCTCATTTACGGCTTTGCCAGTTGCTCCAACATAGATTCGTAATGTGGCTGAATTCCAGAGTTATTAGTCATTCCTCGTGAGCATTTCGAATCTCGTACGCTGAGCTCTAACCTCGAAGGTTTTGCCATACACACGATGACGGCACATTGTAAATCATAATAATCTGATGCAACAATTGCTGTCCACTGTCTGTTTTTGAGGGGTTAAAATCACCACCACAGCTTCTGACATTTACTGTAGTTGTACCCAGTGGCAAAACTACGAGAAGTGATTAGGGGGATAAATCTCCCCCCAGAGCCAAATAATGTTTAAAAAATCGAATTTTATTTAAAAAAACTTTTGGATTGTTGACGAACGATTGGATTATGTACGTTTATAATTTGAGAACATGTATCTTTACTTGTGTAAAATATTTAGTGTTCGACGATGTCGAAATGTAAATATTATACGTCAGAAAACTGTATCATACTGATGGTCATTATAGTAGTCTACTGTTTTTCATTATGAGACACTTTCTTCAGCCCATCAGGGCTCATTCATTGACCAATTAGGTAAGGATACCTTCGCGCATGCACTCAAAACCAACATGTCAGACATGAATTACATGATTTGAAAGTTCAAATTGGATATCGGATCAACCATTGTAGTTACAATCCCAAACACAAAGACAAAATCAGCACGAACCTTTACAGTAACAAGAAAATACTATGACATATGCAAGAAATTTATGAATCTACGTCCAGAAGTTAGCAACACAGCATCCTTCTATATAAATTACCGACATGGAAAGTGCACAGTCCGTATGTTCAAGTAAATAAATTGCTGAATATGAGACAAGGAATAGCACTGTAGGTTAATATCCCCAACTCCAATTACTACACAGCGCATTGTTTCAAACGACTTCGGTGACAATATTAATGAATGCTAGAGCTGGACGGCACTAGTCATCATGCAGGCTGTAAACAATAGCATTGCCAAGCAAAGTAAATGGTCTCTGCTTTCGAAATTCTTTGACCCACGCATGCGCTCTGTTCAGTCAGCAAACCACCCAGCGCGCTCTGTTCACTAACTGGAGTTACTGAATCCCACAGATATGTACGAATATTTATGTTAAAACATATAATAAAGCTATAATCATTGTCGAACATAAACAGCCGTATGCAATTCGCCTATAATGGCAATAATTAAGACACGAGTATGTTTATAAAACGAGCGCAGCGAGTTTTATAATTTTCATACGAGTCGCATAATGTACTATAGTGTTAAGCACATTGAGAGGTGCAAATGCTATCAAGATCAAACATGAAAACGTGTACGTTTGCTTTCATTGATTGTCATATTTTGCCCCCGCACAAAGCAAAAAGCAAACAAAAAACACATGACCAAAACAGAAAGCAAAAAGCAAAATTCAAAATCAAAAACAGAAAACAAACACAAAACCAAAAACAAAAAACAATAAAAAACAAAATGTATAAGCAAAACCAGAAACCAAACACAAAATGAAAAATAAAAAACAAAAAAACAAAATTCAAAAGCATAAGCAGAAAACAAACACAAAACCAAAACCAAAAATCAATGAAAATAAAATTTATAAGCAAATGCAGCAAATAAACACAAAAAATAAATTTCTTGGCAGAGCCGGGATTCGAACCCAGACCTCCAGGAATGACAGCCAAGAATTCTAGCCACTACACCAGGAGATGGACTATATTCTTCTGCATTGATCTGCTCTATTACGGATTACTTCAGTATTGCATAGATTTTTGTACACACAGCAAATATTCCATAGAGCGTATTGCGCTACCTACCTATGCTTATCTTTGTTGTTGTTGTTGTTGTTGTTGTGACATCGTGATCATTTACCCCCTGCACTTAAGTGTGTGTGTAATCTGCCAGATAACCTGTGTCATCGTGATGACTGTACTGGTGTGTGTTTATTTGTAATTGGAACTAGGATTGGATAGGAGGCAACCGTATCCTCAAGTTAGTTACCATCCCAGCCTTTGCCTGGATTAGAAGTGAGAAACTGCGGGAAACCACTTCCAGGGTTGCTGATGTGAAAATTTATCTCTTATTCCAACGCACAGACCAGAATTACTCATAATTTCCTTGACAGAACCAGGAATCGAACTCAGACTTGTGTACATCATTAGCGTTGAAGCCATTTAGGCAACCAACTACTCAAATTTTGACGTTACGTTGCACTGCCATCCTGCAGAGAAACGTGAACTCTTAAAGTGACTGAGAATCATTTAATTTTCTCTCGGTATCACCAAATGTGACATCGGGGTACTTATACGACCTAGAGTGCACTAGTTATTTCCTGCCCTCCAAACAATCCATTTTCCTAGCCGGGAACCGAACCAGGGATCCACCCACTCATTAATCGTTTCAGAGATTATAGGACAACGGCCCACGCACTTTCACACCCCTACATTGAACCGTCCGTCCAGGATGTCGATATACGAGTACCCTACTGAAACAGTTAACCCGAAGCAAGCCGTGGGAAAAATTCAAATTGTTGCTAACTGATAAGTCCCATTCAATATAACGCTCTGATGTATCGAGTCATAAAGCACAATAGTATATTCGAATGTAGAGGTATTCTGCATGTTCTGTCATTTGAATCATAAAGCACAATGGTCTATTCAGCTGTTATGCATGTTATGTCATTCGAATCATCATTGATATCATTGATGTGTGTGCTTACTTTGAATACCAACCACAATATTATTATAAATAGCGAGTTCAAACATCAATTTTGTGTGTTAATAAAATGCTGTGGGTTATCAATTAGCGTTATCTTGAGTGACAGCAGAATGCTGCTCACTGATATAAAACTTAGTTTTTTGTTTGGGACAAAATATACTTGTGATTGGCTGACAAATAAATTAGTTCTATACTTTGTTCCGAGAATTGAATCAGCCATCTAATGACAACACATGGTGAATTTCATATATAAATGCCTCCACTTTGGGGACAGTACTCCGTACCTATCGTAAAACGGAAGAAATTAATCAATCAGATATTTCATATTGTTCTACCCTGGGGTTTCCACTGGGTATGGCCACCCCTTTCGTCCCCTTTAACCCCCATTTCATGCCACAACCCCTAGAGGAACCAACAATAACAAACATCTAGCTATTGGAAGTACACTTGGCTTGGCAGGCCAACCATACACACATGTGGTAATTCTTAGAACATAAGTCTAAACACACAGCTACCTGCTATGTGGGACAGGAATTTGCTTACTAAATTATACAAACACTGGCAATTCATATAAATACCAGCACCACCAGGAACTGATCATCTTTCGTCCACCGAGGTACTGTCCGACGCCTACGTGACCGCTCTGCAGTTCTGGTAAGTGTACTCAAAGGTTATGCTTATTAATTCCTCTCTATTCCAAACCTAATACTTGTAACCATCTCATTAATTCCTGTGCTCTTCACGTCGCTAAGTCCAACTAGCGATTCTTTTCAAATCACACTTTTTACAATTAAACCTTTCACACACTCTTTAACTGCCCTCTTGTGTTCATTGAACCCTCTGATCGAACTCGGGCTCGCCGCTAGCAAGCCTTTGCTCAGCTGCGCCACACAGGTTAGTGTCTAACATTTGTAAACACTGAGTCAGCGCTCACTCCTCGCTTCGTAAGCAAGGTTACCATTCAGTCTTCCCCATCTCATTCACTCTTCGCTACACAACCCATTCATACTCACGTACTGCCCTGCATACAAGTTCTAACGTCTTTTAGGAAACACCGCCCGAATTCGAGCTACCAACCCCCCAGGGCAATACAATATAGACTAACTTCAATGGTACAAACTACACATAAATTTGTGTTTGCGCTTCGAAATAAATATTTTACAGTTGTTCCTTTACCTACTTATCTCTAAACCAATTAATTTTCATAAAAATATGTTTTCTTAGTTCCCATAACCTTGTAAACTGAATATATAATTTAATAGACTAGAACGTGAATGGCCCCGATGTGCAATTCGAAGACAGTGGTATGTATTGATCTATTTATTTATTAACTAACAGTAGTGCCCGGCTTCCCCCGGTGGATTTATATGTTTTATGGATGACAAGCTGTACCCGGCATGCGTTGCAATGCCAATCAAAGAAAGTGTTGGCGTTGAAATTCTGTTTCTTGAAGTGCTTTTGGATACACAACATTTTTTCAATATCCGTTAACTGTCCCTAAGCTATCGTAAAATGGATTTTCTAATTTAGAACCATTCGTGGGAGCGTGCACGACAACTTTCAAAAGTTTCATCGCAATCGGATGAATGGTATATGCACGTATACGGGGTTTTGTTTAAACGATTCGTGCGCTGTCACTCATTTGTTGAATCTACTCGTGCGCTACCTATTGAGAAATGTATTACTAAGTCGAAGCCTTTCCCTGGCGTGTACACAATAACTCATCAAGGTTTCATCACAAACGAAGAAGGTTATATGAACGCAATAGGGGATTTTGTTGAAACGCTTCGCGCGTCGTCACCCATTTATTGCATTTACTCTTGCGCTACTTATTGTGAAATGGATTTACTAAGTCCCCTTCCCTGGCGGGTACACAATAACTGATAAATGTTTCATCGCAATCGGATGAATAGTATATGAACGCATACCGGATTTTGTTTAAACGATTCGCGCCCCGTCACTCATTTGTAGAATCTACTCGTGCGCTACCTACTGTAAAATGTATTTACTAAGTTAGAAACCGTCACGTAAGTGTCCACAACATCTCACCCAAGTTTCATCGCTATCGGACTAATGGGATATGAAGACATAGGGGACTGTATTGAAACGCTCCGCGTGTCGTTGATCATTTGTCGAATCTACTCGTGTGCTACCTACTGTGAAATGTATTTACTAAGCCAGAAACCTTCCTTGGAGTTTCCACCATATTTCACCCAAGTTTCACCGCTATCGGCAGAATGGTATATGAATGCATACGGGACTTTGTTGAAACGCTTCGCGCGTCGTCCCTCATTTGTTGAATCTACTTGTGCGCTGCATATTGTATAGTGGATTTACTAAGCCAGAAACCTTCCATGACGTGTACACAACATCTCACCCAAGTTTCATAGCTATCGGACGAATGGTATATGAATGCATACGGGACTTGTTTGAAACGCTTCGCGTGTCGTCGCTCATTTGTTGATTCTACTCTTGCGCTACGTATTGTAATATGGATTACTCGGCCAGAAACCTTCCCTGGAGTGTACACAACATCTCACCCAAGTTTCATCTCAATCGGATGAATGGTATGTGAACGTATACGGGACGTTGTCGAAACGCTTCGCGCGTAGTCACTCATTTGTTGAATCTAAACGTGCGCTTCGTATAGACAAATGGATTTACTTAGCCAGAAACCATTCCTGGAGTGTACACAACAATTCACAAAACATTTATCACTATCAGGCGAATGGTATATGACCTTATACGGGACTTTGTTGAAACGCTTCGCGTGTCATCGCTCATTTGTTGAATCTACTGGTACTTACCTATTGTAAAATGGATGTACTAAGCCAGAAATCTTCTCTGGAGTGTACACAGCATCTCACCCAAGTTTCAACGCTATCGGATGAATGGTATATGACTTTATATGGGACTTTGATGAAACGCTTCGCGCGTCGTCGCTCATTTGTTGATTCCACTCGTGCTTTACCTATTTTTAAAGGGATTTACTAAGCCAGAAACCTTCCCTGGAGTGCACACAAAATCTCAGCCTAGTTTCATCGCTATCGGACGAATGGTATATGAACGCATACGTGACTGTTGAAATGCTTCGCGCGTCGTAGCTCATTTGTTGAATCTACTCGTGCGCTGCCTATTGTAAAGTGGATTTACTAAGCCAGAAAATTTCCCTGAAGTGTACACAACATTTTACGCAAGTTTCATAGCTATCGGACGAATGGTATATGAATGCATACAGGACTTTGTTGAAACGCTTTGCGTGTCGTCGCTCATTTGTTGAATCTACTCGTGCGATATCTACTGTGAAATGTATTCACTCATTTTGAAACCTTCAAGTAAGTGTACACAACATCTCACCCAAGTTTCATCGCTATGGGACGAATGGTATATGAACACATACGGGACTTTAGTAGTGGAGTAAGGCGGGTTCTGCTTCACCCATTTTATTTGTACCCGACTGTACATGATAAAATAATTAATATCTCTTGAACGCATGGTCGGATGTTGACAAATGAGGTGTCATTGTACTCGAGCTGACGTCCTCTTTCCTATAGACCATGTATTATATTTTTCAAAAAAAAAATTAAATTTTTCGTTTTCGAAAATAGCCGATAGTTTGAAAACCAAACATGATAGAACGTTGTGCCATGGCTCAATCCAATTGTCTCTATGACCTTTATTTTTGTAATAAAACATTTTTATTTTTTATGTTTTATTGAAAACACTCGGATTTTGAAAATCCCATATTTTGGAAACTGTGAATTATACAAAAAAGTTTATTTGACGTAAATGCAAGGTCCCTACGCCCTCTACCCCTAAAATAAATGTCAAGTCTATAGGGCAAAACATTGTAGTAGTGTGGTGAGGGGGAGCTGCTCCACTTAGCAAGTAGTGAGCCCCTGCGACCTTGGAATGGATGGAGTCATGCTAGGAGGGTGTGCTTGGATTCGATTTTTTCGTCTAGTTGCGCTCTTTACGGGAATGTAGGTGTCGAAAAGGTGAAATGCTGCAAACATGGTTTTTTTGGGGGGGGAAACGTGATTTTAGACTTTTTGTTATATCTCGCGAATCAATCACGCTAGAGGCGTGTACGACGGGTCCAAGGACTCGGGGTGACGTTCTTTCTGTTATGAACCACTCGTTTTAATTTTTTTAAATTTGGAAACTCGATTTTGGGGTAAACACGTGTTTTTTGTGATTTTTGCTGATTTCTCACGAACCAATAACGCTAGAGACGTGTACGAGGTGTCCAAGGACTCGGGCTAACGCCCTATTTCAAATGTGTTAGATATTTCTTCCGAAAAATAATTCACAAAGGGCCTAACGCCATACCTGTTGAAAAAACTTTTTTCTTTACCTGTTTATAAGGTTTATGAAGCGTGGTGGTTGAGAGAGACGATACTGCTGTGTGTGTATGTGTGTGTGTGTGTTTCAACGAAACTGTCGCTAACCACAAGGACCAAGCTTATTAGAACAATCGCTATTTCGGCGGGTCGGTGTATGAAAGAGCGAGCGTTCGTTTTTCTGATATTTTGCCTTTAACGTGTAAACGGTGATGAGAACTTGGTTCTATGTTGGTCGAAGCGAGTAGAGAAAACAAACTTGCAGAGGAGCAGACGAGCAGTAGGTGAATGTCATTTGAGCTTATTGGAGTGCGCTGATCAGACTTGACAACAGGTGCAATGGAAAATGACCAAGACGCTTGAAGGTGAAATAATCTGACCATCGTGGTGGCAGGGAAGAGCGAAATGCATGTGAACACATGTGAAACCACATGAGGGCTAAACCAGTTACATCCTGTTTGCTTCGTACGTGACAAAATGCAAGTTCATGTGAAATTTGACCTGGCACAGGTGTTCGCCTGGGACGTTAGCTGTCCACATGCACGATAACTGTTAACAAGTCACATCCTGTTTGCTTCGTACGTGACAAAATGCAAGTTGACGTGTAATATGATCCAACACAAGTGTTCACCTTGGACGTTATCTGTCCACGTGTCCGATAACAGAAAGTTCAAAGCGTGGGAAAAATGATTATACATGCAACGTAACATATATAAAGCCATGTCGTTATCATTTCCACTCTCACTTAGGTGACTACCTTTGAACACATTACGTTGCGTGAAACCCCTGGTCTTGTTTAACAGTTTTGTTGTTGTTGGAAAATACTTAACCTTGTTGTGAGGTAGGTATTTATTAATTCATTTATATATTTATTGATTTATATATATTGAATGCAATTATTTATTGATTGTTAAAGTTATAATTAAATGTTTATTTATTTGTTTGCAGATAACGTGTATAGCCTACCTGTCGTGTGTCTGTGGGAAAGAGATTGAAAAAGAGAGAAAGACAGACAGCTAGAAAAGGAAACCATTTCCACACTAGCCCACGAGACGGGAATAAAGCAAAGCATTACACGTCAAGGTGAGATTTGTTTCTTTATATATAACCTGTTTGATTTTGCTTTGTTTATGAAATGCACAAACTATATGGAATGGATATACTTATCGTGGTTTATTTTATTTCTTTTTTGGGTGTTGGAAAACGCTTGACCTCTGTTGATAACCAGGAACGTGTGTGTTTGGGGCCATTGTCAAGCAGTCTACAGCTGAACACTCAGGTGAGAGTGTTCTTTCAAAATAATGTCATTTACTGCTGCGGATATGTTAACTTGGGAACCCCTAAACAGTTGTTTCAAATTGCGTGTGTGCTCTGGCCGCATAGTGAATGTTAGAAAAAGTTTGATTCCCAAAGAATTTTTAGAATCTTGTTTTGAAATTTTTTAAATTGAAATTTGTACAGCGCAAAGGTTGCATACGGCTTTAAAGGTGAATACAGAACTGGTGTGCGATTTCGTATATAAAAAGAAGGACGTAGAGCATAAAGAGACGTTTTATATTTGCAGTAAAATGCAAGAGCTTTTGATAGCCGATAATCTGAACGAGTGGTATCAAAGCCATGTGGTGAATGCCTTGCTATCAAAATTTGATAAACTGCAACAAGGACCCAGTGGTTTAGCGTTAGACAAAATTCATCATCTACAAATCAACATTTGTCATTTCAATCCGTTGAATGCTGGGTCTAGCTATATTGAAACACCACCAGCAATAACTTCGAAAAAGGCTGTGGTGAATATTGAGAACCATGACAATGATTGCTTCCTGTGGGCTGTGGCTGCGTATTTGCAGCCAGCTCAAGATCGTAATGTTAACAGACCAGCAAAGTACAAGGCCAAGTTTGATGAATTGAAACAAACTTTAAATTTAACTAGAGTGTCGCTCCCTATGGACTTAACCGAGATCCATAGGTTTGAACAAGACAACCGGGACTTTTCGTTCATGGTGTATGGCCTTGATGATGATGAGATTGTGGGTCCTCTTTATGCCACAAAAGAACCGAAACGACACCACATTCATCTTTTATATTTATCTGTAGGAGAGGTGAATCACTATTGTCTGATTAAAAGCCTGAGTAGATTGCTAAGCAGTCAAATGTCTAAGGACAAGCGTTCAAAACATATTTGTGATCGTTGCTTGCAATATTTTAAAGCCCCTACGCTTTTAGAACGTCATAGGGTAGATTGTGTTTCTCAGGAAGCGGTGAGATTGATATTGCCACAAAGGGACAAGGCTGTGTTAAAGTTTAAGGACATTCATAAGCGTGACACTGTTCCCTATGTGGAATACGCAGATTTTGAAGCTCTCACCACACCCATGGCGGGATGTGAACCAGATCCCACCATCAGCTCAACCACACCCATTCAAACACATGAACCCTTTGCCATAGGATTTAATGTGGTGTGTGCCTATGACCACACACAATCCGTTTACAAATACCGCGAGGGGCCAGATTGTGCCAAATGGTTCTTGGATGAACTTGTCAAGTTGGCCGACCATGTACAGGAATTACTGGACCACCCAGTGCCCATGAGCCTATCTCCAGAACAGCAGCAGCAGTATGAGCATGCCACGACATGCCATATTTGCGAAAAGCCACTGATCAGTGCTGAAGACACCGTTCGTGATCACTTGCACTTTACGGGGGAGTTCCGTGGAGCTGCGCATAGTAAATGCAATTTGAACTTTTCAGCTCCTCGTTTCATCAGTGTCTTTTTCCACAATCTGGCGAATTATGACGTTCATTTTTTGATTCGTGAATTGGGTCATGTCCACAAGGGCTCGTTTACCATTATTCCCCAAAACCATGAGCGTTTTACAGCCCTGACATGGTGGTTGGACGACTTTAGCATTCGATTTTTGGATTCCTTTACGTTTATGGCATCCTCGCTAGACAGCCTTGTGAATGGCTTGAATGAGGAGGAATTAAAAATACTAGAATGCATTTTAATGATCCTGAGCAATTTCAATTATTAATTCGGAAAGGTATATTCCCGTATGATTTCTGCATCAGCTGGGACGTGCTAAAGCAAAGAAAACTCCCACCACAAGAGAAATTTTACTCGAAACTAACACGCAGTACCGTTTCCGATGAAGACTATGCACATGCATGTCAAGTTTGGCGAGTGTTTGGCATGAAGACCCTAAGTGAATATGCCTTGCATTACCTAAAACTGGATGTATTGCTGCTCACCGATGTGTTTCAAAAATTCCGTGAGTTGCGTCAACACATTTACGGTCTTGACCCGGCTCACTATTATACGAGTCCTGGGCTCTCGTTCGATGCCGCTTTGAAATACACTCAAGTGGAATTGGATTTACTCACTGATGTAGGCATGGTTCTATTTTTTAAAGGGCATTCGTGGCGGCTTTGTGTCGCTTAACCAACGCCATGCCGAAGCGAACAATGTCTACATGCCTGATTATTCACCAGACAAACCAGAATCGTACTTAATATACTATGACGTGAATAATTTCTACGGTTACGCCATGAGTCAGCCTTTGCCCTATGGGAAGTTTGCTTGGCTGACAGACAAACAAGTGTCAGAATTTGATGTGAACATGGCTAGCCAAGAAACAGGCCGTGGATATGTGCTAGAAGTGGATATTGAATATCCCTCATCCTTGTATGATGAACATGCCGATTTCCCATTCTGCCTTGAGCAAATGGTTCCCCCTGACAGTAAAGTGAAAACTGAAAAACTCATGGGCACACTTTACAACAAAAATCGGTATGTGCTACATATCCAAATGTTGGTGCAATGCCTCGCCCAAGGCTTGGTGTTGAAGAAAATCCACAGGGGTATTTCTTTTGCTCAAAAAGCATGGCTTGAGCCATATATGCGACTCAACACAGAGCACCGACAAATGGCAACACAGCAGTTTGAAATTAATTTTTTTTAAATTAATGAACAACTGCATTTACGGCAAGTCCATGGAGAATGTCCACAAATACCGTGACATTAAATTGGTCAATGTCTGGGAGGGGCGTTGGGGTGCCCGGCGGTACATTGCCAAGCCAAATTTTAAATCGATCAACATTATCGATGAGGATTTAGCCACTATTGAAATGAGTAAGACCAGCGTGACCATGGATAAACCCATTTACTTGGGCCAAGTCATTTTAGACTTTTCTAAATCGGTCATGTATCGATTCCACTATGAGTTTGCCAAACGCCATTTTGAGGACGTCTCTCTTTTGTATATGGACACGGACTCATTCATTTACCACATTCACCACTGCAACCCCTATGACGTCATGAGGCAGCATAGTGACTGGTTCGACACCTCTTGCTATAGCGCTGACAACGTGTTTCAGCTACCCATAAAAAACAAGAAGGTAATGGGCGTTTTAAAAGATGAATGCGGTGATTCCATTATGACGGAATTCGTAGGTTTGGCTTCGAAAATGTATGCTTACCGCACACTAGACTATAAGGAAGCCAAAGGAGCAAAAGGTGTAGGTAGGGCAGTGGTAAAATCGCTATGTGTAGACGATTACTTAGCGGTTTTACGCACGGGCAAAGCTATGTCTCATACACAGTGCAGGATACAATCCAGCAACCATCATTTGTATCTTGTGGAACAGAGAAAACGCACCCTCGCCTCCATGGATAACAAGCGTGTGTGGGCTGATGACCTGCTCACCAGCCTGCCCTGGGGGTTATGATCGCAAGGAGGAGGAGGTGTGATTTCACTGTTTAATCGTTTAGGGACATGGCTTTATGTAACTCGTAGATTTAGTATTTTGTAAATATTGGTTTTTGTCATTATAAATAGTAGATTTTGTAAATAGTGGCAACTCACTTGGATCTTTTGCTCTTTGAAAAGTTCTATGCAACCTTTTTTTATTTTATTTTTTATTTTTGATTGGTGAATAGTTTGATTCTTTTAAGCTGTACAAAGTTGTTTTTATTGTAAATATGAAATAAGTAAGATTTTTAGTAACTTTAATGACTTGTATTTAATTATTTTTCGTAATGTAAATGGTAAACTAAAAAGTTCTTTTGGGATGAGTGTGCATGTCGAGAATCTACGTTTGAGAATAAATAAAGTGGTTGTGTTTGTTCCCAAAGATAGGAGTGAATGTATGAGTGGAGAGAGAAAGCTGATGTGTATGTATGACCAGAGCAATCACGGTGAGGTACAGTGGGTGGGCTGGAAATGGTCACTTTTATACTCATTTTGTTTTCATTAGTTTTTTTTTTCATTGAAATGTGGCAGACAATAGACATTATTTTTGTAAAAACAGTCTTACCTGCAGTAGTCGTAGACCTCGACGTTTCTGCAATCCCATAAACTCACTGCAGCATTGCCATGGTCAAGCACTTGCATCAAAATCATTGACAAATCTCAACTTTCAACATACACCAAATGGAAAAAAATGTCAAAACATTAAAAATGGGAAATCCATGTTTCCATAACACCAAAAACGCGAAACTTAAAACGGACATTTAAAAAAACTGGAAATGGCCGTGTGTGAAATATGAAAATTCAAAAACTTCAAACGGAAATTGTTTAAAAAGTGTCATCAGCAAAATGGAAAAATCCATATCATCAAAATCACAAAACTTGAAACGAACATTTTTAAAAACTGAAAATTGCAAATTGGCAAAATGGACATGTGTAAAATATGAAAATTCAAAAACTTCAAACAGACATTGTTTAAAAAGTGTCATCAGCAAAATGGAAAAATCCATATCATCAAAATCATAAAACTTGAAACGAACATTTGTAAAAACTGTAAATTGCAAATTGGCAAAATGGCAATGTGTGAATTCATCATGTGTGAAATGTGAAAATGAAAAATCAGCCATCAACATCATGATTTTTTAAAATTAAACAACATCGTGCTCTGGTAAGCCTTTGTTTTTATTTCATAGTCATAGTGAATTGACAAAAGAAAATAGAATACAAACAAATCCCAATTCCTCACTCCTCCATTCCTCAATGTTTATGTCCATGCATTATCAACTTTCCTTTCATAGCACGCATGACAATCAGGGCTGCCATCCTTTCACCCACTGAGGCATCACAGGATGTGAAACGTTGTTTAGCTTTTTTCAATAACAATTTATCGGCCACATGTCTTAAACCAGGATGACTATGGCGATAAGAAAGGTCATGTTCTTTGCATGCTTGATCCAAAAGATTAATGGGTACATCACCACGCTGCAAACGTTTTTCAAGACGAGTTCCAGGGCCGCAAAAACGATAACCTGGAAGATGGATTTCAAAAGGTAAGTATTGAATCACTTTGTCAATGGCGCCATTGCCAGTACAGGTCTGGCATATCCTTTTCCATTGATGGTAAAAAGGTTTGGTCCTCCTCCTCTTTTGTGGACGATGTTTGTGTTTGTTGTTGTTGTTGTTGCTTTTTCTCGCCATGACACCCTTGGAATGATTCAACAAAGTCTTTACACGGACTTTTATGATCGTGATACAGTTTCACTAGCTGGCAAGTCGCACACTGACGCATAGACGGTATTTTTGCCGTGGCCACTTGCTTATGGTGATCGTAATCCGTACAGGGTTGCAATTCACTCAACACAGGGTCTTGAGTCCATGATTTTGGTACATGTTGCCAGATTTCTTTGACCGCGTTGGCTGCCATATAACAAATGAACGACTTGGGCTGCGCCAAGAGTTCCTCTTTGGTAAAACTGTCTAGTTTCTTTTTGCACACAAAGAACTTGCCGATGGCTTTGTCCGTAGCATTGCCTTTCTCCATGGTATCACCTGCTGTAGATGTCTACACGTCCCTCGTAGAAATTTCACTGGCGTCATTCACAGGTAAATCTTGAGTTATAATTTTGTTCAACAACTCCCAGCAGGCATGGGTGGTTAACCAATGAAAGAGATGCCACGCATGCGATAGGGCTGTATGGGTAATGTTGCCACAGGAACAAGTATCCATGAGCGTTTGCAGGGAGGGGCAGCCCAACTCCATGAGGTTGATACATTGACAGTAAGACGCCAAAAATGGTTGCAACCATTGACGTTTTTCATTACCTTTCACAAATACCACATTGGCCGAGGACAAGTGTCCTTTCATGATCACGTCCAAATATTTATAGGAAATGGTTCCCTGATTCCAGTCTAGTTGCCTATGATTTTCAATCCACTGGGTTTGTTTACGGTCTTTTTCACACAACAAATCAAAAGCATGGGGTGGTTTAAATAACAAATGCGTAGCCTGCGAAATCCAAAACGTGGTACAATCGATAATGGCCACTTGTTTAAATATACATTTGTTGTCACCAATTTTAAACCCTTGGCAATCCACAATGAGTGTGCGCAACATGTTGACGCTTGCCTGGACCAAGTTCAACTGACGACTGACTGACGATCGACCCCTAAAGTGTGATCATGACATGGACTTACCTACCATGCTAGTTTCAAATTGAGGTTAGGGTAGGACAGAGGGACATGCAAAAATAAGAATTTAAGAATTACATCATTTTATTATCATAACACGTCTTACAGGCTTTTGTCATTTTGGGATAAGGACGATACCAACTGATACAACAATATAGTCTCTTGTGTTTGTAACGTCCATAACACCGATGATGTCCCAATGTCTCTAAACTAGGCGTTTCTGATGGTGAACTGCTCACCGAAGCACCTTGGACACCATACGGTCCACACGTATCGTAACTTGTTTTTTTTTTCATTACCCAGGGACACAAGTGAGGGATAGCTTGAATGACAGGGCATATTTCCCACTTCCATTCTGCACAGGTAGGGGCAGGTGGGTGACCAGCGCTGATGTTCCTGCATGGGTTCATCGCCCTCCTGCCATTGGTCTATGATGATGGGACAAAAGGCACATTTCACTTCATCTCTTGTTTTTAAATAGTAGAATCCAGCGGCCGCCAAGGCTTGAGGGTTTATGAAAGGCACTGGCCATGTTGCAAAAGTCTTGAAACGTTGCTCTTCAGAGTTTAAATTCATGGATGTGACGTCTCTTGAGGCTTTAAAGCAAGACATGACTGAGCGGCTTGACGTGGGTTGACCTGTTATTTATACACTCGTCACTTGGTTGGATAGTGGATAATAGTTGACTTGTTTGTGATGAATAATCAAACAGTAGGCCGTGGTATTGGCTGGTACATTGTCATGCGTTTCAAAATCTAGTCGAATATCAATATTGGATGGCTTGACAGACTCTTCCAGGTAAGAACAGTCAAAAACAATCAGTGGCGCCCTTGCCTTAAACGCTTGGGGTAGCAGCATGGGGCCGTTTTCTTTTTGATAATACGACCATCGAAATTTAGAAAACAAGTCGTACAGGGGGCCAAACTTATTTCTTGAAAAATCCAAATCCAGTCTTTCATAGGGAAACACAGCTCCGTTGAGGAAAAGACGTGCATTTCTCAATTGCAGGTGATCAAATTGCGTGGCATCTTTGGTTTGTTGATACTTGCGATTCGTTTGAAAACCCACGATCAGGTAGAGAGGTCTCTCTGTATAGCGAGCTCTTTTTACAGACCAACTGTGTGTGTTGGTGGTGGGCAATAGCGGATACTCATGGAGTGCCCAGCTTCTAAATTCCATGGGTAGAGGCATATCTCTCTTTACCATTTTGAGTATGCCCAGTTTTTTGCTATCGTTAAGGGTCACATGGGGCACTTTCCATAGCAAGCGTTGTAGTTGAATTTTTGAATCTATGGGGGCATTGTCGGCTCCCTTGAGTGCATTATTATCACTCCTGTCTCTCACTAGAGAAAGCACTTGCCTTGCGTTGACCACAATGCGTTGGTGATCTTCGGCAAAGCCTAAAATCAGTTTAAGAGGTAAATAACCAGTAAAGGTCCCATCGGTGTGTACCATCCAGTCATTGGTCGAGTCAGGGCACCAACCCGCCATGCAAAGTGTTTTACCTTCTTCCTCACTATAAGAGCGATATAGTTTCATGACACTGGAAATGCCCACATTTCGAGTGCTATCCACCACGATATCGTTAATCACGTAACGTACTTCAGAAAACAGAAAGGCCAAAGCATGGTTGGCCAACTTGGACGTAGTGGGTGTAGAGCCATCGGCTTTGGCGAGCCTACCTTCAATCTGAATGACACTTTCATGCGGTAGGGTGTAAATATCTTGGTTGTTGATAACAAATTTAATTTCATCATTGTTATTGAGTCCAGGTGTTTGAGCTTGATAGGAATGGAGATCAATTCTTACCACTCCTGGTTGCTCCTCGATGCGGTTCGCTATCTTTAGGATAGAATTCATTATGAGGGTTGACGTGGTAACCCAAATCCTGTAAAATCTGCTTGTCTTGAGATGTTAACGTGTATTCACGTGGCAAACAACTAACACCATTCCTAGACGGTGTTGTTGCTTTATACACAAACTTCATAGTGGCTTTAGCACCAACTTGTAAGTCACTGGTGTGGTAGAATCTAGATCAATGAGTTGTTGATCTCTATTGATCAGTCTTAATGTTATATTACTAATACTATCGACAGCCACAGAATGAAAAAGCACCACTGGAGGGTTTTCACGAATAATATACCCATTGGGCGATGTTACAATAAAGTCATAAAGCGAATGCGATGGTTCTTGATTAGTGTACACTTGTCTAATGATATTACACGTCACCGACACATGATGGTCCTCAATGAATTTCACTTCATGGTCCGATTCATGTTTCTTGTTGGGCTCCAACACACGTGGTTTAAATCCTAGTAATGTACCAATGGAATCGGGGCGTGATTTAAAGTCAATGTTGAATGTAGAGAAAATACTGCAGCGATGAGTGTTGGTATCGCCTACAAGTTCAAACTTGCGCGTTCCATCGAGAAATGACTTTAAACCATATGCATTGATCAACACCACATAAATGTGTTCATAAATGTCATCGATCCTGAATCCACCAGAGTTCAGGGTGAGCATATAATCATAATAGTAAAACTTGTTGTTCACATTTTCACGTATGTTGTATATTCGATTGTACGTTTCAAGAGAAACAAGTCCTAAACCATAGGGTTTTTCACTCAATTCGATAGGCGGGTTAAAGTCTAGGCTGACTTCGGGTCGACGTCCATGCAGTGTAAACGTTTTACTTTCTGCCGACATACTGGTGGCGTTTTAGCTTATGCTGCGTCTAATATTAAAAAATTAAACACAATCGTCCACACTGTTGGCTGTTAAACGTTTGCTCACGTTTCACATTATAATATATCTTGATCCTGTTTCCAAAATAGGTCACTAGTTCCATGGGCGGGGGCAAATTCCCAAAACTGTCAAAGTACCATACGATGGATCCCTCTTTGACATAAGCACCATAATGTGTTCCTGGTCCTCGGTGATCATCCAAATTGACAACAGCACATTCCTGTTTCCAGGCTCGTGGGGGTAATTGGTTTCGCATAAACACACCTCGAAAATGAGAAAGCTTTAGTTGTTTAGCATAGCTTTCCACTTGTTGATGCGTCAGGGCATGTCTCGCTATGGCTGAGGTAATATTTTTGTTTAATATTTCGAAATGGTGAAATCCCAAATCCTTGTTGATAAAAGGCTGGCTTTAAATTGGCATTTCTAGTCCCCATAGCAATCGCTTCCATTGTCTCATTGTGTCGCTGACTTTCTTTGAAATGTTGCTTGCCCTGCTGCGCGGCTTTATTGGTTTTCGCCACTGCACTGGCACCGCCCAAAAGTGAACCTAGAGCAGCCAAACCGGCAAATAATGCAGGTAAAATCCCGCTCGTTTGGGAATGGGAATCACTCGCCCTTGTTTTGAACCCTGTCGCCGACGATTTGGAATAACATGTCTCTGTGCTGCTCGAAAGGCTTTCCTCATGGTCAATACATTATTTTTCTTTTTTTCTTTCGCAACGGCTTGTCCACGAATGTCTTAAGCCCAGGCATTGCCAAGGACAAAGTCCTTTTTTTATTCTTTCTCACCACATACCTTTGTTTCACCATGATGATAATGACCAACAACCTTTCACAAGAAAGTTTAAATCACAACTAACGTCAGATGGTTATTTTATGGCTGTATATTCCAATTCCACATAAAGTGGGAAATCGTTTATGGTTTTTCCCGCTTGCTTTTCATCCCATGTCAACATGAGATGAAAGGATAATTCGTCACCTGCATTGACCATTTCATGGTTATGAACCAACACCCTATGACCGTTTATCTTTATTTGCAAATGGTTCTCTTCAGGCATCGCGTATTTGATGTGAATGGTTCCATCATAGTGTAATCGATAGTGGCTTAATCCTGAAGCAAGCACATAGGTCAAGTGCTGCTCGAGGACTAGCGGTATATGGTTTCTCTCATTCACAGGTTTTTCATTTGTCAGATACACTAAAAATACAGATGAGATAAATTTATAAAGCCTTTTCATTTCATAGGTCACGTAACGCTTGGTACAGACATCGTCTTCGTTTTGCGGGTCTTCCACGTGAATAATCCGATGGTGATTAGCGCTATAGCCATTCACTGTAAGCTGGGGCACTTTGTCATAAAACTCATACACTTTGTTATCCACATACTTTTTCGTAGTAACGTCTGTAGACACTTGAGGATGTTTTACATGGGGAAACCGCTTTCCCTTAAAGTCATAATCTCCCTGTTTTGTGCGTGGCACTACTGACCTATCCACATAGTGTTTATTAGCAGGATCTGTTTCTTGTTTAGGATCATGTATGGGAACAGATCTAGCTTTGGCCATCAACGCACGTCCAAAGACATCCATCGTCAACCTGTAGTACCAGTCTACTGTTTCTATGACAAGGCTCGGTGTCCTGTATATAGACAGCCTGCTAGCTTGGCTAAACCTTAGTTGATATGAAGATTATTAAGCAGCATGTGTCATTCCCCGTGGGGGACATGGTTTCCCATCTCTGTCCCACATCACGTGAACAACGCCATGGTTCACTGTTTCCATCTTCCATTCGCTGCATCATTGTGGGGCCTTCCGGCTGTGGAAAGACTAATCTTTTGCTAACGCTCATCACAGCGCCCAATGGTCTGCATTTTCAAAATATTTATATTTTTGCAAAATGTCTCTACCAACCCCTCTACGTGTTTCTGGATCAAGTCATGTCTGGATTACAAAAAGAGAATATGGGTTATTTTACATTTTCCATGCAAGAAAATGTGATTTCACCGGATGAGGTAAAGCCCGATTCACTCATGATTTTCGATGATGTATCCACTGAACGTCAAGGTATCATTCAAAGCTATTTCAGCATGGGTCGTCACAAACATATCGATTGCTTCTATCTTGGACAAACGTATTCTAAAATGTCCAAACAGTTGATTCGTGACAATGCCAATGTCATTGTTTTATTTCGCCAGGACGAGAGGAACAGTCGTCACATTTATAATGAACATGTGAATCCCGATATGACCTTTCAAATGTTTACTGAATTGTGTGCCAAGTGCTGGAACACTCAACGTCATGCCTGTTTAGTGATTGACAAACAAAGTGAACTCAACCAAGGACGGTATCGCTTAGGGTTTGATCATTTTATTGCTATTTAAGGCCCTGTCTCATTCCCCGGCAAGTCATTTGTCAAGACACCATGGCGTTAGCAGAGAGTCAATTGAAAAAGCATATTATTAGAGCAAAAAATACTATTCGCCAAAAGTTTCGTAAATTGAAACGATCGCGTGCCGATCATGCTTTGTTTATTCAACAACATTTAGCACCTCCGCTAAAAGCCATGTTGAAACCCTCTTTGAAGCCATCTGAAACGCTACCCACCGTTTCACAAGCCACTCAGACGCTGCACAAGGACCCTGAGGAAGAGGAAGAGGAAGAGGAACAGGAACAGGAAGATTTGACTAGTGTTAACGAAGTTGAGGATGAGGAGGATCAAGTGTTTACGCCTCAAAAAAAAGTCCTCACCCCTTGCAGAGTTTTTGAGAAAAAAGAAATCCTTGGCCATGGTCGAAACACCTTGCCCTTCCAGAGCGTCTCCGTTTTCACAACTCTTGGCCACCCCTCAACATAAAGCTCAACTGAAAACCAATTTAATAAAATATTATGGATCAGCATTGGAAACCTATTTCACCGATCTATTTATTGGAAACACAGATACCACGTATGGTGTTCGCTATGAGAATGATAGTTTTAAAATTGGCGATTCATCCATTAAATTTGCTCGTACTAAAGCTGTCATTAAAAATATTAACTATAAATTAACGCCAGGACTGTTAAAGCTGCTCTTTTCTCGGACCCCCTCTTCCCATGATTATGATTTTATTGGACACCCAAGCCCACAAAAGACAGTATGATCCCACGCAACAAGTGAATGCCAATATATCTCAAAAATATAAAACCATTATTGCAAAAATGTTTCCCACCAGTCAAAGTACTCGTCGTAAAGCATCCGCTTCGGGAGTGACATTTAAACCATTAAAACCCCTTGTGGATGTTACCTACTGGCACATTCCCAATAAGCATGTTCAGCGGCTACAGTTGTTGCATGCTTCACGTCAAGCTGGCCATACCGGTCACGATTGGGAAATTCAAGAAATTGAACAAGAACTTCGAAATGCCAAAATTATTGTTTAAGCCCTCACCCATTAAAATGGGTATTGCTCACGAAATGCATCGCCCAGCTAGGCGTTACTATTCACGACTCAAGGTGATTTCACGAGGTGTGGATGAACTTTGGCAGGCTGACTTGGTTGAAATGATACCCTATGCTGGTGTTAACGATGGTGTATGCTATATGTTGACCGTCATTGATGTCTATTCCAAAATGGCCTTTGTTGAACCTGTGCGTCGCAAGTCTGGTCCACTAGTTACCAAGGCCTTTCAACATATTATTCAACACTCCAAACGTCAACCTCAGCTGCTACAAACCGATCAGGGGAAAGAATTTTTCAACAAGGATTTCTCCAGTTTTCTCAAATCTAAGGATATTCACCATTACACCACATACAGCAATCTCAAAGCCAGTGTGGTCGAGCGGTTCAACCGAACATTGAAAACCCATATGTAGAAAGCGTTTACCGCCCAGGGCACGTATCGCTGGTTGGACATGTTACCAGAGCTAGTATCACGCTACAATGACACCAAACATAGAACGATTGGGACCAAGCCACGCCTCGTGACCAAAAATATTCACGGATTGGATAAATTGTTTAACCCCATAAAAACAGCCGATCCTAAGCGTCACCGACTGAAAATTGGGGATTTTGTTCGTGTGAGTAAATTTAAGTCAGCCTTCAATAAGGGCTACACGCCTCAGTGGGGGACTGAACTATTTCGAATTCGTCAAGTCAACTTGGACACTCCAGTCACCTATTTACTGCAAGACCTCAACCATCAACCCATAAAAGGTAGATTTTATCTCCATGAACTTCAGAAAACAGCATTTCCGAAACATTACCTCGTGGAAAAAGTGTTGAAACAAAAAGGAAATAAACTATATGTCAAATGGTTAGGATTTAACTCTATGTTTAATTCTTGGACAAATAAATTACATGTTGTGTGAACCTGTGTACTTCTTATTCACACATGTTGTACACCGCCTATAGCTCTGTGTGTACAGCGCTCCGCGCTTCGTTCATGTTCATACATGATTGTCTTTCCCTTTCCACCTGTGTTCTCTCTTACATTACCCCTCCCCCCCTCTCCCCCCCCCCCCCTCCACCTCCCACCACTGCTGTTCGCAGCTCTTGCCTATGTATTGATTGTGACATCATTCCCACAAGTTGCATCATACTTTTTACTGATTCAGCGATTCCCACGCTTTGAACATTCTGTTATCGGACACGTGGACAGATAACGTCCAAGGTGAACACTTGTGTTGGATCATATTACACGTCAACTTGCATTTTGTCACGTACGAAGCAAACAGGATGTGACTTGTTAACAGTTATCGTGCACGTGGACAGCTAAAGTCCCAGGCGAACACCTGTGCCAGGTCAAATTTCACATGAACTTGCATTTTGTCACGTACGAAGCAAACAGGATGTAACTGGTTTAGCCCTCATGTGGTTTCACATGTGTTCACATGCATTTCGCTCTTCCCTGCCACCACGATGGTCAGATTATTTCACCTTCAAGCGTCTTGGTCATTTTCCATTGCACCTGTTGTCAAGTCTGATCAGTGCACTCCAATAAGCTCAAATGACATTCACCTCCTGCTCGTCTGCTCCTCTGCAAGTTTGTTTTTTCTACTCGCTTCGACCAACATAGAAACAAGTTCTCATCACCGTTTACACGTTAAAGGTAAAATATCAGAAAAACGAACGCTCGCTCTTTCGTACACCGACCCGCCGAAATAGCGATTGTTCTATTAAGCATGGTCCTTGTGATTAGCGACAGGTTCGTTGAAACACACACACACAAAGCAGTATCGTCTCTCTCAACCACCGCGCTTCATAAACATTATAAACAGGTAAAGAAAAAAAGTTTTTTTAACTTGTATGGCGTTAGGCCCTTTGTGGATTATTTTTTGGAAAAATATCTACCACATTTGATAGGGGGCGTTAGCCCGAGTCCTAGGACACCTCGTACACGTCTCTAGCGTTATTGGTTCGTGAGACATCAGCAAAAATCACAAAAAACACGTGTTTACCCCAAAATCGAGTTTTTTTTAATTACAACGAGTGGTCCATAGCAGAAAGGACGTCACCCCGAGGTCTTGGACCCGTCGTACACGCCTCTAGCGTGATTGGTTCGCGAGATATAACAAAAAGTCTAAAATCACGTCCCCCTCCAAAAAAAAAATGTTTGCAGCATTTCTCCTTTTCGACACCTACATTCCCGTAAAGAGCGCAACGAGACGAAAAAACTAATCCAAGCGCACCCTCCTAGCATGACTCCATCCATTCCAAGGTCGCAGGGGCTCACAACTTGCTAAGTGGAGCAGCTCCCCCTCACCACACTACTACAATGTTTTGCCCTATAGACTTGACATTTATTTTAGGGGTAGAGGGCGTAGGGACCTTGCATTTACGTCAAATAAACTTTTTTGTATAATTCACAGTTTCCAAAATATGGGATTTTCAAAATCCGAGTGTTTTCAATAAAACATAAAAAATAAAAATGTTTTATTACAAAAATAAAGGTCATAGAGACAATTGGATTGAGCCATGGCACAACGTTCTATCATGTTTGGTTTTCAAACTATCGCCTATTTTCGAAAACGAAAAATTTCAAATTTTTTTGAAAAATATAATACATGGTCCATAGGAAAGAGGACGTTAGCTCGAGTACAATGACACCTCATTTGTCAACATCCGACCATGCGTTCAAGAGATATTAATTATTTTAACATGTACAGTCGGCTACAAATAAAATGGGTGAAGCAGAACCCGCCTTACTCCCCTACTGACTTTGTTGAAACGCTTCGCGCATCGTCGCTCATTTGTTGAATCTACGCGTGCGCCACCAATTGTAAAATGGATTTACTAAGTCAGAAACCTTCCTTGGAGTGTACTCAACATCTCACCCAAGTTTCATCGCAGTCGGATGAATGGTATATGAACGCATAGGAGACATACACACCCACAGACACGTAAAATTGATTTATCTCTATATATCTCCATATATATATAAAAATGAAAGTTTGTCTGTTTTTTCCGAATTTCCACGGAAATTTGCGATATTTGCGCGTTTCAGACTGCTTTATGATGGATGCGCGCAAAAATAAAATTTTTGTCTGTCTGTTTGTTTGTTTGTTTGTTTGTCTGTGGACAATTTTTGTGTCTTAATAACTCGAGAACGGCTGAGTGGATCAACGTAAAATTTGATACAGATATCCTTCAGAGGCACGACACCAATCATTGATGTAACTCTTCTCCATACCTCTCATAAAAGGGGCCCTACCCCCTAAAAATACATGCTGAAATAGGCGTAGAAGGGTGAAACAAAGCTCATTTTCAGCATCTCAATGTGAGAAACGAAACTCGGGGGCCCCGAAAACCACATTTTAAGGCCCTAAAACCAACAGTTTTTGAGATATTCCTAGAAAACTAATTTCACTTAATAAATTAATGAAAGAATGCATGCCGGTAACCATGGCAACTGAATCTCAGAGGTCCGTCTATTTCTGTAAGACGCAATGCAATTCCATTTATTAGCCTACTTTCGATTTTTGCAAAAAATGAAAGTAGACTTATGAGATCAACACAGGGCGAAAAAAGTGTGTCTGTCTGTGTGTGTGTATGTGTATGTGTGTGTGTGAGTCTGTGTGTGTGTGTGTGTGTCTGTGTGTGTGTGTCTGTGTGTGTGAGTGTGTGTACTCTGAATGTCTGCCCCCCCCCCCCTATCAATTCGAACACGGTGAATGCGAATCGAACGAAATTTGGTACAAAGGTAGCACTAGCAAAGGACACCTCAGTGTCATGTTTTATATCGCCGCCATCTTGACGGAAACGTAATGGCGGCCACACAAATGTTCAAAGCTTAAATCAAATTACGACTAATCTAATCATCTGATCTCTACCAAATTTTGCAACAACATACCTTTATGGGGGGAGCATCCGTTGACCGAACCAATAGGTCATCAGCGTAATAGTTTGCGGATGGCGGCCATCTTTGTGTGAAAATCGATTCCCCCTATAAATTCGAACACGGTGCAACCGAATGGAACGAAATTTGGTACAGAGGTAGTACTAACAAAAGGCACCTCAGTGTCATGTTTTATATCGCCGCCATTTGACGGAAACGTAATGGCGGCCACACAAATGTTCAAAGCTTAAATCAAATTACGATTAACCAAATCATCCGATCTCTACCAAATTTTGCAACAACATACCCTTGTAGACGAAGCATCCTTTGACCAAATGAATAGGCCATTAGCCTAATAGTTTGCGGATGGCGGCCAAGTTTGTGCAAAAATCAATTCCCCCTAATAATTCAAACACGGTGAAACGGAATGGAACGAAATTTGGTACAGAGGTAGCACTAGCAAAGGGCAACTCAGTGTCATGTTTTATATCGCCGCCATATTGACAGAAACGTAATGGCGGCCACACGAATGTTCAAAGCTTAAATCAAATTACGATTAAACTAATCATCCGATCTCTACCAAATTTTGCAACTCCATACCTTTATGGAGGGAGCATCCTTTGACCAATCTAATAGGTCATTAGCCTCATAGTTTGCGGATGGCGGCCATCTTTATGTCAAAATTGATTCCCCCTATTAATTCGAACACGGTGGAACCGAATGAACGAAATTTGGTACAGAGGTAGCACTTGCAAAGGGCACCTCAGCGTCATGTTTTATATCACCGCTATCTTGACGGAAACGTAATCGCGGCCACCCAAATGTTAAAAGTTAAAATGTAATTACGACCAACCTAATAATCTACTCTCTACCAAATTTTGCAACACCATATCCTTATGTGGGAAACATATTCTGACCAAACTGCAAGAACATCAGCCCAATAGTTTGCAGATGGTGGCCAAGTATGTGTGCAAATCGATTCCCCCTATCAATTCAAACATGGTGAAACTGATTTGAACGAAATTTGATACAGAGGTAGCACTAGCAAAGGGCACCTCATATTCATGTTTAATATCCATATAGCACGTTGTATTTCAACAAGCTACTACAACCAACATTCAATCATACTCCTTGAAAAGGACAGAGAGTTATAACAATACCCATGCATTTAGGAGAAAGTAGGCTATATGTTCTTTACTGAACATCTTGTTACATTACTGTGAAGGTTTTCAAACGGCTATAAGGTTATAACGGATCCAAATTAAGATGAAATATTCATCAATACCTACAATGCGCTTAAGGGGTCAAGGGGTACTCAAGAATTTTTTCACGCGATTTACACGTGCGTTTATGGTACGGAAGGTCTATTATATCCCTTCTCTATTATATAACAAGATGTTCAGTAAAGAACATATAGCCTACTTTCTCCTAAATGCATGGGTATTGTTATAACTCTTTGTCCTTTTCAAGGAGTATGATTGAATGTTGGTTGTAGTAGCTTGTTGAAATACAACGTGCTATAGGGATATTAAACATGAATATGAGGTGCCCTTTGCTAGTGCTACCTCTGTACCAAATTTCGTTCAATTCGGTTTCACCGTGTTCGAATTAATAGGGGGAATCAATTTTGACATAAAGATGGCCGCCATCCGCAAACTATTAGGCGAATGACCTATTAGATTGGTCAAAGGATGCTCCCTCCATAAAGGTATGTAGTTGCAAAATTTTGTAGAGATCGGATGATTAGGTTAATCGTAATTTGATTTAAGCTTTGAACATTCGTGTGGCCGCCATTATGTTTCAGTCAAGATGGCGGCGATATAAAACATGACACTGAGGTGCCCTTTGCTAGTGCTACCTCTGTACCAAATTTCTTTCCATTCGGTTCCAGCGTGTTCGAATTAATAGGGGGAATCAATTTTGACATAAAGATGGCCGCCATCCGCAAACTATTAGGCTAATAACCTATTAGATTGGTCAAAGGATGCTCCCACCATAAAGGTATGTTGTTGCAAAGTTTGGTAGAGATCGGATGGTTATGTTAGTCGTAATTTAACATAAGCTTTGAACATTTGTGTGGCCGCCATTACGTTTTTGTCAATATCGCGGCGATATAAAACATGACACTGAGGTGCCCTTTGCTAGTGCTACCACTGTACCAAATTTCGTTCCATTCGGTTTCACCGTGCTTGAATTAATAAGGGGAATTGATTTTTACACAAAGATGGCCGCCATCCGCAAACTATTAGGCTAATGACCTATTCATTCGGTCAAAGGATGCTTCCTCTACAAGGGTATGTTGATGCAAAATTTGGTAGAGATCGGATGATTAGGTTAATCGTAATTTGATTTAAGCTTTGAACATTTGTGTGGCCGCCTTTACGTTTCCGTCAAGATGGCGGCGATATAAAACATGACACTGAGGTACCTTTTGTTAGTACTACCTCTGTACCAAATTTCGTTCCATTCGGTTGCACCGTGTTCGAATTAATAGGGGGAATCGATTTTCACACAAAGATGGCCGCCATCCGCAAACTATTACGCTGATGACCTTTTAGTTTGGTCAAAGGATGCTCTCCCTATAAAGGTATGTTGTTGCAAAATTTGGTAGAGATCGGATGATTAGGTTAGTCGTAATTTCATTTAAGCTTTGAACATTCGTGTGGCCGCCATTACATTTCCGTCAAGATGGCGGCGATATAAAACATGACACTGAGGCGTCCTTTGCTAGTGCTACCTTTGTACCAAATTTCGTTCAATTCGCATTCACCGTGTTCGAATTGATAGGGGGGGACAGACATTCAGTGTACACACACTCACCCACACACAGACACACAGACACACACACACAGACTCACACACACACATACACACACACACACAGACAGACACACTTTTTTCGCCCTGTGTTGATGTCATAAGTCTACTTTCATTTTTTGCAAAAATCGAAAGTAGGCTAAAAATGAATGTTCGTCTGTTTTTTTCTGCATTTCCACGGAAATTTGACATATTTGCCCGTTTCAGACTGTTTTGTGAGGGATGCACGCAAAAATATTTTTTGTCTGTCTGTCTGTCTATTCGTGGACAATATTTTGTGTCCTTATAACTCGGGAACGGATGGGTGGATTAACGTAAAATATGATGCAGATATCCATCAGAGGCACGACAATAATCATTGATGTAACTCTTCTCCGTACCTCTCATATCACGGGGCCTACCCCCTTAAAATACAAGCTGAAATAAGCGTAGGAAGGTGAGACAAAGCTCATTTTTAGCCCCTCAATGTAAGAAACGAAACTCGGGGGCCCTAAAAGAACCCCGAAAACCTCATTTTAAGGCCCTAAAACTAACATTTTTCGAGATATTCCCAAAAAACTAATTTCACTTAAAAAACAAGAAGTTCCGTGAAGAACTATACAGCCTACTTTTCATGCCAATGATTATTCTACAGTATATGAACCTATCTAGAATAATGACGAAATTAAGTTGGTAATATCGAAATATCTAATTAGTTCAAAATATACCTGGTATAATATAGCCTAATAGACCACTACAGTTGGCAGCCCTGGTGACTGAACATATTCTTAGTTCCACCTCTTAAGGTACAGAATACAAAATTTGGTTGAAGTCCAATGGACGTTACATGCAGTTAGACACTGGATCTATCAGCACGCGTAAAAGCATGTTGCCAACAATAACATGCGTGTGCTGGTCAGAAATAATCTGAATTATTATGATATCTTGTTGTGCCAATTTTGGATGAAATCCATTTGTTAGTATAGAAGTTACATGTATTTTAAAATTGGACATATCAGCAGGCATAGAATCATGTTGGCAGCACCACCTTGTATTAATTACTCCAAATTAATCTTGAATGGCAGGTGCTATACGTGTGCAAAGTATAGAGCTGTTGGCTTGCATACTTTCTGATATATTGATATTAGGGTAAAAGGAATATAGACAGCATTTATTAACAGTTGGCAGCCCTGATTGCTCTTAACAATACTTATAGTCATATCTGTTATGGTACACATTGCACATACGAAATTTGGTTGAAATCCAACTGATAGTATAGAAGTTACATGCATTTAAAAATTGGTACTATCAGCAGGCTTATAATCATGTTGGTAGAACTGACGTATATAAGTTACTCCAAATTAACCTAAAATGTCAGTATATACGTGTGCATAGTTTAAAGCTGTTGGCTTGCATACTTTCTGATATATTGGTATTTGGATTTAAAAAAATAGAGAGAGCAATTATTAACAGTTGGCAGCCCTGGTGGCTCTTAAGAATACGCTCAGTCATATCTGTTTATGTACAGATATTACATACAAAATTTGGTTGATATCCAATTGATAGTGTAGAAGTTATATGCATTTAAACATTGGACCTATCAGAAGGCTTAACATTATTTTGGCAACACTGCCATGGTTGGCCACCTGGAAATTAAACTGAAATAGTATTATCTACATGTGTGCCAATTTTGGAATAGCTCCCATGCATACCTTGCAAGATATCCAACATGGAGCTCAAATTTCTAGTGCGTTTTTTCAGCAGTTGGTAGCACTGACATCATTTTCAAATATGGACGTGAGCTATTCCGGTGCACATCTTTACTCATACTAAATTTGGTTTTGATTGTTGCAGCCGTTTAGGAGTTGATAGGGGGACACACACACACAGCCAGACAGACAGACAGACAGACAGACAGAAAGACAGACAGACAGACAGACACACATTTTCCCGGATCGATCTCATAAGACTACTTTTTCCTCATTTTTGCAAAATGTGAAAAGTAGGCTAATTAATGAAGGAATGCTTGCCGGTAACAATGGCAACAGAATCTCAGAGGTCCATCTATTTCTGTTAGACGCAATGCAATTCCATTTATTATATTACTGTGAAGGTTTTCAAACGACAATAAGGTTATAACGGATCCAAATTAAGCTGAAATATTCATCAATACATATAATGCGCTTAAGGGGTCAAGGGTTACTCCAGAATTTTTTTACGCGATTTACACGCGTGGGTATGGTAAGGAAGGTCTATTATATCCCTATCCCTATATTGTTATATTATTATTATTATTATTATTACTATTATTTTAATTATCATTATTATGGCATACAACGACGTGACAAACTCATTTTCAAACCCTTGGTGTCAGAAACAAAACTCGGGGCCCCTCAAGAGCCGTAAAGGGTCCCCGAAAATTATATTTTAAGGCTTTAAACCCAACAGTTTCTTAGATATTCCCAGAAAACTAATTCCATTTAATAAACTAAAGAAGGAATGCAAGCCACTAACCATGACAAAAGTATCCCAAGAGGTGGCATCCAACTTTCCATCTATTTCTGGAATAAGTAATGCCACTCCATTTATTACATTTCTGTGAAAGGTTGCAAATGGCTATAAGGTTATCACGGAACCAACTAAAACTGTAAAATTCATCAATGCGCTAAGGGGAGGTAGGACTGAGTTTTTCAACTTCCACAGTTTTTATCATATCATTACCAATTTTAAACCACTTGCATAAACAGTTGCTGGCATCTAATGTTCTAATTTGTAATTAAATAGCTTTGTTAGTTTTTGAGATATTGCACTTTTTTGTATTCAAAAAGTGGTCACATAAAAAAAGTCCCTTGCGACAAAGTTTTTGTTCGACCAAGCTGATTTTTTAAAAAAATGTTGTTATGATGTATAGAAACAATAATTGCTTTGGGTTTTTGTGTTAGAGGAATACTGTTCTTTCCAGAAAAGTTTAAACTTTCATTTTATATATTTTTAAAATTTCAGCATTTATAGTTTAAAGTTATCTATCAAAATTCATACTAAAACTCAGAGAAGTTCAAAACCAGAAACAAGTTTACATTAGTGTACCTTTTGCAACTACTTTACCAAGTTTCAACAACATCTGAAAAGAATTGCATCGCAAGGAGCATTTTGTACACAGAAAAACATTGGAAAAGAGCAATGCGAGAAAAAGGCAAGTTAATATTTACTCACTCAAAACTGCCCTGCCCCATATGTTTCCCCTTCACATCTCCTCGTTCTTTCTTCCTTAGATATCTTCTGCCATTTTACATGCCTCCTAGTCATTTTCTCCCGATCACAGCCCCTCTTTTGTGCCTGAGTAACACGTCTAACATCTTGTAGTTTGCATAGAGAACTTGAGTTTATTGGGATGGTCGAATTTCTGATGGAATGAAGGGTTTCCAGAGTTTTGTAGTGCCCCATATTGAATTCTGAGACAGCCCTGAGGATACCAAGTTCCAGTTTTGTCTTGGAAACAAATATCTCCTTAGGGCATTTACTCCACACTACATTATGGAGGGACTCGTTAGCATTCTGAGTCTTCCCCGCTGTACAACGCTGCAATATCTGATCTGATGCTAGTCTCAGATACACAGGTGCTATCTTCTCAACAACAGAAGGATTCAGCTTGCAACTCATTCTACTGTGGCTATCATTTGGTTTTCCTTCTGCCTGTTGTCGGTTATAGAAGCACCAGGAGTTGATACCCTTAGGACAAGTCAAATGCTGAGGCTTGCGGTCAGTTGACATACAGTGTCTAAGAGTTGCAAAAACTGCCCTCTTCATTTTTCCTTCATCTGGAATATTATTGACAATGGCATGCCTATAATAAGGGGTCAATTTAGTTATAGTGCTGTCTTTCAAGTTGCCCTCTTTACGCCCACCCAGTGTCACACCCTTCGCCCTCCATTCCTTTACAGTGTTACGAAGAGCAGTACCAAGTCGCTTAGAAATAGGGTTTATGCATTCTTCTTTCTCAATCCTTTGTTCTGGACCGTACACCTCAATCTCATTCAAGTGGGCGTAGGTCTTGGCATCCCCATCTGACAACACCGATGTGTATCGAAAACCATTGTCAATGGATCTCTTCCACAGGATCTCTCCAATGTCTTTTTCCATTGCATTGGAGAACCCATCATAATTTTTCTGGCATTCATCTGAGCTCTTATGACCCTCCCACCAAATATTATATTCTGCACTATTTTTTCCCAGGTCCCTTTCTGCAATAACACACTGATGGAAATACTTTGACAGAACATGGTAGTCTAACACAACTCCAGTCAGAATGTCAATTACGAATCCTGCACCATAATTCGATGTATGGCCACGTTTCTGCCATGTTGCATCATATGAAACACCTATGTCAATGGTCTGTTCATCACTAGCCCCATGAGCATTGTGTACTACTTGTGCAGCCATAGAAAGTACTTCTCTTCTCATTAATTTTCCCTCATCTATGAGAATTCTAAGGTGTTTTGCAAAAGGCCTTCGACCTAAAGTGTTCATACCCATACCTATAGAAAATGTCTCCAGCCCACGCTGGCCTTTACCTAAACTACTAAATGTTTCAACCATAGCATTGTTCACATGGAAACCAGGTCTTTGAGAATTATCATCTTTAATTCTTGGTGAAGTGTAGGTGTTAGCAGAAACATAACCACATGTTCTGCATTTAATTATAATTTTAGAGGAGAACCCATGAGTTTCCCTAAATTCAATAAAAATAGATTTGTTCTTACACTCACCACACAGTAGCTCCTTCACTAGTTCTTGCCAAACATCCTTATGCACCAAGGTATAGATCACAGACCCAACACTTTGTTCTGCACTGGCAGAAACAGAAAATAAATTTATTTTCCTCTCAGATGCAGACATATCTGCATCTAGTGAGCTACTAGAAACGTTATTCACTTCTTCATTAGGCCTAACTGAACTGACTTCTTGTCCTGGTTTCTGACTCTTTCTTTTAGCTATAGCTAATTTGGCAGCCTTGCTTTTCTTTGAGGGACGTTTTTTCACTGGTCTATAGCTACACCTAGGACTCTTTTGAATTTCCATGGTTTCTCACTAATAATAATAATCACTATTGCTATAGGCCTAACCTAAAAACTATAATCACTACTTATCTATACACTAAAACGACGCACTAAGACCTCTACACTATAAATTACACAACTACAAAGGAAATAAGACGAAACACATCACTGAATAATCACTAGTTTGGATATGTAATTCGCTGTACTGAAACCACACGTTACTTTTGCATTACAATAACATAAACAAACAGGGAAGCCATGCTTGTACTACTACAGTCAACACAAATACGAAATTCAGAATGTAAATAATACAAACATATATATATATATATAATATTAACTATCATAGTATAGTTGTGTGAAAAAAAATGGAATGCAATTTAGAAGAGAGAAATCTTTCTCTAAATTAGTTAAAATTGAACTATTAAATGACATAACGTAGTTATATGGACTACGTAGTAAACAAACGACTGTCAGCTTGCACAGGTGTGCCTCTACGACACATACGCCGCGGAATACTTGAATACTCGACAAAAAACATACAGAAAACTATCATTATGCTATTACAGGAAAAGTGGGCGTGGTAGTGGGCTATTAAATGCCATGCGCGCTCACATTAAATGGCCTCTACAAGCTTCAAAATAGCCGGAATTACTAAACTGAGATGATTTTCTGAAAGAGGAAGAATTAGGGTATTTTTATATAAATAAAACAAAAAAACGAGTTTTTGCTTGAAAATCCGAAAAATTCAGTCATACCTCCCCTAGGGGTTCAAGGAGTACCCTAGATTTTTTCACACGACTTACACGTGTGATATGTCGTACAGAAGGTCTATTATATCTACAAACAGCAACATTATTTTCAAAAATTCCTGATTTGAAATAGTAGACAGTTTTTTGCTGATTTTAGGAATTTGGGCCATTGGAGGCTAAAGAAAACTCATGCACCACAAGCCTTTATAATTTATAAAAGTTGGGCACTTGACACAACGGTTAGGGTCAGTTCGTATGTGACGTGTATTGCGATTCGTCTACGAGGTTTTCAATTTTATTTTCACGCCAGGAAGAACACGTTAGGTAAATTTAGTTTGAGAGCACATTTTAGCTAATCATTTTTCTTTGCCAACAAACAGGTTCCAAGCCTCTAAACATTGCAACAGTAGATCAATTGGTAACATCTGGTTATTAATACCGAAGACCGTTCGAAGAATGGGTACTTCAGCTAGTATATATATATAGATAATGAATACTAGTACAGAACTGGAGTGCTCAAGGATAAGGATAGGAATAAATGAAAGTAAATTTGAAAGCACCAACGCTTATTGCAGCTGATAACCTCAGTATACTGCACCTACACCATCGTCCTTATACAGAGGCATACTATTGTCATGATGATAACTGTTTTAAGGGGCCTAAGAAATCTTTTTATCTATCTATACCTGAGGGGTGTAGCCTAATGCTACATAGCCTGAACTATTCCTCTTGAATCAGGATATCATATACAAAAAGAACCTTTTGAATCCGGCAGGTAGTTCCAGACATTAGCGCGTTTAAACGCACAATCAAACAAACAAACAAACAAACAAACAAACCAACTCTTCAGCTTTATTATATTAGTATAGATTTAATTGTTTATTTATATTTGGTTTTAGTTTTTATTTTCATTTTGTATTTCATTTGGTTTTGGATTTAGACTTTTACTTTTATTCGTATTTTGATTTTGGTTTTATTTCATTTTATTTTACTCTTATTTTTCATTCCTTATTTATCTTTATATTTTATAACATGTGTTTTATTAGTTTTACTTTTAGTCTTTGATTTTTAGCCTACTTTCGATTTTTGCAAAAAATGAAAGTAGACTTATGAGATCACTACAGGGCCAAAAATTGTGTGTCTGTCTGTGTGTGTGTATGTGTGTGTGTGAGTCTGTGTGTGTGTGTGTGTGTGTGTGTGTGTGTGTGAGTGTGTGTACTCTGAATGTCTGTCCCCCCTATCAATTCGAACACGGTGAAACCGAATTGAACGATATTTGGTACAGAGGTAGCACTGGCAAAGGGCACCTCAGTGTCATGTTTTATATTGCCGCCTTCTTTACTAAAACTTAATGGCGGCCACTCAAATGGTCAAAACGTAATAATGCATTACAACCAAACTAATAATCGGATCTTAACCAAATATGGTAACAACGTTCCTTCATATGAGGCGCGTCTTGTGCCCAAACTACGAGGTCATCAACCGTACCATTTCAGAATGGCGGCCGTGTGAATTATGCAAACTTTATAATCCATAACATGGGATCCACCAGTTCCGACTATCGAACCAAGAATCGTTTAATCTGTTTGAAACGACGTGGCCCGTTTGAAATTAAAAGTTTATATTTTAATATTATAGTCTAGAAGTGATTTTAAAAAGCTGAGTCGTCTCGGTTATTTGACAAGATGGCAGCTGATCTCTCGTTCTGACCTATATTTTATTAATTTCAGTATGTTGCATGCAATATAGGCTAGTGGTAACAAATATATGCACTTTCTATGAAATGAACTCGATTTAAAATATACTCCAGTAAAGAAAACGTTTAGTCCAAGTCATGATTTGCTATAACGTGGTATATGTATTGGTTCCTAACGATCTATTAGAGTGTGTACGATTGGCTGAGTGGTCAGCGCGTTAGTCTTTCATCAGGCTGGCCGTGGTTCAAATCTTATCAGAGTTAGACTTTTTTTCTTGATTTTTTTATATTTATTATTTCTTGAGTACTGAGACGTTATAAAAAAAGCATTATATGGTGCATTTTGAAATGGAAAATATATATTTAATTAAAACAACATTCACCACTGGAGTGACATCTAAGAGTAATAACTTGAACTATGTTATTGGTAACCACAGCCTTCTAGAGGCGAGCTATGCTCTCTACCGGCCAGTTAGTGAACCCATGTCTACAGTATAATTGAGAAGGTTATTATTTTTGCCGATAGATGGTACACATCCCCAAGATAAGGCGCGATTATCACGGCCAACGAGAATGACTGGCTCTGGTGAGTTTTCGTGACGTCAGCAATGAAGTTCTGTTGCACCACTGCCTGGTCTTCGTTTTACTGCCGGTGTGGTACGTAGTCATCTTGTCTACATCATTGAACCTGTATAAAAGTTGGTATTCATTTATCACTTGTCTTCATAGACGGTATTGATACAGGTCGTTAGTCGGTGGGTAGTGTATTCCGCAGATCTCTTCTATAAACGAATTAATTTATGTTCCGCCCCTTGAAACAACAATAAGTTAATGATCTACAGTGTGGTCCACCAGCCCCTTATTTTTTTTGGAGGAAGGCAACCCAACTAACGCGTATATCATAGTCGTCCTAAAAACATTAGTACTTGGCCTAGTACAGCTTTACGGTTGAGTTCAAGCTCGCGTATAAAGTCGAAATTATTGGCAGCAGTGTTATTTCAATGTCATCAACTATAACGAATGTGTAAATCGACACATCCAAACAACACTGCCTTCCGAAAGACATGAAGTGTCTATGAGGACTACAAATAGACTCAATACGTGACTGCATCGCACCACGGCTCACGGTAGCTAAGATGGTTAAATCGTGGTTCTCTGCCGTAACGTCTGTCATGCTGCAATGTAGCAGGTTCGATCCCAAGGCAAATAAGTTCTTTTTTTTTTTGCTTAATGCCGTTTACAGTAGCTGCACTACGGACACATATCTACCTGTTCCAATGAATGAATTTTTATTTGGTCCTGAAAAGGACCGTTTTTATTCGATGCTACGTAGGCAGGTTAGACGATGACATAATGGTATGTAGGAAGAAAGCTTGTAGTTTAGCGTGACCGTTAATCTCGCGATCATAAGCCACGGGATCTCCATTTTACGTGAATTCGAACCACAGGACATGGCGTTGGTGAGAGGCGAAGAGCTTGACCGCTGCGCCACCACACCCCCCTGTAGGAATAAGGCAAGGTACTCTGCATATTCAGTGTAGCAAGTGTTCGAAATGTTGACCACCTTGGTTGATGCAGATTTCAGCACGACATATTACAGACAGTCTTGCACGCTGTAACATCTGAGGTGTAACAGCTTGGCATGCCTCGGTGATTAGTTGCCGAAGGTGGTCAGGATCTTCAGGCTCATGTGCATATACTACCTGCTTTAAGTGACCCCACAGGAAGAAGTCAAGTGGCGTAAGATCGGGTGATCTGGCAGGCCAGTGAAAGGGTCCTCCTCTTCCTATCCATTTATTTGGATATGTATCATGAAGATGGTTCCTGACGACTAATGATCCGTGAGGTGGGGCCCCATCCTGTTGCCACCACATTCGCAATCGCCCGCGCAGTGGCACAGTACATAAAACTTGCGAAATCTCGACAGATATGTATGAATATTTATGTTCGAACATATTTTATTTTTTTAGTCATTTACCCTCCAGGTTGGTGGAACCCACGGACTCATTTGGACCACCCGAGGCTGAGTAGACCCCGTTTCAGTCCTCATACTAATTTTTCAAATTTCGTGGCAGAGCCGGGAATCGAACCCAGGACCTCCGGGGCGGCAGCTAACCATGCTGACCGCTACGCTACGGAGGCGACGAACAAAATAATACCACGGAAAATTTTAAAGAATACGTGTACCGGCGATCAGAATCTTGTTTCATTAGAGGGGCTAGAACATCGCGGTCATTTAGCCCCGTGTACTTGTGTGTGTGTGTAGAATTCCTCTGATAACCTGTCTATAGCGGTGTCTGTATAATGTATGTATTAGCAATTAAGGTGAGGATGGGGAAGGAGGCGGCTGGGGCCTTAAGTTAGAAACCGTCCCGGCAATAGCCTGGAGCAGAAGTGGGAAACCACAGAGAACCACTTCCAGGGTTCTGAGGTGGGAATCGAACCCACCTCTTCTCAGATTTGCTTCACGAAGCTGAGTGTATCCAATTTCAGCCCTCAGACCAGTATTGGATTTCTTGGCAGACCTGGGAATCGAACCTGGACCTCCAGAGCGACACGTCGATATGTTATGTTATTATCCATGACAGTTTTTTCAATTTTCTGCCATTACAGGTCACGTGGCAAAAGCTATCAATTCGGTCGTATTCTCTTTATAAATCAGGAAAATTCTACCCACTCTTCACAAAAATACATGTAAGGGAATGAATGTGGCAATGTAGTTACATCCCAACTAAAATGAAGCGTGGGCTTTCATTAAAAAAAGTATGCCTACGACTGGATTCGAAGCACTATTCTACCCAGTTTCGCCCGCCGTCCACGGCCGTGCCTTAACCGCATCGGCCACCAGTGCATGGTACAAAGAGCGCGCTGCATTTGCAGTTGTTACTGTAGCCGTACACCTCAAACGTTTAAATCCATCTCAAAGTCTTCAATCACGGTTTATGGTGTTGATTTAACTTACTACTATTACAGATCACGTGGCGTAAGCTATTAATTCGATCGTATTACGTGTATGTGTGTTATTTCAAGGAGCAATAAGTCATATGTTAGTAGAATGGGCCATACTATTTGGTGGGGAAAAGTTTAAGGTCGGTTTTTCTTTGCTAGACCCATGACCCAATTACATTGCTGTCACACAGTCAGAGGGCAGAGCAATATCAACCATCGGGGGAAATGCAGTGTTAGTTGGGTTTCATAAAACTAAATAATAAGGGGCTGCAAGATTCTTTGATCTAATTATACTAATGTGCACATAATTTAACTCACAACGAAGGTCACAGAATCTACAACTCGACTTAATGTAGCCTGTTCGTTGCAGCTATTAAAGACACAACGAACCCTAGAATCCTAGTTCGCGTGGATTTTTGTAAGGAGTAACTTCAATAGGCGTAGTTTTGCAATCCTATACAGTATAATTTATCGTGTTTGAAAACACAAGGAACATCTAAACTGCGTCCATTTTATGAAGATTGATATAAAATATTGCATTTCTGCTGCTTATGAATTGCTCTCGACTTAAACGTACAAGCATCATCAAGCAGTACCGGTACATTGCCTACGTCACAGAAGGGTTTGGTTTACGCGCCATGGCCTGTCTTTCTCGTTAGCCGTGCGCGATTACAAATTAGCTGTGTAATAGGTATATTAAATATGTTTCTCCCAGTGATACGTTTAGAGCAGCGAAGTTTAAATTATTGTAAGTAGTCGGTGTTAATAAACTGAATACCTACGTTGTTTGGAGTGTTTACTGATGAAATTGCAAAATGCTGGGGTAAATTATTTGAACGCCACTCCTCAAATCCAGTGTGCCAATTTGCACTTCGAATTGGAAGAAATTAGGAGATGATAAAAACAAAGAGTTATAACTATACCCATACATTTAGGAGAAAGTAGGCTATATGTTCTTTCCTGAACATCTTGTTATGTTTTACTTCTATTCTAATTCTAATCTTACAATCTTAATCTTAAATTTTGTATTATATATTTTATACGTTAATTTTTAGCCTACTTTTCACATTTTGAAAAAAATTAGTAAAAAGTAGACTTATGAGATCGGGCAAATGTGTGTCTGTCTGTCTGTCTGTCTGTCCTTCTGTCTGTCTGTCTGTCTGTCTGTCTGTCTGGCTGGCTGGCTGGCTGGCTGTGTGTGTGTGTCCCCCTATCAACTCCTAAACGGCTGCAGCAATCGAAACAAAATTTGGTAGGAGTAAAGATATATCACGGCCATATTTGAAAATGATGTCAGTGCTACCAACTGCTGAAAAATGGCAATTGAAATTTGAGTTCCATGTTGGATATCTTGGAAGGTATGCATGGGAGCTATTCCAAAATTGGCACACGTATAGATAATAATATTGCAGTTAAATTTCCAGGAGGCCATGATGGCAGTGTTGCCAAAATGATTATAAGCCTGCGGATAGGTCCAAATTTTAAATGCATATAACTTCTACACTATCAATTGGATTTCAACCAAATTTAGTATGTGCTATGTGTACATACACAGATGTGACTGAGCGTATTCTCAAAAGCCACCAGGGTAGCCAACTGTCAATAAATGCTCTCATTTTTTTTAAATTCAAATAACCATATGTCATAAAGTATGCAAGCCGACAGCTTTAAACTATGCACACGTATAGTACCTGACATTCTATATTAATTTGGAGTAACTTATATACGTCAGTGCTACCAACATTATTCTAAGCCTGCTGAGAGGTCCAACTTTAAATACATGTAAATTCTCTACTATCATTTGGATTTCAACAAAATTTCGTGTGTGCTATGTGTACCATAACAGATATGACTATGCCGATTCTTAAGAGTAACCAGGGCTGCCAACTGTTAATAAATACTGTCTCTATTCTTGTTACCCTAATATCAATATATCTGAAAGCATGCAAGCCAATAGCTCTTAACTTTGCACACGTATAGTACCTGGCATTCTAGATTAATTTGGAGTAACTAATATAGGCCTACGCCAGTGCTGCCAACATGATTCTAAGCCTGCTGATAGGTCCAATTTTAAAATGCATGTAACTTCTCTACTAACTAATGGATGTCATTCAAAATTGACACAAAAATAGATCATATTGTTTCAGATTATTTCTGACCAATACATGTATGTCATTGTTGCCAACATGATTTTACGCGCGCTGTTAGATCCAATGTTTAACTGCATGTAACTTCCATGCTATCCATTGGACTTCACCAAATGTTGTATTCTGTACCTTAAAAGATGGAACTAAGAATATATTCAGTCACCAGGGCTGCCAACTGTAGTTCTCTATTAGGCTACATTATGCCAGGTATACAGTATTTCGAACTAAGTAGAAATTTCGATATTACCAACTTAATTTCGTCATTATTCTAGATAGATCCATATAGATTAATCTTTGGCATGGATCTTAAATTTTCAGAAAAGTAGGCTCTTTAGTTCGTCACGGAACTTCTTGTTATGTTTTACTTTGAAATTTCATTTTGTTCTTTTTTAAATTTTGGTTTTGAATTTAGTTCTGTTTTTTATTTTGATTTTCATGGGCACAAATTCTGTTGTATGTATCGTTGTTGTTTTAAGGGGCGGAACTACGAGGTCATCTTCCCCTCTTAACACTGATGAAATTATACAAATTTGTATGGAAATTAAAATTTAGAGTTGGACACCTAAATTTGAAAAGACCGAAAATTAATAAAACAAAAAATTAAATAAAACTAATAATTTTATATAAATAAACGAAAATTACGGAAAGACAACAAATTCATCATTCAAAAACGAACAAGTCGTTGAGTCAATGTACACTGGAAAATTTAGATTGTATTAACTCCTCTCATGAGGTTAGTTGTCAGGAAGGGTATCTCGCCGTTAAAACCACACACTTTCATCGCAACCCGACCCTGATGAAAACGGGAATAATAACAGCTAGAAATGCATTTGCTTGGTTATAAACGCTCTATCAAGTTCCAACTTTTGCCGCTAGGTGTCAGTGACAGTGGCATCTGGTAGCCAAAGTTGGAACTACTTGAAGTTTAACTTGCTAGGACCCTACGGGTGTCCAATTAAAATACCCTGCTATGACCATTTGCTGCAATTCATATATAATAAATATGGAGAGTGTGGAGAAGGAGTTACCTTGGTCTTCCAGCGTAGGCGTAGTAGTCGCTGAGGTCGTCCAGGTACTTGCGGAGTTCTTCAGGGGAGGAGAACACCTTGGGTCTGACGGGGCGACTGCCGTTGATCTGCTCCCTGGGCAGTGGGTCACTGTAGCACGGCATCGCAATGGTCAACACTAGACACACTGCTACCACGAGACACAGGTTCACAGAGCTGGGCATTGTAGCTGTGGACAATATAACATGTAGTCTTAGTTCATAAAATCGAGACTATGAACAAGAACGTCAGAACTTAACATACTGTAGTAGGCTACTCCACTGTTCTACTACGCGTGTATTCATGAAATAAATAACATGCACACAGCGTAAGGGTTTAGGGTGGTTGTGGTTGCTGCGGATTTTAGAGACACCGGGGTGCCGGAATTTTGCCCCGAAGGGGATCTTTAACGTGCCAGTATAACTACTGACACTGCTTCCTCGCATTTGCGCACCCTGCGTAAGGATTCAATCCTGCAACCTTGGCCACTAAAGGAATCAACAAAAGCAACAAAAACAATGACAACAACAACAACTACAACTCATACAAATGTTTACTATTAGCCTACTGGTTAGTTTCCTATACTCATTTTAATCCATAATTACATAATAATAATAATATAATAATAATAATAATAATAATAATAATAATAGTAATAATAATAATAATAATAATCCATACACATGCCCATTAAAGCATGGTTTCACAAAACGCATATGCTTTTGAGGTGTTTAATACCTCTTCCCACTGTAACATGACTATTTTCCTGTTTTATACGTCAAAATAACCTATGTCATCGTCTATTTTTTTTTCAACTATCACACATAATTTTTTAGGGTTCTTCGATTGCAAAATATAGATTTTTTTAATTTGGGGTAGTTTTCATCCCCCTACTATTTTTCATGAAAATAAAAGATCTTAGGTTCATTTACCATTTTTACATGTTTAACACCTTTTTTCTCCTGTAAAATCACTATTTACTAGTTTAGGGGTGAAATGATCTATCCGGGCAAAAGCGTATGTCATGACCAATTTTTTAAGCCATCACAACTAATTTTAGGGTTCTTAGTTTCCAAGGTATCGATTTTTTCAATTTGGGGGTAGTTTTACCCCCCTACTATTTTCATCAAAAAACAAAATATCTTAGGTTTATTTATCATTTTTAAGTGTTTAACACGTTTTTTTTTCATAACTTTACTATTTACTGTTTTAGGGGTGAAATTACCAATCTAGGTAAAAACCTATTTCATCAACTATTTTTAAAGCTATCATGCCTAATTTTAGGGTTCTTAGTCTCATAGATATTGAATATTCAATTTTGGGGGATAGTTTCACCCCCCAAAGGTGGACGTCGCCCCAAGTGCTAGAACCCCTCATACAAGACCCTAGCATGATTGGTTTGCGAGATATTAACAAAAGTGTAGTTAGGCTCTTTTAACAAAAATGAATCATACATTCAAACAAGATGTTCAGTAAAGAACATATAGCCTACTTTCTCCTAATTGTATGAGTATAGTTATAACTCGTTGTTATTATCAAAGAGTATAATAGAACTATTCTTTGTTGAAGACCTTAGAAACGATTTACCTCTACCAAACGCCACAACCTAGATAAAAACTGCTACCATCATTGAAGAAAGAAAGAAAGATAAGAAGTATCTAAAGAATGTTATGGATCTGCAGACATAATCGACCGGACTGGCGGCGTGGCTCAGCGGTAACGTTCTCGCTTGCTGGACCGTATGTTTCAGGTTCGTATCCTGGCGCAGTCAGCTGGCATTTGAGGGTGCACAAATGCGAGGGAGCCGTGTTAGTAGATTTACTGGCACGTTAAAGATCCCCTTCGGGACAAAATTCTGGCACCCCGGCGTCTCTAAAAGTAACAGTAGTTAAAAGGGACGTAAAACCAATAACATTATTATTATTATTATTATTATTATTATTATTATTATTATTATTATTATTATTACATAATCGGCCTGACGCGGGCAACATCCAACTTTGAGTTGAGGCATGTCTTTACACGTCTGGCTGCGTATGACTTTCACAACCCTAATTGAATTAACAAATCTTTCCATGACCCTACAGAGACGTGTGTATACCAACTATGTGGATATTTTCGATTGCTATTTGGCTGAAATAAAAGTATTAATTAATATCCTGAACTAGCACCAACGGTAGAGTTCAGATACTATGTGAAATCGTTTTGTTCTTTACTTCAATTAACATTTTCAAATAACGCACAATAGGCTGTTACAAACCCTTTAAAATAAAAAGTAAAAATGTATCGTAGTATCATCTTGTCATTCTTCAAATTCGATGCGCAAAGAATGCCAATGGTATAGTAATCAATGGAGCCCCACGTACACTAGTCGTGACATCTAGTGGTGAAATATCGAACAATATAATCCTAACAGAGCGAGTGCATTCTAGCGGCCAGAAGACGAAACTTTTCAATAAAATCTGGAAGTTAATAAGTAGCGGCGTGCAGTTACCTTTTTGGCAGCTAGATGTCTCGAGTAAATCTGCTGGCGAATTATGTTTTAATTAAATATATATTTTACACAATAATATGCACAATATAACGCTTAATTTTAAAACATCTGAGTCATTACAAAACAATAAATATATAACATTTCAAGCAAAAAAAATAGCTGTGATCGGGTTTGAACCATAGGCATTTGAGCGATAGGCTAACGCTCTACCACTTTTTGTTCACTTTTTTTTATTAGCTCTTTACAGCATTACAGAATTTTCAGATATGATAAATACCATACTATTACATCACAAGAAAATCCAGATAGTGTCCATATTTATCGTACAATTGTCCACTTTCACTAAGCTTCCAACGCTCGTTCTGCAGGTGATACCTGAGATCCAGGAACGAGAAATGTTGATCATTGTCCATCACGAAGTGTACATATTGGCCCATTATCCACACAATGGCAGTCTGTTTAATTTGGGGGAAGGCGGTCACCGACAAGCGATTCAACTTCCTGTCATCAAGGTCATCCGTGGGCACATTTAATAGTTGACATACTTTTCCCTTACACCACAGCCACGTGGAGGCAACTCGCGTGCATGATGTGAAGCGGTGTATCGCCGTATCAGTTTGACCACATATAGTACACCATGGGTAAGCTTCAAGACGGATGGTATATCGCCGTAGAGCGGTTGGGATGAGATCGTTGAGGAAGATAAAAACCCGGGAGTGTACAGCAGAAGAAATGGTCATAGCCCCAAAATTTTTCCAAACAGTGGGCCAATGGACGTAGAGGGTGGTGGCCTCGATTCGCGGTTTGGAGTGTACCACTTGCCGCAACATGTTATAAATACTTTTCGTCGTTGGAACAGTCCCTGAAGGCATTTGGCGAACAGTTTCCAGAAGGTGCTGTTGATGGTCCCTAAATATATTCGGCAAAGCTCTCTCACAACCACGGGCTGTGTTTCGAATATCTTTGTATAGCGCTTTCGTAAAAGTGTCATGTTGGGAAAGAATGGTGATATCGTTCTTGCAGAGGAGTGCACGGCATTTCATGCCATGGACGGTTAGCCCTAGCCCGCCTTGCCGGGATGGGAGATACAACTGTTCCCGTTGTACTCGGAACAAAAATCCTTGCCATAGAAACCAACCTGTATATTTTGCCAATTGGCTCTCAAACATTTTGGGAAGTGGGAAAAGTTGTGCGACATACCATATTTTAGAGAGCGCAAATACGTTGAGGACTATGACCCGTTGCACTATATTGAGGTTTCTTTGACCAAATTGGATCAGCACTCCCCTAACTTTGGCAATGACCTTAGTCCAGTTTGCTTGCACCGTGTCCAGAGGCGATTGCTTCCAGGTAATGCCAAGAATGTTCACCTCATTTACTATCCGGAACCAGGGCTGTTGGGTAATCACTGAGTTATTATTGAGCGGAAGCAAAGCAGTTTTCTGGGGGTTCGATTGTGCTCCAGAGGCGATATGGTAGAGCTGAAGGACGCTATCGATGTGGGAGATGTCTTCATTATTGCGGATCAATATGGATACGTCATCAGCATAGGCGCACATGCCAAAAACATGTGTGGACAGTTTGTAACCCTGTAGCTTCACCTGGGTAGTCCGAATGAACGGTTCAAGGCCAATGACAAAAAGTAGCATGGAGAGGGGACATCCTTGCCTAACTGATCGTTGTATTGGAATCAGAGGGGAAAGAAAACCGTTGACGAGCACTCGAGACGTAGCATTACAATTTATCATACGAATGTAGTCAATAAGGATTGCAGGAAATTCAAAGTGCTGCAAGACCATGTACAAGTATTCATGACTGATGCGATCGAAAGCTTTATCAAGATCCAAGGTGAGAAAACTCATTGGCTCAGTGGGGAGCATTTCGGCTTTTAGGTGTAGGTCCCGTAGTATCGCTAAGTTTGTTAACAGAGTTCTTCCAGGAATACTGCAACATTGTTCATCACCAATGATATCATGTAGAACAGTCTTTAATCGGCATGCAAGTACTTTGGTAAGGACTTTATAATCACTGCAGAGCAGAGTAACTGGTCGGAAGTCACCAACTGCCATGGGAGAGGATGTTTTTGGTATGAGGACTATGGTACCCTCGTGATGTGATTGACAAAGAGCACGACGTTGGAGAATGGTACGCAGGACATGACAAAATTCTTTGCCAATGAGAGGCCAGAAGTGTTTATACATTTCATATGGCAGTCCATCAATGCCAGGTGAGCGGTTGTTTGGGAGGTGCTTAACCACAGAGTGAATCTCTTCATCCGTAATATCCGCGCTGAGCCGAGTTTTGTTGTCCGGAGATAGATGGGTACTGCAAGATGAAAGCAATAGGGTCACCTGCTGTGGATCAATTGGAGCCTGAGCGTAGAACCGTTGATAAAATAGTGATATTTCACTACGTATAGCGTCAGGGGAGGTGACGACACTTCCAGTACTGGTGCGGAGGCGGTGGATATATTTACGTTGCCGCTCACGTTGTCCTTTGGCGATATGGTATACACTTGCACTTTCGTCCGGGAGCACTGTACGATCTTTTAAAGCCACGTTGATATGAGCGAGCGTTCGTTGCTGTAGAGACAGGAGCTTGGTTTTAACTTCCCGAATCTGGCCATATATACGCTCCCCAGCATCAGATCTTTGCTGGAGTTGGCGAAGAACTCGATAGTAAAATTCAACTGTATCCCGTCTTTCCCGACCTCGTTGGTATGATATGTTCTTAAAGACGCGGCGGATCCCTGGTTTAACCAAAATATCCCACCAGTCTGCGCAGTCGCGAAATTTGCATTTTTGTTGGACCCAACGAGTCCAGTGTTGTCTGAAAATATCTTGGCATTCCTCCTCCAGTAACAGCGAGCAATTCAGTTTCCAATAACCTCTTCCTATGTGCAATATGGGATGGGGGTAAGAGATTGTACATACGACAGCATGATGGTTAGTGAAACTGGCAGGTATCACTTCATATCGTCTAGGCTGGATAAGTTCCTGTGAAAAGTAGATGCGGTCAATTCGTGATGAGGAGTTGTGACTTATACAGGTGTAATGGGGCAGGGGCACCCTTAAACTATCCACAGCATCAATGAGGTGTAGGGAGGTAAGAAGGGTCCTGAGAGCCGGGTTGACACCTTTGTATGGACTAGTGGAATCCTCTGGGCGTTGAATAAAATTGAAATCCCCTGCAAGAATAAGTTTTTCCTTAACGTCGTGCAGATGAGGCAGTATACTCTGTTGAAAGAACATTTTCCGTTCCACACGTTTATTGGACCCGGATGGGGCATATACATTTATCAGGGTGGTATTGTTTATGTGTCCAGATATTATGCGTCCTGATGGATGACATAGCACACCTTCGAGTGGGATATCATGTCTTATGAGGAATCCGGTCCCTCTATTCGTATTACCGGTATTGATGTATTGTTTGTAGAAGGCAGATATGGGTAAACACGGTATAGCAACTTCTTGAATGAAGGCAATGTCAATGTCTGCATCTCGAAGGAATCTCTCCAACAGTTGAAATTTCAGAGGGCATTCTATTACATTGATATTCACAGTGGCCACAGTGAGAAATTGCGCCATTAAGAGAAGTATAAAAGCTGTGCTAGACATACTGTAAGGTGGACTCGAAAGAAGACACAGGTGAGAATTATCCTGGTGCACTATGTCAAATTAGGTTGAGATAGTTCCTTATGATTGCCATTCATAGGCCGGCTGTCAGCGTTTGAGAGCGTTCGTGGGTCCCTAGATGACGTAGAATGAAGATTTTGTTTCTTTTTCACAGCTGCGGGAACGTTTGTAGAGCCAGTTTGATTCTTCTGGGCTGGTACGGCAATCGAGGCATTTGTTTTAATCTTCTTAGATACGTTCTCGGATCCCCGATCAACCTGCTTAAGTGAGTCGGTAGGTACCAGAGAAGGTGGGGGCAGTGAAGACAAAATTTCTGTGGCAGCCTGAAGTGACGGCATAATTGGTTCTAAGGCTGCGATACAGGTTGCCGATAGCACAGGGGCACTCTGTGGCTCGCTGAGCTGGTCAGTGTAAGGTACCAGTTCTGCGACGTGTGTATCCAAGGCCACTTCTGGTGTTGTCCCAGCTGACTGATCAATAAACATGTGTTCATGTGACGTTTGCTGTGTCACAACTTCCGAGTATTGGACACGTCGTTGTTGTGTAGGAGTTATACCGAGGGGAATCATTTTCTGTGGGCAGTTGATACGTAGATGTGTGTTAGCATTGCAAATTAAACAGGTCTGTTTCTGTGCATTATAAGATATGTAGCCAGAATGGCCACCAAAAGTCTCAGTGGAGGGGATATCTTGTTTGATTTCCATAGTGATTGCGCGTATTCCATTATACACCGGGAACTGATAAGCAGAAGACCATTGTTCTTTCCTGACTTCACTCACAGTGCCATATTTCGACAGGACGGATTTGAAAATTTCAGGGGGAACTTCAAGTGGGACATTAAATATACGCACTGTGGTAAAATTGGAATCCGCTGGGGAGAGCTTAACATTTGTCATTTCGCCTGAGTCATACAGGAATTTAATAGGATCTGCAAAATTATTTAACAATTTCTGATATGTAGATATGCTGATTACCTTGATGTACATGGTTTTTTCTTGCGCATTTAACTGGATGGCTTCTACTTGGTCGACAGTCAACCGGAGAGTATCGCTAATCCAACGGTGAATTTCTCCTGGTGTGGCGCGAGAACTCTGCCTGTCCCATTGGCAGCGTACGGTGTTTTTCCTCTGGTATCCGGACATGATTTTCAGCGGGGTTTTCTGGGTTTTCTGGTTTTGTTGTCCTATCTGGAACACTACTTGAAAAAGTATTGTCCGAACGACACACGGAAGGTCAGTTCACCCGTGGAACTATCGGAAGCACCGGTATTAGGAAACGTACACTCTTCCAATGCGGTCACACAGCGCGCTCACACGCACCTCACTCGGCCACGACTAGTGACCAACTGACTAGCCACTGAGCTAATTGTGTCAACGAATATCGTTCTATATAAAATGACTTACATAGAACTTGTTAGCAAATAATGATTTATACTAAACGATTTCATCACTGGAGTATATTATTTATATATAAAGCATTTCATACAAAGTTTATTTATTTTGTATCAGTACGCTATATTGCATGCAATACTCAAATTAGTGAAATATAAGTCAGGCACAAGATATCCGCTGCCATCTTGTCTTATTACTGAATCGGCTCAGCTTTTTAAAATCACGTCTGCACTATAGTATTACAAAATAAACTTTTAATTTCGAACGTGCCTCTTCCTTTAGAACAGTTAAAACGATTCTCGGCTCGATAATCGGAACTGGTGGGTCCCATGATATGGATTATAAAGTTTGCATAATTCGCACGGCCGCCATCCTGAAATGGTATGGCGGACGACCTTGTAGGTTGGTCACAAGACGCATCCTATACGAAGGTATGTCGTTACCAAATTTGGTAGAGATCGGATGATTTGGTTAGTCGTTATTTGATTTTACGTTTTGAACGTTTGAGTGGCCGCCATTCAGTTTTAGTAAAGATGGCGGCGATATAAAACATGACACTGAGGTGTCCTTTGCTAGTGCTACCTTTGTACCAAATTTCGTTCAATTCGCATTCACCGTGTTCGAATTGATAGGGGGGACACATATTCAGAGTACACACACTCACACACACACAGACACACACACACACACACAGACTCACACACACACATACACACACACACATAGACTCACACACACACATACACACACACAGACAGACACACTTTTTTCGCCCTGTGTTGATCTCATAAGTCTACTTTCATTTTTTGCAAAAATCGAAAGTACGCTAAAAACGGGGTGTCACCCCAAGGTCTAGGATGCTGCCTATGGCAACATCCCATCAGGTGTCAGAAAATATTAACAAAACTGTAGTTAGGCCCTTTTGTCAAAAGCCGTCGGTGAGCGTACATACAAAAATTATTATTTACCCCTGGGTAAGGGTAGTTTTTATTTTGGGTTGGACATACCTCGTCCATAAAAAAGGGGAGTTCACCACGAGTCCTATGTCACCCCATAAATCTAATTATTGGTTAGCGAGATACTTAAAAGCGGATGACCTATTCGGTTTTTTTTTGGTTTTTAATAAATATTTTAAAAAAACTCATCTAAAAATAATCATTTATAAAGCCCGCTCTCTTACAAAAGCCCACTCCAAGTGCTCATGCATACAAAAAAATACTATTTCACCCCCCGGGTAAGGGTAGTTTTTATTTGGGGGTGCATAAGCCTCGTCCATAGAAAAGGGGAGTTCACCACGAGTCCTACGACACCCCATATGTTTAAATCCCATTATTGGTTAGCGAGATACTAAAAAGCGGATGACCTATTAGTTTTTTGGTTCTTAATAAATATTTAAAAAAGAAGCTCGTCTATAAATAATCATTTAAAAAGCCCTCTCTCTTACAAAAGCCCACTCTAAGAGCGCATGCATACCAAAAAAATACTATTTCACCCCCGGGTAAGGGTAGTATTTATTTTGGGGGTGCATATACCCCGTCCATATAAAAGGGGAGTTCACCACTAGTCCTACGACATCCCATATGTTTAAATCCGATTATTGGTTTGCGAGATACTAAAAAGCGGATGACCTATTAGTTTTTTGGTTCTTAATAAACATTTTAAAAAAACTCATCTATAAATAATCATTTATAAAGCTCGCTCTCTTACAAAAGCCCACTTCAAGTGTGCATGCATACAAAAAATAATACTATTTCACCCCCGGGTAAGGGTAGTTTTTATTTGGGGGTGCATATACCCCGTCCATAGAAAAGGGGAGTTCACCACGAGTCCTACGACACCCCATATTTTTAAATCCGATAATCGGTTAGCGAGATACTAAAAAAGCGGATGACCTATTAGTTTTTTGGTTCTTAAGAAATATTTTTAAAAAACCTCATCTATAAATAATCATTTAAAAAGGCCACCTAGTTACAAACGACAATACAAAAAATAACATAATACACGTCATTAACACTTTTATTAAATATCGCCAAAATGTTAAAAACGCAAGTTTACCTCAAATTGCGTTTCCAAATTCCACCCATTTAAAAAAATAACCTCACCATCAAATAGAGCGGAAGAAGTACCATCTAAACGACCCCTCACTCGACCCTAGTCCTCCCCCACCACCTAACCTTTTCCCAACATAGCCATGCGTATTCAAGCACACATGCGACTTGCAAGAGAACTGTAAGACGTGCATAGGTTTTTCACCTAGCGACTTCAAATTTATGGTGCGGGTAGAGAGAGTAAATAGCAACCATTCATCACAACCAAACTTTTTTCGTCAAGTTCACCGTTTCCAAAATAGACATTTTTCTAAATTCTTTTTTTCATCCTACACCCTTGAAACTTGCTGCCCACCTAGAGGGCATACCCACCTTTCATTAACGTCAAACAAACTTTTTCACGAAATTCACCGTTTCCAGAATAATCAAAAATCCAAAACCAAGAATTTTCAAAAAAAAAATACCCACACACATTCTTAGCCAAGAGCATGTCATCCCAACGCCAACAATACCTCATTCGTTAAAATCCGACCATCCATTCGCCAATTATCGCCAATGTTCGCGAGGAAGTAGACTATCATTTTTTTCCTCCTACACCCTTGAAACTTGCTGCCCACCTAGAGGGCATACCCACCTTTCATTAACGTCAAACAAACTATTTTCCAAAATTCACCGTTTCCAAAATAGCGCCAATCCAAAAACAAAAGTTTTCATTTCTTTTTTTAATACCAGCACACATTCTCAGCCAAGAGGACGTAATCCCAACGCCAACAACACCTCGTTCGTTAAAATCCGACCATGCGTTCGGGAGATATCGGCAAAGTTTATATGAAAGTAGGGGGTGGGGCAGAACTCTCCAATTCACACTACTCACTCGGTATCTAGATATTTTTGTGGCACTCGGTAGCTGGACATTTTTGTGGGAGTGATATTGGAAAAGAGAGGGAAGTGGATGGGACGGAAGTGGATGGAACGGAAGTGCATGGGACGGAAACAATGAGCGCGCGCGGTGGCGGAGATCGGTACAACGACGTACTGTAAGCCATGTGACTATGTGCAATGTAAATCGCATACGGTTTACCTCAAGGTTTGGAGGTCCCATTAAAGAAATTGCTTCAATAAATCATCTTAAATTGTCGTTCTTTGGTGTGAAAATATTCATTATATCATATTTGCTGAAAACAATTACGATTTATTAAATCTTCATACTTTTGCTGCATTCTTATTTAATGTAAGCACTCGATACCTCGCGTGATATATCGCATCAACCAACACTCCATACAACGTAGGAATTCAGTATATTAACACCGACTACTAACAATAATTGAAACTTCGTTGGTCCAAATAGCTTAATCACTTAATCACTTTGTATTTTGTAATGAAAACACCCATATATAGCCCAAAAGTTACACTTCTAACATGTGCAGATAAACTTGCCAGCTGATTGAAATCGAGTTCGTAGTTGTCTGCGCGAACCGCTAGATGGCACACATAATCGGTGTCGCCAGTTTCTCGTGGGAGTTTCCACTATTATCATGTTAAACTATTTGGTTGGTCTAAACGTATCACTGGTAGAAACGCCTCTAATATACCTACTGCACACCTAATTTTTAATCGCGCCTATACCTGGCAGTGCGCTATATCGGCAATAAGAGGCCAATTTCAATAATACCGCTGACATGGGTTCACTAACTGGCATACATTTGCAGGTATATGTCACTACTGCAGATGCATTGGAGAATCCTTTCATGTTTGCTGGCACAAGGTAGCACTATGAGTTCATTTAAAAAATGCGAGTAAGCAATATGGAATTATTCGAATAACGTGTCAGATGTTACACATCATATGCGACTACTGTAAGGCTCGTAATTTTTATTTTTTTAAGTTCTATCTCTGAAACAAGAGCTCGGCAATTGAAATAGCGCTGGGGTGGACACATATCCAGAATACTCCAGGATAGATGGGCCTACTCCACGACTATGTGGGATTCAAGAGCTGGCAAGAGAAGCAGAGTACGCCCCCGTCGCAGATGGTTCAAGCTCTGCGCGGATGCGGATAACCACTGATAAACCCGTGGATATCCTCAAAGATTTTCGCCATGCGGATATAGTTTGCATGGCTGTGCGGATAGCGGATAAGCTGCGGATAATGTTTGGAGTAAATTTGCGGAAAGTTTTTAGAATACAATCCGGATATTTATGACATATATTTTTCCCGTTATGTTCTTTGCATGACAAATGTAAGATGATGATTTAAACTAATCGCATTCAAAGTATGTCATTAAGCATAATTAACACTCGGAAGTGAAAAGGGTTGCAACTCTCGCTGTACAACATTCATTTTAAACATAGCGCATGACATACATAGGCTAGGCGAACGACTTTCTCCTCAAATATCTATATGTAGCCCCGTGTACTTTGGGTGTGTGTGGAATCTCTCCGATAACCGGTGTTAATGGTGATGGCAGTATTAGTGTGTGTATATGTTTTAATTCAAGTAAAGAATGCAGACATTGATTTTTTCAAGTAGTTCCTACTTTTGCCGCCAAACGGCACCGTCAACGACCAACTAGTTCAGAACTTAGTTACCAGATGCCACCGCTGTTGGCTCTTGACGACGAACGTAGGAACCTAAGAACGTTAGTCAAGTGTTTAACCTATATATAATTTAGCTTCACACAGGTGTAATTAGTGGAAGGTTCTTGAACCTGCCATAAATCTATGACATGGGACCGCCGGCTTTACTTCCCCTCCGAAGGAAGGCATACTGAGGAATTTTTACGTTCTTAAAAAATCCGACGACTTCGGCCGGGTTGGAACCCGCGAACTTGGGCATAGAAGCTCAGCATGCTACCGACTACGCCACCGAAGCCGCTAAATTTAAAATAGTATTTTAATGCCAGCTGAATCGGATAACAAACGTGTTGATGCGGGGCGGATGTGGATGACAGTCGTGCGGATGCGGGGCGGATGTGGATGACAGTCGTGCGGATGCGGGGCGGATGTGGATAACAGTCGTGCGGATGCGGGGCGGATGTGGATGACAGTCGTGCGGATGCGGGGCGGATGTGGATGACAGTCGTGCGGATGCGGGGCGGATGCGGATAACAAACGTGCTGATGCGGGGCGGATGTGGATGACAGTCGTGCGGATGCGGGGCGGATGTGGATGACAGTCGTGCGGAAGCGGGGCGGATGTGGATGACAGTCGTGCGGATGCGGGGCGGATGCGGATAACAGTCGTGCGAATGCGGGTAACGTTTTGTTTTTCCGCACAGGCCTCTACAAATGGTTGGATGAATTTACAGCAGGTTCGAGGCAGGTGTTACGTGAACGAGAAAATCCAGGGATAGAGAGCTATGGAAGGAAATTCAGAACAGTGTAACAATGTAAATACCGTAGTAAGGATGTGTGCTAATTTAATTTGTATTGATGTGTGTTATTATGTATTTAGGAAAGACATCTCTCAACAACTGGCTCCTCTTGCGAGGCTACTTGAGCCACCCCGTACCACTACGGTAGGAGGTCTACTAACCCCAAGCTTGCAGGTTCGCTCCTGACCGTGGTAAGTAATTTTTGGACGGCAGCAAAAATTACGACACGCATGACACACGATGTTGGCATGTCAAAGAACCCATTTGAATTCAGTAGGCCGTGTTCATAATGGCAAAATTAATTTCGGGATTTTTCCGCCAACACAAAGTTCCTCATTCTCTACTAGAAAGCGCTATATTGTTCAAGGAGCTTAGATATCTAACCTCCTTGACTTTCATAGTGCTTCAAGGAACAACGAAATTCGACATGCAAGCTACCCTATGGGTGTCAAATAACAAAGCTTGCTCCCGGCACCTGAGGCCATACGATATTATTATTATTATTATTTTATCTCTGAAGATAGTAAAGTTCTTCAATTTTCAAACTGAATATGTCGTGCACGTGAGAATGCTCAATGCAATAAGAAAACAGATTTCCACAGGTTATTTTAGAGAAGCATTCTGGTCGAACCAAAGCTCTCATAAATCCTAGACCATCCCAACAAATCTGGATTGCAATACAATATGGACTTATCTGACGACTGGCCGGGACTGGCATTGTTATGCATTGTCCATGCAGCGAGGGACCCCCGTGCAACAGGTGGCTTAGCGTCCTATCCATAAGATTCAGTGAACAAAGCTGGAAAATCTGAAATATTTAGCGACAGCCAATGTTATTCCAAACGTATCCCATAATACAAGTTTTCTTTCAGACACTCCCCCAGGGGCTTACATCTAGTGGGATGTGGGTTGGCGACCACGGGACTCCAGCTGAGTCGGGCATTGCTTCCACTTACTTGTGCGCGGCTCCTCCACGTCTGCTTTCCTGTCGACCTCTCTTGGTCAACTCTTGTTCTCTTCCGACCCCGACTGTATTAGGGCATCCGAGATCTAGGGAGTCTTTCACTTTCCCGCCTTAATTGGCCCTTGTCTCATCTTTCCTGATACCCTCATTCCTGGAGGGGTCAGCCTTTTTAGCCTACTTTTCACATTTTGCAAAAATGAGGAAAAAGTAGACTTATGAGATCGGGCAAATGTCTGTCTGTCTGTCTGTCTGTCTGTCTGTCTGTCCTTCTGTCTGTCTGTCTGGCTGTGTGTGTGTGTCCCCCTATCAACTCCTAAACGGCTGCAGCAATCAAAACCAAATTTAGTATGAGTAAAGATGTGCACCGGAATATCTCACGTCCATATTTGAAAATGATGTCAGTGCTACCAACTGCTGAAAAAACGCACTAGAAATTTGAGCTCCATGTTGGATATCTTGCAAGGTATGCATGGGAGCTATTCCAAAATTGGCACACATGCAGATAAGACTATTTCAGTTTAATTTCCAGCAGGCCAACAATGACAGTGTTGCCAAAATAATTTTAAGCCTTCTGATAGGTCCCATGTTTAAATGCATATAACTTCTACACTATCAATTGGATTTCAACCAAATTTTGTATGTAACATCTGTACATAAACATATATGAATGAGCATATTCTTAAGAGCCAACAGGGCTACCAACTGTTAATAATTGCTCTCTCTATTTATTTATTTTATCCAAATACAAATATATCAGAAAGTATGCAAGCCAACAGCTTTACACTATGCACACGTATATTCTGACATTTTAGATTAATTTGGAGTAACTTATATACGTCAGTTCTACCAACATGATTATAAGCCTGCTGATAGTACCAATTTTTAAATACATGTAACTTCTATACTATCAGTTGGATTTCAACCAAATTTCGTATGTGCTATGTGTATCATAACAGATATGACTACAAGTATTGTTAAGAGCAATCAGGGCTGCCAACTGTTAATAAATGCTGTCTATATTGTTTTACCCTAATATCAATACACCAGAAAGTATGCAAGCCAACAGCTCTATACTTTGCATACGTATAGCACCTGACATTCTAGATTAATTTGGAGTAATTAATACAAGGCAGTGCTGCCAACATGATTCTATGCCTGTTGATATGTCCAATTTTAAAATACATGTAATTTCTATACTAACAAATGGATTTCATCCATAATTGGCACAACAAGATATCATAATATTTCAGATTATTTCTGACCAGCACACGCATGGTATTGTTGGCAACATGCTTTTACACGTGCTGATAGATCCAGTGTCTAACTGCATGTAACGTCCATTGGACTTCAACCAAATTTTGTATTGTGTACCTTAAGAGATTGAACTAAGAATATATTCAGTCACCAGGGCTGCCAACAGTAGTGCTCTATTAGGCTACATCATACCAGGTATATTTTGAACTAATTAGATATTTCGATATTACCAACTTAATTTTGTCATTATTCTAGATAGGTTCATATACTGTAGAATAATCATTGGCATGAAAAGTAGGCTGTATAGTTCTTCACGGAACTTCTTGTTTTCTTTTCATGTTATCTCCTGCCTTCTGCACAAGGCCCTCAAGGAGGCAGGATGTGTGTAGCCCCACCACTTCTGGTGCACCCTGGATAGTCCTACACCCTCAAGGGCTCACTGCTGGTGAGTTTGGGAGTTGGCGACAACCGAGGGATTCCTGAGCTGGGTCCGTTTTGTCCCCTTTTTCCTCTGACCTTGGGGAGGGCCCCCTTCCTCTTTACCTTTCCTACCGGCTTTTCATGGCTCTCCTTCCATCCAAGTCCCTCAATCCTCATTCTTCGAGGGTTGAGGGCATTTCCTTTCTACCTGTCCTTAATTTGCCTTATCCTTTGTTTACCATTTCTTCTTCTAGTTTGTAAGTCTTTTGTTAGTATTAGCATAGCGTTCTAAACGCTATGGTATTAGTTATAGTTTTCATTCTCATCTCGTGTTTCACCATCACCCAAACCATTAGGGGCCGATAACCTAGATGTTAGACCCCTTACATCAACAATTATCATCATCATCTTTTCAGACACCTTTTGTGGCCTAAGGTTTTATATTGATACACTTGTCCCAAAGTTCCCGGGGTTGTTACCCGACTTTGCTAAGAAACTTAATGGTTTCAGGGATGGGACAGAGCACACACTGAGAATAATATTGAGAAGAGCCACCCTCAGCAATTCTAAAAGTGGTATTCCACTGTTTTGCACATCTACTACAAACAAATGCCAAGATGATACCAATTGCCTCTTCCTTCCCAATAATAATAATAATAATAATAATAATAATAATAATAATATCGTATGGCCTCGGGTGCCGGATGTCGGGTGCAAGCTTTGTTATTTGACAACCATAGGGCAGCTTACATGTCGAATGTTGTTGTTTCTTGGAACGCTATGAAATTCAAGCAGGTTAGATATCTATGCCCCTTGACACTATAGCGCTTTCTAGTAGTGAAAGGAGGAACTTTCTTGTTTTCGTGGAAAATCCCGAGATTAATTTTGCCATTAAGAACACGGTCTACTGAATTCAAATGGATTCGTTAACATGCCAACCACTTATGACATGCATACCGTGATTTTTTTTTTCGCCTTCAAAAATCACTTACCACGGCCAGGAGTGAAACTGGAAGCTTAAGGTTAGTAATTCTCAACTATCATAAACCATTCGAAATAATTGTTAAGGAACATATTGTAGAGGTTGAGTCAAAGCACTGATTCTTAAGTAACCCTGTAAAATGTTTTGTGGCAGTAGTATGACGTATTTCTGAAATATTAGGCAATATTTGTTCCAGCATAGAAGTTGAAAATCGACATTCCGTAATCACAGTAGCCTAATTTAAACACGAAATACAATTACCCTCCCAATGGCATTAAAAACCCATTAACTTTTTTAGGTTACTGGAACTATCAATTACCCTAACCCGCTGGCAATAGTAGCCTAAATTTCACTAGCTGAGCTTTTAACACACGTAACATGACCAAAACACTGGTTGTTGCCAAGTTTCTTGTTAATTAATTTCATGGACATCTTCGGCATCAGCTCGTGTACGTGTATTTATCTGATATTCTGTTTTTCTGTATTGATTTGCAACTGTATTGCGGCGTCGGTGGCGTAGTTGGTAGCATGCTGAACTGCTGTGCCCAAGATGGCGGGTTCGAACCCGGCCAAAGTCGTCGGATTTTTAAGAGCGTTAAAAATCCTTCAGTATGCCTTCCTTCGGAGGGGAAGTAAAGACGGTGGTCCCATGTCATAGATTTATGGCATGTAAAAGGTCCTTCCGCAGACTAAACTTGTGTAAAGCTAAATTGCTAGGTTAGATTTCGTCGGAACGCTCTATCAAAGTTCCAACGTTCACCACTAGGTATCATTGATATCTTGTAGTGAAAGTTGGAACTATTGAAATTGAACGGAACTTGCAGCTCATCCTAAGAGTGTCCGCTGGGAGCAGCTACAGACTCAAGCGAGCCGAACATGTCCTGTTAAAGAACCTGCCACTAATTACACCTGTGTGAAGCTAAATTGTATAGGTTAAGAATGTAAACAACGCTCTTAGGTCCTAGGTTCGTTGCCAAGAGACTGCGGTGGCGTCTGGTAGATAAGTTCTTGCGAACACCGCCACGCCATCGGTCAAACGCTCTGAAGTCAAGTCCGCTCATTCGTTAAATCAAGTATAAAGTGTTTGGCACATTATAACTTATATGGCAGAAAATACAAGTGTTTTAAAATTAATCATAATATTCTTTTAAATAAGTCTCCCAAGATTTCTATTTTTTCTACAAATTTTATACATTGTTTTTAACATGTGCATAATTAAATATTTGTATGTTTTTTAACCTAGTCAGACATTATTAAATTAAATTTAGATAATAATAGGTGTATAATTTGTACCTAAAAAAATACTTTCGATATCAGCTTCGGATGATGAAAATACTGTTTTCCAGCCTAGAACGGAAAAATCAGCTGCATTCAAGAATTCACTCATGTGCTGCATTAGGTGTTTGACCCGGCCCTTGGTATGCGAGCAGATGGGTTATGACATTTGTTTACGTCATTGGGGATAACCCCTTGTCAAAGCCTGAGCGGAGTTGAGGAACTTATTTTTGGGTCCCTAGGAGGACCTAGTGGAATTAAGGAAAATCGAGCAGAATTGATGTTCGACCAAAGATGCTTACCACATAAAGGTATGTTGTTGCAAAATTTAGTAGAGATCAGATGAATAGGTTGGTCTTAATTTGATTTAAGCTTTTAACATTTGGGTGGCCACCATTACGTTTCCGTCAAGATGGCGGCGATATAAAACATGACACTAAGGTGCACTTTGCTAGTGCTACGTCTGTACTAAATTTTGTTCAACTCCGTTTCACCGTGTTCGAATGGATAGGGGGAATCGATTTGATCACATACATGGCCGCCATCCGCAAGGTATTGGGCTGATGACCTTGTAGTTCAGTCAAAAGATTCTTCATACATAAAGGTATAATATTGCAAAATTTGGTAGAGATCAGATGATTAAGTTGGTCAAATTTGATTTAAGCTTTTAATATTTGGGTGGCCTCCATTACGTTTTCGTCAAGATGGCGGCGATATAAAACATGACACAAAGGTACGTCTGTACCAAATTTTGTTCAATTCGGTTTCACCGTGTTCGAATGGATAGGGGGCATCGATTTTCTCACATTCATGGCCACCAGCCACAAATTATTGGGCTGATGACCTTGTAGTTTGGTCAAAGGATTCTTCATACATAAAGGTATAAAGTTGCAAAAATTGGTAGAGATCAGATGATTTGGTTGGTCGTAATTTGATTTAAGCTTTTAACATTTGGGTGGCCACCATTACGTTTTCGTCAAGATGGCGGCGATATTAAACATCGCAATGAGGTGCCCTTTGCTAGTGCTACCTCAGTACCAAATTTCGTTCAATTCGGTTTCACCGTGTTTGAATTGATATGGGAATCGTATTGCACACATACAAGGCCGCCATCTGCAAACTATTGGGCTGATGATCTTGTAGTTTAGTCAAAAGACGCTCGACATATAAATATATGCTGTTGCAAAATTTGGTAGGGATCGAATGATTAGGTTAGTCGTAATTTGATTTAATTTGGGTGGCCGCCATTACGTTTCCGTCAAGATGGCGGCGATATTAAAATGACACTGAGGTGCCCTTTGCTAGTGCTACCTCTGCACCAAATTTCGTTCAATTCGGTTACACCGTGATCGAATTGATAGGGGGGAACAGACATTCAGAGTACACACACTCACACACAGACTCACACACACACATACACACACACAGACAGACACACAATGTTTCGCCCAGTGTTGATCTCATAAGTCTACTTTCATCTTTTACAAAAATAGAAAGGAGGCTAACAAGAAATACCTCAAGTAGTAGGGCCATTTTAACGCCAGATTTATCTTCAATTTTTAGAAGTACTTTTTGTTGCATAACTGTATTAATATAAAGAGGCTAGCATTTTTTGCCTGTCTCGACGAAGATCCGGGTTTGATTCCCGGCTCTGGCCAGAAATTTAATTCTTGTTTTAGGGCTGGAACAGGGTACACTCAGCCTCGTGAGGCCAAACTGAGAAGAGGTGGGTTCGATTCCTACATCAGCCATCCAGTAAGTGGTTTTCCGTAGTTTCACAATTCTACTCCAGGCAAATGCCGAAATGGTATCCAACTTAAGGCCACGGTCGCTGTCTACCCAAATCCTATCTCAATTACAAACACACACACTGATACAGACATCACAGTGACACATGTTATTAGACAAATTCTACACGAAGCTGCACGACCACGATTTCGCAAAGCCCCTAAAGAATCAACAACTTATTAATAAGGGCAAATAACCTCGATGTTTCCCCATTAAAACAATCACCACCAACAAGTGCAGAATATTAGCAAGACATGCAGAGAACTGAATAAACGTGCAATTTCAAGGCGATAGCACAAAGTGCGATTGTTTCTTTACCAATATATCCCGGTCTATACATTTCCAGAAAATAATTATGCTACCATGTTGTAACACATAATAATAATAATAATACGCTTAAGCATTATTGTTCAGTCGTTCGCCCAGAAGCCCTGTACGTAGCAGAATGCCTGGTAATGAATAGAAAAGGTCCGATTGAAAAGTTAGAAGCCAAAGAAAGGAAAATCCTGAGAAAGATCCTTGGACCAATCACAGATAATGACGAGTATAAGAGATGTCATTACAACGAACTGTACCTGCTCATTGAGAGAATAACAGACACCATTCGGAAAAGGAGGATTCAATATCGAGACCACATAACAGTTATGAGATCGCAGAAAGAGACCAACAATATTGTTTCCTACTTTGTTAACAAGAAAACCAAGGGACCGTGTTCATCCAAGTTGAAAAAGATCTTCGAGAAGTAGGAATCACACTTGAAGATATCCCGGAACGTGCACCTCTCCAGAGATGACTTCGAGCATACAAGAACTTCCAAGAAAGGCCAAAATTGATAACCAGCAAGAAGTGGACTGATGAAAGAAATGAGGCTACATACCGCGAATGCGAGAATATTGGAGAAGAGTTAAAGCTCTAGGGTGCAAACGATTGAAGTAATGTGGCCCACAGCTGTCCAAATGAACAAGGAATAATAATAATGCAGTAGTAATAATAATAATATTAATAATAATAATAATTAATAATATTAATAATACGATAACAGACGAAATTAGAAAACGCAGAGCCAAATTATACACTCACATCTACGGGATGGCCACCTCCAGATTGCCAAATAAACTACTTGGTATCAGAAAATACGGCACAGAATGGCTTAAAGAGCTAACGAGAGACTTACAAATAATCACCATAGAAAATTTCGAAGACCGAACTGAGTGACAGGTGAAAATCGTGAATGTTAAGTTTGAACCAAGATCATTACGATAAGCTTGGAAAAATCGGATGGATGAGAAGGTAGAGGGAGCATTCCGCGAGAATGAAGAGATTTTGGGAGGAGCGGAGGAGACACACCTCCAAATGACGTCATGTTATCAAGTTTAATCGCTCGCCTGTAGGGGAATTTTCGCTAAAATAATAAAAAATAATAATAACCTATTATTATTAGTGGCTATACACCACTTTTATTTACTGAGGATTTAAGAGACACCGAGGTGCTGGAATTTTTCCCCGAAGGAGATCCTTAACGTGCCAGTAAATCAATTGGCACAGCTCCCTCGAATTTGCGCACCCTTAAATACCAACTGACTGTGTCAGGATTCAACCCTGCAACCTAAAGCACAACAGGCGAGAACGTTACCACTGCCCCAAGCAGCCAGTCAGAAGTAGTTACACAGATAACCTACTGTAGTTGTTGTTTGCTACATCAAGGTATTGTAGCCCCATGTACTTAGATGCGTTTGCAAACTGTCTGATAACCTATGTCATTGTGATGGCTGTAGTAGTGTGAGTCTTTGTACTTTGGGCTAGGATTTGGGTAGGAGAAAGCCTTGCCCGTGGCCGTGGCCAGCATTCACCTGGAATAGAAGTGATGGGAGAGGGGAAACCACGGAAAACCACTTCCAGGATGGCTGAAGTAGGAATGGAACCTACCCTCAGATCAGAATTATATTTCTACAGATAAACCTTTTTCCAAGAAAATGGATTCCATTGCAAAAATTCCAATGACAATATAATTTTCCATATTTAATGTGAAGATGCAATGAGAAAGATGATCATGTTAATTGTTGTTTAAAGGGGCAAGACGTCCAGGCCATCTGCCCTAACTATATGTATGATGGTGAAAATGGAATGAAATTAATACTATTTCTTCTGATAACTACTGTTTTATATCTTACAAACTAGAATATATAAAGAAAAGGAATAAAAGACTTGAAAGACAGTAAAATAGATGTCCTCAGCCGTCGAAGAATGAGCATTGAGGGACTTGGAAGGGAGTTGAGCCATGAAAGGCGGATAGGGAAAGAGGAGAGGGTGCACCCTCAAATCACTGGAAAGGAGGGGGAGGGGGACGATCCGAGCTCAGGAATCCCTCGATGTCAGCAAATCTCGAGTCAACCAGCCGTGAGCCCTTGAGGGTGTAGCACTATCAATGATGCACAATGTGCCGTGGGTCTTCCTACACTCTGTCTCTTTTAGCAGCTTTAAGAGTAGGCAAGAGGTAACATGAGAAATATGAATAAGTATGACACCCCCAAGAATGAGGAACAAGGGTCAATACATTTTTATTTGAGACGGTTTATCCTTTCAGCGTCCGATCTAGTCTGCAAGCCACTGTTTGCGAACAGATCACCTCCATAAGCGGCTTCGATGGCGTAGTTGGTAGCATGCTGAACTGCTGTCCCCAAGATAGCGGGTTCAAACCCGGCCGAAGTCGTCGGATTTTTTAAGAGCGTTAAAAATCCTTCAGTATGCCTTCCTTCGGAGGGGAATTAAGCCGGCGGTACCATGTCATAGATTTATGGCATGTAAAAGATCCTTTCACAGACTAAACTTGTGTAAAGCTAAATTGTTAGGTTAGATTTCGTCGGAACGCTCTATCAAAGTTCCAACGTTTACCACTAGGTATCATTGATATCTTGTAGCGAAACTTGGAACTACTTGAAATTGAACGGAACTTGTAGCTTACCCTAATAAGGGTGTCCGCTGGAAGCAGCTACAGACTCAGGCGAGCCGAACATGTCCTCGGACACTCCCGGCACTAAAAGCCATACGATAAATAGATAAATAAATAAACCTCCATGTTCCCCTAGAAGCAGTTATCATTTCGGTCTCCTCTGCTACTACACAACTTATCTCACTTTGAAATGTTTCAAAACTGAACCTAGCCATCGCCTCCTAGGTCTACCTCTGCTTCTCTTGCCCTCTACAGACAAACTCATGAACCTCTTAAGTAATCTCTCCTCCCCCATTCTCATCCCATGACCCCATCATCTGGGTCAGCTCATAGGAACAGTTCCATCTAGCGTGTTCATTTATAAATTACCGTTTATCTTTTCATTACGAGTACCTTCCTACCATTGCTCCCAGCAATGATTCATGCTGCCTCGTATCTAGCTTATGTATCGGATATCCTCAATCTACCCAGCTCTCACTTCCATACAGCAAGGAAGAGTTTTGTCGCTACACTAACTTCTTTCTTGCAGAATACTGCATATCGCAACTGAGAACTCAATGCATTGACTTTTCGACACCTCAACTCGATTTCTTTCCCCATACTACCATCCTGACTGGAAACAGGAATTACTTTGCTTCAAGCAAAGTTTTTAAAGCAAGAAGTCTCAGTAGAAATCTGAAGCAGACTGTATATCGTACAGAAGTGAGCCCTGTGGTGATGTATGGTTCAGAGACTTGGATCATGACACAAGGTGATGAGGAATTGTTAAGGACATGGGAAAGGAAGATACTCAGAAAAGTATATGGACCAGTAAGACATGGTGAATTCTGTCGAATCAGAAATAATGTGGAGATAAGAGAGTAGTATGTTAAGCCAGATATAGTAGTGGAAATAAAGAGTAGTAGACTGCGTTGGCTGGGATATGTAGAAAGAATGACAGAGAACAGGGTGGTAAGGAAAGTCTTCAATGGGAAGCCAGGAGGACGGCGTGTGAGGGGAAGACCTAGGACCAGATGGCTGGACAACGTGGAGGAGGATCTGAGAAGGATGGGCGTCAGAAGATGAAGAACTAAAGCAGTCAACAGGGAAGAGTGAGTGGAGATCGGCCGGGAGGCCAAGGCCCTACAAGAGCTGTAGCGCCAAGCAGTACGTAAGTATACTACCATCCTGAGAGAATATAAAGCCTGTGTGTTAAGTACACTTTATTAATATAAAAATTCTATTTTGATATTTCTCACTTTCAGTTCCTATCATTTGACAGACGTGAAGGAATTAATAAATTTAAAAAAATTAAAAAGACACATCGAAACCGTGAAAATTGCGATTTATCTAATGAACAGTCTCTGTGTGAACGCATAGCCTGTGTAGTCAAGAATGCCACGTGTTACAAAGCATACCCCATCAGCTCCACTCTATAGCGACATGAATAGTTGGCGGGGATTGAGTCTCTGCACTGGCTGGAGAGTATTGACACATGTAATTTGTAGCTGTGATCCATCTCCTTGACAACCGAGTCCCAACCAATAATGGAGTAAGTCTCTTTTCATTTGCCAAATCCATGTTTTCACATCAACTCAAATCGTCTCGATGGAACTTTCTTCAATAAAAAGGCCAGAGTGCACATGCTTATGAACGTAATTATAAAATTAATTACATTCCACTTCACACTCAACTCTCTCCTAATCAATAAACGTACCAGGTGAAAACATGAAGTTCGTTACATGAGGTAACGCGTGCTTATGGTTGTTGGTATCGTTAAATGCCTAGTTCTGATTCTAATTTTCCTTGACCCATAAAATATGTTTTGTAAAATTCCAGGACCCTAACTCTATGGAACGTGTTTGATAATGTTGACTCGTACGACTTAATCAGAAGTGTTGTGTTGGTTGCCTACGTACTCAGCGTGTAAAGGTTTACTGTATAGTAGTACAGTCGCAATCCCGTGCGTCACAGACGTGTTTAAATTGTCCGAATAAAGTTGTATTTTATGCTTATTTCTTTCTGTATATTATTTATTAACTTTTATATTTTCTCTTGCTCCATATACATAGATACAAACGAAAGGACATTATGGATGGCAGCTTTGATTTGTTGCATTACGTATTTTTTTCTGAACAGTTCTGGGCTTTATTTTTGTTGTTGTTATTAGCCTACTTTCGATTTTTGCAAAAAATGAAAGTAGACTTATGAGATCTACACAGGGCGAAAAATTGTGTGTCTGTGTGTGTGTGTGTGTGTGTGTGTGTGTGTGTATGTGTGTGTGTGTGTGAGTCTGAGTACTCTGAATGTCTGCCCCCCCCCCCCCCTATCAATTCAAACACGGTGGAACCGAATTGAACGAAATATGGTACATAGGTAGAACTAGCAAAGGGCACCTCAGTGTCATGTTAAATATAGCCGCCATCTTTACCAAAACTGAATGGCGCCCTCTCAAACGTTCCAAACGTAAAAACAAATAACGACTAACCAAATCATCCGATCTCTACCAAATTTGGTAACAACATACCTTCATGTAGGATGCGTCTTGTGACCAAACTACAAGGTCATCCGCGGTACCATTTCGGGATGGCGGCCGTGCGAATTATGCAAACATTATAATCCATATCATGGGACCCACCAGTTCCGATTATCGAGCCGAGAATCGTTTTAACTGTTCTAAAGGAAGAGGCACGTTCGAAATAATTAAAAGTTTATTTTGTAATACCATAGTGCAGAAGTGATTTTAAAAAACTGAGCCGTCTCAGTACAAGGCAAGATGGCAGTGGATATCTTGTGCCTTACTTATATTTCACTAATTTGAGTATTGCATGCAATATAGCGTACTGATACAAGATAAATAAACTTTGTATAAAATGCTTCATATATAAATAATATACTCCACTGATGAAATCGTTTAGTGTAAATCATTAATTGCTAACACGTTCTATGTAACTCATTTGATATCGGTTAATGTCCGTTCGCACGTTTGGCTCCGTGGTAAAGCGTTAGCCTATCAATCTTATGCCTATGGTTCAAACCCTATCAGAGTCAGGTTTTTTGCTTGAATTTCTTTATATTTATTGTTTTGTAATGACTCAGATGTTTTAAAATTAATCGTTATATTGTGCATAGTACGATGGAAAATGCATAATTAAAACAAAATTCGCCAGCAGATTTGCTCGAGACATCTAGGAACAAAAATGTGAATTATCATGGCGAACTGCACGCCGGCCAACAGATTAATTTACAGATTTTATTGAAAAGTTTATGTTTATGGCCGCTAGAATGCACTCCCCCTGTTAGGATTATCATGTTCGATACTTCTCCATTTGATGTCACGACTGGTCTACATGGGACACCATTTATTAGTATACCATCGGCATTCTATGCGCATCGAATTTGAAGAATGACAAGATGATACTACGATAAATTTTTATTTTTTTATTTTAAAGGGTTTGTAACAGCCTATTGTGCGTTATTTGAAAATGTTAATTGAAGTAAATAACAAAACGATTTCACATAGTATCTGAAATCTAGCCGTTGGTGCTAGTTCAGGATATTAATTAATACTTGTATTGCATCCAAATAGCAATCGAAAATATCCACATAGTTGGTATACACACGTCTCTGTAGGATCATGGAAAGATTTGTTAATTCAATTAGGATTGTGAAAGCCATGCACAGCCAGACGTGTAAAGACATGCCTCAACTCAAAGTTGGATGTTGCCCGCGTCAGGACGATTATGTAATAATAATAATAATAATAATAATAATAATAATAATAATAATAATAATAATGTTATTGGTTTTACGTCCCTTTTAACTACTGTTGCATTTAGAGACGCCGGGGTGCCGGAATTTTGCCCCGAAGGGGATCGTTAACGTGCCAGTAAATCTACTGACACAGCTCCCTCACATTTGTGCACCCTCAAATGCCAGCTGACTGCGCCAGGATACGAACCTGCAACATAGGGCCCAGCAAGCGAGAACGTTACCGCTGAGCCACGCAGCCAGTCCGGTCGATTATGTCTCCAGATCCATAACATTCTTTAGATACTTCTTATCTTTCTTTCTTCAATGATGGCAGCAGTTGTTTTCGAGGTTGTGGTGTTTGGTAGAGGTAAATAGTTTTTGAGGTCTTCAACCAAGAAATTATTCTATTATACTCTTCGATAAAAGCAACGAGTTATAACTATATTCATACATTTAGAGAAAGTAGGCTATATGTTCTTTACTGAACATCTTGTTTTTCTTTGCTTTGCTTTGTATTTTTTCCCTTGTCTTTTAGTTTCTTTGTTTTTATACTTGTTTGTTTGTTGTTGTTTTTTCGTATTTTTGTTTTTTGATTTTTATTTTGTTTTTTGTTTTTAATTTGGTGTTGCTTTGCTTTGTTGGTTTTTTTGCTTTTGTCGTTTAGTTTCTTTATTTTTTGTTTTTGTATTTTTGTTTTTTGTATTTTATTAGTATTTTTTTGTTTTGTTTTTTGTTTTATTTGATTTTTCTTTTTAACTTTTTGTGGTTATATTCTTATTTTGTCAATTTTATTTCTAAGAATTTTGTGAATAGCTTTGAGTCCTTTACCACGATTTCTTTGCCAGTTTGGTAAAAGTTGTAGATCGTTGGTACAGTTTTATTCATCATGGTTTTGTAAGGGGCTTAACTACTAATAGATTTTACAAAATGTAGTTGTAAATACCTATTGTGACAGACAGGTAGCAAATAGGCTATGGTGAAGTAGTCTGAGAACTAAATACTACGTAAGTTAAAGATGAAATATTATGTTATGGCTTTAATTACAAATTATCAAACGACTCAATCACCTTGTACTTTGCAATACAGTTCCAGTTGTTTCAGCTTATTTACACATTCAAATGGCTCACAAATCAATAACATTGTTCTCCGTTTGAGAAGTCCGCACAAAACAAACCTCAACAGTCATGTCTAACGTTAGTTATATTGAATAAGTTGTTCGTTGGCATGAAACCACCCAACACCCTTTTACAATAATATCGTGCAAAATTGGTACCCCTGGGCGTTCCCTCTTACGACACTGTCGAACACCCCCGTGGCACACTCAACATCAAGGCTGCTGCTATCGATTTATTTCAGTCACAAAGTTAACATCACACAAAGCAGAATAAACTGTAAATAAAATCATAATTAATCCTGGAATGAACTTATCTAGCACAAGCATCGTAACAAGGTAATTTATTAGTCAAACACTGGAGGACAGGAGCACACAAAACATGCTGCGTAACACTTTGTTTCCATTAGATTAGAGAAGATTAATTTCCATGCAAATATCAGGACCAATGGACCTCCATTTCACTAGATAACTTCGAAAATATAGATAAAGATGGTGATGATGATGATGATGATGATGATTCATTCTAGAAACTAGGGATATATTTGTCATTAGCCACGTGTACTTAAATATGTCTTGTTGTTTTAGGGGCAGATTACATCATAGTTCCGTCCCTTAAAACAACAATAACTAACTAGATATGTGTTGAATTTGTGTCATAACCTGAGTTATTTTGTGATTGTACAAGTATGTGTAATTGTAATCATTTGGGCCTAGAAATCGGGTAGGTGCCCCGAGATTTGAAGTAGCGTACCATCTCTTATTTGGAGAGAGTCACACCTTGATGAGATGCCACTTGCTATGATACGTATTTTTCTTAATTAAGACGTTATTTTAAATTGTATCTTAACTCAGATCATGGTAAATAAATTAAACTGTATCACTCTCCTTGCTGAACTGGCTTATTATCCACTGTCAGTACTGCAGACACAGAACAAATTTGGATTTGACGTCTAAAGACACACCAATTTCAAGGTACGTTAAAGCGTACCATATTTCGTCCTGTTTATTTCAAATAGATTTCCAGTAGCATGTGAAGAGTTCTTCTGCAAAGCCATGAACTTTTAGTTGCATCCCTCTAGTGTCTGGATTCTTCTAGATTGATACATGGTACAAATAAAGTCTGCCTATCTGTTTGTTTGTTTGTCCGGGCTAAACTCGTTAACTAGTGGGCGTACTTTGATACTGTTTTCACCATACTATAATAGTGCATTATGCAACGAGCCTATAATGGCAATAATTAAGACACGAGTATGTTTATAAAACTAGTGAAGCGATTACGCGCAATTATAGATCCAATATCTAACAGCATGTAACCTCCATACTAACCATTAGAATGCAACCAAATTTTGTTTGTCATGCTATACCTTAAGACTTGGAACAAAGAATATATTCAGAGTCACCAGGGCTGCCAACTGTAGTGCTCTATTAGGCTGCACTGTTTCAGGTGTATTTTAAACTAATTATAAATGTTAGTATTACCAACTTGATTTCGTAATTATTCTAGATAGGTCTATATACATTAATCATTGGCATGATTCTTAAATTCTAAGGAAAGTAGGCTCCTTAGTTTGCACAGAACTACTTGTATGGGTTATTTTTGCATGTGGCAGTGATTGGAATTACGTCAATTATCAATAAGGTAACACTGCAAAATGGCTTCAAGTCTATCTGTAGAAACATTCATCTATCACCAAAGAAGCCGAGTAAAGCCACATGAGTGAAGCAAGTCGATGAAATAAAACAACGTCCATTTGGCTGTTCAGCTTACACTGGACAATACGTTAAAGATATATCAATATTTATCGAGAGCATTGTTCTGCAAAAAGTCCACA